>CM061055.1:2427666-3627666 GCA_030762865.1 Paraleonurus japonicus | reverse complement strand
GGTTGGGAGAGGATGATGCCTAACACAAATGGGATCCTAAGTGGACGAAACCATACACTAAGGCAAAGTTTATCTTGAATAAGGATGAGGAGCTCGGTGGTCCTCCCGATTCTCGATGATGATGAGGATCAGCCAAGTTGAGGAAGAGCCCACGTGTGTTACCGATTTTGGCGCTTGCCCTGCGGTTATTGATATTGGGAAAGATGAGATGGTGAAGGATTCGGATAACCCAAAGAAGTTCCAAGGTCAAGTAGTTCAGGGGAGAAGACATTGAAGTCTTCTGGTAGCGAAGATCAGATTCCGATCTCTCAATTACCACAGAGAAAGGCGAAGAGGTTCACTGTGGCAACTCGGAAAGATTTTGTGAGCAGTCGTACCAGAGGAGCACAGATGCCTCCTAAGGTATCTCCTGGTAAGAAAGGATCGTCGGTGGTGGATGCAATGGAGGTTGATGATTCTCCGATTTCGGATGCTGAAGAGATGGTCTCTCATGAATCTGCTAGTGAGGAGGAACAGGTACCAATTCTGTTTTCTTCTCTTTCTGAGATTCCTTCTTCTTCGAAGCTCGCTACACCGATGGAAGTTGGCGATGAGGTTGCGGGTATGGGTGCCGCTTCGGAGCCTAGCACCCAGGTTGCTGAGGGTGAACACAGAGAGAATTTGATCGGAACAGATCCGATGGATTCACCCAAATGATAGACCTTGCTGGTAGGTCACGTGGATCGCTTGAGAAATGTTTGATGGCCGAGGCTTCTACTTGGGTGGACAAAGAGTTTCCCAGTTGCGAGACTTTCCCGGAGGAGCGTAGCTTGCTAGTAGATATCCCGGTATGGAAAAATGCAAAGCTTGGAGCAATAGATGATCTCATTCTTCTAGTAAATGAGATTGGACACAATGAGTTTTCTGTGGGGAGTTTGAGCTATGCACTGCAAGGCTGGAGTAGCCAGAGCATTTGACCTAACCACGAGATCATCGATTGCTTGCCTAGTTGCTCGACTGTTAGATGAACCGGAGCCTCGCAGAGGATGGTTCTTCCTCCCTTTACGATGACTAAAGAAATCGAAAGGTGTATCTTCTATCCCTCCTCCTCTTCCCGATTTTACATCTCACGTTTGCCCAACTTTATGCCTGTTGTTGTTCATGAAGACTAATATAACTCTTACTCTTCAAAGTTTGCTGAGTTAACACAACAGTATGCTTCAATGTTTTCTGTATTGGCTGCTAAATACACTCCTCTTGCTGAGTCTATTGAGTCGTCAAAGTCCTACATCGAGGCTGCCATTCGAGACGGCCCCCCTTTGATCCGTCAAACCGCCGCCGATATGTTTTCCGAGCAACAGAGACTATCATCGAAACTCTTTTCCGGCATGATGTTGAACAACATAAATGAGGTTAGAAAGCACGTTGAAAGTGTAAAGGTCAAGGTGAGAAAGCTGAAGCTACTCTCGGGAAGGTGTTTGCCGAAAGAGATACGATTGAGGACAGATTTCGACAAAGATGGAGGATCGATTAACTAAACTCAGTGCCATGGAAGCACGATTCTGAGACGGCATTGATCGACGCGGCCATCCAATCCTCTATGCTGGAAATGGGAAAGCAAATTGCTACCGTACAAGAGGCGAATGCTAAATTGACGGAGACGGCTACAACTTATCACGGGTGACATCATTCTTGTTGTTCAAAGATATGCTAAAAATCGATGAGAAGATTGCTTCTCCAATAGCAACTGAGTATCTTTGAATCAAGAAGTTTACGGAAAAGTTTACTGCATCTACGACGGGATATTCTTGCCAAGATGACGGATATGGAAGGTCATTGGACCCTCTTTTGAATGATGTTAAAAAGGGGAAAGCCACTTGAGAACCGAGATGGTTGACAGAGATGAGGCTAAGGATAAAGAATTGAAGGATTTGAAAGATAGGTGGAGAGGTCATTGAAAGTTTTCTGTTGAACGGAAAGAAAAAGCAGAGCTGAAAAGAGCGTTGTGAGAGTCTCATTGGAATGGATGAAGGTCAAAGTTCCCAACCATTGAAAAGGAGAAGGTTGGTTAAGATGTCCGAAAAAGTTGAAGGAAAAGGGAAGTCTGCTGAAGAAGAGTTGGAGGCTTTGCATGAGGAAGCTTTTCTTGCTGACTTAGAAACTAGAAGGATGGAGGAGAAGGATAGTCACAAGATGATCAAACTCCTCGGGAAGCAAGGAAAAGAAGTGGATGTGTTGGACAGTAAACAGAAAAAGATGTTCATACCGAAGAAAGCTGCTGCAAAGCCTGCTGTGTCAAGGAAGAAGCAGAGTAAGAAAGGAAAGAAGCTCTTTGGGAGCAGAGGCCGAGGAAGACTTTATCCTCCCCACAATACCGATGGATTTGTGGATGATTCTGTCCTCCGGAGAGGATTGAGGACTGAAAGCAGAAAGAGAGATTTCATCTCGCTCATACTATGTCTCGTAAAAGTATCGGCGTCGGGGCCCACAATAATGAAACATTCTTTGCTTGGATGGAGGAAAAGCACAGTGATCTTTGGGCGAGATATTCGAGAGCTTCATGGAATTCAACCTAAACCTTCAAGCGCCAGATTTTGAAAAGATTCCTACTCCGGTCACAAAGAGATGGGAAGTTTGACCACCGAGTGTTCGCAGGACGCTCAAAATCTGCTTGGCCGAGGTCAGCCCACCTATTGGAATGAGATAACAGGGAACTCTATGATAGAGTGTATGAGTGGCTAAACGTTCCGGCTGTGGTTTCAAAGGTATGACCGAGGAAGATATGAAGGTTGCTGGTTGGGAAGCTAGGTTCTTTGGATGAAAAGTCATTGATGTCGAGTGTTTTTTTATGCATTTCTTTGTTATCTCTTGTTCTTTTTGCATTTCACTACGTAATTTGTACCGATCTCTATATATAAATAGAAGTGAATGTTTTACGCCAAGACAACTTCTCGTTGTCACCGGGTTTTGTTTGAGATCTTTCTAAAGGTCTCTCTTTGTCTTTCTTTCGCTTATCTTTGCTTATGTGCGGTTCTCAAAAAGGTTTTAACATCATCAAAAAGGGGGAATTTGTTAGGATTTGAATTTGTATGTTTTGATGATGTTCCTAAAACCTAAGTGTAATAGGACCAAATGAATCATTAGTCACCGATGATCTAGATAGGGTTTGTGTCTTAGTATAGTTAAACTTGCTAGGCTTAACCCGAAGCTTCATATTGATTGAGAACTCAAGGTCACGATAAGAAGACTTAAAGATCTAAGAGAGATCTCATTCAAGTCATTTAGAAGGGCGTTGTGAAGATCAAGAAGAGATGATAAGAGTTATGCAAAAAGAAGTATTGTCAAGAAAGGTTCAAGTGAAGATAGCAAGGTTGGAATCCATGCTACAACAAGCTTTAAGATGTGCTGGAGCAAGGTGTAAGGTTGCTAGAGTTGACTTCAAGAAATTCATCAGGGTTAACAAAAGACAGAAAGATATTTCAAAGATATCCGAAGTCAATCAAGTGAAGATTTGATTATCAATCAAGATCAATCACGGCATAATTGATTGGTATCGCATAATCAATTATCCAAAGTCAAACAAATCTTCCAACGATCACTTACCATTTCTTTGAAGACCTGATTGACAAATTAGCCTAACGGCTAGTCAAATTCAGAATCATAAAAACTGAAGTGAAGGATTTTTGAATATACATGCGCGAGAAACATCAAGAACAATTCCTTCACTCATTGTAAAACACGCTTAATTCTTCATACCAGAAATCAATCTAACACGTTGAATTTCCTAAGAGATTTATTTTTGGTCAAGGAAGTGTAAATCACCTTTCATTATCTCTCATTTGAGAAAAGGTTGATTGTTTTTTATCTAAGAGTTAACACTCGAGGATCATCTTGATTGTACCAAGGGCAGGAACTTGTTAAACTTCCCGTGGTCGAATCCTCAAGGAGATTAGAGGAGACAAGACCAGATTTCGGTGGATAGTAAGGCCCCCGTGGGATCGGGAGAGTGGACGTAGGATCGTTATATCCGAACCACTATAAAAATCTATGTGTCTTTACGAGCTTTACGCATACATACATATAATCGCTCATTCATCATCATTTCAATAAACCTCGCAATGAAACTTGCTTAGTATTCATCACCAAGGTTTTCATTAAAAAGGGTTTTTCAAATACACACAAGATTAGCTTCCGCACTATCGAAGACTTGAGTTTTCGAAGTTTGCCGATCTCACATTGCACACTCGAGTACCTTGCTGCAGAAGACCTCAAAGTCTTCTAACCTCACACTCACTCACAAAAAGTTGAAAAATTTTTTTGAGTGTGGTAAAGTCTATTCAACCCCTTCTAGACTTTCCACCTCCTTTTTCAAAGCATGGTTTTATTTGAATTATTTGTTGGTTATCCCTATGATCCCTCTTTGAATGAACACTTGATTGTTTTTATCCGAAATTGATGAGTCTTTGGTGATTTGCACCCGAGCACTACTCTCTCCCACTTCGTATTTCGTTGTTGATTGCTTTGTTTAATTTCTTGTTGAAATTGCATAGTTATTGGTGATTAATTTTGCAAACTTGACTAGCCTCTATAATTCTAGAAAACGTACAATTTCATGGCTTCATTTCACCTCTAGTCCTTTGGGTTCGATAACTTGGTCGTAATTTCTATCCACTAGAACTACACTACGATCAAAATGGCGTCGTTGTCGGGGAACTAGTTGAGTGTTGAGATTTCGTTGGATAGCTTTACTAGTGGCATTATTTACTTGTTTTGTTGTTTGTGTTTTTGTGAATTTGATACTTGAATTCTTGTGGTAGGAGCACCACCTAGGAGAAGGAATCGGGGAAGGAACCGAAGGGTTATTGTTAGAGAAATGGAAGGGGATCCACCTCCTCAAAGGGATGCTTTTGCTAATGAAGGGGAGGTCAACGTCCAAGGGATACACGTTGAGTTGAGAGGTGTCCAACCTCAACAAGGAGAAGAGTTGATTCCTCAAAACCAACCCAATCCTCAAAACCCTTACCCACCCCTACCCATATCCATATCCATATCCATACCCTCCTCCTCCTCAAGGACAAAACCCTTATCCTTATCCACTTCCATATCCATACCCTCCTCCTTATCAAGATCAAAATCATGTTGCTCCTTACAATCCTCCACTACCCAACCATCCACCACCTCAAAATCCTCCACCTCCGAGAGAAGGAAGGCCAATTCGTGCCTATTTTGAACCCCAACTACGAGAATACTACGATGGAATTGCAAGACCGAATATTCAAGCCAACAATTTCGAGATTGCACCATCTATGATTAAGCTCTTGATGGAGAACCAATTTGAAGGTAAAGACGGGATTGATGATCCCCACAAGCACTTGGATAGGTTCTTGGAGTTGGCGGACACCATGAAATACAATGGTGTGTCGGAGGATGCAAAAAAGTTGAGGCTATTTTCTTTTACACTCACGGGAAGGCAAAGCAATGGTCGAGCAAAACAATTCCACCGGGGAGTATCCATACTTGGGAAGAGGTGAGCCAAAAATTCTTGCTCAAATTCTACCCTCCATCAAGAACCGTTCAAGCTAGAAATGATATTGCCGGATTCAAGCAAAAACCGAAGGAAAGCATTAAGGATGCTTGGGAGAGATTCAACAATTTGTTGATCTCATGTCCTCAACATGGATTTCCGGAAGAGCAAACAATTTGCTTCTTCTATTGTGGGGTAGATGAGGCGGCCCAACTTCATCTCAATGCTTGTACCAAAGGTGATTTTCTATTCCTAACTTCTCAAGAAGCAATTGAAATTCTAGATGAAGTGGCGAATAATGCATCGCAATGGAATATAAGTCAAAATCCTTATCAAAGAGTTGCACAAGTTGAGCAAGGGGATTTGATGAAGTCCATGATGATGACCTTAATTGAGAAAGTGAGTTATCTTTCGTCCAATCAACCGTCTCCACCTCCCGTGATGCAAGAGGGACAATTTGAGTGTCAAACGAGTCAAGTAGAGGATGTGAATTATATGGGAAGACCCCAAATTCATGGAGGGTATCAACAAAATTTTCAAGGAGGAAGACCTCAAATTTCTCAAGGCCAAGCCCCATATAGGCCTCCACACCAACAAGGAGGGAACTCTTTCAACACTCAAGGTCAATCCTCGTCTCAACCCCCGTCTAACTCAAATGCATACAATCAAGGGAGGAGGAGAAATGAAAACATCTCCTATGCTAACCCCAAGGCGGCCGTCCAACATCCCCTGGGTTTTGATCCCTGTGCCAAGCTCCCTAGTGGTGAGGGAAAGCCGTCGACGGATGAGTTATTGGCCCTATTGTTGTAGAGGACGGAAGAGAAGGATGCAAAGTTTGAGACTCTAATTGCTCAACAAGGGAACCAAATCAAATCTCTTCAATTCCAAATGGGTCAATTGGCCACAACCGTGGGGAATATGCAATCCAAATGAAAGTTTTCTTCCACAAACGAGGTTAATTCAAGAGAGCATTGCAAGATAATTAAACTAAGGAGTGACACTTCATATGATAGCCCATCCATGCCCGTTTCTAATGAAGAGGTTGAAGATGAAGAGGAAGATAATGAGGAAGAGTTGGAGATTGTTGAAGAAGATGAGGAAGATAAGGGGATGAAAAAGGATGTTGCAAAGAAGAATGTGACAATGGAAAACAAGAAAAACGAGAAAGTTGAAGGGGAAAGCTCAAAGAAGAGTCCAAAATGGAGGCTTGCAAGGGAGTTAAAGGAAAAGAAATATGAAGAAAGTGCTCGTGACAAGTGGGGGGGTGCCTATCACTCCAATTCCTTTACCTTATCCATAAAGGTTCATAAAGAAGGGGCTTGAGGAGAAGTTTGCCAAGTTCCTTGAGATTTTTAAGAAAATCCACACTAACATTCCTTTTGCCGATGCTTTGAAACAAATGCCGCATTACATTAAATTTCTTAAAGATGCCATATCCAACAAGAAGAGGTTGGGAGAACATCAAACCGTGAGCTTAACCGAAGAGTGTAGCGCACTTCTCCAAAGGAATGTCCCTCAAAAACTCAAAGATCCGGGAAGCTTCACACTACCATGTGAGATTGGGGGGAGTGATATGATGTTAGCTCTTTGTGATTTAGGGGCTAGCATTAACCTCATGCCATACTCCATTTACAAGAGATTAGAGTTGGGGGACATCAATGAAGTTTATATGACCCTCCAGTTTGCCAATAGATCAATTGCTAGGCCAAGAGGGATTGTTGAAGACGTTCTAGTTAAAGTAGACTGGTTCATTTTTCCGGCAGATTTCGTAATCCAAGATATGGAGGAATATGAACATGTCTCATTAATCCTTGGAAAACCGTTTTTGGCAATGGGAGAGGCAATGATAAATGTGAAGGAGGGGGAGTTTACCTTGAGCTTCAACAATGAAGTGGTGAAGTTTTTGTTGAGCGACTCATTGAAAAAGCATGATAAAGTTAAGAGTTGTAATTTTGTGAGAAGCATCAAAGACATCATCCAAAACGAATGGGAAGATTTCTCTAACTTCTCTTTATCTATTGATTCGTGTTCACTTTTTAGTAGAGAGTTATATTCAAATGTTATTGATGATTCTAATGAAAATGTTTCTTGTGATGTTAATTGTAGAAATTTGGTGACAAAGGTGGATGCTATGGAGAAGTGGAAGATGAAGCCCCAAATCTTACCTTTGAAGTGCAAGTGGAAGGAGTGCCCAAACAAGAAAAGAAAAAGGATATGTTGAAGCTATTACCCGATCACCTTCAATATACCTATCTTGACAAGGAAATGAGGTATTCAGTTATTGTCTCTTCTAAATTGAGTCATAGTGAATTGGAAAAGTTGTTGGTTGTGTTGTCTAGAAATAAAAATGTTATAGGATGGTCAATTGATGATTTGAAAGGAATTAACCCCTCCATATGCATGCATCGAATTAGGATAGAGGAGGGTAGCAAAGCCATTGACCAACCTCAAAGTACAGTAAACCCTATCATACAAGAGGTCATTAGAAAGGAAGTGATAAAATTTCTTAATTCTGGAATGATCTATGCCATTAGTGATAGTCTTTGGGTTCTCCATTGTATATTGTTACTAAGAAGGGGGGTATGACGATTATCACAGCCGATCAAAATGAGGTGATTGCTACAAGGGTAGCCACCCGGTGACGTGTTTGTGTGGATTATAGAGAATTAAACAAGGCCACGTGTAAAGATCACTTTCCCCTCCCCTTTACGAATCAAATGCTAGATAGGTTGTGTGGGCATAAGTTCTATTGTTTCTTAGACGGGTATTCGGGGTATAATCAAATTATGATTGCCCCCGAGGACCAAGAAAAGACAACTTTTACTTGCATCTATGGTACATATGTATGGAGACGTATGCCGTTTGAGTTGTGCAATGCACCGGCTACGTTTCAAAGGTGTATGATAACTATTTTTCATGATTTGATTGAACATGTGATGGGGCTGTTCATGGATGATTTTTCCGTGTTTGGTAGCTCTTTTGATCAATGTTTGGATAATCTTGAATTGGTGCTAAAGAGGTGTCAAGAGACTAACCTTGTCTTGAATTGAGAAAAATGTCATTTCATGGTTCAAGACGGGATTATCCTTGGTCATTATATTTCATCTAGTGGTTTGCAGGTTGATCGGGCTAAAGTGGTTGCTATTGAGAAGCTTCCCCCATCTACGAATGAGAAGGGGATTCGTTCGTTTTTAGGGCATGCGGGTTTCTATAGAAGATTCATTAAAGACTTCTCTAAAATAGTTAAACCCTTAACTCACTTACTTGAAAATGATACTCCTTTTGTGTTTGATAATGCTTGTCTTGATTCTTTCAGGAAGCTTAAGGAGGCCTTGATGAGTTCCCCGATTTTGATCTCCCCAGATTGGACACAACCATTTGTGCTTATGTGTGATTCCAGTGACTATGCCATGGGGGTGGCTCTTGGTCAACTAAGGGACAACCGATTCCATGCAATATATTATGCCTCAAAGACCTTCAACCAAACTCAGGTGAATTACACCGTGACTGAGAAAGAGTTTCTTGCAGTGGTGTATGCTTTTGATAAGTTTCGTCCCTACTTAGTAGGGGCGAAAATGGTTGTGTACACCGATCACTCTGCAATTCGCTTTCTAATGTCCAAGAAGGATGCGAAACTGAGATTTATTCGTTGGATTCTCTTGCTTCAGGAGTTTGACATGGAAATTAGAGACAAAAAGAGCAGTGAGAATGTGATCGCAGATCACCTCTCTCATCTTGAGAGAGGAAAAGAAAGCATGGAAGAAGATAGTGAAGTCAATAAGACATTTCCGGATGAGAGACTGTTTGGAGTTGAGGAAGTATATGGTATGAAATATTTGAAAGGGCAACATCCATTGATTCGCCGATATAGCAAATTATTTAGTTGGAGGAAAGATGTCAGATGAGATGCCTTCATATGCTAGGAAAAAGTTTTTGAAAGATGTGAGAAGTTACACTTGGGATGAGCCTTATCTTTTCAAGAGAGGTCTTTATTCAATCATACGAAGGTGTGTCCCGGAAGATGAAGTGGAAGACATCATTGCACATTGCCACTCAATTCCTTGTGGTGGGCATTTTGGAGGAGAAAAGACGGGAATGAAAGTGCTTCAGTCTGGATTCTATTGGCCGACAATATTTAAGGATAGCAAAACTTTTGTGCAAAGATGTGATAGATGCCAAAAAAATGGGTTCAATTGCTAAAAGAGACAAGATGCCTTTAACGATTTTCATGGAGGTCGAGCTTTTTGATGTGTGAGGGTTAGATTTTATGGGACCATTTCCTCCCTCTTTTGGTCACCTCTATATTCTCGTGGGAGTTGATTACGTCTCTAAGTGGGTGGAAGCCATAGCTACGAAAACCAATGATGCTAAAGTTGTGCTCAATTTTCTCAAGAAGATCATCTTTTCACGATTCAGGGTCCCAAGAGCTCTAATTAGTGATGGGGGTTCACACTTCGTGAACAAACTTATGGGGAGATTGCTTGAGAAGTATGGTGTCAAACACAAAGTCTCCACTGCATATCACCCACAGACGAATGGTTTGGCGGAGGTCTCAAACCGCCAAATCAAGCTCATTCTAGAGAAGGCAATGAAGACCAATAGGAAGGATTGGGCCATCCAACTAGATGATGCACTCTGGGCTTACAGAACCGCCTTCAAGACTCCATTGCAAATGTCTCCCTATCAATTGGTCTTTGGGAAGTTGTGTCATCTACCGGTAGAACTAGAGCATCGAGCTTATTGGGCAATTCGAAAGTTAAACTTGGATGAGACCATGGTGGGTGAAAAGAGGATGCTTCAATTGCATGAGTTGGATGAGTTCAGAGAAAAGGCCTATGAGAGTTCAAGAATTTTCAAAGAGATGACTAAAAAATGGCATGATCAAAGGATCAAGAGGAAGAAGTTTAAGGAAGGTGATAAAGTGATTTTATTCAATTCTTGATTGAAGCTCTTTCCGGAGAAACTCAAGTCTCGATGGAGCGGTCCTTTTGTGGTTGTCCAAGCATTTCCGAATGGCCATGTTGAATTGGCAAATGAGAAAGGTGATAAGTTCGTTGTTAACGGTCATATAATCAAGCACTACCTTTTACCCTCTCAAATCGGCCTTGTGGATGTGCAATTTTTGGAGGAAAGTTGAGCAACTCACGCTTCGTCCGGCATAGGATGTTAAAACTAGCGCTAGATGGGAGGCAACCCATCCTTTTTCTTGCTTTCTTTGTTTCGTGTTCGTTTTTGCTTTCAATAAGTGTGTTTTGTTTGTGCTAGGTGATGGATTGTGCTAATGAGAGTGTGGAAATTTACATGTTTCGAGGGGACGTAGTGGTACGTCCCCTCGAAATATGCTATGTGATGGATTGTGCTAATGAGAGTGTGGAAATTTACATGTTTTGAGGAGACGTAGTGGTACGTGACGGAGGCATAGCACCGGAATCCTAGAAATAGTACCACGAGAAGTGGCTCCCCGAGATCTCACCATCATTTTCAGAGAGAATACAAAAAAGAAAGAAAAGGTTTTGGAATCAAGAAGGTGTATTACCGTTTGAATGCTGATTCGAAGCACAGTCTGAAGAGGATTCGAACGTTAGCTCTGAGTTTTGAGAAGGATGCTCTGAGAATCGAAAGTGTGAAATGATCGAATGAAGAAGATGATTCCTATTTATAGGAAGTGGGAAGGACCTCTTTGCAAAAAGTCCCAAAACCTTTCGAATTCTCGGACAAAAGTAGAAATATTTTTCGAAAGGGCAAATGCCCATTTGGCGCCGTGAGACGCGCCACGTGTCCGCGAGTGGTGGGTGCAAGTTGTCTCCTCCAACCGCCACGTGCCCTGCAAAAGTTACTTTTTGCAGGGCTACGTGGGAAAGGTGACCCCTTGTCCAATCCAACCGCCTATATTTTCCTAAGTTCTTATCCAACTCCAACAAATGAATCTCAAGGGGTGCTCGGCACCAATGGCGAACAACTCCTCAAGAGACCAGCTCGGCCTCCGAACTCCCTCAGAGACCGAACTGTGGGGCAATTGTTGTATGATGATTTATTCGCCCCCAAGGTCCAGCCTCAACTGGGCCGGTCCAATCCAATCAGGCCGCGCTCGAAGGAGCTCGGCCCCGCCAGAGACCAGCTCGCTGGGGCATGGCGAGCGAGTATGGCCGAGCGGGCTGGAACCTCTGGGCTCGGCCCGCCAGGGGACCCGTCCGCCCCGTCGAGGCGAGCACGGCCACCTGTCGAGCGGACAGAACTTAGTGCAGCGAGGCCCCAAGCGCGGCACGAGATAGCGAGCTCGGCGAAGCCCACGTCGACCAAGCTCGGCAGATCAGAGACTTGCAGGCAAAGCCTCTCTCAGAATAGTAACAAGTGTTGTGCAACAGTAAGGTTGAAATGTCAACATTACCTAGTTAGGTAGAAAAATCTCCTCTGCCAACAGAGGACCACCTGCCAGCGGATAGCTAGCAGGACATGAGAGGCCAGCCGTCTGCCCAAGTACAGGGCAGGTACTCCCTCATTAAATGAAAAGCCCAACATTAAATGTAGATCCCCCTTTTGGTGGAATTCTAGTGCAACACAATTCTTGTATAAATAAGACCTACAAGACACAATAAATGGATCTGAAAAATCCACACTTAAGACTGGGACTCACACTCCCAGCAATCATCTGGTTCTTTACAAGCTTTATGGATTTATTTCTCCATTTATTACTCATCATTAAGTTTGATTGTTCTAGGGAATTTATCCTCATAAATTGCCCAATCAATATTGTTCTTAACCGATCCCAAGCCACATTAATCACTCATAAATATTTCGGTTAATAACAATTAGAAGTAGGAGAAATACACGCTTGACATTCAATTTCTCGTATTTGAATATATATATTTCTTTTTAATTGTAAAATTATTCAGATTATCTTCTTATTTCCTTTATCGTCGAGCTACGACCGTACGAGTGAGTAAAATTTCAATCGGGGTCGTATTATTTTGGACTGGGACGTGACAAAGATAAAGACGCAAAGGGAGAAAAAATTTCACGTGTAAATGTAAGAAAATAATAAAATAAATTAGAGATAAAGTTAACAACGAGAAAAAGAGAAAAAAATGTACAAATAAGTTACATAAAAAGAGAGAGATTTACATATTACAACTTAGTCAAGAATAGTCACAGATTATCCCCGTAAAAAAAAATAGTCACAAATTAAACGCGTTGGAGAAATATTTTATAAAAATAAATAAATTGATGATTTCTCTAGCTACACTCATGTTTAAATAAGCGGCAAAAGTGATTTTCTCGCTAACTTTTTGAGTGGAAAGTAGTAGAGAAGATGAAGGATCTAGCCGCAACCAAGATTCTCACGATCGATTCCAAATATATTTGTTGTTATTTATAACTTTTTACTTGACAGATTTCAAAAAAAACTTTGCAAATATATATACATAAAACTTTTACGCATGGAAGATCTCATTTTCTTGTGGTGGAGATTTAAATGAAATGAATGGGGACTGTGCACAACTGATCAGAGTAAAGGCGTTGGCATTGATCATCTCGCTGGGTTACAATTCATGAAGAATCTGAAGGATTAACCATGAAATCTATTTGGTAGGTTTGCATTCTTTGACCATAAAATTTGTGGTTTAAATTAGAAAAATACCATGTGTGAAAAAAGAATGAATATTAAAAGACGAAACAAAAGAAAGGGTAAGAATTTACAAAATGAGGAGGAATATGCACCTTAAATAAAAACGAATTGATAAAATAAAAACGAATTGATAATTTTTCTAGCTATGCTCGCGTTTAAATAAGCGATAAAAGTGATTTCCTCGCTAACTTTTTGAGAGAAAAGTAGTAGAAAAGATGAAGGCTTTAGCTGCAACCAAAATCTCACACTTAGGGGGTGTATTGGTTCTAGAGTGTGTAGGATTTTTTTAGACTTTCAAAATCTGAGGGTATTCAATCTGGATTTTCAAAAGTCTTTAAAAATCCTTAGGTATTCAATACGGATTTTAAGAAATCTTAAAAAATCATAAGGTATTCAAGAGTCTATGGATTTTAATAGTCTATGGATTTTATTTGATTCTCTTTCCAAAATATGAATAGATTTCACTCTCCAAAATCTCTTCTAACAATGAGAGATTTCTACATATTCTCTCAGAAGAAAAAAAAAACATTTGTTGTTCTTCTAACAAAATACTCTACAAATTTTTTTCTGCTCTTTATTTTGGATTTTGTCGTCAAGACTTTTGTTCGTGATCCCAGTTAAAGTTTCACAATCCCAGTTCAATCTCTCTCTACATAACTTTCTTTAACTTTCTTTACACAACATTCTTGAAAAATGCCGCTCGAAAAAAATCTCAATTATGAAAATGATAGAATAAATCTCAATTATTTCGTAAAAAAAAATCTCAATTATGGGAATGATAGAACAAATCTCAATTATTTCATGATAGGTCACATTTATTTGAAAAGAAAAAATGATATAAAGTTGCTTAGAGAATATTATTAATATTTTTTCGCGGTGTTACATAAAGAAAAAATGAAAATGAAAGAAACATATTTATATATTTTATTAAAAAAATTATATTTCAAATTTTAATATTTACATCAATAAATTTTGAATTTTATATTAATTTAAGAACAAATATAAAAAATTATTTAAATTATTAATCTTAATTATAATCATTAAAATTATCTCTGAGATTTTTTATAAAATTATTATAGGACTTCAAAAATGATGAGAATGAAGATGAGAATAATAATGATGAATAATAGTAATGTATTTTTGATATTTTTTCTAAACAATTTGGATAACTTTTTTTTCATATATAAGTGTGTTCCATATACATTTGCATCAATAGTTTCAGCGCCGAAATCTATGGAATTCCATGTAAATCAATAAAAAAAGTCAGTCAAACTCTGCATGGAGTCTATGAAACTCTACATGGAGTATATGGATTTTCTAAATCCACATACTTTTTAAAGTCCAAAAAAATCCAATAGAATCCCAATTGAATACACCCTTTTAGTTTCAAATATATCTGTTGTTATATACATAAATTTTTACGTAGCTAATATCTACTTTTTGTTAGAAGATTTAAATGTAATGAATGGGAATTGAGCAAATCTATTGAGAGTAAAATTGATGGCATTGACATTGATCATCTCAGTTGGTTGCAATTCATGAACAGTCCAAAGGGTTTGAGCATGAAATCTACTTGGTAGATTTGCATTCTTTAAATATAAAATATGTGATTTAAATTAGACATTTTATATTCATTTCTTTTAATCTACTTTTTCTTTTATTCAAAATAGGTACTAAGATTAGCACTTTGTTAACAATGAATTTGCTGAATTATATGGGCAATTTTTGTCGAAAAGGTAATTCCCACAATACCAACTTTTCTCTTTCAATATTTAAATTAAATCCTTTTAACAAAGATGAAAAATACTGTTCTCAACCCTATTATTATTAGAGGACACCAGTCACACCAACAATCATATTAAAGGTTGACTCACAATATTGCCCCTTGGAAGGTTGTGGAGTAGGTGATCGAAGCAAGAATGTATTCAAGTTCTTTAGACTACACTTCCTCAGTCGAGCTCGTTGCACAGTGTTTGCCTAGTCTACTTTATTTTATTGGCAAATATTTCTATATACCAATTACTATCATGAAATTCAAGTGTATATTTATATGGTTTTTATGTTTCGAGAAGAAGAAGAATAATTACAGTTTTGGGAGCTCGAATAAATTCTATTTTTTTTTTTCTTTTAATTTGGTGATATGAGAGAATAAAAATTTCTTTTTCTGGGCCGAAAACTTTCATGGGCCTTATAAAGGCCATAGATATGGAGCCCAATCAATGTTGTTACTTCGATCTGCCTAAAAGCCCATTAGATAATTGTATACTTAAAATTCAGAGCACAAAAAGAAATTTAGAGAAATAAATGACTCCAAAAAATAAAATATGTGTTCCACCGTAAATTTTCTCAGATAAGTTAAAAATAAAAAAACTCGAAAATTTGAGTGGCTTATTATTAAAAGATGTTGTTACTGATATTTTTTTAATAAAAGTGACATATTATTAAAAGATGGAATAACCCTTATTACTAATATTTTGTATCTGCAATAAAAAGTGGTCGAAAGTAATTTACACCAAAAATTGTCTTTACGAGCCCATCCTATTAAATTTCTAATTACTTTTCATTATGATCGGTTTTTTTTTACTCCAACATAACGCCAGAACAAATTCAGTTTTATTTTTATTACATATAATAAAATTTACTTATATTTTGAATAACATGAAATCAAGAGTTTCAAACGAACCAACTAGTTTATTAGTCATTCGTTACAATTTGGTTTTCTCATACCCAAAATAATAAAAAATAATAATAATTTTATTCTATCAAACTAAATCATTACAAATATCTCTTATTTATACCTCATATCACTCAATTATTCACTGTAATTAAATTTTCACCACTCAATTACTCACTCTAATAAAATTAATTTTATTTATCTTTTATTTTATACTCCCACATCCCGAAATTAGCTTCACAGTTGACTTTTTAACAGTTTTTATGTGAGAATTATTTTATAGTATTATGTGTACAAAAGTTGTTTTATATGAATGATATGCTAGTTAATAAGATCAACTAATATATCATTCATATAAAACAATTTTTGTACACATATTACTATGAAATAATTCTCAAATAAAAACTGTTAAAAAATCAACTGTGAAGCTAACTTAGGGACGGAGGGAGTATTATTTAATACTAGTAGTAATATTTTTATTAAAATATGTGTCATTTGGTTTTGAGGGAGTATAAATTTATAACTACCCAATTTATACTGTTTTCATTTTCCAACAACAGAGCATAATAACCGAGTCAAAGAAGTAGGGTCCCACTGCAATAATCACTAGTAAAATGAGCTGAAATCAACAAGTACAAGCAGAGTGAGCTGAATTTCTACTTAATTTTTCATCTTTTTTATGTTTTTTTTTTTTTTTTAAAAAAAATCATCACATAGAAGACTACTTATTCTGTCGCTTCCTTCACCATACACACAAAGTGCAAAAAGTCTTTCGCCAGTTTTCATCCTTTTGATGTATAAAAGTAGGTTCAAATTATGGCTTCTTGGCCAAACTGCACCTCCTGTCATCACCTTTACCAACATATATTATTGATGTATCATGTAATTTCACTTCTAAATATTTTTGGGCATGTATGTGTATAATAAATAAATTAATAGGTAAAAAATCTAAAGTGTGTATAATTGATTTGGATCCCCGAATATTCAATGTAAATTTTCAGCCATTGAATTTAATTGAAATCTTATACAACTATTGGATTTTGTTTTAACAACTGTTGAATTTGTTTCAATTAATATTAATGGTTAAAAATTTGCATTGGATTCTCCATAAATTTTAATTACGTATATATTTGAGTTACATCATGTATACCTATTATGATGCATTGGACTCTTACAATTTGGAATAAGATTTGTGTAATGTTTCCATTATATTGGCTCCAAGATTATGAAAGTAAATTAATCATTTTATTCTCATTAGTAACTATAATTATTCTATATTGATTCTTTAAAAAATTATACACCAAATACCAACTTATACTTTTTAAACTATATCCATCACATTTATACAGATGTCAACATATCAAAAACATAATGAATAATTAATAATACACCTCTAAAAATTCAATATTTCCATGTTTATATTTTGGTTATGCTTGAAAAAATAATAAAAATCTTAACATGCATCCACAAAATATATAAACACTTAAAAGAAGAAAAAGACAATATTTATGTATCTATCTCTCTTTAAATATAAAGAAAGAAGTGAGACAACATGATCCCTACATATGAATTGCTTGCAAATAAAAGAGACAACACATGGCATCTTCTTTCTTAATTCCCGCAAAGACTTTCTTTTCATAAATTGCCCTTCTTCTTTAACCCTTTACTATTTTCTTTTAATATGATTCCTTAAGATTGAATACAGATGTATTTGGTACTATAATCCAACTATAGGGTCGGCAAATCACACCAAAAATTTATGTTAATTAGTAGGAGTATTATTGATGATACTAGCCTATACTTCTCATTGCATTTTAATTAATTAACATCTATTTATGTTGTTCTTCTTTTGGAAAAAGCAGGAAACAGTGATTTGACTGCTTTGTTTGAGACCAAAGTCATGTCATATCATGTCTTTCTTCACTAGTTCACTTCCCCATTGGTCCAAAATTAGAAAGTTTCCATTATTATTATTGTAATTTGGTGTTGTTTTCTAACAAATACTATAATTTGGTGATGTATTTTAAATTTATGTAAATTTTTGTATACATTATTTATACTGTAAATTTCTTTTGTGTAATATTATAAAATATTATTATTCATTTTACTAAATAATACTAGATAAGTTAATGGCATTGATAGTTACAATGATAATAAACTTTGATTCCTAGATAAGTTAATGACATTGATAGTTACAATGATAATACTAGATAAGTTCATGACATTGATAGTTAATATGTATGATATTAATAGTAAAAATAAAGTTGATTCCCATACAATCTTACTAATAAAAACCTATATTTATAGTTTGTAATCAACTAAGTTACCTCTAAAACTATATTTATTATAAAGTAACAAAAATGTTTACTTGTAAATTTAAAAATAAATAAGCCTAGAAAATAATAAAGCGCATCAAACAATAGATTTTTTTTTTTTTTTTTTTGCTTTAACTACATTTATTAACTAAATCATGCTCAACAATACTGAAACTAAAAAAATTAACATCTAACCATGTTCATCCCATAATTTTATTATCAGATTTGATTTATGCACCAAAATTTAGGCAAAATCTTATTTAAAAAAAAAAATTATCGTGAAATTAATTTTTTTAAGTATATTAATTAAATATTTAATTAAAAAATATTAATAGTTATACTGTAAAACTTCAAATTAAGTACAGTAAAATTGAGTTATATAAAATCAATTAAAAAATTATATAACTAGGAAAGACCATAGTAAATTAATCCTTCTTTTGTAGGTTAAATCTTACCTTGGATTGAGTAATTGGATCAAGATTCGAAATCAAACTTAAAAAACTCTTAGCTTCATCCCCCAATCGTTCATCGATGCATGGTGATTACTGACATACAATATGGTTTCAAATTAATTATATGACGATTTAAAAACATTATAATATATATATATATATATATATATATATATATATATATATATATATATCCCTATATACTAATAGGGAGTTTATTTTTTATTAGGTATCAACTTGTGGTGAATTATGCTTATGTGTCGTTTATTGTGGAGTATCGATTTATGATAAGTTTGCTTATGTGTCAATTTTTTGTAAAGTTTTTAAAAAATATTTGTAAGGGGTTGAACCTTAAACCTCTAACATAATCATTTTAATGTTTATCAACTACACCAATTTATTCATATTTATATATTTTGAAAACTATTTTATTTAACTCCAGCCTATAAAAATGTATAAGATATTTTGTTGAGAAAGTTCAATATTTATGAAATACTAATTATGAGTATTTCAAACAAGTGAATCTCATTGTATTAATATGCGGTTTATAATATTTATGTGTATATTTTTTGTGAGTTCAGATAATGTGTCATTGAATTCGAAAAATAATTTATGTGTGTGATTATGAGTCAATAATATAAAGAGTTGTATATTAGTAATGATTATGTGTCAATATATAATTAGTTACCTATATAATAGTATTAACATATTGAGTAAAATTATTAAAAAGTATCGATTCAATTAAATTACTTTATTTCATCCTAATGAATATATGTACAAAATATAAGTATTAATAAAAAAAATTTAATATAATCATATATGATATTTATTGCAAATATACGATATACATACTATTCGGAGTAATATTTATACATCGATTATATAAGATTTTTTTTTATTAATCGTCTTTTTTTTATTAATTGTAAAATAAATTTGAAACAAATCTTATAGTAAATTTTCACATAATTATAATAATTCTAATACGTAACATGAATTATTATACAATTAATATTACCATTACTTAAATTTAATATTATAACTACACATAATTATATATATATTATTTGATAGAAAATATTATATGTATAATATATTATATTGTAAAATTTATTTAACGAACATATCACGTAATACGTTAGAGTTTATCTAGTATATATATATTTGATTGATTTTTATTCTAAAATCTCATTAACTACAATATTTAAATACTTGTCCCCAATCCAATCCAATCCAATCCAATGATATCGACTAATGGAGTTTATGCATTCTTTTGCTTTGACTCCGTTGACCGTGCAATAATAACATATGCTGGGTCACAAATTATCACTTGTTTGAACTTTATACTATAGTCTTATTATGACTCTTATCAAACTTTCACTTTTCTGAGCTTAATGATGATAAACACCGATCTTATCAAACCTCATTTTAATAATCTATTTTTATTAATTTCATATTACTCCATCTTTGCACATTGCACGTATAATATATCATTACTATATATAAAAATAATTGATAAAAATTTATATCATAGAGAAAAGTAGATACTAATATTTTTTTCTCCATTGAAGAGTACTCCAAGAAACTTACTCCTATTACATTGTTATAGTATCTATAAAAAATATATTAGATCACACCAAGTGCACTGTGCATTCACTTATATTTTTAAATATAATTAATATTTTTATTTAATTATATTAATTATTTTAATTGAACAATGTTAGTTATTTTTATTGAATAATATTAATTGTTTTTATTAAATAATATTAGTTGTTCAATATTAAATTTTTACACCAAACAATATTAATATTTTTGTACTGAATAATGTAAATTGTACAACAGTGTATCGATCATCTCTGATGAGTTACCCTATAAAATACACAGTCCTAAATAATGTGTGATGTCCAAACAAAAAAAAAGTTCCTTAAAAAAAAAAAGAAAAAGGAAAAAAAAGTTTAAATAAAATTTCTACCAACCAACACTTATCTAAAGCATTAAATTAGGTCTTAAAGGGGCCAATAAGTTTTTTTTAGGTCCTTGTAAAATATGTGAGCACAATTGTTAAAGATTATATTATTTCAAAATTCAAACTTTCTATTTATACTTTCTCAATCATAAATCACACAGCGTTTGTTTAGTATTTATACTTTCCCATATAGTTGTTACATATTTATTCGAACAATAAAATTATTCAAGTAGTCCATAAATTCTTTTGCGGGTGATACACTTTACTCAAACCTTTATTTGATACGAGTGAAGTTGGATAACGTATCATATATGTGTACCTTACATATTTTACACTATTAACTATTATCTTTTCATAAAAAACTTATAAAAAAAAATAATTATTGTTAAGTGATATACATTGTATAAAGTATACATGATCTTCTTCTCCATCTCATAACTTCAATTGTAACTTTGATTCAACTAAATAATTAATTTAATAAGATCGAAAATATTACATGCCCATCCGTAAACACTAACTTATAAGTCCACCATTTAAATTTTAATGATACATGAACAATTAATTTTTTTTGCTCAAAAAAAAAATAATTTATTAAATAAAAAGACCAACACAAGGCATAAGGTATACCCTGTATGACCAAAGAACAGAGTACAATATGTAGCAAGTATACAAAAATAATAACTTTGCTCTAAGCACTCAACACTCTAAGCACTTCCTAGGATTAGCCACCCACTCATCAAAACTTGTCAGATTTGCATCCCGATCCCTACAAATTAACCAACTCCAAAACCCCATCTTTATCTCATCTATCACAAAATCAAGCTTCACCTCCACACCTTCAAATAACTTCTTATTCCTCAATTTCCACAAACACCACACAATACACTCCCAAACACACACCCCGTACAAACCACCCTTTTTCCCCCTTAGAAACTTACTAAGTTGGAGTAAGCTCGTAGAAGGATTAAAAAGAAAGGGGAGTTTGTATACCTAACCAATTACAATACATCATCCACACATGATCAATTAATTAAATAATTATAATTTTCTCTAATTACGTGATATCACACTATAATTGATGAATATATAAATTGATGTACCTATAATAATTTCCGTTAATAAGATATAGTCGGACTAGGTTAATAAGATATAGTAATCTAATCTCCTTAAAAATAAGGGAATTTATTTTCACACTAAAAAATTACAGGGTAAATTTCAAGAAGAGTTCAATGCAGATGACTAGATAAACCTCCCATCTCCTCCAACTTCAATTTCTCAACCGACAAACTAAATAAATATAAAAAATAAAACAAACACACGACATATATTCGTTGAATTTTTTAAATCCCAAAATAAAAAAAAAAAGATGTATTCTGTCTCTACAAAAGCATCTGAGCCGTTACCGTACCAGCCCACCTTCTTGTATTTGCAGAGTGACCCCCTTCTCTTTCTCTCTCACACACTAAAAAATTCACTCTTCAGTGTGAAAAATCACACGCATTATGGGTTTAAATTTCCACACATTGCAATAATGTGATAGCCCAGATTCTGCTGCACTCAGGGTAGGGTTGTTGCTTGATTGGTAAAAATCTCAAGTGATTTTGAATGGGGAACTGCTGCAGATCTCCGGCGGCCGTTGCCAGAGAAGATGTGAAGTCCTGCAACTTCTCCGGTCATGATCAAGGACGGAAAGATAAATCATCCGGCAACGTCAAGAAAGCAATCACCGTTTTGGCGGACGTTAAGAAGGAAAACATTGAGGACAAGTATCTAGTCGATCGCGAGCTGGGGAGAGGGGAATTTGGGGTTACTTACTTGTGCATTGAGCGGGAGACGAGGGAGATGTTGGCTTGCAAGTCGATATCGAAGCGGAAGCTACGAACAGCTGTGGATGTGGAGGATGTGAAGAGGGAAGTGGCAATAATGAAGCATTTGCCGCAAAATTCGAGCATTGTGAGCTTGAAGGAGGCGCGTGAGGATGAGAATGCCGTGCACTTGGTAATGGAATTGTGCGAGGGCGGGGAGCTGTTTGATAGGATAGTGGCGCGTGGGCATTACACGGAGCGGGCGGCGGCTGCAGTGACAAAGACTATTGTGGAGGTTGTGCAGCTGTGTCACAAACATGGGGTTATCCACAGGGACTTGAAGCCTGAGAACTTTTTGTTTGCTAATAATAAGGAGAATTCGCCCCTTAAAGCAATTGATTTTGGATTGTCTATCTTCTTCAAGCCAGGTTAGTAAAATTATTTTAGTCTTTTCCGCATTGTATTTGATTAGTTGATGATTTGGATATGAAGAGCCACTGCAAAGTGTTGAATTGCTTGTTTAAATCATTTGAGCTGCCTGAGGATGGATGCATTGCTATCTAATACAAATATTTACTTTCTGTTCTAACTGTTGGGCCCAGAAGGACCTCAATCTTCACATTGATATGATATTGTCTCATACCAGTGGAGATAATTTGCCCATCCTCATAAAACCCACGATCCTCCCATGTAAATTAGATGTGGGACGTTGCTTACCCAACACTAACAGTGCAAGGAAAGTGAGGAGAGATGAGGGAGAAAATAATGCCATCGAATTAAATTGGGAAGGTTGTGACTTGAGATGGAAGGTGTTTAGGAGAGAAGATCATATGGTGTTGTTCTGCTCCATTTGTGGTAAAAACGAATAGCTTGTATTCCTCAATTAAGGATTGAGAATGGCTTTTATATCACCTGGCGTTTCATGTCTAAGAAATATCATCTGCAAATATTTTATGAAATGGGGTGGGGCTCTTGCCATATCTGTTTGTGGGTCATCTTTTTGCAGTACTCGTTTTGGTCAAGAATAGCATCCCACCGTCCATATACACCAAAAAATGCACACCCTTGCAGGTGTGGTGAAAAGTACATCCTACATCCAGTGGAGTATCTAGTATACTCCACTAGTTGTATCTTGTATCTACTACATCTACACCCTTATTTGTCATGGGAGTGAGAGAAGTTGTTTTGTTTCTCCTTCTTACACCATTACTATTCGCTGAATCGCTGGACCACAATATAAGGATTTTCTATGGCATTTTCTGTTTACTTATGCAAGCTTTACGTTAGTGTGTAATGACTAAAGCATGTTAATGTCGGACTAAGTAAGTCATGTCTGATGGAGTGCTACTATTATTGTAATTTCGTATGGGGTGTCTTAGACGTTGGTGTAGGATAAGGCTTTATATTTGTGAGCCAAAGATGCTCTTGTATCTCATTACGATGCCAATATGTTTGGAGACTATGTTATAAACATTTGACTCTACATCGCATTAAATCTTGGATTCTAGGTGAGAAGTTCTCTGAAATTGTGGGAAGCCCTTACTACATGGCTCCGGAGGTGCTCAGACGAAATTATGGGCCCGAAATAGACATCTGGAGTGCAGGGGTGATTCTTTATATCTTGTTGTGTGGAGTTCCTCCATTCTGGGCAGGTAACTCAAATTCCTTTGTTACTCTCTCAACTTCGACATATGCATGTTATATTATATCCGACACGACGACACACATCTCATCAACTATTTCCTCTACCTGCAAGTTGTAGGCCGTACTACATGTAAAAAAGCTTGCTTTCTGTTTGACTGTTTCAAGGGAAAATCCATGTTCTGGCATTCGATAACAAATTCTGATATTCACTTCATCCGATTATGCATTTTTTGTGGGTCTGTGGTTTTTATTTTTTTAATTATTATCATTTTTTGTGTGTGGCAAGCTTGTACCTATAAAATACACGATATCTAAATTTGCATGATGCTGAAGTTAGTTTTTTGCACAGAATCTGAACAAGGTGTTGCCCAAGCCATCATACGCGGGAAAATAGACTTTGAACGCGAACCATGGCCAAGTATATCAGAGAGTGCCAAGAGCCTAGTTAGACAAATGCTTGAGCCAGATGCTAAGCTTCGACTGACAGCAAAACAAGTTCTCGGTATGCTAGCTTATGTCCTCTTGGTTATTCTTTCTGATCAATTCTTTATATCCACTTTATTACCAGTAGCAGGCATGGATTTTCTGTTGAGTCAGTCACTTTGTTCTTCTCTTGCAATTCATACTCTTATGAAGATACTGTATTTTTCTGGTGTTATGTGCTCATATCTACTTAGTTATCTTTGATTAACTAGATCTTTACACTTGGATTATTCATCACATGCCCATGAAAGCTGCATAGTTTTAATTCCCCTTCAAAATTGTATTTGAATGGATAATAATTAATAAACTAGACGGTCTAAGGAATTTGACCGTTTATTGTTATTGGAAAGAAAGTGCGTATTCTATTATTTTTGTGGGCAATTTAGTATGAATTTCATCATGTTAGTATTTCCATAGTTGCAATTTCTATAACTTGGAACATGCACAATTTGTTTTTCGCTTGAGGTAGCATCTTATGAACCAAGAACAAGATGATCTTACATATGTATAAAAAAATGTTCTAACTTGGCTTGCCATTTCAGTTTTTTTTTTTTTTTTTTTTTTTTTTTTTTTTTTTTTTTCCAAATGGTAATGATTTTTAGTATTTTTATTTAAGTATAAATGCTCCTTTGGACATGTTATGGGGTTTAACCCATGCATTACTTGTGCATGGTTGAACACCTAATAATTTCAAACATGTCAGAGCATCATTATGCAATATATTTTAGTCTTTGCTTTGGTGTTACATGAACTTTAACTCTTTGAATATGTTCATACATGATAATTACCATTTTAGGCATAGCAAAACGTTCTATTAGGAAAAATTTGAGGATCATGGACCGGTTATTAGCAGATCTGTTGTTTGTTGAAGTTCGGGATGAATGTGCTATGCTATGTAGATATTAAATGCTTTCCCAAATAACATTTTATGTTCACAGAGCATTCTTGGCTTCAAAATGCAAAGAAGGCTTCGAATGTTCCTCTTGGAGATGTTGTTAAGTCAAGACTGAAGCAGTTCTCACTTATGAACAGATTCAAGCGCAAGGCTCTCAGGGTTTGTTGACGATTACAACTTTTTCAATCTTTCTGTAATGTCATTTTCGCTGACAAAGATCTCAACTCTCGCTTCTTGAATTAGGTCATTGCTGACTTCTTATCTAATGAAGAAGTTGAAAGTATCAAAGAGCTCTTTACTAGGATAGACACTGATAATGATGGCATTGTTTCAATGGAAGAACTAAAGATGGGGTTGGAAAAGTTCAATTCACAACTGACAGAGTCTGAAGTACAGATGTTTGTTGAAGCTGTAAGAACTACTTGTTAACTCAGTAGAAATGCACTCACCTTCTCAATTTGCTAATCACTATTACTTCAACTTTATATACGATGCTCATGGAGCATGTTGTCCGGCCATATGTTATATAAAAAAAACGCTGCCAATCATGAAATTAATTATTTTGATATCATGTATTTCAGTTCATAATCAGATGTAGGGTTTTTATTTTTTTATATATTGAAAATTGGACAAGTTTAGGTGGCTGGATGGGTAGTTGATTCAGTAAAAGCACATAACCCCCAGGATGGCTATCAAGTAAATGAGAACTGGTGTTTTTTATACTTACAAATAGAATATTAGGTTTCTATCTGGTTTTTCTGAATTTACAACAATATTCAGGTTTTGGTTAAACTCATTCTCATTCAATGCTAGAATTGAGAACTTTGTAAAGATAATTCCTTTTACTTGCTTTGCCCACTCTCTAGTTTGAGCACACCCATGTACATCTTGATATATAGCAGAGATTTCTTATAAAGACAATATAATGTCTTATCTTTAAAGCTTTAGCATGAACTCTTACTTGAACTTCCATCCAACATTATGAATCCATATCTTATCATATGTGTGTACTCACGTGTGCGAATATTCCTTTGTCGGTTTCTTCGTTACAATCATATTCATTCTGATATTTATTCATTTCTCACAGGTGGATGCAAACGGTAAAGGAACATTGGACTACGGAGAATTTCTCGCTATTTCGCTTCATCTGCAGAGGATGGCCAATGATGAACATCTTCACAAGGCTTTTTCCCATTTTGACAAAGACAAAAATGGTTACATTGAGCCCAGTGAGCTTCAAGACGCCTTGATGGAAGATGGTGCAGATTGCAGTAAAGATGTGGCAAATGACATTTTTCAGGAGGTTGACATAGATAAGGTGAAAATAAAATCTCTATTATTCATCAGATGTAGCATAAAATAGATTTTCATTTCATTTCGCCATGAATGCAGGATGGACGTATCAGCTACGATGAATTTGTGGCCATGATGAAAACTGGAACAGATTGGAGAAAGGCTTCACGACATTACTCCAGAGGGAGATTCAATAGTCTGAGCATAAAGCTGATGAAAGATGGATCTATTAACTTGGGTGAGTAAATATAGACAATTCGACTGTTTCTCTCGTCCATATGAGTTACCAAGTCATTGCCTTCGTATTAAACTTACCATCATTATCATTATTGTGGCCATCCTTGTACAAATCGGGGTTCCAACTGGTTGGTGGCTATGAGGATTATGGATGAGGGAAGTACATTTGATTAGCCTCTTCAAGATGGTGTTTGGTAAAGCATAAAGCCTTTTAGTCCACGAATATGCCACGCTCAATCCTATTGTCTCACCTCTTTCAACATCTCAATCTCTTTCCTGTTGACAGATGAAATGAGATGTCTGGTTCTGTAGTAAATACATGTCAAAAGATTAGCTCTTGAACGCACATTCAACTCTGTGCAAATTTACTTACCTTGCCACTATTTTCCAGTTCGTTAGTGTATGCATGTACTTAACTACATTTTTGTGGACAAAAAGTTATTTATTTGATCATGAGAAGACCTTTTTGGTACTTTTTATCTGATTAGCTAATTTTTTTCATGATTCACTCTAACTCCAAGATACTGAATTCTTGATCTCTTTCTCCTCTCTTCCTTTCAGTCATCGTAACCAAAACTGTAAAATAGAAAAACTACAATATATTAATCTCTGCTTGTGGTTCTACCTAATACCAATTATTTGGCCGTGCCATATGGACTGCCACAAAAATTTTGTTCTTTATTAACTCAGAGTTTACCAAATATTATGGTCAGAGTGAGAACTGCTTTCCCTGTATTAATTTTTGCTCTCTGCTTTATGATGGTTCTCTTTTGTTTTCTTTACCGTTTTTATTGTCATATGCAAACTGTTTCATGTATAGAAGTATAACTCTCGAAATTGCAGTTTCCACCATTTGAATTTATCTGCTATTCTATGCCTGCACGCTTCTGGTTTCTAGATTGATCTCCTGTTTGTCCAGAAGTTATTGTGACTCTTTCATTTTAACTGACCCCACCTAGTGAGATGAAGGCTTTTTTTGCTCATTAATGTTTGTTGTCTCCTTGCATATGTTAGACATGTGGATAAGCATTATCTATTGTCATTCTTCTACAATATGTTATCCTAATCGTGTTGTTCTGGTTTGGCTTATCACTCGGTTGTGATTTTCTACCCTTGTACAGCCACATTTGTGCTTGGGAGTGAAATCTTGATATTTTTGTGCCCCAGTACATAAGATAAATTTGCAGAGTCCGGTTGGACGAAAGTGACCTTTTGAATATAATGTTGGCTTTGTTACTGAACTTTGAACGTTGTAAATCTTTGATCTTTATACTTTGTTTGTATCTGAAACAAGGCTACCAATAGAAAACTGTTGTAAATAGATGCTGATTCCCCCATTATTTCCTAATAGGAGGAGTGTTTCCATTTCTCCTTTTGCTTTGTTGTTCATTTGAAAATAGGATGTTCGTCTGTCTTTGTTGATGTCGTTCATACATGCTGAGTCATTTCATTGCATTATTTCGGTTATTTTGGGGCATCTAGAATATGATAACGCCCACAAACAGGGCAAGGAATAGCCAGATATGTCTTCCTTTCTTTATCTTCTACATTATTGCCTTTTTTTCCCCTTTTTCATGGTGCATTATTCTGTTGGTTTTTGGGGGCCCCTTTTGGTTTCTGCCTTCGTATATATCTAGATTGACGACATTTTTCAGTTATCCTGTTTCAAAGGAACATATCAGGATCATGTTTTTCTCTAGTCATGCCCTTATATAATAATAGGAGTTCACTTTTGCTTGTGTGTCAAAATTTTATGCATTTTGTTTATATGTCGATTTTGTATGTTTCTGTTGTCATGTGTTATTTTGTATATGTGACATTTATATATTAAGTTTGTAAAAAGTAATAGTAAGAAGGGGCTTTCTTAGGTTGCCCTGACTAACATTAGTCAGGTTTTATGAGTTATCAGATCTAAAATCTAATGGTTTAAAATTGATGACCTGCTACCTGTTGCACTAAGCGTCGCACTAGTCATCGTTTTATGTCGCAATAGCTGTCGCCCTGTCGCACTTTTATGATTTAATTTAATTTTTTTTAAAAAAAAATGAGAAAATCTCTCACACACGTTCCACGTTCCACCCTGTTTTATAATTTAATTTAATAATTTGATTTTTAAAATGAAAATCATCTTTCTGCTACATCATCGTTTTCTCCATTGAAATTAACTTCCTGTTACACCATCGTCTTCTCCATTTAAAATCATCTCCTTACACGTTTCATTCTGTGAAACTAACTTCTGTTTACACCATTGTCTTCAACTTTATGCTCCACCATAATTTAATTTAATAATTTGATTTTTAAAATGAAAATCATATTTCTGCTACATCATCGTTTTCTCCATTGAAATTAACTTCCTGTTACACGATTGTCTTCTCCATTGAAAATCATCTCCTTACATGTTCCATTCTGTGAAACTAACTTCTGTCTACACCAACTTTCTGCTCCACCATTCTATGAAAATTTTCATTCTGTAAAAATTTCTATTCTTTGAAACTAACTTCCAGAAAATCAACTAAAATCAAGAACAATAGTTTAATTAGTTCTACAATTGAGCAAGAATTAGTGTGTGTGGTCAGTAATTTTACAAAATTCTGTAGGATTTGCACCATGTTTGAATACAAATTTTGAATTTTTTATTTCGTCATACTTTTAGTTTTTGCTCAAAATTGCAAAACTATTGAACAATTTTTTTTTTTAACAAGAGAACTATTGAACAACTAATGTGTTTAAAATCATGATTTAATAGTCTAACTTCCCTCCATAAATTTCTGTAGCGTGCTTTGCTTTATTGTTTTCTGGAAACCAAAGTGTACAAATATGAAAATATTAAAGTTACATGTTCCAATCGAAATATAAAAAAAAAAAAATTAAGGATTTTTTTTTAACCAGATAGGGTAGAATAAATAATTTTATCCTAGTAGACATATTTTATAATAATAATCAAAGAATTTAGAGATTAACTTAAAAATAATTTTGACTGGGAATAGGCAATCGCCATTCATACATAAAAGCATGCCACTGACACCTTATCAATGGTAAAAAATAATAGCATGTCAATCAGATCTAGAAAAATGTCAAGAACATCGAATAGTAAAAATATTAAGATGGTAGACTTGAAAAGTCACACACCTTATCAATGGTAAAAAAAAATATCATGTCAACCAGATCTAGAGAAATGTCAAGAACATCGAATAATAAAAATATTAAGATGATAGACTTGAAAAGTCACAGAGTTAGTTGAATATAGCATTTTATTTTTTTGACAACATGTTTTGTAACTGGTTCACGATCATCGTCATTTTAGTGTAGTATCTTTCCTTTCAATCCTTTTCAATGTAAAAAAATCTCTTATAAATATCTAATCTATGAATTAATAAAATTTCATGCAAATTCACTGATCACCACATGTTTATATAATGAGTAGAGAGAAAGATAATTTAAAGATGAAATGGATGTTAACGTTTCACCGTGAAATTATTGAATGGTTGATAAAATTTGACTATGCATGGCTTTTAGTATACTTCACCCAATAAATCATCTAGAACATTCATTGCAAAGATTGTTGATTGTATTTTTATTACTTCCAATAATCACCCAATGCGAATAAAAAATGGATATTGTAAATTACCATAAAATATTATTTTTTTATATGTAATTTTAAATTATATTCCAAATTAATAAGGGCACACATTTTTTAAAAAAAAAAAGTGTGATGAGTGGAATATTGAGAGAAAATTTTGTATACTTTTATTATTCTTTTTGCAGGTTACACTTTTATTATTAAAGAAAAAAAAATGGTTGGATTGAGAGTGAAGTTTAAAAAGGAGTTTCTTTTTTAAGATTTTGTGTAAATATGTGAATATTGTAAGGGTGAAGTTTAGGAAGGGGTTTGTTTTTTTAGGAATGTGAAAATTAATGTGGGATAAACAAAAAAGGAAAGTGTAAAATTAATATGGGATGTAGGGAGTATTAATCATTTTATTCAAATATATTAATAATATTATTTAATAAAAATATTCAATACAATTTTGAGTTATACAATATAAACAAGAACCACCCCAAATTAGCATTGCGCAAACATTAGGTGATTTAGGAAATTTTATCTTATGCCTGAAAAATGATGATGAGTCACCCTAAGTAGTGGATGTTGGATTTGTTGAGTCAATGATTGATCTTTATTTCTTATTATAGTTGCAGCTGACCATAACTTTTGTGGTAACGATATGAAATGTCGTTTTGATATATTTTTTGTGATTGCAAGCTCGTAATTAACTTTACACATTCATTTATTGTGTTTTAACAATTTTGGATCATTGCAAGGTTGACAAATCAATAATTTTCATATATTAGTGGTCATAAATGTGCCCACATCGCTATAATGTTGCACAAGTCGTTAATGATATTTCGATTGGTACTTAAATCTTTTCCCAAACTCCAAAGATTGAGGACAATCAAGGATATGAACTACCTAAACCATCTCGTACAACATACAACATGAACCATAAGAAATCTTCTATTGTACTAAAGATAGTAGGTATTAAGTGATAATATTCTTGTATATATTTTTCATGTATTTATTTAGATATCTCTAGAATAGTTGACCTAGAATTATTTCCTATATTGTATTTTATACATCTGTATATATAAGACTTTACACTATCAATAATAATATTATTCATTCCTGTATTCTCATAACTTTTATTGTAGGTGGGTCTCTAAACATCATACAAGTCATTATAATGTTTTCAAATATTTTAATGTCTATATTTATATTTTTATTTACATTTTATATCTTAATCGTAATAACAAGTGCATAATAGTGGATGAATAAAGAATATATAATCGTTATTGCTCAAAACATCACGTATTTTGTTATAAACGTCATACAATTTGTTATTTTGTATTCTAATATTTTAAAGTCTTTATTTATGTTTTATCCTTCTAATATTTTAAAGTCTTTATTTATATTTTATCCACATTTTTTTTATGTTAATCATAGCAACGAGCATGTGAATTCAAACACATTTTTAAACTTTTTTTGTGAACAATTAATTACTTTTACTGAAAAATATTAATTATATATAGTTAATAGTGTATGTGAATTCAAACACATTTTTAAACTTTTTCGTGAACAATTAATTACTTTTACTGAAAAATATTAATTATATATAGTTAATAGTGTATAATTGCTCTCAGATCTGTCAATATATGCTTTGTACAATTCAACCCAGTTCTCATGTGTGTGTTTCATTCTAAGTTATAATCTCTGTACAATGTTTAAAATCTCGTGACGGAAGTCTAAAACCAATATAAATCAGTGAGTTCTACAAACAAGACATTATGGGCAATATATATCCGAACACTCTAAAAGAATAAGTGCAACACAACAATTCAGTAAAATAGATGTAAACCTCCCCACCAAAAAAACCCAATCAACCTAAACTATGGGTCAACTTCTATCACTAGCTACGATCATATATATATATATATATATATATATATATATATATATATATATAAATATAAAACTCACCAAACCATTAAATTTATCTAAAAGAATCAAACAAAAACAATAACTTGTCATAATAATTTTTTTTAAAACTCAAAAGAACCATCATGTTCAGAAATATTTGGAGGAAGAAGGAAAAATCAATTAATTTTGGTAGGGCGAAGGACATTATTCGGTAGGTCAGTGGCGGTGACACCGTCCACGGTGGCTCTTGAAGGAGAAACATTGAAAATGAAGATGTATAGATTTTAATTCTCACGTAATTATAGGTTTTTTAATTATCACTAATTAATTCTGTATATATTTAAATAAGGGTAAATTAGTAATTAAAAAAATACACTTAAAAAAATTAAATATAATAAATTAGTGCAACAGGTTTCTGGTCAATGCGATGGAGTGCGATGACACGTGGCACGATTTTAGACTATGACTAATGTTAGTCAGGGCGACACCCTGACTGACCTAAGAAAACCCCTAGTAAGAATTTGAACTCTAAACTCTTTATGTTGGTTTTGAAATGTCTACCACTAAACTAATCTATAAATATTTATATGGTTTGAAAAACTATTTTATTTAACTCTAGAATATAAAAGTTATCTTAGTATATTTTAGAAACTCCAATGTTTATGAAATATTAATTTATGAGTATTTCAAACAAGTGAATCCTCATATATATTAATAGGGAGTTTATAACATTTTTGTTTCAATTTTTTGTGAATTCCAATGATATGTCATTAAATGAGAATATAAATTTATGTATGTGTTTAGATGTCAATTATACAGAGAGTTTGATATATTAGTAATGATGACGAGTTTAATGTGTAATTAGTCTCAACCAAGGGGGCTTAGTCCACTTGGCCACCAGGCACCTCACTTAAGTGGGAAACCTGGGTTTGATTCCCTTTGAGAACGAATTGGAGTGGGAGGTATAAGGATTCTTGGAGAATTTGGAATTGTAAGGAGACTTGGTGAACTAATTTATAACCACTAACAACTAACATTTACCAATAAAAAAAATTGTGTAATTAGTCTCATATACAATATTAAAAATATTAAAATTATTAATAATATATAAAATTTTATACATATTATATATTGTTATTTGATGAAAAATATTATATGTATAATATATATATTATATTATATTATAAAATTTATTTAACGAACATACCGTGTAAAACGCTCATCTAGTTACATATATTTCAGTGTTTTCTTTTTTTCTTTTGACTTATGTTAAAGGATATTTACTGTGTATTTGCCGGCTGCGGTATCATTTCTGTGCTTTTTAGACATGCATGCAAATGAACAGGTCTTATAATCTGATATTGAACATTTTGGTCTTTCTATTATGCATTATCCCATTTCATAAGAAAATATGTGTGTAATTTCATCTCATTTCATCATAAAATATGTGGGTAATTTCTAGTTAGATGATCAGGTAAAGTAAATATGTTAAATTAGTAATCATACTAAAATTTCCTCTATTTTCGAGGTGTATGTAAATATGTGTGTCCCTCTTTGGATTTTTTTTCACTTAATATTTAAAAATTGGTAAACACACCATATGAAACTAGATTCATTCAATAATACTATTTACTCTTATATAAAGTAATATTATATCATTTTACAAACACAAATGCGCTGAAATATGTGGATAAATGTTACAGTATTAATATACAAGGGTAATGATATTACTAAACAAATGTTATGGTATCAGTTTTACTGGACACATACTGTTAAAGAATTTTCTTATTTATGTCGCTTAATTTGTAAATACTAGTATATGATAATGTAAGATGAAAACGTGTATTCTCCTCAAAGCAAAATTGTAGATCAAGCTGGTTGAATTCCAGTGGAGTTTGAAGGGACATTGATCAAAAAGTTGATGAGTTTGCATCAAAACTCAGAATGTCCAAATTCATATAGCTTGGCTTTTGTCATCTTATGTCCCAAAGATAAAGATAGAACCCCAACTATATGTGATTTTTTTTTTTTTATTATCTTCTTTTCTGGAAACTGATCATGTCATGGTATTTTTAATATTTTTGTCATCTTACTCAACCATAGAAATTCAAACTATATGTAAATTTTTCATATTATCTCAAACGTTTTAGGAACAATATTTTATTTATTATTTTTTTATTCTTTGTACTACTTTTTAATTTTTCTTATCATTTGCTCCTTATTTATTAATGGGGTAAAAGTGAGTAAAGTAAATGAATATAGTGTTGAAAATGTGTTTTAAAAAATACAAGAAACAAAAAATTAGTAGACAAAGTATAAGGGCAATAGTAAAATTAATGAAAGTATATATAGCAAAATGCTTAATAACAGCCTTATACCCTCGCCAATGCACGTCTTTAGTTATATTAGCTTGCACATTTTATCCTTTTGTCCAACTACACGATGAACTGATGCATGAAAGATTGAATAAAAAAAAGTACATCCTTCGTGAGCGGTAAAAAAAACAACAATTTTCTACCATTGTTGAAACTTTCAAGGATCAACAATATCATCTTTTACAACGGCGCCATTGACGCGGTGACTGGTTGATAGGTTGTATCCTTTGAGCTTTGTTATTTTTTTTTTCTATTTTTAGGTTTTTTCCCTCCCCTTTATTATTCCTTAGATGTGCTTGTTGGAAAATCAATGGTGAGAATTCACTAACCTATCTGCAGCTGAATAATCGAGCTGGTTGGATTCTACGTATACTGTGATCCTCAGAGTCTGAAATACATATACATACGAAATGCATTCATTGTTCACAATTTAAATGCCCTTTGATTTGAGTATTAATGTGTTCATGATATTTGATGAGGAATATCTTACGTATGTATATTCTCATCACTTCTTTCATGCAGGAGAAAAAATATATTTTTATTTTCACAAGTGATGGAAGTTTGATACAAATAAGGGTCGAGATCTAAAGAACGCCTATAATAGGGCCCGTCGAGCTCGGATAAAAGAAGCGGCCCAAGCCCAGCAGAATACAGGGCCAGCGGAAGTACTAGATTCAGGCCAACATATTAATGACCCATTAGTATAATTGAAGTACTTTGCAAACAATATTTAAGGAGGGGTTTATTTGCAATATTGTAATTAAATTTGGGAAAGGCCTGATAGATATATTAGGGATTGTATTTGACGGGATATTATCAGCTATCAAATTGGAGAATTGTTCTTGCAGAAACTTATCAATCTTACCAACCTGAGTTGGAGATTGGTGAATTAGAGTGCGATTTGTAACAAATTGGTGCTTTCATTGAGAGGAGTACCACAAATCGCACAAGAACGAGCAGCAATGGCAGGCAGCCATCGGGAAAGAATCGAGCAATTGGAAGCAAAATTTGAAGAAATAGAAACAGGGATCGCTAGGATGGCGCAAATGGAGAGGAAATTGGACGGAGATCTTTAAAAATAGTCTAAGAAATCAGGTTCCTCGTTGTCTTCAAACGATTCCAGCGGTACGGATTCTAGTTCCGACGACATACAACAACTCTGTCCAACACATGATGACGAGCAACGATGCCGAGGAGATGACCGTTGGCGAGGGCGACCGAAGCTCACGTGTCCCACCTTCGACGGTAATGACCCTGTTTCTTGGCTAAGTCGGGTTCATCAATTCTTCGACCTTAATGAGATAGAAAGATATGACCGCGTGAAGTATGCCGCCTATTATCTTGAGGGCGAGGCCAACATCTGGTGGCAATGGGTAAGCCGAATTTATAGAAAAAAATGAACATTGCGGTGGAAAGATTTTCAGAAAAAAATTATGAGTCGCTTTGGTCCATCGGAATACACGAATTACGACGAAGCCTTGACCCATATCAAACAAATTGGGTCATTACGAGAGTATCAGAAGGAGTTTGAAAATTAGCGAGTCGGGTGCAAGATTGGCCCGAAACGGCATTGGTTGGAGCATTTACTGGTGGTTTGAGACCAGAATTAGCAGCTGAGGTAAGGGTGCATCGACCCAAGAAATACGCGGAAGCCGTCGAGTTTGCTCGAATTCATGAGGATCATCTAAGTTCTAAACGAGCGGCTCGATCAGAAACTCGACGCCCCGGAGTATTTCCAATTGACACAAAAGGAGAAGGAACAAGTCTACGAGGAGTTAGTAATGGACCTGGGGCTAAAATAATACCCTCAGGGGTGAAGCGGTTGCCGTGGAATGAGCTATAGAATCGTCGAGAAAAAGGCCTCTATTTCAATTGTGATGAGAGGTTCACACCAGGCCATAAATGCCGGGTAAGGCAAGCTTTCCTAATTGAGCCAGTAGAGTCTGACAAAGAAGATGAACCCGAGGCTAAGTCCGAAACTGATTCACCAGAAATCTCAGTCCATGCAATGGCAGGGATTAAAGGGCCACGCACCATGAGAATGTGGTCGTGGATACGTAGACGAAGAATAGTAATTCTAGTAGATAATGGATCAACCCATAATTTTGTTAATCAAGAATTAGCCAAGAAGTTGAATCTTAAGGCTGTAACAGTAGAGCCCTTTCATGTTCGTGTGGCTAGTGGTGAAAAACTAACGTGTAAAATCCAATACTTAGCAGTTCCCATTCGAATTCAGGGAGTAATCTTTGAGGTTGATCTGTTTGCATTACCATTAGAAGGTTTGGATGTGGTATTGGGAGTTCAATGGCTAGAGGGATTAGGCAAAATAATGACTCATTACAAGGCAGGGGTAATGGAATTTACTTGGGGCAAAGAAACTATTACCTTAAGGGCAGGGACTGACGATCAGCTTAAGGAAGTGGGGTTGAAGAGTATAACCAAAATATGGAGAAAAGGGGTCAAAGGCTATGCCATCCATGTGGCAATAAACAACAGCTTTGAACCCATTAAAGCAGGTAAAATACATTCAGATATTAATCATCTCATTTCTGACTATTCTATTATTTTTTATGCACCGCAGGGTCTGCCCCCTAAAAGGAGTTTCGATCATCGTATTTCCTTGAAGGAAGAGAGATAATCGGTTAATGTGCATCCCTACCGCTATGCCCATTTTCAGAAAGAGGAGATTGAAAAGCAGGTGCAAGAAATGTTGCAAAATGGGATGATTAGACCGAGTACTAGTCCCTTCTCGTCCCCAGTCCTATTAGTAAAAAAGAAGGACGGATCATGGCGCTTTTGTACAGATTATCGGGCCCTTAATTTGGCCACCATTAAAGACCAATTTCCCATCCCGACCATCAACGACATGCTGGACGAACTCGAGGGATCGAAATATTTCTCAAAACTCAACCTAAGAGCCGGCTATCATCAAATTCGAGTGGCTGAAAATGATGTGCACAAAATAACTTTTAGGACACATCAGGGACACTATGAATACCTGGTTATGCTCTTTGGGCTGTGCAATGCGCCATCAACGTTTCAAGGGGCAATGAATGAGATTTTTCAGCAACACCTTCGTAAGTTCGTCTTGATTTTTTTCGACGACATCTTGATTTATTCTCGCACTTGGGAAGACCCTCTTCAGCATTTGCAGTCGGTATTCTCTATCCTAGCCAATCATCAATTTCACACAAAAAGCAGTAAGTGTGTGTTCGGGGAGACCTCACTGGAATACCTGGGTCACATTATTTCTCAAGAAGGTGTCCCAGTCAATCAAACAAAAATTGAGGTCATGCAAAAATGGCCAAAACCACAGACAATCACGGAGCTACGAGGCTTTCTTGGCCTTACGGGGTATTATCGCAAGTTTGTGAAAGACTATGGATCAATTGCACGGCCCCTTACTGAATTAACAAAGAAAGGCGGATTTCGATGGTCAACCGAGGCAGATTCAACTTTTGAGAAATTAAAACAAGCCATGACTACCACGCCCGTTTTGGCCATGCCAAACTTTACAAAATTATTTGAAGTACACACTGACGCAAGCGATTTTGGAATCGGGGTTGTTTTAGTTCAAGAAGGGAGGCCTCTAACATTTTTAAGCAAGGCATTGGGACCAAAAAAATTAGCATGGTCCGTTTACCTCAAGGAAATGTTTGATGTTCTTGAAGTTGTCCGAATTTGGAGGCCTTATTTAATGGGGAGAAAATTTAGAATTGTCACGGATCAACAACCCCTTAAACATATGATAGAGCAAAGGATAATTACCCCCGAACAACAGAAATTTGTATTGAAATTAATGTGATATGAGTTCGAAATATTGTATCGGCCCGGACGATAAAATATTATAGCTGATGCTCTTTCACGAAGGGCTGATTCTCCAGAACTCATGGCAGTAAATGGACCTGTTTGGAGTGTATGGAACGACATAAGAGCTGCTTCTAAAACTGACCCTGAGGTCACGCAAATAAGGCAGCAGATGGCTACTGATGGCAAAGTCAGTGATGAGTATGAATGGAGGGAAGATTTACTATTTCACAAAGGTAAAGTATGGGTTCCATGTGTAAGTCCAATACGATTAAATCTATTTAAGCATTTTCATGATTCCAGATTTGGAGGGCATTCCGGAATCTTTCGGACGTGGAATAGGCTGACACACACCTTCACTTGGCCGGGAATAAAGGCAGAAGTAAAAAGCTATGTGGAGCAATGTGATACATGTCAACGAATCAAAAGCGATTTAAGGAGGCCGGGCGGGCTGCTACAACCCTTACCAATTCCCGAGCGAATTTGGGAAGACGTGACGATGGATTTCATCGAAGGATTGCCGGTTTCGAACGGGTATAATGGTATATTGGTAGTAGTCGATCGTTTATCTAAGTATGCTCATTTTATTCCTTTAGTGCACCCATACACTGCAAAATCAGTAGCTAGGCTCTTTGTTGAATATGTTATCAAATTGCATGGTGTTCCTAGATCTATTGTGACTGACCGTGATAGAATATTTGTGAGCAATTTTTGGAAAGAATTTTTTAGAATGCAGGGAACTAAGCTGTCCATGAGCTCGGCGTATCATCCACAAACCGACGGCCAATCCGAAGTAACAAACCGGACCTTAGAGCAATATTTGCAGTGTTTTGTACACCAAAATCCAAGAAGATGGGAAGAATTTGTGCCATGGGCAGAATACTGGTACAATACCTCCTACCATGAATCGACCAAACGTTCACCATTTGAAGTGGTATACGGACGTCCACCGCCGCACCTTGTTAGCTATCCAGCAGGAAGTTCTCCAAATGACGAGATTGACAGGGAATTGTTTGAAAGAGATCTTATGTTGCGTGAGCTTTAGGAGGTGTTAGGGGTATCAATTATCGAATGAAGAACCAGTACGACAGGGACCATCGCGAGGAGGAATTTGCTGTGGGAGATTGGGTTTACTTGAAACTGCGGCATTATAGACAACAATCGGTGTCTCAAAAAGCATTATACAAATTAGGCAGCAAGTTTTACGGCCCGTTCCAGATTACCGAAAAGGTGGGAGCAGTGGCTTACCGTCTAAAGTTGTCGGAGGATGCACAAATACATCCCGTTATTCATGTGTCACAATTAAAGCGACGATTAGGAGGTGGAGATGCGGTCATGGGCAGGTTGCCAGCCGTTGGCAGTGATGGACGACTTATGTTCCGACCAGAATAAATCTTGGAGTGTCGATCAATTAAGAGGGGTGGCAGATTTAGAAGAGAAGTACTCATAGCTTGGGTGACATTACCGGATGCAGAAGCAACTTGAGAGAGTGTGGAGATGATGCGATAAAGATTTCTAGAGTTTGTCCTTGAGGACAAGGACGTTTTCGAAGAGTGGAGGAATGATGCAAATGAGGGCCGAGATCTAAAGAACGCCTATAATAGGGCCCGTCGAGCTCGGATAAAAGAAGCGGCCCAAGCCCAGCTGAATACAGGGCCAACGAAAGTACCAGATTCAGGCCAACATATTAATGACCCATTAGTATAATTGAAGTACTTTGCAAACAATATTTGAGGAGGGGTTTATTTGCAATATTGTAATTAAATTTGGGAAAGGTCTGATAGATATATTAGGAATTGTATTTGACGGGATTTTATCAGCTATCAAATTGGAGAATTGTTCTTGCAAATTTCTTGCAGAAACTTATCAATCTTACCAACCTGAGTTGGAGATTGGTGAATTAGGGTGCGATTTGTAATAAAGTTTCATAACTTTCTTCTCACTTATCTATTTTATGGGTGGAATAGTAAAATAAATAAATTTAATTATTTATTTACTTTCAGTGCTTATTATAGTTTTCCTTCCGTGTGGGCTTTCTTCTGTTATTTAGAACAAAAATTTCTCTTTTGTTTTTTTTTTTATCGATCTAGGGCCAAATCTGTGTAGGTTTGCATATTTTAAAGGAAATAGAATTCAACTAATTGATCGTGCAAATAGTTACGGAAAAATATGCTTTGTTGTGGAACGCCAAACAATTGGATAATTATTATTATTTTTTTCTCAATTTTTTTTGGTTTTAATTAATTTATTATTTTTTAGTCAGAAGAATAGGCATTGTAATTGGTGTATGCTTTTATTAATATTTATCCTTTAAAAAAACACTCATCCTTCCTCTCTATCCCATTTACAGAGATATCAGAGACAAATTGTGTAGATTATTCTTTTTTATTTAGAAGAATTGGTATTTATTTTTTTTTTTATCAGTAAATGTTAGTTGTTAGTGGTTAGAAATATTAGTTTGCCAAGCCACCTTACAATTTCAAATTCTCCAAAACCTCCTTATATCTCCCACTCCTATTCATTCCCAAAGGGAATCGAACTTAGATCTCCCACTTAAGTGAGGAGGTAGGTGGCCAAGTAGGCAGTTGGTATTTATTTCTGATAATGTAGTAGAATTAATTATGTTAAAAAAAGATATGAGGCCACCAGGCTCCTCACTTAAGTAGGAGACCTGGGTTCGATTCCCTTCGGGAACGAATTGGAGTGGGAGGTATAAGGAGACTTGGAGAGTTTGGAATTGTAAGTAGACTTGACGAACTAACTTCTAACCACTAACAATTAACATTTAGCGATAAAAAAAAAAAAATATATATATATATATATATGAACATGTTAAGAGCAAAAGCAAGTCCTGTCAAAAAAATAAAAAATAAAAAAAGAAGCAAAAGTAAGTGGACCGTGGGATTAGATAGTTTCTCCTTTTAAATAAATTGTTGGTAGGACTTTTGTCCCATGTCATTATCGACATGAGTAGTCCTCCACAAAACATTTAAACAACGTGCAAATATAATAATAATCTTCTAATGATTAAGACCGCAATTTAGTCCCATATTTTATTTTAGAGGAATTTAGTAAAAAAAAAAAGTCGGCAATTTGGCAATATGATGCTCAACTTCATTTGGGGCCCACAAACTGGGTTAAAAAGTTATACTAACAAACATCATCTATTATCGTCTCTTAAAAGTTAAAACATTGCATGTTGTCTAACGCTCGTAATTTTAACTTAATTTTCGTAGTTTAGCTCGTTTATAAAAGAAATTGAAATATGTGACGAGAACTATTAATTCAAATACAAAAGATTATATTAGTTTATGAATTGAACAATATTAATATTTTTTTATCTTATGAACGAATACCACTCATGATATAAACTAATATTTTTCAACCATTTTCTTTCTATGATTTGCAAAAAAAATATAAAAAATTATTTTCATTAAAATATTTTAGTTAAAATTGGGTTTAAGGTACACTAATTGCTTGGTGTAACTGATATGCTGATAATAATTTTTTTTTTGGAATTAAAAATTCATTGAAGTTTATTCCAATTACTCAAAGAACTCAATACTTTGAAATGCTATCAAAAAATTTCTAACCGATCAAAAATTATACTGGCTGCTCCATCGATACAAATAAGAGGAAAGCAAAAAAGTGCAATTTTGCATTTTTTTTATCAAGGGTTTTTTTCTTTTTTTTTTTTTTTTTTTTTATCAAGGGTTTAGGTAATATTTCAGACATCGATATATTTTGGTAATTGAACAAACTTCAAGGATTTTTTTTTAATTTACTATTTTATTTTCTAAACGCAGATCATACACTTGAACCCAATAAACCACATTATATATATATATATATATATTTTATATATCTATATATATCAAATAAGTTATGATCACAAGCTAATATTAAACATAAGGAGCACTCTTGTGTGAGGCCGTCTCATGCATGAGACAGAATCACTTTTTAATAAATTGTTATCACTTTATCGTAAATTATTGTCACTTATAATGTGAAGTTTATCACTTTTCAATTTGTTATCACTTTTATACTAATTTGTATTATTTTTTTAAAAAGTGATAATAATTTATTAAAAAGTGACTACGTCTCATGCATGAGAGCGTCTCATACAAAAGTTTTTGCCTAAACTAATATCTTATCAATTATAATCCACTTATATACACACTATATAAATTTTGATCGATATAAAATTGACCGTTAACATTGAATTAGTTACATGTATATGTGGATTCCATAAGAGGTGAATTGACATTAAATATTGAATGAGTTACATAATGTGGATCTCCACACTGACTGAGCCCACACGAATTTGTATTTAAAAAACTTCAAATGAGCGAAGATACTCATACAGGCATGCATGCTGTATTGTAAATTAATTTTATCATGCGATTTGTTTGTATTTTATAATATATTTTTAAATAATTTTAATATTATATATATAATAAAATTGATTTACAAGAATTTATTTTCATTATAATATAGTGATTAATTTTCGTCTCGTATTTAATCGAGATGAACATTGTTTGACTCGCAACAACATAGAGAAGCAAAACAATCTTGAAATTGTTCTCACCAATTAATTAATTAATATATATATATATATATATAGACACACAAACATATATACCACATTATCCACACTTTCACTTTCTTAACCTGTTTTTCTGTTATAGTAACTCGTGATTCGTGAACGATAATGAGGTAAATTCACCATAAAACTAATTTTGAAAGTATTAATTATTTTATTAAAAAATATTAATTATCTATATCATATAATATTAAATTTGAATAATATTATTATTAATTATTTTATTAAAGAGTGTTAATTATTTTGTTATAGTAACTCGTGATTCATGAACGATAATGAGGTAAATTCACCATAAAATTAATTTTGAAAGTATTAATTATTTTATTAAAAAATATTAATTATTTATATCATATAATATTAAATTTGAATAATATTATTATTAATTATTTTATTAAAGAGTGTTAATTATTTTATTATAAAATATTAATTATAATAGTGATTATGATACTGTCACGACTTACGTGTTAACTGATAAGAAGGCCTATCTGTCTGGGCAAGATAAACAAATACATTAATAAAGTCTGGTGTGGAATTACTAAAAGAAAAAAGACACCAGTGATCAGCTTTTCGTAATTGAAAATAGTGAGCTTTTAATGTGTCGTGTGCCTTACGATATGCCTTAAAAAAGAACATAATCTTTTAATTTTTTTACAGGAAAAATAAATATATTAATTAAACAGATACCGGAAAATCGGTATTTAAAAAGAACATAATCTAATGCATAAAAAAAAAAAAAAAAAGAACATAATCTAGTTTTCATAAAAAAAAAAAAAAACAGAACATAATCTAGTAAAGTACTTTAGGTTGAATGTGTGAATCAATTTAATCATAAACTAGTTTACCATTAATATTTTATAATAAAAAAATTTCATTAACGAAATAACTAATATATATATATATATATATATATATATATATATTAATAAATAATTAATATAATTTAAAATTAGTATCTTATAATATAAAACAATTAGGAGTATTATATTTTATTGAAACGACTTATGATGAAACAACCAAGACTTTGTTTGCAAAGATAGTTATGTAAGGCACTTTTGTGCTTAGTTTGCCAATTTTTTTGTGAGTATTTACAAACAATATTCATTTTGTATTTCTTTTAAAAAGAAAACTTCAAAGATACATATAGATAAAAGGTACTCAAATCCGTTCCTTAATAAATGTATTTTTATCGATTTACAAAAAAAATTAAGAAGTTAATTTAGGCAATTTTTCCTTAATCTATTAAGAGTTATATAAAGAAAATTGAAAAAATTATGTTTCATTTAAATATCCAAACTTGTAAATGGGTGTGAAATTATGTATGATATTTATTGTAAATATACGATATATATATATATATATATATATATATATATATATATATATATTATTCGGAGTAATATTTATGCATCATTTATATAAAAAAATTCTATTAATCGTCTCCTTTTTTTTTTATTAATTGTAAAATAAATTTGAAATAAATCTTATAGTAAATTCTTTCACATAATTATAATAATTCTAATCCCTAGCATGAATTGTCATACAATTAATATTACCATTATTTAAATTTAATATTATAATTATAATTTTTTTATACATATATATTATTTTAATATATATATTATTATTTGAAAATATTATATATAATATATTATATTGTAAAGTTTATTTAACGACAATACCGCGTAATACGCGGGAGCTCATCTAGTTAGAATAATAAGAAATGGAAGAAGTACTTTTTATTTCCATATGTCATTATTATTTCACAAAGATTATTTAATTTTTATACATAATTAAGATGTAAAATTATATTCGACGTGTTTCATTCACTCTGCGATAAGAAGAAAAGACTAAAACAGATTTAAAAAATATCTTATGTCCAAGAAGAATATATCGTATTTTTGTAAAATAACAGAAAAAACGAATGGAAGTACGTAAAACGTTATACGTAAAAAAGGATCACGATCTCGCGGACTTAATTTGCTTGTCAATTATTCCCTCTTATTTAAAATATATATGTTATTTTGTACAAATACATATATTAAAAAAATTATTAACTTTTTCATATACCCTTAATTAATAGCATTAAAATTCTACACAAAACTTTGAAGATCATCATTATCTAAATTATTTTTGAAAAGTTTAATTAAGGACAAATTGGAAAGAAAAAACACAATTAATTAATATTGAAAACTGCAAAATGACATTTAAATTGCAAATATTATGAATAGTCAAAACGACATATATTTTGAATAGAAGAGAGTACAACTTTATATTTTACTCATTTCAAAAGTTGAAAACTTATAAATTAATTAGTGGATATAAATATTCTACTTTGTGAAAAAAAAAAAAAAAAAAATGAAGTACAAATTAAAGTAAAAGGAAAGGAAAGCTAGTGTCAATCTAATCTAAGGCATGTTGTCATGTGAGTATTGGTGTTTGATTTTTTAAGGTATTGGTGTTCGATTGGTAGACAAATATGGAACTTGAGTATTCAAATTTTGCAATATATATATATATATATATATATTTCATACACAAATACAATTCCATATGGCTAATGTAATCTTTTTAACAAGTAGTATATAAATTTATTTCTCTATTTACAAGAAATCCGTAGATCTTTTTCCAAACATTACATAAATATTTACTTGGGGAGGATCGTTGTCCTTGAATTTTAGTTTTTTTTTCATTACATGTGTAGAATTTTATTTAAATCCCTTTTATTTTGTTTGAATTTACTTTTAATTGAAAATATTTATGATATTATAATATAAAAGAAATTGTCCCCTTAATAAAATCCTAGATACGTTCTTAAAATTTGATTTATAATTATAAATTCCCAAAGTTCAAATTCAAACTAAAATTAAAATTAGATTAATTACATAACAAAAATAACAAAAAGGAACATCTTTCACAGTAAATAGATAATCTTGGAACAAATTCTTCACATGCGTACATTCCACGTGATGCAAATTTTGGAAGTTTCCATATTTTGGTCAATTTTTTCCAGCCCAAATCATGCATACAAACATTTAACTCTGTCTATCACGCATACCCATTTATAGATTGAGATTGTGCACGTGTCAACTTTTAGTGTAAATGCATTCTTAGTAGGATTTTTTTTTTAAATTGCGTTGAAAAATACATTAGATATTATTGGATTATTGATTCAATGTATTCGATCAATTAATTTTAAGTGATTATATTTTGTATCAGTGCGTTTGCACTGTGTTATATATAATCGCACTGCATTACTCTATTAATGAATTAAATTAATAAATATAAAATAACAAAAATATCATTTTAATTTAAAACAAGAAAATATATTACAATTATAAAAGTACATATATATCCTTATTAATATTTTATTTTTAAATATAATTAAAATTATAAATTAAATATTTAATATAATAAGAATTTATTATTAATTATTTTAGTTCATTGATGATTGATTATTATAAATTAGTATAGAATGTTAAATTTGTAAATTTGTATTTCTAAAAAAATTACCATAAAAATATTTAAGTAATTTTATAAATTTTTTAAAAAATTAATTATTTTATCTTATTGCGAAGATAGATCGCAAATGACAATGCTAGATGAGATAGTGATAAATTGATAGACGAGGCGAAGGCAAGACTGTGGAGTTGGTGTTCTATTCATAAACCTGAGATTTGTAATTATTTGTATACTGAGTGGATACATGATCCTAGGTTAGTGTTGAATTGTTAACCTGTAAATTTGTAACATTGTTGGGTATTTCTTATACCCATTTTTCTCTTCAATGAGAAGTTTTTTTTCCTGACCAAAAAAAAAAAAAAAAAGATGAGATATCAAATTTTAGTTGGATTCCTAACGTCAGACAGGGCGAACAACCTACCTAGAAAAAATCCTTTTTTTAGTAAATTAAGTTTATGTGTTTTTTGTTAGTTGAATTTAATTATTTTAAAAAATTTAATTTTTATTGGTTAATTAATTATACATATCATTTGATTTGGAAATACCCATGCATTAAAAACATCCCTATATTACTAATAGGGAGTTCATTTTATCCTATGTGTCAATTTTCTATGCGTTTTGCTTATGTGTCAACTTTTTATGTTTCCATTGTCACGTGTCATTTTATTATAAGTCGATTTATATGGCAGTTTTATTTTTGTGTATATGTGGCAATTATATATTAAAGTTTGTAAAAAACATTAATAAAGATTGAACCCTAAACTTCTTTCGTTGGTTTTAAGATGTCTACCACTACACCAAATTTATAAATGTTTATAGATTTTGAAAAACTAATTTATTTAACTTTAGCCTATAAAAGTGTATTAAATTTTTTTGTGACCGTATCAAATTATATTTTATCTTATTATATTTAGAAACTCTAATATTTATGAAATCTTAATTTGTGAATATTTCAAACAAGTGAATACTCATATATATTAATAGGGTATCCCTATATTACTAATAGGGAGTTTGATTTTGCGGAGGTGTCGTTATGAGGTTAATTTGAATGAGGTGTCACATTCTTATTAAATGCATATATATGTTAATAATCTATGTGTCATTTTCCTATTGATTTATAATTAATATATGACATCTATGTGGCATTTTAATATAGGAATTAATTAAAAAATATATTTCTAAGGAGGTTTGAACCTTAGACCTCTTGTACAATATGTATATTTTTTAATAAATAAGTTAATATATAAATTTTAAATATTTTAAATATCTATTTTATATCTAAAGAGTGTTATCATATGACAGTTTTTAAACATAAAATTATATTTAATTTAAGTCTATAAATGTATGTAAGAAAAATTATGGTTGTATCAACTTTTATAAAAAAAAACTTAATATAATCATATATGATATTTATTGTAAATATACGATATATATATATATATATATATATATATATATATATATATATTATTCGGAGTAATATTTATGCATCAATTATATAAAAAAAATTCTATTAATCGACTCCTTTTTTTCATTAATTGTAAAATACATTTAAAACAAATCTTATAGTAAATTCTTTCACATAATTATTATAATAATTCTAATCCCTAGCATGAATTGTCATACAATTAATATTACCATTATTTAAATTTAATATTATAATTATAATTTTTTTATACATATACATTATTTTAATATATATATTATTATTTGAAAATATTATATATATATGATATATTATATTGTAAAATTTATTTAACGAAAATACCGCGTAATACGCGGGAGCTCATCTAGTTTATAATATTTATGTGTCATTTTTTTTGTGAGTTCTGATTATATGTCATTAATTGAGAAAATAAAATTATGTATGTGTTTAAATGCTAAATATATAAAAAGTTTGATATATATTAGTAATTATGATGAGTTATGTGTAATTAGTCTCATATACAATATTAATATTAATATTAGTAAAAGGAGAATAATCCACTCAATCAATTTAATTTATTTATATAATATTTATTTGTAGATATACTAATATTTATACATCAGTTATATAATATTTCTTCTATTATTATTTTTTTTTATTAATTATAGTAAAAACTAGAAACGAATCGTATGATAGATTTTCACATACATATAATAATTCTAATATATATCTAGCATGCATTATGATATAATTATAATAAATTAATTTAAAATTAAAGTATAAATAAATTTGTTATTTATGATTCTAATTACCATTATTTAAATTAAATATTATAATCACACAAAATTATACTCCCTCCGTCCCATAAAAGTTTTCACACTTTCCTTTTTCGTCCGTCCCAATATAAGTTTCACACCCTTAAAATGGAAAACCTTTTATAAACTCCACCCCCATAATTTTCACTAATTTACACAAATGTCATTACTTTTACTCTCACATACACATATCCCAATAAAGTTTTTTTACTTTATACATAAAAGTTTACAAATTTATCCCCCAAAACCTCAATCATTACTCTTTTTTCTTAAAGTGCGTGCCCACCTACATATGAAGTCTTTTCCGGGACGGAGGGAGTATATATATATATATATAATATTTTATTGTGAAATTGAATTTAACGAATATTCCGCGTAATACGCGGGAATTCATCTAGTAGTAATTAATTTAGGGGATTGTCTCTTCATAATTAATTAATTTTCTATCATGCTATAAATTTTGTTGAATTGCAAATTTAATTTGTATATATTCTTTTTTTTTTTGGAAAAAAATTTGTATATATTCTAAAACTATTTATTCAAATAAAAACTTATGTATGAAAAAAAATAATTTAAAAAAATTGTATCATGTAATATCAGTAAATATAAGATATGTTTAATTAATTTAATCTATATATTATAATAAACTATTTTTAAGTATTAGTATGCTAAACAGGGCATATACTAATTTTGAATATAAACCTGTCTATATTTACAATAAATATGTAACTATTCCATCATATTCAAAATATATATCATTTTAATGATTCACAATATCTGCAATTTAAATGTCGTTTTGCATTTTTCAATGTTAATCAATTATATTTTTTCCCAAGTTGTACTTAAATATTTTAAATATAACTTAGATAATAAATCTTTAAAATTATATGTAGAATTTTAAAGCTATTAATTAAGGATATGAGATGAAGTAAATAATTTTCTAAATATGTGTGCATTAGTCTAAAATAAATTTTGATCGATAAAATAAATATATATTATAAAAATTAGAGTACGGGGGGTACTCCAACTTTTACAATAATAAGAAGCTCAAGATAATTTAACCCCAGACATACATGTTCAACTTCCAATCTGAAAACAAAATAGATCCAGTGGCGTATCTAGTTAAGTACAAGGGGTACAGATGTATCCCCAAACTATTTAAAAAAAAAAAAAATTATGTAAAATTAAAAAATATATATTATTATGCATCCCCAATATTTTTTTCTCTCACTTATTATTATTTTTCGTACCCCAAATTCAAAATCCAGGATCCGCCACTGAATAGATTTAAAAAATTTCTCCTTAACTACAATTCATGACCATACTTTGATCTTAGTATTCGAGAAGTACCTTTCGGCTTTAAAATGACATACATTTTAAATACTCCATCCTAATCATAATATATATCGTTTTGACTTTTCGTATTATTTACAATTTAAATGTCGTTTTGCACTTTTTAATGTGAATTAGTTATAGTTTTTCTCAATTTACCCTTAGTTTTTTTTTTAAAAAAATTACATTGATAGTAATAATCTTTAAAGTCATGTGAAAAATTTCAAAGCTATTAATTAAGGGTATAGAAGGAAATGAATAAATTTCTTAAAATGTGTGCATGAGCTTAGAATGACATATATTTTGAATAGGAGGGAGTTGGAAGAAGTATTTATGAGAGTCTTAATGTACACATGACATATACCGATTATATACGAGAGTCCTGACGGAGTATTAATTATTTTATTTTTTTGGACAAGGAGTATTAATTATTGTATCATGTGATGTAATTTAATTTTTTTTTTATCGATTAAATGGTGACTCGAATCCATGACCTTTTGAACATAGGTAGTGGAGCTCTAATCGTTTAAGCTATACCACTCCATCATGTGATGTAATTTAATTAGGATCGTAGTATAAGATAGTTGGTTGGAATAGGTTGAATGCATGGGAAAAGGGAAACACAAATGCACATGAGTTAGGGGTACTATTCGGGATGAGCCATACGATGCAGTCTTCTATTCCAGCCGTGTGCCGACAGCTAGCCTAGGTTGTTCTTTTTTTGTTTTTTTGTTTTTTTTTTTTTTCATTTAATTTGCCGACAGCCGTCGCATGCAAGTGTGCAACCAATTCAAAAACAAGAATTAAATTTATTTTTCGATTTCTTTTAGTAATAATGAAAGATAATCATTCATAATCTCCCCAGCCGACACGTTGATACCTAATTTTAATGTAGGATTTCAAAACTATTGATACTCAAATTTAAAAAAAAAAAAAAAAAAAAGAGGTGGAAAAGTCTTAGATCTCTATTTGAAGGATCCAAAATAAAATTTTACACTCTGAAAATTTAGATGTCTTGAAACTTTGAAAAAATCAAAAGAATCGATATCCTGAACTTGCACTAATGACATGTGATATTTTAGCTATTTTAATAACTATTGTTGCATATGCATCAGTCTATTCAATAGGTGAACATCTGCTCACCAAGTATAGAAGTTCCATGGTTTTAGATAATTTTCATTAACATATTTGTACTCATAATTGACTGCATGGTTATAAATTTATTGGCAAGTTGGATTATTTTATATATAGATATTTAAATTACATTTCTTCTTTCATGGATGTTTTTATTTATCTTTTAACTTTATTATTTTTAACTACTATAGTGAAGTACTAATCCAACTTTATCATATGAGAGCTTTAATATTTTGGGGACTGAGGACGGTGATAAGACTGCACAAGGAAATGAAGATGATTTTGATGATGTAATGATTGATGAACTTTGAGAGAATTTCGTGGCTTTGTGCTAAGTTTATGTCTTGTGATTATTGTTTATTTTGTGAACTTTATGTTTACGGGTGACAAACTCTAGTATGTACGTGGCAATATTTTATGTTTATGGTTTTTGATTGTCGACTTATTGTTATTCGTTAATGATTGATGAACTTTAGTGTATAAAATTATGTTTATAATGTGATATAGGAATTTTTATTTATGATATTTTGTTTTAATATTTTGTAATGATAGTATAATATATGACAAATGTATATTAATAATGACATTTTATTTTATGAAATTAATTAAATTAATAATTATGAAAAAAATATGGGATGGCCCGGCTGCCAGAGCTCGCAACCCGCTATTAAATGGGTTGGGATTTTTTCAGCCCACTCTATCAAAAGACGAGCTTTTGCGGGTTTTGGCCCGCCCCGACAGCCCATTTCAACAACTCTACATGGAGGGTATTTATATTTGCGTAATGCGTATTGAAGAACCGCTTCTCTACATTTTCGGTCATTCAATTCACGTCCCTAAAAAAATTAATCAGGATGTTTTGTAAAATAATAATTTAACATCTCTTGTTACACCCGTTGGATTAATAACACGCGTCTTTTTTAAGAGAGAAATTTTGAGATTGAGGGAGAGATATGCGTGTATGATATGATATTTGGGAGATAAAATTATTTTTTATTTTATTTTTTTAGATACTTATATTTTTAAATTAAATATTTTATAAAAATAATTTTTTTCCTAAAAAACATGTGTCACTAATCTAACGGATGTAATAAAAGGATGTTACATATTGTGTTACAAGATATCCTGATCGCTATCTACACTTCCCTCGTAAGTATATAACATATTTTTAAAAATTTGTAACTTATATAATATTTTTAATACTTTTACCAGGAAAAAAAAACACTCCCAGTATTTTGTGTCATATAATGTCTATGAATATTATTTTTTTAAGGATCACAACTTTGGGGTGACAGCAAAATATGATCGTAACTCTCAGAGTAAAAAATTTAAGGACAATAACTTTTAAAAGTTGTAAATTGAGACTATTGGAATTTGGGTTGATTGACCAGAATTTAGACTGAATTTGGGTCCGATTCAAATTTATTTGACCTAAATTTGTGATTTTTAAAAGTTGTTATCTTTAAATTGTTAGCTCGAAAAGTTACAGTTCACATTTTGTTAACCCGAAGAAATCCTCATTTGGCCTCTTTCCTTAAGTTACAATCCTTAAAAAAATTATTCTCAGTAGTGTCTCATGTAGATGATAGTGGCCCGTGTCACATAATGTTGTTAGGAACATTTGTGGTGAAGTTGCTAAAAAACAATACTCTCTTCGTTCAATATAAGGATATATAATTTTTTTTTTCAAATTATAGTCATTTTTTTATTGGGAGAGTATAATTTTTTTTTTTTTGAAAACAGAGAGTATAAATTTTTTAAATATCCTATTTTATGCGCTTTGAGATTAATCATGTTTATCATTTTTAGGGCAATCAGGAAATTTGTAGGTTATATCCAATTTTAAAAGCACGTTAATTTTTTTATTTTTTTATAATTCGATATCCGGTCCAATGACCGACTAATTTGGGGGACCAATTCCACCGTCCACTAGCGGGGCCTCTCTTAAATTTTGGAGATTAATTCCACCGTCCACTAGCGGGGCCTCTCTTAAATTTGGGGGACCAATCCCACCGTTCACTAGTGGGGCCCCACTTAAAGAAGCCAGAGCAAAGCTTTGTATGGATTGGACCATCTCAGGAATTGTTTTGCACCTAATGTATCTCGAACCTGAAACCTATAGAGCATCACACTCTTAATCCTCAAATCTTCAATGTCAATTCATGGGGTTTAAAAAAGCACATTAATAATATTTTATTGATCTATTTTAAATTCAAAATGTGATCTCTATCTTATGGATGGAGAAATGTATAAGCTAAAAATTACTAAAAACAGAATATAATTAAATTCTAAAAATGACTATTTTCCTTCCATTGAAAATTATAGTTCCGCTTGCAATTTTTTTTTTTTTTTTTATAAATGGGAAAATTTATTACAAATTATTCTATAATAATAACAATAAATAATAAATATTATAACTATAACTGAAAGGCAAATTGTAGCAATAATAATAATTATAACTTAAAGGCCAATTCAGTTAAAAAAAGATGTGCACTAAATATCTCATGATCACTACACCTAGACAGTTTAATGTGGACGTATACCTAAAGTGTTTCTGAAGAGAAATTCAACGAATTCCTATGTATTGCAAAATTAAATTTAGAAACTCTTTTATTTGCGGTAAATTAAATTTAGAAACTATTTAATTTGCGGTTCTTGTGATACTATTTCGAAACATAATTTTATCGAGCCATTTATGATTTTTAAAAAACTTAATTTACAGTAATAAATTGAGATATGCAGAAATTATGTTGGTACCTTTCAAATTTGTTTTAGTTAACAATATAAACGTTTTTCACATTTCAAGTTAAAAATAAATAAAAATTAAGCGTCTTATTTGAAAAGCAAAAAAATATTCACACATCGAACATCACAACCAAAAAAAAAAAATGAGTGTAGTATATATGCAAAAAAAATTAAAAGCAGAAAATCAACAATATAGAGTGTGTAAAAAAAATTAAAATTTTTAAATAAAATAATATTTTCTACTATATTAAAAAATACACATTTTTTTTCAATATTAGAAAGTAATTATAATAAAAACTAACACCATGATCCGAGTTATTTACTAGTAATAATTATAACTGAGTGGCAAATTGTAACAATAATAATGTAGTACAACTTAAAGGCCAATTAATGGTGTTCAAAACATGTGAAAGATAGTATCCACGCCTAAAGAGTACTACCCCTTTCTCCTCTCTCCCCATTTATGCAAAAACTCGTGCGAACTCGATGTATACGATAAACTTTATTTTTATAATAATATTATGCATATTCAATATTAATGTCATACACATATATTATCACTGTCATATTTATTTATATTATTACATATGCATGACAGTAATAGTTAATGTTTATGACAATGATAATAAAAATAGAGTTTTATGGTATTTATTCAGTTCATACAAGTATTACTCAAATATCTAAAATAATTTAAAAAACAACTTTTTAAGCATGTAGATTCTCTCTCTACAGCTTCACTTTGCATAGCTCTCTTCGTCGCCTCATCTTTGGTGTATATTTCGGCACTTGAGCCGCCTGCGCCCGCCTCCGTTGGCGCCGTCAACTAGCTCGTTCACCGTCTTAGTTCATGGGCCAACGGGACGATTCCTCCAACGACGCAGTTGACGGATCTTTTCGTTAATCTCTTTTTTTTTGGGGGGGGGGGGGGGTTTGTACTATTTTTATAGTCTTTTAGTTTTGTTTCTTTCTCTGTTCTTTCTTGATTTTTTATGCTCAACTTTTTTTCGCTGTTTCTTCTTCCTGTGGTGAAGTCTCGACGCTGCGTGTGTGATTTCCTTTACCTTGTGTGTTCTCCCCTCCCTTATGGAGATTGCATGTGGGTCCCTGTCTCTTGGGGATTCAGTTCTTGGTGGATATTTGTCCTTTTTTTTTTGTCATGGACATTTTGGAATGAAATTGTTTGTGGTATCTAAATTTTTCTCTTTTTGGGAACGGGCACCGGTTTTTCTTGGCATGCGGAGATTGCACTAGTCTCTCCACTCCTCATGATTGGTTTGGAGCGATTGTTCGAACCTAATAAATAGTTTATATGCGATAGTACTTGTTCTATTGTATAAGTTTTTCTTCATTAACAAAACATGTGAAAAATATCTCATGACTACACTACACCTAGACAACTCAATGTGGAAGTACACCTAAAAGAAATTGTGTAGATAAAATTCAACGAATTCCTAGCTAGGTCTGTAGATAAATTTCAACGAATTCCTAGCTAGGTCTCCACTACTTGATTGAGCAATAAATAGGCCATGTGATTCTTGAATAAGAAATTAAGAATATGGAATTTGTACTATATTTCCATTTGCATAGAGAAGCTCTTGTCTCGGAAAACAAACGAATAAAATAACTAGCGGGTACTGGGAAGACACGCACCACTTGTTTATTCAATTATTACTTTTATTTGAATACTCATCATGTAAGTAGATAATCACAATTCATAAAAAATAATCTACGTACAAAATAAATATATGTGGTTGATGTGTATTGTTTAGAGAGTTGATGATAATAAATGAGATATAATTAATATTAGAAATGAATGTGAATATATTTTTTGGACAAAGTAAAAAGAAGAGTGAGAATATTTATTTTGGACATAGAAAGTATAAGATATATAGCATACATTAAATATTACTAGTTATAAAAATTAGAGTAAATCTCATGTGCACAAGAATACATATAATATTTTATTAAAAAATTATACCATATAAAAAAAGTCATGTATATTCCTCCTGTACAATTTTAGATTGCTCAAAATTTAGATATAGACATTACATTTTTCCATACCAAAAATAGGAAAAAAAAAAATAATTCCACCCATTCAAATTAAACTCTTACAAATATATTTTATTTATATCTCATGTCACTAAATTTTTCACTATAATTAAATCTCTCTCAATCACTCACTCCGATAAAGTTGAAAATACTCTTTTATCCTCCACTTTACACCTTTTAATACTAATAAATATTATGTTTGTTAAAATTCGTGTTGATTGATTTTGAGCAATTTAAATTATAATGGAGGGAGTACATATTTATATATTGGAAAATTTACATTTTAGGGCTCAATTTTTAGGTTGAGTCTCGATTAGGTCATGAATTTTGAAGTGTCTCAAATTAGGGTCTAATTTTTATTTTTTTCTCAATTTAAAATCTAATTTTTTATTTTTTTTTGTCTCAATTCAAGATCCGATCAATTTGTCTTCATTTCAATTTTTTTTATAAAATACTCACAGTATAATAACTTTCTTTCTAATTAATTTCTTAAATATAATATATTAAATTAAAAAAATATACTTTTTATTTGACACTTGTTGATTTATTCAAAAATAAAATTTTTTATTTTTTTTAATTTAGGTGATGGGCGTGAATATGTATAATAAATGCGGTGAAAACAGTATAAAAAAATTCAAAATATAAAAATATATAAAATTTATTCTAAAATATAGATAAGAAAAATTATATGATAATAAAAATAATTTTATATAAAAAATTAGCAGTGTATGATTAGAAATAAAAATAATAATAATAAATTTTGGGCCTTGGATTGAGACATAATGAATAAAATTGAATCTTAAATTGAGAAAATAAATAAAATTAGACCTTAATTTGAGACACTTCAAAATTTAAGACTTAAATTGAAACTCAACCTAAAAAATTAGTCATGTTGTATGACGATTTATTCGCTCCAAGGCCCAATAGCCACTGGACCGGCCCAATCCAGCTCAGCTGAGCCCGAAGGAGCTCGGCACCACTGAAAGCTAGCTCGCCGGGGCATGGCGAGTGAGCCCAGCCGAGCAAGCGGGCACAGCCATCCGGCGAGCGGACGGAATCAAGCAAGGCGAAGCCCCAAGCATGGCACAAGATGACGAGCTCGGCGAAGACTCATGCCAACCCAGCTCGGCGGATCAGAGACTTGCCGACCAAGCCACCTCTAGAGTAGTAAAAATTCCAGTGTAGCAATATTAATTTAATGTCAACCTTACCTAGTTTGCAATGAAATTCCCCCTGCCAACAGAAAATTCCCTGCCAGCGGACAGCTGGCAGGACGCGAGTGGCCAGCTGTCTGCCCAGGTGCAGGGCAGGTACACTCAAATTAAATGGGAATGTATAGAATTAATTGTAATTGTACTTTTTGTCTGCCCAAAAGCAACAAAAACCATGTATAAATAAAACATATAAGGCACGATAAACGGATCGGAAGCATCCACATTTAAGACTGAGACTAACACTCCCAGCAATCCTCTGATTCTTTATTAGCTTTCAGCATTCATAACTGCATTAATTTCTAATCATTGCTTGTGATTGTTCTTGAATATTTATTATCATAAATATCTCAATCATTATTATTTTAATCGATTAAAAAGCCACATCAATCACTCATAAATACTTCGATGAAATTTTTCCATTATTACTCTGGCTTTGACAATTTTATTTATCAGAAACCAAGAATAGATTTAAAGATATAACTTTACAAGGCAAAATTAGCTATAATTAGGTAGAGCTAAACTTAAGTGTTGAATTCGAGTTGGCGAATTAACTCAATTAAGTGGTCGGCGCAATATAAAAAAAATTTAAGTTTAGCGATTTGTGAGTTATTGCACATGATAAAATTTAGTTATTATACATCTTCAAACAATGAATGCAAGTTCATAAATTCTAATAGAATGCATGTGTACACTAATTCTATTATATAATTGGTACTCAATTAATATTATTTAATAAAAATATTAATATTGTTAGGTGAAAACAACTATTACGAATAAACTAATATTATTCAATGAAAATACGAAGTGGTATAACTCAAGTGGTTAGAGCTCCGCTATATATGAAAATAAAATTATTCAATGAAAATAATTAATATTGATCAATAAAAATAATTAATATTATTAAATAAATACAATTAATATTATTTAGTAAAATAACTAATAGATTATCATTTAAAAATGCTGCACAATGCCCTGTCAAAAAAAAAAAAATGCTGCACAATGGAACTGTATACAAAATTTTTACATTCTAGTATATAGAGTTATATTTCATCAAAATAAAATTGTAATTTATATAATGTTTTTATTACAAGTCCAAATCAAGGTAATATTATTTGTAGAAATTCATAAAAATCAGCAAATTAAAAGAAAAGTAGCATATTTATGCAAGAATTCATGATTTTCTTTTGTACTACATAACTTTCTATTTTCTTTTAAATGGATGGAGTACAGTTAATCTTTCATAGATGGGACCATAATTTTTTATTTTAACTTGATTTCGATCGTGAGCCATGCTAAAGTTTTAATCAATCGAAATTAAACAGAGAGTAAATTGCATTTTTAGTAATAAGAAAATAATTGATTTGCAAAATGATTATTTTTTTAAAACTTTTGGTCCCGTAATTTTTTTCGACATTTTTTTAGTCCCGAGAAAATTGCAGTTTAGATCCCAAGAGAATGATAAATTATAGTTTTTACTTGTTAATTGACTTTCAAAATTTAAAATAATTTTTACCATATATATATATATATATATATATATATAAAGAGAAAAATGAGAATATATATCATAAATAGTGTGATAAAAAATAAAAATTACAATTATTCTACCTAAAATCACTTTTGTTTGTGTAAATATTTAACACAAATTTAAATAATATTTATAACTAATATATTACATTTGTTAATATAGATATTAAATTTACAATTTCAATCAGTTTCGGATAAAAAAAATTTCAACTTCAAATAAAATAATTTATTTGTTAAAAAAAAAATCGGGCCAAAATGACCCGGTAGCCCGCCTAGTGCTATGCTGGGTTTGGAAAATAGAGGTCCGGTAGCTACTGACCCGGGCCCAATTCGGCCCGAAAATTGTGAGTGGCCCGGTGGCCCAGGGCCGGACCGGGCCGGGATGGTCCGTTTGACAGGCATCATCGACTGATTTTTTTATTTTTTTTAAAAAACCAATAAAATTATATCCAAGTGATAGACAAAATTAAATCAGATGATAGTGGACGTTGTTCTAACTGCACTAGGACAAAACAAAATTCGAATTTAACTTCTTCACGGCGCCGGAATTATCTCCATTAATGCGCCCCATATGTTTTAGACACGATATATGCGTGTGTACGTATGTATGTATATGTATCTATATATATGCGTCTCTTCTCACTCCACTTATCTCTCACTCAACACTCTCTTTCTCTCATACACACTGCTCATGCTGCTACTTCTTCTCCCTCGATCAGACTAAAAAATACACACACATATATATATAGACGTTCTGTATACATAAAATTCACGTTGATCACACAGTCTGTTGAACTTTCTCTCTCATCTACATGAGTGCGCGCATACGTCTATATATATCTTTCTCTCTCTCTCCGTAAATCTATCCACAAAAATGATAAGCTGTGTCCAGGGCTGGTCCGAACCCGTTGTCCGGGTCCAGCAGTTATCGGATAGCGGGATTCGGGTCATACCGGATCGTTACGTGAAGAAACCCTCAGATCGGCCAATTCCTCTCGGATCCGCCGCCAGCGAAGTCAACATTCCGGTGATCGACATGGAGGGGCTGTACTCCGGCGACGCCGAGATGCGGCGGAGGACGGCGGCGCTGATCGACGAGGCGTGCCGCGAATGGGGGTTTTTCCAGGTGGTGAACCACGGGGTGAGCCATGAGATGATGGGGCGGACGCGAGAGGCTTGGCGTGAGTTCTTTCAGCTGCCATTGGAGGAGAAACAGAGGTACGCCAATTCTCCGATGACGTATGAGGGCTACGGCAGCCGCCTCGGAGTGGAGAAAGGGATATCTCTGGATTGGAGTGACTACTTCTTTCTCCATTATCTTCCTCTTCAACTAAGGGATCACAACAAATGGCCTACTCTACCTGTTTCATGCAGGTAACCACTAAATTTTATACTCGTCCGTTCCAAATTTATCTTCAAAAATTGTTTTATACGAATGATATGCTAGTTGATAAGACAACTTTTGTACATATACTATGAAATAATTCTCACACACAATAATTTAACACATTCATTCCAAAAATGATATTCCCCGTCTCATATATTAACAAGCTTTATGAGAATTTACAAATATCATCATTAATTGTAGGTATACCGTCTATTTCGTCTCCTACTTTATCATGTCCGCGAGATTTATATATAATTCGCTTTGTATCTCAGAGATTTTTCATGAAAAAACAGAAAAAGAATATCCGTTTTTAATTACTTACTTTCCAAGTATTTTAATTATAAAATAAATAGTCCAATATGTTGGGAAGTCCTGTGTTAAGATTGATCGATGTCACGTTGCAGTGTTTTGGGGGAACATTTCAGCATTTACCAATAGAGTGAAGCAGTATCTTTTGTTTCATGACTGCTCCTCACTACTTTTGCCTTGTTATAGTAGCTGGAGAGAGAGAGTGTGTGTGAGGAGAGATAATTATATCAATTTTAAAGTATAATATAATTAATTCAATATCAATTTCAAATTAATATTGCAGGGAATTGGTGTCGCAGTACAGTGAAAAAGTGGTACAACTATGTGAAAAATTGATGAAGGTGTTTGCCACAAATCTTGGGCTGAAAGAGGATTATCTTCAAGAGGCATTTGGAGGAGATGAATTGGGTGCATGCATGAGGCTTAACTATTACCCAAAATGCCCTCAACCCGATCTCACCTTGGGCCTTTCGTCTCATTCGGATCCGGGTGGGATGACCGTTCTCTACCCGGACCAAAATGTGTCGGGTCTCCAAGTCCGCTACCGTCACACTTGGGTCACCGTTAAGCCCATCCCCGATGCCTTCATAATCAACATTGGAGATCAACTTCAGGTCATAAGACTTTGTCATTAAGTACATGTCATGTGATTAATTTATTTTTTTAAAAGTAAAATATATGTATCTTACTTTCCGTTTATTAATTGTACAGATTTTGAGCAATGCAATTTATAAAAGCGTGGAGCATAGAGTGATAGTGAATTCAGAAAAGAGAGGGTATCACTGGCATTCTTCTACAATCCGAAGGGTGAAATGGTCATTAAACCGGCGGAGCAGCTAGTCACGGAGGAGCAGCCGCCGCGGTATCCGGCGACGACTTACAATGAATACAGGCTCTACATTAGGACGAAGGGCCCTTGTGGCAAGTCGCAAGTGGAATCTCATAAATCAATATCAAATAAATAAATAAATAAAAAATAAAACCCTATATGTTAAATTACTAAATTTAGCCTTTTTTCACGTGCTTATTAGGAAAAAAGTACTGAAATAAATTATTAATCAGTTTACCGAAAATTGTCATAGGTTAAAATGAGGTATTTAGCATGTCGGTTATGGTGTTCTTATGTTGAATATTAGTTTCTGGATTTTATCATATGTAAGTTTTATTGTATTTTATTTACTGATTATATATGTATAACGTTGTGATATTATATTTCTGGAAGTTGTTTTTGTCTTAATTAAGTGGATGTTATAAAATCTTTAATCATAAAAGTATAACAACACAATGATCTGTCCCTTTTTTATGTCTCATTTTATTTGGAATGGTGCCCTTTTTATCCGTCACTTACTGCTCTATAATACCAATTCATATCCCTGTCAAAAAAAAAAAAAAAAAAAAAAACAATTTATATTTTATCTTTTTTCTTCCATCAACGTCCCTAATAAATAATAGTAATAAATGGAGTATTAAAATTGTGGATTATATTAATAAATATGGGTATAAATATCTTTTGACACCGTAATAAATAAAGAAAATGATTGAATGGACAGAATGAGATATTTATGGGGTAGTACTTTTTTTTTTTTAAGCAAAGGAGAGATTTTCATTATTCACAAGAAACATAAATGTCATCGAGAATATCATCCATAAAGGTTGGAGGCAAGTGTTGGAATTCGAGAAAAACCTCGAAGCCCTAGCAAAAGAGTGTGCCACATAATTGATATTACGAAAAATATAACGAATAATACACCTCTGGAATTGATTATAAAGATTCTTGCAAGCTGACACATAGTTCCCATGCAAAGGCTGATAAATCCTCTAAACCATTATTAATAGCATCCACCACAGTTTTAGCATCCATATCTACTTTAACAAACCCAAACCCAAGTTCTTCAACCATGATAGCCTCATGGACCCAAAAGATCTCAGCTTCATCACTACGAACCACCCCATGAAAGAGAATCGACCGAGCCACGATAAACTCCAACGGGGGGAGTACTATTAAATTTGTAAAAGTGGCATAAACAAATTCATGATTTAATATATAAAATAGCTCGTTGTAAGCAATATAATTCTTACTATAGAAGTATAATTTTTCAAAAATAATTGAAATATCATCATTGATGTCACCAATCTTATCATTTATTAATACTTCCTTCCAATTTTAACTGGCACATAGATTAAATTATTTACTAATACATATAATTATTATTTGTATAAAATGACTATATATATATATATATATATATATATATATATATATATATATATATAATATTGGGGGGGTCACATTAATTCTCATATCTTAATAAATGAAATATATCGTAAAAATTAAGAAAAAAAAAAGACAAATTTAGAAAAGAAAATATGTAATTTTTTTTTGTAAAATATTATATTCATTAAAATTTGTGTCATCCATCAAATATTAAACTTGAAGAGGGAAAAAGAATATTTTCCAACATATCTGATTAACATACTTTTTATACAAAATAGAATTTTGTCATTGTGCACGTAAAAGAAGATGTTATAGAATTAATAAGAACCCTATTACAGAATAAAGTACTCTAAATTCGAAACCTAATTATTCCATGCACATTTTCTACTGACCTCCTAGGCGCAATGTATATAAAACCATATAGACTTGGTTTTGTATGATATTATTTCATGCATGTATTCACATTTGCCATAAAAAAAGGTTAGATATTACTGAAAAATATCATTTATTATAAATAAAAAATAATAATAGTTATAACAATGAAATAATATCATGCAAACTAAATATGAAAAGTGTCAACAATCCAAACAAAATTCAAGTGCATGCATGTACTCATCTCACAAGAAATCAAATTCAAAATCATGACAACAAGAAATAACATTATATAAATCCTCAATCCAACTTTCTCGTAAATTTTTTATAAAAGTAATTTTATTGTACAATTTAAAACAATATTAATTATTTTTATTATATAATATTATTATATTATTTAAAAAATATACAAAATGCAAATAAATTTCATAATAAAATGATTCACAATATATATATTTTATCTTTCCCAATATACTTTTTAAATGTTTAAATTGATGGATCAGATGAATGCATATCGACTAAATATTAGGAATTTCAACTTTCAAACTCCATTGTACTAAAAGTCCAAAGACAAATATGGATGTAGCTAAGTAGCTACGTATTAATGGAAATTATCTTGAATTTTTTGCCCTCTTTAAAAAAATAAAAAGCAATTCATTAGTATTGATTAGACAATACATATAACTTTGTGTTTGAATAACCCCTTTACCTTTGTCACCCTAAAATCGCACGTTTATAGTGGACCCGCGTCTAGAAGACTCGCATTTATGGGTGACAATTTTCTTCTATGATGTGCTGGCATTTATATATAGACAAAGTCTTAAATGCACAAATGTAACATGCAATTTAAATATATTTATAAATAGTATTAATTATTTCCAGATAATATTATTAGTTGATAATTAGTATTAGTTTGACAATATGTAATAAATTGGTAAAAAGCAAAACCAGGATGTATTTTCTTTATATAAGGATACTTTAAAAATAAATTGTTAAAAAGCAAAATCATGATATGTATTTTTATTATAAGAAACTTTAAAATTTTAAAATTAAATCAAATATATAGTAATAGAGGAAGTCTTGTGTGAAACCATCTCATACATAAGATGTGATAATTTTATGTGTTTACATTATACTTTTCAAATATGTGTATTATAAAAATAAATGATAGTAATATATATCTCATCTCAGTCACGAAAATAGATGATTGATTAGGCCTCTCGAACTATTATGTAGTAATCTAATTAATCATAATGGATGTTTTCAAAGTCTATTTAATTGACAGCTTTTGAAGAAAAAAAATACTTTTGAAAGAAGTTTTTAAAGTTCTAAAACTCGCCTTAATAAATTAAGTGAAAGGTGTCGGGTCTATTCTAAACTATCATTATTAGATCGACCTCCAAATGATCTTCTTAATAGTATTTGTTTTTATTCCATAGGTTATACCCACTCCGTCTTATACTCGTTGTGACATTTACTGTTGGCACAAGTTTTAATGTAAGGATTGTTTAATAATATAAATTGTTTTTTTTATGAAAGTAGGGTAGTCTTTTCAACTTTAATAAAAAAAATTGTTTAATAGTAATAAATTGGGTTAGTGTGAGAAAAGTAGTAGCATATGGTGTAATATTGTAGTGTTTGAAAGGAATAGATAAAAGTGAAAAAGTTATTTTATTACTATTTAAAAAAATGATGCAACGAGTACATGACAGACCTTTTTGACAAATATCACAACGAGTATGGGACGAAGGGAGTAAAATTTATTTTTCAAAAAAAAAAAAAAAAAAAAACTCGTCCGGAAAGAGTTGGTACAATACTTTATCAGAGGTTGGTTTTTGAGTAAGAAAAGTAAGAGGGTAGCAGTGGGGGTTTAGGCGTGTATTATATGGCGAATTTGGAAGGGGAGGAACGAATTGATTTTTTACGAGAAGAACTTTGAATGGGAGGCAATTTTTGAAGAGATTAAGATTCGTTCGTAGAGCTGGGTGTCAATTATTTTTCCTCAAATTTTGATTGGCTCAGAAATCCTAGAGTTATGATTGATTCCTTTTAAAAATATCTATAAATTTGGGAGTATCAATACATTTTTCCTTATAAAAAAAAAAAGTACAATACTTTATGCATTTAAAACACGTTTATAATTGTAGGAACTATTTCTAAATTGGCCGTGCTTTGCATGGATTTTCTGTACTTTTATTCCAATTTCCACATAAAAGGTATAAACGTGTCCAAGGAAAACGTTCCCTTTGTCCCTATCACAAATTATTTACAAGGTTGAACTACTTCTTTCTTGACTTTACCCTCCCCACAATAAAATTAAGATGCATGTTTTCTCAAATTTACGTGAATGATTTTTTTTCTTAGTTTTTTTTTTTTATAAGAAGAAATATAGAGGCCTGTTAGATGTAGAACAATATTCTTATATTCATATCCATATGACGCAATACCATTTAAAACTTTATTCACATTTATTGAGAAAAGTCAGAAAAAAGGAAGAAAACAAATTGGAAACAAGATTACTTGAAAATTTGTCTTCCTCCGTACTGTAAAAATATATAGTTCTTTTATTTTTATTTATCCTAAATTATAGTCTCCTTTCTTATTGAAAGTGTGTAAAATGTTTAAAATACTCTTATTTTATGTATATTGGAATTAAACTTTATTATTTTTGTATTCAATAAATATGGATACACCATAAATTTATTAGATAAATTCGAAATTTTAAACCCAATATACATAAAATAAGAGAAAGTGGACGATATTTGGGGGAAGGAGGGGGCAAGAGACTAATTAAAAGAACCAGCTCATTAAATGATTATTATTAACTAGATTACTTGAAACTAAACATTAAAGTGTACCTAGTATCCCTTGTCACCTAATGGAATACAATTTGTGATTTACTAAATGATGTTAATGACATAATAGAGATGTAGATGAAACAAAACAATTGAAATCATATTTAAAAATTTATTAATATTGATTAAGCTTGTTGATTCAATTGATGTATATATATATATATATATATATATATATATATATATATATATATATATAATTTCATCTCATCTAAAAATTCCTTTAAAAAGGAGATCTAACGAGTGGATAATTTAATATGATTAAAGTTGATTTTTTCGAGAATCGAAATCAAAATTTGTGCATTAGCCAAAGCTTTGATATCATAAGGCCTCGTTTGGTTGCCATTATAGATAATACCTGAATTATAATACTTATATTTATTATACTAGTCTATTTATCAATATTTTGTTTGGTTTCGGAAATTCAGTTAAATAATTAATGATTAGCTATTAATATTATGTTTGGTATGAAATATTATAACTAATATTAATTTAGTTTAGACCAATTTGTCCTTATAAATAAAAAAAAAAAAAAAAAAGTGTTTTGGTATTTCAAAAACCATGTTGGACAAATAATAAGTATTACAAATACCTGATAAGACTTGGAATCTATAATCCCATATAATCAGTATTATTTAAAACGGACTCATGCTTAATAACGGGCTGTAAGTATAAGCTATACTACAAACCAAACAAGTGATAAAATAGTATTAGAGATCAATAAACCCCTAATAAATGAAATCAAACAAGGCCTGAATTAATTAATTCATAATACTTTGTGCTTGGGTTGAGATTCTAAATTGGCTTGGGGTGTAGCTGACATTGCATACTAATTCGGAGATTAACTTCCTTCAATTTTCCGAATGCTTGGGAATGAGGAAGCTTAAACGGGTAGCAACTACAATATGGATTTGTGTAATTTGGCTTATTTGGTCAACTAAATGACTTTGTGTTTAAAGAATCTCATGATAATGTGGAAAGAGTTGTTAGGATGAGAGTTTGGAATTGGATTGTATCACATGAGAATGCCCTTGGTGAATTTAGCATAGGAACTAGGTTGGGAGAACCGTAGGGAATTGTATTTTTGTAATTGGGAGAGTTACTCAAGTAATGAAATTTCTCTTTTACTGTTAAAAAAACGTGATCCATGGAGTGGAACATAAAAAATAGAACATATTATTTCATTTGCTTCACGTCTCCCAAATAAAATTTGTAATCACCGTTAACAATCTTAGCTTTTAATGGGCTGTCTAAAACCCAATTAAAATAGCCCAAATAGAGTTCCTCGTCAAAAATCCGATCTCATCTTTGATGGCCCATTACAATTTACAACAATACTAACCCCACAAATACCATTAAAATATACCCAAATCTTAATAGAAGGGAAAAACAAAATTGCACACCTCGATTTTTTATTTAATGCGTATAATATTTTTCAGCACCATATTTTATCATATATAAGTTGAATATGCCATATCTCTATTTTATATCAAACATTTTATTATATGATAATTTTTAAACATAATACTATATTAAATTAAACCTATTAATATATATAAGAAAATTTGTGATTGCGAGAAAATCATATAGTCAAAAAAAAAAAAAAAAATTGTGTATTTCAAAATATGGAATTTAATATAGTTTATATACTGATGAATTGATTAATTAAATCTTAAAAATTAGTATTTGATTATTTTTTAATCGAGAAAAATTAGTATTTAATTTACTTATTCATATTGTCTTGAAAACACAATAATTTATTTATTTATCTTATTCTATTAATAGATTAAATCTTTTAAACATAACATTGCAGTTTTAAAATTTTAAAATAATAATATAATATTTATTAATCGAGTACTATAAATATCATGATTTAAATAATATTTATATATAAAATATTATAAAAAAAATTCGCGTAGCACGCAAGAGCTATGCTAGTAAATTTATACTTATAAGATGATTATTACCAACAATTTATTATGGGCATAATTGGAACAAATAGGACAAATTTGCATTGATTTGTGCATAATGACGCTTAAAAAAATACGAGTTAAGATAAAATGAAACACTTATTTTAGAACCGTGAGAGTAATTTATAACAAAATTCTTGCTCAAAACAGAAGGGAAACAAGCAAAGAAAAATCAAAATTAACTAAAGAGAAATCTAACAATAGGAAATGAACTTCAGTAAACGTGGTGAATCTCATATACTAAGAATCCTGGAATAGGGAAGAAAAAGAAATATGTAAAGATTTTATAGGACGAAGTATAAATTAAATATAATTGAAACGTGATGCATATGCAACTTGGTGAGAATATAATAATACAATTTGATTCACTCTTTACACATTAGTTGACTTAAAATTAAAAGGTAAATTTCTTGTGCACTAGTTGCATTGTACAATTCACATGCATTTTTTAATAATTGTGGAGTATTAGTTATTTTCATTGGTCAATTGTAACTTTTCATTGCAAACAACAATTGTTTTGTACAATTCACATGCATTTTTTAATAATTGTGGAGTATTAGTTATTTTCATTGAAAAATGGACAATTGTAACTTTTCATTGCAAACAACAATTGTTTAAATTGCATTTGAGTTATAAGTTACACCTAATGTATGTAAGACTTTGACAAAGCCAAATCACATCCTACATAAAACACAAAACATACACACATTTTATTATTTATCAAAATTTTAAAATCTACTAAGTTTCAAAAACCAATTTATAAAAATCACTTTAAACTCAAAACATACATCACCTTAGATCTGAATCTGTAGTCTTATCAAAGTTGTGTGTCTGGATTTGCCTGCTACTCTGGTTAATGTAATCCTTCCAGAAATCAACGAATGAGTTCACTAGTAACGTCTCTTGATTCAGAATAGCAAGCAAATAATTCGAACATGTAAAACAACCCTATACTTCAATGGTACATCAAGAAAACACGATCTGGAACAAAAAAATCCTAAACAACTATTACATTCAAATCAAAGCACCTAATACAGAGAACAGATACACAATCCGTAACTGTTATTACACAACAAAAAATATCCACTACAAACAGTTCAAATACCATATTGTTATAATATGTTGTCATTCTTAGTTGAAATGGAGATGGCTACTGCCTACCTCGTTTCATGCAGGAAGGGCATTTGTATTGCTTGATGTTCTCAGCTTTAGCAGGGGTTATCTTTACACATTTACCATGATACCACCGCTCACAGATGTCACACCCGATCCAGAACTCATCTGCGTTGTAATTTCCACCACAGCTTCCACACAGTGTTTCGCTGTGCTCGTCTTCATCCTCTTCATAACTTTCATCCGCCAGCTTTGGGTTGCTCTTAGCCTGGCCGTCACTAGACCTCTGAGAATAAATACGATATTTTTTAAAATGTTTGAAGATTATATTATTCATTTTTAAGCCAATATTCTTATATTTAATGATTTCAATTATGTAATAAATAAATCTACGCTCTTATACAAATTTCAAGATTGAAAATTAGAAGAAAAATGAGTTTAAAATGAAAGAAAATAACTTTTTAAAAGCATAAGAGTATTTTGAGGATATAAAGTTATTTAAGGTATTTTCAACCTTTTGAAGCAAGTTTGATCAAGTTTGACTAGGGGGTGTTTGCAATCACTACTAAATAGTGAGAATCACTTCCTGAAGTTAAAAGCTGTGAGAGGGCAGCTTTGAAAAAAAGTGATTCCAACCCTCTCGCTTAAGTACGCAAACCCTCCCCCCCCCCCCCCAAGTGGTGGGTGTACTATGTAATCTTGTAGGTGCAAATAACCCACCCCAAAAAAAAAACCTATGCCTTTATCCCGCACCTATTCGTATTTAAGTACAACATGTGTTTCTTCCAATTCGGTTCTAGGTTTCCAGCACCTTTTTTATAATTTAATTTGGGTTAATGATTCTCTAATCTCTACCTCCTATATGTCATTATGTTGCAAGGGTTAACGGTCTCCTTACGTAATTTTGGTGCTAACCCCCATTTTCTTTCTAATGCATTCCTTACGTATTTTAATTAATCTAACACGTAGAGACGTCTATCTTAACATTCTCATTTTTTGTTTTAAGTCATATAGATGTTTTACAATTGACAAAAATTTGTATGAGACGGTTTCATACATGAGAAGGGTTTCCCATCACATATAGTATTTTATATCATCTATGGCTTAAAAGACCCTACCAGAATCATGATTTGAAAATGAGGTCTAAATATTAAAATTTACCTCCATATCACATATGAGACCATCTCACGCAAGACTCTCTTTACAATTTAATTTACAGCCCCTAGTAAAATGAGTACTATACTTACTAGTCTTCCCCCTACATTTTGTGGCAAGAAAGAGTATAACCAAAGAAGAAAATAAAGAATAGTAACAGTCAACATTAGAGTCAATCCTACCTTTATGCTACCACGAGATCTGCTTCCACTATCAGCATTGGGCTTGTCCTTCACAGGCTTCCTTTCTGTAACAACTTCAAATACTGTAGGTTGGTCATTGATCAGGCTGAACAGACGCTTCCTGTAAGTAAATTGACCATATTGTGTAAAACCAGAAATGCTTCATCATTTTAAGTCGAACATTATAGTTTCCCAGAAGAAAGATGAGATCCATAACAAAATCCAACCACAAATTCCTGGACCCATTTCAATCAGGAGTTATCAACACCAAATAAACTAAATCAGACTCTTGTCAGTTAAGCTGAATGTGGACCCCATGCCAAAATTATATTCAACAGTTCAACCACCATCAGGCTAAATTTGAAGTATCAGCATCTATAGCCACAAGTTGGACACATCAGAAATAAGAACTATTACCTCCTAATCACATAATGGGTAACTCTTGCATGAACTCTACATGATAGTGATAGTAGTTGAGCATGATAGTGATAGTAGTTGTGCATGATCCATGATAGCCTAATGCATGACAGTGATAGTAGTTGTGCATGATCCATGATAGCCTAATGCATGACAGTGATAAAAGTTGTGCATGACAATGATAGAGCAAACCTGGTTCATAGGATGAACCACTGAACCAAATGCACCTAAGTTTTTGCCCATAATAACAAGGTAGATAATGTTTAAAGGCAGCAATAAAATAGTATTTGCAGCAACACTCTGAAAGGCAATATGTATAATGTAAACTTGTGCTTGAGAAGAAATGATGAATTCAAAAGTCTCAGGAGATATGACCCATCAAAGTATTGAAGAGATAAAGTGTGGTATCTCTGTCCAGCCAAAACAACAAAGCCAGTGTAAAGTAAAATTGATTCTTAATTTTCAAGTTATAAACAGTCTAAAAAAAAAAAAAAATCTTGTTTGAATAGTGAATGCCTTAAAAGGGAAAAAAAGGATGCCTACTGGAATTCCTTGAACATGTCTGTAGCACATCATAGTGAACCTTTACTTTTTTGTTCTTGCTATCATTCTCGGCACATCTAGTCCAAATTTATTTTTCCAGATGCCCAAAATGTCAGCTACTTTTGGCAAGTCAGAATGTGTCGAATGCTAGGAGAAAGCAAATAAACAATCACTATACTATTTTGCCATTCTAAAATGTCTGGAAACAGGCAAGTTTACAGCAGGTACCTTTTAATAGGGAAAACAAGAATGAAAATTTTCCTCTCTTCCTCAAATAGATTATCAAATAATTAGATATAATGTGAACAGCAGTTTTCATTTATCAAGTCTTGAGACTTTACAATATATTAATTCCAACTTCAAAAGGCAGATTATAGAGATATACATTTCAGGATGATATCTGCAGGTGCTGAAAATGAATAGCTGAAGTATCTGGAGACTAAATAGAGCATTCATAAATTATTTCTGTTTTTTTAAAATATGAAAACAAGACTTGGTATAAGTTGTTACTCTGCAAACTGGACGACTAGCCAAGAATGGAGAAAGTCACCTAGGGAGACAAGCAACTGAAGCAATACAAGTGCAAAACTTATAAAAAAAAGTGTAGTGTGACACAGGGCTTCAAATTACCAGGCAAAAATGCAGTTGATTCCTGCTCATAAATACAGACCAAATTATGCAGTCAAAAGACAATAAAAACAAGCAAGTAGTTGTGTAAATAGATTCTTTTATTTGAAGTTGACACAAGTGAACTTCAAAATTGTGTGGCCTGAATTAATGATTTACACATTGCATTAATTGGAACTTGATATGTCACGATGCACCCATTAAGAACATGTTGTTTTCAGAACTCAAAACGTTTTATATACCTTTCATTGCGGTTCAGCCTGGCTCCAAGGTAGAAAGCTACAGAGAGCAACCAACAATCACTATGCACAGCAATTAGAGAAAGCCAATCCCTTCGGTTCATTCCATCTCGAGCAAAATTGATCCCTAGTGCTGGCTCTGGAAGCTCAGGTGGAACTTCCTCAGCTGGAAGATTTACTTCCCAAGTTTCATCGGGGTGTCCATACAGACACAAATTCTCCTTCTCTACAATTAATAGAACAAAAAGAACATGAACAATTTAGACAAATAAGAAATTTAAAACTATCCAACACCAGCATATAATGAGATAGTGCACTGAAAATCTATGTACTTAGTACAGGTACTTTGCATGCCAAACATTCTCAAGTACTGAGAGAAGTATGCTACAACCAGTTATATAAACGAGGATAGAAGCAAATGAAAGTAATCAGCAGATATATTATCAGACAGCCATGTTTCAATTGTCAAGAAACTAAACTAACCTTATCAACCTTTGCAAATAATTACACATTTTTTAAACAGAAAAAGCTACACAAAGCAAGAGTTGATGGTTCAGTGGTTACAAAATGTTCGTAGTAAAAACATACACATGGATCTGTATATAAATCGGAAACAGGCTTGATACTGGAGATATTAGTTTACGCTGAAAGATTTTCATCTTCTGGCTTCTTTCATAAATGATAAGAAAAATTAAATGAAATAGAAACCTAAATAACCACTATTGGGTTGGGGGGAGGGGGGAGGTTCCATTTTATTTGTCCTGGGAGAGGAGGGCTTCCCCTGTTGACCCTCCAGAAATTTGAATCCTTATTCTACTTAAATTTAACCGAAGCTAATGAACCTTCCAGCTAAAAGAACCTCAAGAAAATACAAACAGAAACAGAAAACATTGCGATATATGAATCGTAAAACTCAGAACCGAAGTCACAAAGGCCAAAATATTCATGCAAATGAAGACAATAACCTGAATTCAAACTTATAAAGTAAATTCAACTGAATATCAACTAAAAACCAATTACCTGGATCACAGAGAGCATAAAATTCATCCACATCTGGAAAAGAAAATGAAATTAAAATCAAGTATGTGCTTAAAAGGAAAAATAAAAAATCCAACACGCGGACTATATTGTGGTGTGCAAATTGCGTAGCACAAAGTACCGTAGGTTAAAGCACGAATGATTCCAGCACGGCGAGCGCTGCAATCTTTGAAGATCTCCTCTACAGTTCGGGGACCCGAAGAAACGGATGCCATTGGTGCGTAGGAATTATGAGATCTAGAATCAATTGAGAAAAAACTAACAAATATACATCAAGAAATGGAAATAAATTAATGAAACGGAATTGGTGAAACAAAAGAGGGTATGAAGAGACTTGAGTGTGCATGTAACTTGAGAATCAGAAACAGAGACAGGAAAGACAAGGGCAAGCCAAAACGCTGCCGTTTCGGCCGTTGAAGAACCTGATATGTTACCTCCACATTTTGCTATCTCCACTCACCTAAATCCTCTTTTCTTTTTTAAATGTGGATTTTTTTGGGTATGTATATCCAATAAATCACATCTGTAAATGAAAATGAATATCGAGTAATTTACTCGATAAATGAAAATTAAATTTTTTTATGTTATAAACTCGAGTATTTCTTTTTTCGAAATTTGAAGCAAAAATAAATTACCTGCATTAGTTCCCAAGTTTGATATTAAATTTAATCATGAAAACCTTAGATTTTTAAGACTAAAAAGTGACCTTATAGTTGACCATTGTACATTAAAAAGTAATATTTCGTCTCCATTTTTCTTTCTGAATAAGATAACTATTAGTAGATCTTGCATGATATGATCTCACGATAAGAAGAAATATAATTTAAGAATATTATTTTATCAATTTAGAAAAAGTTAATATTAATTTATATTACTAATATATGATCGTGTCCCACAAATTTTTGAAGATAAAGACGAGGTGAGACTCCGAGGAAATAATAGTTGTTGGCGTAAATGAATAAGCCAAAGCGAGTTAAAGAATGCACAGAAATGTGAGTGAAGTAGAAGCACACAATGTCACCCATTACTGCAATTATCCATACATTCAAATAAGAACCAACATTGCAGGTGGGGCACCCCTCTTTTGCCATTTTCTAACGGCATAAAAGCTAGTATAACCAAACACTCCCATTATGAACTGACACGCCAACTACTTATTCAAACATCAGTAGAATTAAATACGAACACACACTTTCACTCTCGCCCAAATATTTGAGAATTCAGTTGACCAAGGCCAACTCTAATACTCCCTCCTCCGTTCCATAAGAATTACTACACTTTTATTATTCTAACGTCTCAAAATAATTTACACACCTCAAGATATAAAATTTATCATAAACTCTCCACAATTATACACTTAAATTTTTGCCCTCTATATGATGCAAGTTATTTCGGAACGAAGGAAGTAATATTTTTTAAAAAAAATGTCCAACTCTTAAAAATAAGTAAATCTGCTCTATTTTTATAGAATTTACAAACACCACCTAATTCGAAGACGATATTATAACTTAATGCCGTCGACTAATTCTGGAAGAAGATAGAACTTATCACGGCCAATGTTATTCACTGTATTTTTACCATGTACCTAAATCAATTAATATCAAAATAACACAGGTGCAGGAAGGCGTTTGATATTCACTTGCATGTATGTATTGATTAGGCAATAGATGATACTATTAGATGCAAATTGAAGAATTCAAACACACCAAATCAAATCCAAACTACATATATATGAGATTCAACTAACGGCAGAAAGCCATCATCGCAAATGTAAATTTTCACTACATAAAACATTTTGAAGTACTTATAAAACTGGCTACATATTTGATACACTGTTATACAACTAGGATTTACATCTCATGAGAAAACATAATTATTTAGAACGATGACCCCCAAAAAAAAAACAAATAAAAGCTACAAGATAATCAGAAGGGATGTGGACATCGCTACAAGATGACTTCAACTAACCAACTGTTTATTAGATTTCACCATGGGAAACCATAGTTGTCAATTCTTTCATCTGGTGTATATTAAAGGCAAGTGAAAACAATTTATCAGATGAATTGATATTCAATACCATTCAAAACATTTCAAGTCCTCAGATTAACTAGCCACAGATGATTCCTTGGACTTGTCTGTCAATGTTTCCTTTTCCGAATTGCCCGTTTCCTTTTCCGAATTGCTCGTTTCCTCAGTCTGAGTCTGAGCTTGAGTTGGCTGTGCCTGAGTAGAAGTTTGCAACTCCGACTCTAACCCAAGAACCACTAATGTGGACCTGCAGAAAAAATAATTGAATTTATTTATTTTTTTTGTAATTGTTTTAACCAACTTAAATGGGTGGGTGTGGGGGGTTAGCAACGCTATGCAATATGCTGACGTCAAACCTTGGAAGAGAAGATCTTATGTTCGGTTGGCTTGCATGAGCAACTAATGGAGCCTTGAGAGCAGGTGTTCTATTCAATGCATTTTCAAGCTGTGCTGCAGGCAGCTGCAAGATGAAAAATAAAATGTGTTGGAAGTAATTATATACTAATTGGAAACTTTCTAGGATGAAATAATTCTAAGAGATGAATGAATTAAATTTTACACATAATAACTTTATAGGACCTTTTAAAAAAGCATTTTTTACTAATTGGGAACTTTCTAGGATGAAATAATTTTACGAGATGAATGAATCTTCAAATTTTACACATAATAACTCTCTAGGACCTTTTGAAACAGCATTTTTTATCCGTATAATTTACTGTAATAGAGCCAAGGAGGATGGCAGTGGCAGCCAGTCCCCAACCAACAACACACAAAAAAAAAAAAACACGTGTGCGCTTCGGCTCTTCTCAGACAAGGACAAAATTGATTATGCACCCTAATAAATAATACAAAAAGAATAAGGTCGAAAAGCTGGTAGGTGTTCACCAGATTTTTTACAGGTGATTTAAATTGCAACAAATGTAAAGGTCGTGTGTTTTTATGCTAAAATTGAAAGACGGTCTCTGAAGTTCCTTGTTTGTTTGTTTTGTGGTACTGCACATAGACTTTTTTATTATTCGAAATTCTAGAAATACATCTATCCCCATTTTCACAGAAGATGCTGCTGCTTATTTTCATTTATTATCTATTTCCAGACCTACTAGCATTTTACATCTCTCCATGCGCCCACTAAATTCATTTTTAAAGCACAGGTGTTCGTGTCTTGTCATGTCAGTAGAAATAATCGCATGCTTTTATTACACACAAACCTAGTAAAAATAATTTTTAACCCACGAAATGCTGGGAACATTAATGAGACTGAAATGAAACCAAACAGACCCTAAGTTTTCAAGGAGGGACAGAATGATATTACAAAAAACTACATGTGCAAAAGCAATAAGTAGAACAAAGAGTGATTACACAATGTGACAATAATATAGAAAATCACAAGAACATCTTAGAATTTACTGCAGCGCAGATAACACACCTGAAGCAGAACACTAAAAGAATGTGGCATTGTTGAAAGGGCACACTTTGTGAATCCCACCCACAGCTTTGGATACTTCCATATCTGCATTATGTACGCATTACATAAGTTATATGCTGAACAAGAGGGGAGATTAGCAACATATAGTTGAGGGGATACCTGCTTATTTACAAGACGAGAAAGAATCTCCATCACGAATTCCACCTGAAATGTAGTTTAGAAAGTCAGACATCATCTCTAGAAAGGATATCCTGGGGGAAAAACATAAACAATTTGAAGGCACTAATATTCTAACTGGTGAACATTGGAATGTGGGTTCCTTATATCAAGCAGAAAAATTATCAACGTAATCAAAATGCAGATATGTCGCATGTACTTACCAAAGAAGGAAAAGCACCTATTGCTTGCAATACTGTTCGCATAAACAGCATTGGCAGAGGAATTTGCTCAACCTACATAACCATGCAATTTTTTTGATATTAAAATGTTAACAAAATCTTGGGACACTTGTAAGTACAAAAGTTTTTCTTACCAATTGATTCAAGACCTTGGCCAGAACCTGCTGAGAAAATATATGTCGCTGCTCAAAACAAGCATTGCAGGCATCTGTGACCTGCTTCAAAGGAATCCTTTCAATGAGCAAGTATATTCAATATAATTGCATTTCAAAGGAAGCACAATTATTGCCTTTTTCAGAGGAATTCTATCTCTGTCAGGAACAATTCCATGGATGGCAATTAATGCTTCAGCTGGAGTCAGCAAAGGAGTAGAATTATTAAACCCCTGGGTCAATAACAAATTAAAAACCTGTCAGCTGGCAAAACAGGAAGCATTGATGCACTCGTGGCCTTTATCTGAGTGATCCAATTATAAACAATACATGACTATCACAATGAAGACTATGAATATTGGACGGGAATTATCATTTTAATGAGCTTGATATTTGCCAATACCCCTCCCCCTCCTATAGAAGTGTCAAAAGCATGACATAATGTGGTAAACAAAAACATAGAGGCTGTTAAATGTACAACATTCATATCCATAAGATACAGTGCCATTTAAAGATTGACCCCATTGCTCTATCACCTGCTACTATCAGAAACTTCAAAATGAATGATGTGTTACCTGAAGAGCGCGAGAGAGCACAACTTGGAACTTATCCAGTGGTACATTTACTAGATGAGGAAAAAGTAGTAAAACCTGGCAAGCAGAAAAAGTAATATTTAGGGAGAGAAGTCGATGAGAATAAAAGAAGAAAAGGAAAAATAACATATGAAATACAAGATTACAAATAATGGTTGGGGAGGAGAAGAATAATTCATCCACGAATGATTTCAACACAAAACTTTTATATAGAAAAAAAAAAAAAAAAAAAAAAAGGTTTAGGATATAACGTGTCAGTAAACCAAAAATGTTGAAAAACCACCCACACCAGCATCCCCAACAAAGGATAAATAAAAACCTACTCGAAAAAAAAAAAAAAAAAATTCAAACCCCAGAAGAATATCATAAACTACATGAATGCTTCAGATAGAGGTAACTACCAACAACTTATTAATGTTTTTTTATGTTGGCTCATGGCCTGAAATCTGTGCTATAACAAAGCCTAAATAAAAGGACAACTACTAACTAGATTACTTAAATTATTGAAGAGAACCTAATATCCCTAGTCACCTAATGAAATTACAAATTAGCATTATGAATACATAAAGTAAATGCTGTAATGACATAATATTTGCAGTACAGTTTTTGAGTCTTCCCTTTTATAAGGAAAAGAGAAGAAACAAAACAATGGAATTATATTTAGAATTTATTAATGTGGTAAGGCCAAAGTCAGTTGACATTAATCAATTGTAAAAATCCTTGATTTGGAAATAATAGGTTAACAGTGAAAAAGACTATCATAAAGGAAATACCCATCACCGAAACTACATGCAAGGGCATGAAGTACCTCAACATACAGAAATATTTCTCAGTAACAGATGATTCAGCATAAAAGCGTAAGAAAAATGAATCAGCAGTGGTCAGATTCAGTCTTTCAAACAGGAAGATATCAGTTAAATAAAGGAAACATCCAGAAGAGCTAATATGAATGATTCTAACCTCATCTTTTGTAAGGAATGGTAATACTGGAATCAGAACATCTACATCCTGTGAAAAGAGAAGCAATTAAAATTGGAGTACATAAACTCATTAATTAATTCAAAAGTGTGTGCAGATGGGGGGGCTGGGGGATCTATGCAAACATATTTATAGGAGAAAATCAAACTAATTAACTATAAAGATGAAGCTACATCTTTAACAGTTCACAGAGATTCACAACTATATATGGACGTAATACATTTTACAGAACTCTGTATGTTAGCAAGTTGATTTTTTGCAGAGGGACTACTTAAAAAAAGGACCGCCCTGAGTAGGTATAAACAAGGAGACAATCTATAATTACCTTTAGCTTTGTATCATATAATCTCTTAATAGTAGATATTAACTCTTGAGAAGGGACTGTCCCATCTGTAAGTGTATGCACTACCTGCAGTTGCATAGACAATAATAAGCAGACACAGACACTTGCACAATCCAGACTTACAAGGGAAAAAATATACCTGAGTTACAAGCCCTTCACTTCCAGTTGGTGGGTCGGATATTATATCTAGGAGATCACTGGATGAGCCAATAGTTCGAACAAGGAATGGGATTTGACGATGAACTGCCTGCACGATGATAAAGCTGGTCATCATAACAACCAAGCAGCAGATTTGATTATATATATTCCACACTGGCATAATTTATTAGTGATTGCACCAAACCTGCTTTGCCACCTTGGATGTGTCCTTGTAAACATCAAAAATTAGTCGGAGAAGGGAGTGTTTCTGTTAATAAAACATAATACCATTAGGTAAGCAGACATGTAAACCATGAATCCTGGAAAGCACAGTAACAGCATTGATAATACCTTTGTACACAATGCGAAATATAGAGCCATGCAACGTTGCACCTCAGCCACTGCAGAAGAAATGCTTTCAGATGCTGAAAGTTGATGAGTGTCCGGGGAACTGACTGGCTGATTTTCATCCTAGACAAAATTTAACAAGTTCAATTTTATCAAACTCAAAATTAAATGCCATTTACAAAATATGATACTTGAACCTATTCTGACTAATACAAGATTCACACTCCTTGGGAAAGTAATATTATACCTTCTGTTGTTCAGTATTGGTTCCATCAGCCTCCTTGGTCAGTGCAATTTGATCATCAGTTACAATTGATAGCAGCATTTCCTTGGCATAATCCTCAATTTTTTTGGATATTGATGACAAAGGATAAAGCTTATTTGCAACCTATAATGAAAAAAGAATTATACTGATGAATGCAAATTAATATGCTAAAGTATACAGTGAAACACATGTTGCATATGAATACCAGCCGTATTGCCTTCATTCGCACTTCTTCTAACTGATGAACTGCACTCTGTTGAAAAATCAAAAAACACATTAACCACAATAAAGGGGAAAAAAACACAACAAAAGGCCCATTGTTTCTTATAGACCTCCAACTGCAATGAGTTGAGAAATAAGTACTTAGCATAAAATCGTGGAATAGATTTTAAAGTGATATTACAAGATCACTTTATGATTAATCTGGCTGAGACAGAGTGAACACTATGTCTATGAAGCTAGCTAAACAATGAAATTTTCCAGCTTCAAATAATAACAGTAAACATTTAAGGCTAGGCTGCTCCACCATAACAAGGAATTACATTAACAATTTTATTCTCTGAAACTGGAAGTTGAAGAACCAAAATTTGAAAATGAAGGCCACGCCTGGACACCCATTGTTGATCCAAATTCAATAGCGAAAACTTAGAAAGTTCAAATATAGGGTGACGAAATTCAGATTTCTTTCTTCGTTACTGGCACATTAAACTTAGAATCACAAATCCAGAATGAAGAATCATTAAACAATAAAAGGATTAAAGGCATAGATGAATGATGGCATGCATGGTTTTTCTTTTAAGTCCCTAAATTCCTTTCAGTACAACTATTAATGGATCTGATGAAAGATCTGGTGCTCTCCAAGATACGGACAACAATTGGTACTGTTTCTGGTTCACTCACAAACCATATAACAGCTGAAAGGGAACTAATTAGGGGTGGAGATGCAAAACAGATCAGGAAAAGAATGGGGCCAAAGGAAGAGTTCTTTTTTTCCTCCTTTAAGCAGATTGTTTTTCCACATAATGTTTAATAGGTGGAAGGGGCTATGTACATCCAAAATATGAATGCCGTACGGATCAGCCGTATGCATAAATTTTGGCATATATGTTTGTGATGTATGCATGCATAGCGTGTGTGAGAGAGGCTCTAGTGATGAAGAGAATAATCAAGATGGAAATAGAGACAGCCTGATCCCTTCAGTAATATCTTTCTGTTGAAATTCAGTATGTGGATGGCAACCTTCAGAGCAATTTTGAGGCAAGCATCTCGAATTGGAGGTCTCAGCAAAATCAGGCTCCAGACAATACTTAGCCCCTGGGTTACTCGATCACCACCATGAACCTCCTTCTCGTCATTATCATTATAACCAGGAGAGCATAAGCACTCAAGCATTTCTAATAAAGGCTTCGGCAGATATGGAGCTTCACCAAGCAATCTACTCAAGGATTTGTCAGAAGCTGGAAAAGAATCCCTAAGTGTTTCTGCCTGTAACAATGAATAAACAATAAATATCAAAATGCAAATTTCACATTACACAGATTACACTGATAGATATATTGGAAAGATGTATCATTATGCACACCACTTGAAGAAGAAAAGTTCCATATACAGATGTAGCTGTGGTCGAAATAAAAAAGTCACGGTCTTCTTCTGCCTCACCAAATAACCTGTATAGGACGCGCAATGTTAACTCGTGCCCCTGAAGACATACATTAATCAGCCACGTAGAAAATCACAAGGGTTAAATAAGCATGTCATAGAAAGATGGATCTGGAAACAGAAATCGAAAAAATGCAGAAAAGAAAATGGCAATGCAAGGTTCAAAAGATATGCATGATCCAGAAAAACAAAAAAATGGAATGGATGTCTAGAGCTGAATAGGAAAAGAGGGATAATGTAATAACCATCAGAATCTCCAAATTTACAACTGTAGTTGGTGTTATCATAGAAATAGCTGCACATATGCTTAATATTAAGATCTCCATGAAGTCACCTAGAAGTGAATTGTGTCTGTGTGACAAACAATTAGAGAAATGTAGTAAAAGAATATATCATACGGTCTTTACCTCATGAGTTACATAGTCCGATAATATATGATCTTTAAGTAACTTCCACGGGTCTAGCTCCGAAGGGAACTGCAACAAAAAGACACAGCATAACAAGCAATTTAGTGACTCGTATCATCAAAAGTTACTGGCTCACATACGTCCCTGTGTTTACCTCCATTCCTGAATGGGCAAGAATAGAAAAACGGACTTGAGACCCTCCAGCAACAGTAACATGCTTATATGCATCGATAATGCGCACAAGAGCCAGTTGCTGTAACTGATCTTTTTGTTCATCGCCCAGGTGGATGATGGGGGCAGATATCTTGGGCAAAACCAACTGCGGAACTAACACAACAGAAGTTGCAGTTGAGGAATTCATGCTGATTGTGTCTGTGATTGCTGCTTTAGGGCTAAGCTCTTCAGACCTATCTGTAGACAAAGATTGAGCTGATTCAATTGGTGTCATATCTAATTCTATTGGTGTGACACTTATGTTAGTGAATTTCTCTTCCATGGCATCATCTACATCAGCTGAGCCCCTTGGAGAAACAACCATATTTTCAGGTAATCCAGCATCCTGGGTGGACGAAGAAAGTCCCGGAATTCCATTTTCCACATCTTCAATAGCATTGACTTCAGCTGTGATCACTGCATCACTAGTCTCCTCTGGGAATGGAACATCTCCAGGAGAAACAAACTCACTAACAGGCACTGATGCTTGTTGCCTTGAATTGATTAAGTCATCATATGCAATATTACTATCAACCAAAGTCTCCTGTGGTCCCTCTTCTGGAGTTTGTTGCAACCCCTATCAAGTAGCATCAAATAAGAGAAGGAAAATAGATAAGCACCAATAGAGAGATTAATAAGCCATGCAAATAAAAGAAAGCACCATTATATTATATATACATGAGAAATTAATACATGCCTCAAGCACATTAGCTACTGCATGATGAGGATCTTCAATTACAGTTTCTTTCTCAGGAGAAGACCTTGATTGTGAAAGTATGTCCGTTAGCAGTAAAGACAAGTGTGAGATGTGGGTATCACTACCAATCATCTCAGGATGAGCAGCCATACTTGTGAGTGGCTCTTCATCCCCTTCAAATTTAGAGCTTTTTGGAGGAAAATTACACATGTTAGCCATAACTACTTCAGCTAACAGGTCAGCTGATATGCTAGAGATGAGAATCTCCAAAGATGCAGCTGCTTTCTCACCCTGAGCAACCAGTACACCAAACATTGCCACAAGCTGTTGCACAGGCCCACTATCTGCATCTGATAACGGTTTCTTTTCACTGTAAGGGGCCATGTCTTGTCCCTTATTCATTTCACTCCCTGATCCATCTAACTTGTCAGGTGTTGATCTTGCACGCTTTCCAGATATGTCGGCCATAGATAACTCTGATGAATTAGGCACTCCAGATCTTTTTCTACTAGCATTACTGTGTTCAGCCAGAGATTCTACAGAAGGTTTTTCATCCTGTAAGACGTTCCTAAAATCATTTGCAAATCTCTTTTTGGACAGGTGTCTTTAAATATGATCAACTTACGAAAGAAAATACCTCTTTAATTTGAGCCACATGGGAATCACTTGCCCAGTCTGTTCTTCCACTGTTGTCTGATATTTCGTTGGCAGCCTGTCCAGTTGACTTTCCAACTTTAATTTCCTTTAGTGCATTAACAAGACGATCCCGCCACTGCAAAACATAGATCCAGATGAACTATAGGAAAAATTCATTCTGAAAGTTCGAATTGTTCTCTGGATTCGAACCAAACTGGCTACAGATATTAGGCTAAAATAATCACAATTCTCTTGGATTGTTAAACAGTAAATTAAATGAAAATGGCATATAAGCTACGGATGCATGATAAGTATAAAATAACCAGTAGGAGAGAAGGCAAAACAGTAATTGTGAAGACATCAAGAAGGGGAAAAATGGAAAGGAAAGCACATATAATGACATGCAACAAGAAGTTTTGGAACATGAAGAATTGAAATAACATACCGGTGCAGCACCAGGGTGTGTACAATTCAAACATGATTCAAAAGCATTCTTTAGAGCATGATGCACCCCAGCAAGATGCATGCCTTTGCTAACAGATCTTGAAGGGTCCAAGCCAAGCAAAACAGGCAGAATACGACCATAAAAAGCAGGTCTTTTCCTTGCGACTGCCGAGAGACTAAAGCAATAGAAAAGGAAACCAATTGAAGTAAGAGCGGAGCAGGTGGTTGTATCTGTGGGTAATTGAGAGACCATATACCTCTTAATTAGCACAATGATCATCAAATAACTGTGTAGTTTCAAAGATGGGGATCTCAGCTGATCAAGTAAAAGACCCAAATATTTGCTAGCTTCAGATGACAAATCTCTAACATTAAGGGTAGGATGTCCACCACGAAGCCATGAGATATTGAATTCATCGAACTTCCCTGCAGGAAAGTAAGAATCTCATACCTAAAAGTATACATATGTATTCCATACTCAAACACACACAGACACATATACATACAATAGATATTTTAAGCGTGTTTGTACATGCAATTTGTATCTATACACTACACGAGAACCTTAGTTTCCCATATAAAAAGCGCCATAAAAATATAGAAAATGATATACCGTCAGATATTTTATCAGAAGGTGGCTCCAAAGAACCATCAGGATCAGGGGTGTAAAGTAGCACAACTGATTCCACAAACTTCAAAGCGGGCAGCCTCCTCCCTTCACTTCCCACCTTCACACATGTTTTGTAATAAGAAAATGGTAATGAACAAAGAATATTTGATGTTTCATGAGACACTCACCTCAAATGCCATTGAGTATATTTCATCTCTAAACTTTAGCGCACATTCCCATAATGATTTCACTGATTCATTGAACTCACTCGAGTACAAACCCTGGTAAATAATGTGCAACATTATGTAGCAGAATATTACAAATAAGGCAGTTAAAATACAGAGAGAGCAGAAAAATATAATGCCACTACAACTATTGGTGCTAAATCATTGTGAGGCAGCACAAGCGAAGCAATTAAAATCTAATTGATGTATAAATGTCTCCAAAAATCTCCTTACAAAATTGCAAGGAAAATGTTATAAAGCAGCCATAAGACAGGGAATGAATGTTCGGTGATCAAAGTGATGGGGGAACCGGGGAACTAAATGTGAACACTGAACAGGTATAAAAATGAGTTGCAGAAATGAGATGGATGTGGGCACCCTAGTGCTGGCCTTCCTGGCTACTATCTCAATAGTAAGGTTCCACAATAATACTGTATATTTATAACTCAACATGTTAGACCCAATTCAAAACTACTAGTAGACTGCAAGTTGAAATATGCAAGAGAGAATTAAGTAATTTCCATTCACAGTTCAAGGAGGTTAGAAAACTTTAGACTGGTGCAACAAGATCAATAAGAATTATTCATACCATTGAGGATAAAAAACAAGAAGAAGGAAACCTTGTGAATCACCTATCCATACTAGACCCGATAAACCATATGGAGAAGTTTACTTTGATGAGCAAGATTTGCAATGAACAACACTGCAGCACAATATCTGATTCGTAGGAATCAAAAAGTTCATAATTCAATATGCACTACAGTTCTGTTATCATATTCCAAACATGTTAATGCCACATCAAACTCATATAACGACTTTCATGTTAGGATTCAATATCTGAACAAACCTGGACTGCAACTTTGACAAGAGAACAGCGAAATATATCAAAGCCACATGTGACAGCCTGTCGGGCAACAGCTGGTTCATCATCTTTCAAAACATCGACAAGTACTGGTACTATTTCAGGTAACAACTCCAAGTGCTTCAAGCCAATTTCACCAATCATCCTACGTCAGTGGAGGCCATTATCAAGGTCTGAATGTAGAGAATGTATAAAAGGAAGCCACTCTTCACCATTAATATTCTTTTCTTCTTTTTTTTTTTTTTTTTGGGTGGGGGAGTGAGGGGCTGCGGAGTTCACTGCATTAGAAAACTAGTTGAAAATCCAGGTACCTCTCTTTTATTAACTTAGACGTTAAAAACATAAACCCACAAATAGCCAAATCCAGTTCTATAATCAAACCAAATCTGTAGCAAACAATTCTAGCATGTCAAAGTGGAGGAGAAAGAATTTAAATGAACTGCAAGTTTCTAAATACTGGAAAATAAGTATTCATTAAATTGCGGGCATTGTGTGCACTATTAATGCTTTTCAAGGCACACATAATAACAGCGCAAATGTAAATAGTATTTTCAACTGTAAAGAAAGTTAATTTTAAATAGGAAGTACATCCTGGTGAAAAGAAGTTGCAAAACAAACAAAGCTAATAACCAATTTGGACTGCAACTCAACCACGGTTTGCTGTATTATAACTAACCATAATGTACAACATTGATTACAAGAGTAAATTAAAATTCTAGTAATTACCAATTGCAGGACCTAAGTCTAAACTTTTAGCCATTTACATTATCAGTTAACAATATTGTAATTCAACTACTTCCCTAAATCATTCTGACAATCGGGCTCATTTGGCATTAGTTGTGAAAACGCGTATCTACAGAAAATTAATATCATGAAATGAGAAGACGAAGTCAAGGAACATCTTATCTACTAAGTTAGTTTACATTCAAAATATGATATAATCCAAATAGAACTAAACATATTTCACATGTATAATTCATATATTTGTCAAACACAAGTTTACAAAACACGTTCAAAAGAGCAAGTAGTAACGAAATTAGGCATTCCAAGATTGAGTCTCCTGACAATTTTTTTCTTCTCTCTCTACATCTCTGTAGTTGTATCTTGTTTCGAAAAGAACAGATTAGATAAAAATCTTGCCAATAAAAACAATTTCTCAACTAACATTCCTAGTTCTAGAAGCTGCATTACCAAATTGAATGGGGAAGGAGATAGATGAGGAATTGATAAAGTGCTTACGCAACCATATAAGACACTTTCCACACATGTATAATTCAAGAAAATAAAGAACCTCTTACTGGGTAATAAATTTGCGGACGGGACTCAAACGGTCTGAGAGAAGGTCAAGAATACCCGAAAGAAACTCCACAATTAACACAGAATCCGCCGCCAAGAGTTCATCGCGAAGCCGCCGCAACTGGTCAAGCTTCAACGAAACGTCGGCGACGGTACCGTACTTTATTCCTTTGATTCGAAGCGCAATATTTTCGCGGGACTTCGCCAACTTCCTCCGGTCCATTGCCTCCGGTGGCGAAAGAAAGAAACCCTAGGTTTCTATAGGAATGCAGAAAAATTCATAGAAATCCAGAAACAGGGGAGTAATTTAAAGGGAAAGATTTCTTCAAATCGAGAGTGCGGGAATGATTTCCCGTCGTTGGATTTTCGTCTCCGGGAAGGCGGGTTTAAGTACGTTTCGCTCCGATTGGTAGGATTAGCGTTTGTCAGGCCGAGTAGTGGAGCATGGCCCATTAGGTTAAGGTCCATTAAGGCCCATTCTATTCAGCCCATTATGTTAAGGCCCATATTGGACTCCCCTCTGTATGGCCTGGCCCTAGCCACTATAAGTAAGTTCTACTCCCTCGCTCCCGAAAAAGATTTCACATGTACGAGAACACGTCCCTATATTACTAATAGGGAGTTTATTTTATCCTATGTGTCAAATTTCTATGTGTTTTGCTTATGTGTCAACTTTTTATATTTCCGTTGCCACATGTCATTTTATTGTAAAGTCGATTTATGTGGCAGTTTTATTTTTGTGTATACGTGGCAGTTATATGTTAAGTTTGTGAAAAACATTAATAAGGATTGAACCTTAAACTTCTTTTGTTAGTTTTAAGATATCTACCACTACACCAAATTTATAAATGTTTATATATTTTGAAAAAATAATTTATTTAACTTTAGCCTATAAAAGTGTATTAAATTTTTTTTTGTGACCGTATCAAATTATATTTTATCTTATTATATTTTAGAAACTCTAATATTTATGAAATTTTAATTTGTGAATATTTCAAACAAGTGAATCCTCATACATATTAATAGGGTATTTATAATATCTATGTGTCATTTTTTTGTGAGTTCTGATTATATGTCATTAATTGAGAAAATAAAATTATGCATGTGTTTAGATGCTAAATATGTTGGGTCCCTTTAGAACGAGTTTAAACGCAAAAACAAGATACCCTCTAGTGATAATCTAGAAGGGGGGATGAATAGATTATCAAAAACTTTTGCAAGCTTAGATGATCTATCAACTCCAAAAACAAATTTACAGCGGAAACAAATTTTTGTTTATACTCAATTCAAATAGGATCTAAAGCTTTGTCAGATATCAAATTTGCGATCAAGAAACAACTAATGAACACAAGTAATAAGCAATAAGAAGAAATAACACCAGATTTATAGTGGTTCGGATCAAACGATCCTACGTCCACTCTCCTTCTTCGAACTTGAAGAAGGGCCTTCACTTACTTACTTCCTTCTTTCTTGCTACCTTACTTACAATGATGAATCTTCAGCCTTACAATGAATCTTCCTAACTTCTGAATATCTATGGCTTGAAGATCTAATGAAAAAGTGTTCTATAAACACTAAGAACTGAAAAACGTATAACACGTTCTTGAATGTGTATGATTTTTTTTTTCTTGCGTGTACAAAGTATAATGAAGAGTGCAAAGTGTCAAAGTTAATTCTAAATTGATTTCTATTCCTATTTATAGAGAACTCCTCTTGGCAGTTGTAACTTCCTTGAATTTGATTTTGTTCGATTATAACCATATAATCAATTCTCAGAACTTCTTCCCGAGTTGTTGAAACTCAAGCTTGAATCTTTGCATAATATTTTTCTAACACCTCTTCATCTGATGTTTACTTCACCTCGTCTCCATCTTCTTTTCTCGCCTAGACGTTTGTCTTGCTCTTCAACAATCTGTGTTTTGTCCTTGTCTCGATATCTTGACCTTGTCGATATTCTCTTCTATCTGAAATCTTCCTCGTCGATATCTTGACCTTGTCGATATTCTCTTCTATCTGAAATCTTCCTCGTCGATATCTTGACCTTGTCGATCTTCTATACTTAGTTTTATTTACAAAGAAATACTTCACTGTCTATACAAGATGCTCAAATTGGTCATCCTATTTTACACTTTTAACACATCAAAACTAAATACAAATTTCTTTTCCTAACAATTTCCCCCTTTTTGATGATGTTAAAACTCACCAAGAAAAAAGAAAAAGCTGTTAGTAAAAAAAAAAATGAAATAAAATATACAACTAAGTCACATAGTCAGATAATCAGAGCAATAGTTCCACAAACAGAAGATTAGAACAATGTAGAACATAGACAGAATTCAAGGTTTTCAGATGATTTAGTGTTATATGTTTATAAAACAGTTACTTAGAACAAGAGTTAGTTAATGAATTACAAGTTAGTTAAACACTTTAAATTTTCATGAAAGTAGTTCAAAAAGATGTATTCACAACTTATTCACAGAATTTTCACATATATCTTCATCTTTCTCAGCAAATAATCAGAGGAATAAAAGTAAGACTTAATCATACCACCTATCTTCTTCTGGAATAGTCATCCAGTCGAAGACACGATTTTTCAAGCTCAATGTCTCCCCACCTTCAGCTAGATCAGCTACAGTCTCAGCCTGGATCAGCATCTGCTTCACCTTTTCTCTGTCTAGCTGGCCGTCTTGCTTTAGTGGAGCAGACATGGTTGCATAAGGTGGTGCGACTATGTCTACATTGAATTCTGCGTCTCCAAGGTCGATCAGATACTGATAGAAGTTTGGGTCTTTCGCCTCCAGCCATTCATGAAAAGCAATATTCTCGTCTGTGCCCCAAGATATCTTCTTGCAGACATGGAACAGGAAGATCCATTCCCCTTCATAAGCTCTCCATTTAGCTTGTTGATCCATGGGAAGGATTTCCTTGGGCACAGCTTCTGTTCTATGAAATGGGCGAAAGACTTCTTCTCCTTCTGTGTTCTTTGATTTCTGTACCCACTTCCTCGTCTTCTTCCTGTCGTACGCCTTTTTCACCCCGCCTTTTCTTGCTCCCTCCTCCTCTTGGCTTCTCTTCTCTTATATTTTTCTTTTTCCTCTCTTCTCCTTTTAAGTACCCTTGCCTCTTCTTCTCTCTCTCAGTTGGGTCTTGAACTTGGCTTGAGGCCTTAGCTTTCCCAGTAGATTTAGAAGAAGATGGAGATTTGATAGTTGGGGTAGGAGCGGGGATCGGCCATAGAAGGAAGTTCGAGTTCGAGCCTCGACTCGGTGGATTCAGTTGTTCTCCTTTTCAACCTTCTCAACGCCCTCCGAGATTTTTCCTCACCGCTTTCTTCTTCTCCTCCTCGGCTTTCAACAACTCTTGAAAAGCTCATCTATCCTCGAGTTAAGTGCCATAAGCCGATCATCTTGCAACTCAACTTTTTTCTTGAGCTCACTATCTTCCCCCTTTTTGACATCAAAGAAATCGGGTATTGCGGATAGTGGCTACTTGATCTATATATCCCATGAGTTCTTCTCGAACAAGCCCCCGTCTTCTTCGATCAAGCCGATCATATCTTTTCTTTTGCCCGACCTCGGCTAAATCTTCATCATCCAAGAACTTTTTCAAGAGAGTTCATCATCTTTGTCAAGAACTTTTTCAAGATGAAATGTTGGCTTCTTTGCTTTCCATCTTTGTCCGAGTCTCTTATTTCGGTAAAAGCCGAGCATTCATCTTTACGACTTGATGAAATGAGGCTTCTTTTGCTTTCCAGGCTTCTTTCACTTGATCCTCAACCGAGTCTCTTATTTCGGTAAAAGCTGAGCGAACATACTGTTTTACCCATTCATCTTGAGAATTCATTTCTGAGGCAACTTTCTTCTTGACTTCGGTCATCTGTTCCTCATGTCTTAATCCGGAGAAGTATAGATCAATCTTGGTTTTCTCTAGAATTGCAGCTTCTACATTCTCCTTGATTGATGATGAGATGACATTTGGAACTAGTTGGAAAGCATTTAGACAAGCAGTCTTTAGGTTTTGAACTTCAGCTTTCAATGCTTCCACTTCGGATACAGACACAGATGTGGAGGGCAAGGTCTGTTCACCAGAAAGATTTATTTCTTCAACTTCAGTTTCAGTTTGCACCTCAACAATCTGCTCTGTTTGTATCCATCCCAGCTGGCTCATCGGCAGCTCCACCGATTACTTCCTCCACCCTTTCCTCCTCCATACCAACTTCTTCTTTCCTCTGCTCTTCCCCCTTCTCAGCTGTTTTCACCTCTTCAGGAGTCTCATCTCCAAGATATACTCGTTGTAGAATGTAATCAATAAAGTTATTTTCAGTGAGTATATCTTGAAATGACTTCAGTTTTGCCTTTTTGAGCACCTCCTTTTCCCAGATGGCTAAATTGTTTCCTCCTGCCTCAGCTATCAGAATAGCTGTCTCCTCAAAAGATCCAAGCCTGAGTCTTCTTAACAGATAGACATCGATAAGCTCTTTTAACAGCTCAGGCTCATCTTTGAGAGTAGACTCGTGTCTTAGAAGAAACTTTTTCCCAAGGATTCGAAGTGAGGTCTCAGTAGGTCCCATATCCCCAGATGGATTTGGTACGTTTAAGAATAGATTGGGTTCAGATGAGGTTGAAGGTAGGAAGGAGAATGGGTCGTATGAGGTTTGGGTGTGTGTTGGACTTATGGGAGTGGGCCGTTTTAGAGGCTCAGAAGCAGCGGCCTTGTCTGCTTCTTCATTGCCAGGTTGGTAAGAGATGGATTTTGGTACTCCATCCTCAGATGAGGATGAAGATGATGAGGGTGATTTAATTTCCTCTTCTTTTTCTGAGACATCTCCAGACGAGACTTCTACTGTCTCCGTCTCCGTCTGGCCTGATATACCAACCTCCTCCTCACTGGACACTTCCCCCTTGGGAAGCTGTCCTCTCCTCTTCGTCTTCCTCCGTCTCAGCGGACGAGGACTCATCCACCAGTGCTGTTTTTGTCTCCTTCCTCTTGGCTTTTGAAGCCTTTTTCTTTGGAGCTGGGGGTGGAGCTGGATCGTCTCCATCCCCTTCTGAATCAGTTGGCCCGTAGAGTTTTTCATCTTTTATCAACAAACCCTTCTGTCTGGTGTATTTTTTAACTCCAACACTCCGATCAAGGTTATGCATGTACCCACTTTGTGTTCAAGTATGATGGTGATCCTTGCCATCATACTTGCGATCTTGGTTAGAGACCATCTCATCAGCTCATCTGTGACTGGAGTCTTGGTAAACTTCTTTTTCTCCTCCATTATTCTTGAATACACCAGCCTGGCCCAGTTGATCTCTGCCCCATCTAGGATAGCTCTTAGACAACATATCCTTGGTTTTGTTAGCCCATCATGGCTTTGTTGCTCCCCCAAGATACACTTGGTCAGAATCAGCATCAAAAGTCGGTACTTCCTCTTCAGCATTGGTCTTTTCAAATTCGCCGTTGTATTTTGATATGTCCTTCTGGCCATCAACCGGAAACTTTCCAAATACTCTGATGATTTATACATAAATGGATTGTCGCCAGTGGTGCTTAGATTGAAAATTGCACCAATCTCAGAAATAGATAACACTATTCTTCGTTTCTTCCCCAATGTCCTAATTCGGGATTCTAACCCAGTTTCAGTTGCTTTTGCTCTCGTTAGAAACTCAGCACAGAGATCATCCACCGTCAAGTTCTTCGTTGGTTTCATCGTGCAGTACCGTTTTAATCCCCTTGATTCTAGTAGATTCAGAATCTCTCTGGTTTTCAAAGATCCGTGGTAGTATCCCAATCAACATACATTTCGGACTTTGTTTTATCTCTGATGGAAGTCAAATCGTATTCGAACTTGATATTCTGTTTGGATTCCGCCATTGATGAATGTTGAAGGTTTTTAGGAGGGAAAAGAGAAATTTTAAGAGATGAAGAAATTTATGTGTGCGTAAATGAAAATAATGCACACGAATGTCTATTTATATGGAAAATATAATAATAAACAATTATTAGAATAATAATTGCCTGTAAAAGTGTAAATATAGCCTTTCGAATCGCCATTAATGCAATTATGGCATTTATTTTGAAAAGTGCACAGAATAATATTTAATATGTCGCGCGTGAGGTTGAGACGGTTCATATTTCAGAAACCGCCTCCACTTCTGGCGCGTGAAGTATACTCAGTGTGTTTCAAAATTGGATTTGATAAAATTTCGGGTCCATAGTAACTTCTCCCCTGACACAGTTACTTATTTGAGAAATTACTTTTCAGTTAATTGGAGAGATAAAATAGAATATTATTGTTTTAGAACACAAATTTGAACCCTTATCCTTTTATTTTGTAAAACAAATTATTTTATTTTATTTTACTGAGTAACTTCAGTTTTAATGAATGATAGAGTGAATTATGATATTAAATTCATATATTAATTATATGAACCCAATATTCATAATTAAAAGTATGTAAGAAAACTTCCTGATTTTTCTCCTTGTCTGGTTTGATAGCATCACTGTCTGTTCCTTGTCGCCTTTGGACAAATTTGTCTTGCATTTCGAATCTTGTTAACTTTGTTCTTGCTGATATCACAGACACTTAGAAAAATTATTAGTAACAAGAGTAAGTCAGATAAGGTTCAATAGTCATCTGATTCTGTAGGAGAAAGTTGACTATTACATCCTTATCTGATTTACTTATGTCAGACAAGTAATTATCAAGTCAGATATGGTCAATATGACTAATCCTTGATTCTTGATTCCAATGAAAGGAGATCAATGATATCAGCTACCTGATTGTCCTTTGACACAATCTTGTCTGATAATTCTTTCTAGACATAATATACTAAGATAAGGAAAACAAGGTTAATTTAAGAATTTTGATCAAAAGATGACTAAGGAAGCATCTAATAATCCTAATTCTACTGAAAGTTCTTTAAACCTTGTTTCTGCAAGAGGCTTTGTCAATATGTCTGCTTTTTGAAAATCAGTAAGAATTTTCTCTAGTCTGATATTGCCTTTCTCCACATGATCTCGAATAAAATGATGACGAATGTCAACATGTTTGCATCTCAGTATGTAAGATCGGGTTACGGGTAATAGCTATGGCACTATTACTATCACAAAAGATTGGTACATCTTTGGTGATAATGTTATAGTCCCTTAGCTGTTGATCGATCCAGATAAGTCATGAACAACAACTTCTTCGGTGCCATATACTCGGCCAATTAGTAGAAGTAGCTACAGAGGTTTGTTTCTTAGACAACCATGAAATCACCTTACTTCCCGAGAAATTGGCAAGTTCCGGATGTAGATTTCCTATCTATCTTACACCCACCAAAATCAATCGAGTATCCCGACAATTCAAAATTATCATCACCGGATACCACAAATCCTACATAGATTGTACCTTTCAAATATTTTAGAATCTTCTTTGCGACTTCAAGATGACTCTTCTTAGGTTTAGCTTGAAAACGTGCACATACTCCCACCGCAAAAGAAATGTCGGGTCTACTAGCGATTTAAGTATAAAAGAGATCCAATTAAACCTCTATATCTTTGCGTCGATCGGTGTCTTCTCCTTTCTCATCTAGATCCATTGAAAAATTTGTCATCATAGGTATTTTGGCTTCTCGGCTGGTACCTATTCCAAATTTCTCAATAAGATCTTTGGTATATTTTGCTTGATTTATGAAAATTCCTTTCTTTGTCTGCTTAATCTGAAGTCCAAGAAAGTATGTCATCTCTCCCATCATGGACATTTCGAATCTGTTCTTCATAAGATGACTAAATTCTTCACACAAGAGTAGGTTAGTTGATCCAAAAATAATATCATCAACATATATTTGAACTAACAGAAGACCTTTATCAGATTCTTTCCTAAATAAAGTTCTATCTATCTTACCTTTTACAAAACCATTTTGAATTAAATACTCAGATAATGTATCATACCATGCTCTAGGAGCCTGTTTAAGTCCATATAGAGCTTTCCTTAGCCTATAGACCTTGTCTCCTTTGACAAAGCCTGGAGGTTGTTCTACATAGACTTTTTCGGCTATGACTCCGTTTAGAAATGCAGATTTCACATCCATTTGGAACACAAGAAATCTTTTATAAGCATCATAAGCTAAGAACAATCTTATGGCTTCAAGACGAGCAACTGGTGCAAAGGTTTCATCATAATCAATTCCCTCAGATTGTGAATAACCTTGTGCAACCAATCTAGCCTTATTTCTTACCACAATATTGTTCTCATCTTTCTTATTTTTGAAAACCCATTTTGTTCCAATAACTTTTTGATGATGAGGTCTTTCAACAAGCTCCCATACATCTTGTCTTTGAAATTGATTTAATTCATCTTGCATTGCATTTATCCAATTGGAGTCAGTTAGAGCTTCAGTAATAGTTTTAGGTTCAAGTAAAGATACATAACAACTAAACAGACAGTCTTGGTTTATCTGTGTCCTTGTCTGGACTCCAGAATCTAAACTTCCAATTATCTGTTCAGCTGGATGATAAGTCAATACTCGTTTACCTTTATCTTTTACTGGATATGAAGTCTTATCTGGGATATTTTCATCAATTGGTTCTGTATTACCTTCAGGAATATCTTCTAGTCCATCTGGTAGTGTAGTCGTCTGATCAGATGACATGGAAGAACTCTTAGCTTCCTTATTTTTATTCCTGTCTGGTGTGTCTTCCTCATCTGATTCTCGACTGCAAAATAGAACTTGACTGATTTCTTGATGTTTAATCTGTTAAGATCTTCAGCTATCTTGGTGACATCATCTGTACTTTCATACTTAGAAATTTCATCAAAAACAACATGTGGTGTTTCTTCCACACATAATGTAATCTTGTTAAAAACTCTATATGCTTTAGATACAGATGAGTATCCTAAGAATATCCCTTCTGCAATCTTAGCATCAAAAGTTCTTAACTTTGATTTTCCATTATTATGAATGAAACACTTACAACCAAATATATGGAAATATGAAATTTTTGGTATTCTGCCTTTCCATATTTCATAAGGAGTTTTGCATTTATCTTTCACAATTAAACACCTATTTTGAACAAAACATGCAGTATTAATGGCTTCTGCCCAAAACCTGTGTGGAGTGTCATACTCAGATAACATAGTCCTTGCAGCTTCTTTCAAGGTTCTGTTTCTCCTTTCTACCACTCCATTTTGCTGGGGAGTTCTTGCAGATGATGTTTCATGTGCTATACCATTCTCGGTCTGATAGTTAGTAACAAACGAGTTCGAAACTCAAGACCTTTATCACTTCTAATCTTGACAATATTTAGTCCTTTTTCATTTTGAATTCTTTTGAGGAATTCTGGAATTTTTGTTACTGATCTCATTCTTTTTGTACAAGAAAATAACCCAAGTGAATCTAGAAAAATCATCTACAATCACTAAAGTATACTTTCTTCCACTAAAACTTAGAGGTGTAACTGGACCAAAAAGATCCATGTGCAAAAGTTCCGAAATCCTTTCGAAAAGCAGGACCATTTATTGTTTTGAAAGAAGTTTTGGTCTGTTTTCCTTTTTGACAAGCATCACAAACATGATTTTTCGAAAATATTTTATCTGGAAGTCCTTTGACTAAAGATTTTCTTGCTATTTTGTTAAGAGTTTTGAAATTTAAATGACTAAGACGTTTATGCCATAGCCAACTTAAATCTTCTGAACTCTTAGCAATAAGACAAGTATCCTTAGAGCAACTCTTGAAATTTGCAATATAGATATTACATTGTCTGACTCCAGTAAGTAAAATATTTTCATTTAAACCATCCAAAATAAAACATGCATCATGAGTGAATTTTACACAATATCCTTTGTCACAAAATTGAGATACATACAGTAAATTATGTTTCAAACCTTCCACAAAATATACTTCATTAACCTGAATATCTCCAATCATCAAAGTTCCAATTCCTTTGGTTAGACCAAAATTGTTGTCACCAAACATTACTCGAGGTCCATCTATTGTCTGATAGTTAGAAAGAAGTCTTTTCTCATAAGTCATATGCTTAGAACATCCACTGTCTATATACCAAATGACTTCAAGAACATCTTGTTCAACTATCTCCTTATCCTTCTACAATCACAAATTAATTCTTAGGTACCCTTTGTGTATTGGGTCCTTTTTCGTCAAGTTGATACTTAGGTATCCAAATAAAAACATCCAAGTTTTTCAGAACCAATGATTGAATTTTGCAACCATATCTATCCACTAATATTAGACTATCTAGATCAATTTTATTTAATTGATCTCTAGTGATTGTCTTATATCTTGGAAAGAATGGATACGACTTGCTTCTTCCATCAAAACCATTATACTTTGGAAATGACTTTGATTTAGTCTTTAGATTTCTTTTGGAAACATTTCTCCTCATCTGTATTTTCTCTTTTGAAATATCAGATGGGGTGATTTGCTCCTTTGATTTCTTTGGACTAAGTTCTGTCTTTTCCATAGTCTTAGTGGCTTTGACAAAAACTCTTGGTTTGATAGGATCATTTTTCGTGTTCCTATCAAAACCCAATCCAGTCTTATCACTAGGCTTCTAAGAAGTGCTGAAGATGTTATCAATTGTAGACTGAGAATTATTAATATGTCCTAACTTGAGATTTAAATCTCTGTTAGTCTTTTTAAAATTCTCATTCTCCATATTGATATTTGAAAATTTAATTTTTAAAGAACTCAATTCTTTTTCCAACTCACTGGTTTTCTCAGACGAAGAACTAGTAGAAGTCTTTGATTGACATTCCCCTTGAATGTACAATCTAGATTCTTCCTTGTCCCTGTCGATATTCCTTTGTTAGACTAAGAATTTGATCCTTTAAACTTAAATTTTCAGTCTCTATCTGTTTATAAGCAGATAAAGCTGTCTTCAGATCTTTTAGAAGTTTGTCAATAAGACATGAATCAGATTCAGACAAGTTATCATTATCATTGTCTGAGGATGAGTAGTAGTTTACCTCCTTAGCCATTAGGCAAATGTCATTATCTGACCCGAAACTAGATGAGGATGAGGATGATGATGTCTCATGTGTTTCCTCCTTTTCGGCCAAAAGAGCTCGTTGATCTGCATACCTCCTATCTCGTTTCTTCCTCTTTTCTTCTCTTTCTCTAGGAGTGAGTTGAGGACAATCATAGCTAAAATGACCAGGTTTATTGCAGGTATAACAGATATCTCCTCTTTCTGACTTTGGACTATTCTCACCTCGTCTGATTGGTGATTTGAATCTTTTCACTGGATCCTTCTTTTTGTCATTGTCTGAATACTTCTCTTCCTTGTCTGATTTATAATTTTGACGATTAAACCTATCTCTCTTATTCCTTTTATACTTCATCTTGAGTCTCTCATATCGTCTGATCAATAAAGCCATTTCCTCTTTTACTGACAAATCTGATGCTTTAGAAATCTTGTCAGAATCTTCTTGATGAAGAAATGCCACAGTCTTTCCAGAAGTAGATGACTCTGCCTCATCTTCTTCATCTTCAATTTGTATATCATATTCCAAGGCTTTCAGATGAGAAAATAAAGTATGATGTGAAATAGATGATAGGTTCTGTGTAGCTTTAAGGATATTTGTTTTTTCTCTCCATCTTTTGCTTAATGATCTGAGTACCTTATTATTAATTTCTTTCTCGAAATAGGTTTTACCCAAATCAAGCACTTTGTTCACCAAATTGGTCAATCTTACATCCAACTGATCCACGTTTCTCCATCTTTCATCTTGAATGTATCAAATGCATGTAAAACTGATTGCAACTTGTTTTCTTTAACTTTTTCTCCGACCCTTCACAAACATTTGCAAGAGTCTTCCACATATCCTTAGCAGTTTTACATCTCTTTACTTTTTCTATCCAGTCTTTGCTCAACGTCTCTATAATTTATGTCCTTGCTACCTGATCCAAATTGTGAATCTTCCTTTCGCTGTTTGTCAAATCAAGACTTTTCTTTTCTTGTTGACTTCTTGTAGTAGAAGATTCAGCTCCAAGACTAACAACTCCATGGTAGAATTTTATTGGACCTTCCTCAAGAACCTCTTCCATACGGTCATGAATGGCCTTCAAATGATTCTCCATTCTGGAACTTCCAATAATCATATTCTTCGATAGAAAAATCTGGTAAACTCCTGGATTTCTTACTTTTAACGAAGACATTGTAATTCAAGATGCTAAAACACAACTTATCAGAAATGTTAGTAGCTCAATGATAAGAAATCAGATTTCAATGAGAACACAGATATTTCAAGACCACAAATCTTTATCGAAACGACAACTTAACACACTCTCGATACCACTTGTTGGGTCCCTTTAGAACGAGTTTAAACGCAAAAACAAGATACCCTCTAGTGATAATCTAGAAGGGGGGGATGAATAGATTATCAAAAACTTTTGCAAGCTTAGATGATCTATCAACTCCAAAAACAAATTTACAGCGGAAACAAATTTTTGTTTATACTCAATTCAAATAGGATCTAAAGCTTTGTCAGATATCAAATTTGCGATCAAGAAACAACTAATGAACACAAGTAATAAGCAATAAGAAGAAATAACACCAGATTTATAGTGGTTCGGATCAAACGATCCTACGTCCACTCTCCTTCTTCGAACTTGAAGAAGGGCCTTCACTTACTTACTTCCTTCTTTCTTGCTACCTTACTTACAATGATGAATCTTCAGCCTTACAATGAATCTTCCTAACTTCTGAATATCTATGGCTTGAAGATCTAATGAAAAAGTGTTCTATAAACACTAAGAACTGAAAAACGTATAACACGTTCTTGAATGTGTATGATTTTTTTTTCTTGCGTGTACAAAGTATAATGAAGAGTGCAAAGTGTCAAAGTTAATTCTAAATTGATTTCTATTCCTATTTATAGAGAACTCCTCTTGGCAGTTGTAACTTCCTTGAATTTGATTTTGTTCAGTTATAACCATATAACTGAATTCTATAACTTCTTCCTGAGTTGTTGAAACTGCTTCTTGAATCTTTGCATAATATTTTTCTAACACCTCTTCATCTGATGTTTACTTCACCTCGTCTCCATCTTCTTTTCTGTCTAGACGTTTGTCTTGCTCTTCAACAATCCTGTGCTGTCCTTGTCTGATATCTTGACCTTGTCTGATATTCTCTTCTATCTGGAAATCTTCCTCGTCTGATATCTTGACCTTGTCTGATATTCTCTTCTATCTGGAAATCTTCCTCGTCTGATATCTTGACCTTGTCTGATCTTCTATACTTAGTTTTATTTACAAAGAAATACTTCAGCTGTCTATACAAGATGCTCAGCTGGTCATCCTATTTTACACTTTTAACACATCAAAACTAAATACAAATTTCTTTTCCTAACAAAATATATAAAAAGTTTTATATATATATTAGTAATTGTGATGAGTTATGTGTAATTAGTCTCATATACAATATTAATATATATTAAAATTAGTAAAAAAAGAATAATCCACTCAATCAATTTAATTTATTTCGTATACATGATATTTATTTGTAGATATACGATATACATTATTTTAATATTTATACATCAGTTATATAAAATTTCTTCTATTAGAATTTTTTTATTAATTATAGTATAAACTTGAAACAAATCGTATGATAGATTTTCACATACATATAATAATTCCAATATATATCTAGCATGCATTATGATATAATTATAATAAATTAATGTAAAATTAAAGTATAAATAAATATGTTATTTATGATTCTAATTACCATTATTTAAATTAAATATTATAATCACACAAAATTATTATATATATATATATATATATATATATACATATAAAATATTTTATGTAAAATTGAATTTAACGAACATTCCGCGTAATACGCGGGGGATTCATCTAGTATTTTAATAAATAAGAGTAATGATTGAGTTTTTGAGAGATAATTTTATAATTTTTTATGTATAAAGTAAAAAAAAAAAGTATTGGGTTATGTGTGTGTGAATAAATGAAATTTTGTGTAAATTGTGAGGGTGAAGTTTATAAAGAGTTTTTCATTTTAATAATGTGAAATTTATAGTAGAACCAAAAAAAAAAAAAAAAGTTAGTAACATAGAGGTGCAATTTGTAATGCATATTTACATAGGAGTGCATGAACAGTGATTTATTACATAGAAGTGCAAAAAAAACAGCACAAAAAGACTACAATACCCCTTGCTACAAAATTGAGAGAAAATCCCTCCCTCTGCTGCAGAAAACGTCAAATCAGCGTACTTTCTGCAGCAGATTTGTCACACCAAATAAAAGATATTTTTGTATCATACAAATACGAATTTGGATTTCAAATTTCAAATTCAAATTTGGGTTGGTCTGTAAGAGGCGATTTTTTGGTAACATTGATTACGGGATATCTCCGTGCAAAGCGACTGCATCATTCCACCGAAAAAATCTGAGTTTCCGACGATTAAACAGGTAATATTGATTACAAAAATCAATATACTGCTCAAAACTCATAATAATTCTCTGTATAATTGATCAAGGGAGTATTTCGGGCATTTCACTTGCATTTTTTTTTATTTAAACTGCATTTGATTGAATCTCCACGCTACTTTCTTTCATTGTGGATCTCCGTATCAACTGAAATCAAGAAACCCCGTAAGATCTTCCTTAGTTGAAAGATAAAAATGTTGGCAGTTTTCAACAAATTAGTGGCGAAAAGCCCAAATGCACTTGTCCAAAACCCTCAAAATGAATCAGTTTGCGCACTCAAAGATGGGTTCTTGGCCTCCCATTTCTCGTCCGTACACCCTGGCTCTGTCATCATCAACCTTGCTTCTTCTGGTTTTATGACCTATTCTTCTGATAAACAAAACCCTACTCTTCCAAGGTTTTCAATGCTCTCTCTTTCTTAAATATTGATTTATAGTTGTTTCCCCAATTTTCCTTCTTTTTCGCTTTGCATTATTTTTCTTGATATCACTTGATTTTTGAGTTGCTTTTGTAATAGATGTCGAAGATTATTTTGTATGCTTATGTTTATGCAGTTCTGCACATTTCTTTAAGTTGCAAACTAGTTCTTTGATGGGGTTTTTAGATTTTAATTGTTTTATTTGGATGAACCAATTTCTTGGTTATAAAAGTTCATTGAGGTCCCTTTTACTTTGTTCTGTATGCTATATATATGTTGTATAGTCAAAGTTTATTGCTACTTTTACATTTTCTCTTGTCTTTTCTGATATTTAATAGTTTTCGGGATTGCTGAAACATTAAAAATCTTTCCTGATATTTCCCTGTATGATTGGTTATTTATGACTACTTCGCCTTCTGATTTATGTCTATTGGTATTTTTGTGCAGATTGTTTGGAGTTGTTGATGACATATTCTGCTTGTTTGAAGGCCACATCGAAAATGTTGCACATCTTAAGCAGCAGTATGGTTTAAACAAGACTGCGAATGAGGTGATCATTGTTATTGAGGCTTACAGGACATTGAGGGATAGAGGTCCTTACCCTGCTGATCAAGTGGTGAGGGATATCCAAGGGAAGTTTGCTTTCGTTCTGTTTGATGGTGCTTCAAATGTCGCATTTATTGCCTCTGTGAGTAATTCTTTAATCAAGTGCGTTGCCACAGCCTCAATCTGAGTTCATTGCGGGAGTTTCGCCGTGCGTTGCCGCCTTTGTTCCAGATCACCGTCGTTGCCGCCTTCGTGGCGCGAACCAGATTGGCCGTCATTATTTTCGTCCGCATCGAGGTTCGTCCCTAAATAGCTAGTTTTTCACGTAACATATATTTAGATTACTTCGTTTGTGTAATATTATTTCGTTGAACTCCTCTTTCAATCCTCGGTTAAGATACTGAGAAAGATGGAGGTATGCTGCATTTGTCTTTGGTTAACTTTTATTGATGAAAGTTTTCTCATTTTTCGTCATAATTATATGTGAGTGTCGATATTTTACAGATCATGTTGGCTATGGTGATGCTCTTATTTAAGTCCTCCCTTCCTTTCTTGGAATCAAGAAGCTTCAATAGATCATTGTATGTAACTTATTAACACTTGTGTGGCGGTAGCTATCTTGTTTTCTCTCCATCTTCCAGTATGTGTTTGAGATTAAGCGCATCATATTGTTAAGAAATCAGATTTTGTATGAGAATTACTTGATTTATTACTTCTGTGGATATCCAATTTTACATCAAACTGAGCAGCAGCATTACATTATACAGGGCTTAATATTGAAGAGTTAAATTTGGATGAGAAGACAGAACTTTTGGTTTTGTCCTATTTACTTCACCTAAATACTTTTGATTCACTTAAATTTTTTTTTCTTAATGAATGAAGCTTTACTGCTTATAAGAACCCACTTCTTCTCTAGCAAGGCTAGTGATACAGAAAGGATAATTTCTTGATATCTTATATGAAGTGATTTGTGAACCTTTAGCAAATTCCAAACACTTCTAATGCAAATACTTGACTATCTGCAATATATTAATTTTTTTATCTATGATTCTTGTATACAGGAACAGTGCCACCTTGGAATCTCCATGTTTTTTTCTGTCCAGAAAATTCGTATCCTTTCATTAAAATGGTTTGCCATTGGACAATGCTGGTGATTTGAGCGGATGACTAGGGGATGTCGTCGTGAGCATTATCAATGAAACATAGATATTTTTGGTGTTCTTACGAGTGGGTTTTTTTTGTGGAATTAAAGAGATTACTTTTTTTATTATAAAAATATATATATATATAAGACATAATAATACACAAAGAGGCAGTTTTATTTTGGATGCACATATTATGCCCATTAATTCTGATTGTGCAAGTTTGTTAATCTAATTGTTCAAGTATATTTATTGTATTGTGCAAGTATATTAATGGTATTGTGCAAACATTTTTATGTAATTGTGCAAATATTTTTTCAATATTGTTCTCTTTTTCACTATTGTGCAAGAAATTTTTGGAAATGTCTCCACTTGAATGCACGTTGGATTTTCTGATTGTGCAAGTTTATTAATTCAACTATTCATGTATATTTAGGGGTCGTTTGGTTTCCTTTATTAGGGGTGTATTGATCCCTAATACACCTTTATCACTTGTTTGGTTTGTTGTATACATTATACTTCCAACCCGTTATTAAGAATAGGCCCGTTCAAATAATACCTAATACATGGTATTATAGATTCCAAGTTTCATATGGTATTTGTAATACTTATATTTCTCCAACATCTATTAAATTTTAAAATACCAAAAACACCCTTCACTTTCATCAAAATGTGTTTATTATTATTTTTATTTATAAGGACAAATTAGTTTAAAATAAATTAATACTAGTTATAATACTTGCAACCAAACATAATATTGATAGCTAATAACTAATTATTTAACTCAAGTTTTTGAAACCAAACAAAATATTGATAATAAACTGGTATTACAAATATAGGTATTATAGTTCAGGTATTATCCAATAAAGGAAACCAAACGAGCCCTTATGGTATTGTGCAAGTATATTAATGGTATTGTGCAAACTTTTTTTTTTGTAATTGTGCAAACTTTTTTTTTTAATATTGTTCAAAATATTTTTTTTACTATTGTGCAAGAAATTTTTGAAAATGTCGCACTTGAATGCACATTGGATTTTCTGATTGTGCAAGTTTGTTAATCCGATTGTTCAAGTATATTTTTTCTAATTGTGCAAGTTTGTTAATCAGATTGTTCGAGTATATTTAAGTATTGTGCAAGTATATTAATGGTATTGTGCAAATATTTTTATGTAATTGTGCAAATATTTTTTCAATACTGTTCAAAATATTTTTTTCACTATTGTGCAAGAAATTTTTTGAAATGTCTCCACTTGAATGCACGTTGGATTTTCTAATTGTGCAAGTTTGTTAATCTAATTGTTCAAGTATATTTATGGTATTGTGCAAGTATATTAATGGTATTATACAAATATTTTTATGTAATTGTGCAAACCTTTTTTTTTTTTTTTTTTTTAATATTGTTCAAAATATTTTTTTCACTATTGTGCAAGAAATTTTTGAAAATGTCGCACTTGAATGCACATTTCTGATTGTGCAAATTTGTTAATCCGATTGTTCAAGTATATTTTTTCTAATTGTGCAAGTTTGTTAATCCGATTGTTCAAGTATATTTATGTATTGTGCAAGTATATTAATGGTATTGTGCAGATATTTTTCTGCAATTGTGCAAATATTTTTTAATACTGTTCAAAAAAAAATTTTCACTATTGTGCAAGAAAATTTTGGAAATATCTCACTTGAATGCACGTTGGATTGTGCAAGAGAGCTAATTCGATTGTTTAAGTATATTAATGGTATTGTGCAAGTTTGTTAATCCAATCGTTTCTTATTTGCTGAAGAAGCCCTAATTAGTGTGAATTGCATGATTATTATGTGCTTAATCATCTCAATTTGATACCATTTTTATGTTAATTCACATTTAATTGGCTAATTGCATTTGATTGTTGGATTTGATGTTTTAAGTGTGAAATTACTGGTTTGAGACCAACTTTGAGTGCAAATTGAGGATATTTTTTGTATTCAATTCAAACAAGCAATTGCTTGGGTAGAAAGAGGGCCGAGAGAGCTTTGCAACGCAAAAAGAATCAGGTCATTTGGAGTTCATATAAAGGAGATACGGTCGAACGAAGTTGGGATGACGAAATACACAACAGTCGCATACACCCATTAGATTAGGCAGTGCACCCACCAACTGCAACCAATCTGATGAGTTCACCCCCAGCGTCTTCAACAATTTTGTTTCAGATCGCGAAATTCCCAAATCACCTGCTACCAATCATCAACCAAAATCTCACCACCAACTACCAATAATCCCACCCCGAACCAACCACCATCACCCACGCCATCACCAGCGTCACCGTCGCGGCCTATTTCCCCACCGTCGCGGCCAATCCTCGCCATCACCACCGTCGTCGTATTCACAGATCCGCCGTCGCAACTGACCAACAGCAGCGGCGTCACTGAAACAGCATCATCGCCGTCGCGCTCCTCACCGGCGTCGCAACCCATCCCGACATCAGTGGCCCAGAGCTCCGGCGTCGCCGGCACCTTTTCATATTCTAAGCTCAAAAATAAAAAATAATACTGGATCGATGGTTGCGTCTATCTGTGTTTTTTAAATTTGAATTTCAAATTATAATTTGGTCGGCTGAATTTAGGCAGATTAATGAGAGAGAAAGAAAAATAATTAGATGAATGAGAGAGAGAAAAAGTCAGAAAGAGAGAGAGGACGCGGTTAGAGGAGAGAGAAAAGAAAAAATAGATAACGAGGAGAGAGGAGAGAGAGCGCAACTAAAAGAAAAAGAATGAATTAAGGGTATGATGGTAAAATTAGTATGAGAGAGAAAAATGATAGCACTTGCTTGTAATTTGGCCATAAAAGTTGCACTTGGTTGTAAAAATTTCAAAAAAAAATGTGTGAAAGGTTCCATGCAGGAGAGTCTACAAAACAATGTTTTTTTTTACTCAACAGAGATATTCTTTTTTGGGAACTCTGAGAAAATGAATTGATGGTAGGGGTTGTGGCATCATATTTAATTAATATATTTACTTTGACAAATGACTAGGAATTTTAGGCATGATTTTTTTTGGAGAATTGAGTTTGATAAAACTTTGATTTTTTTTTTTTTTTTTTTACCATATGGTAATTAAGGAAATTGCTTTGGAGGAATTTTAGATTGCAAATTATTATGTGTAATTGGACTTTTGATTCAATTTTAATTTAATTTTAAATATGTTTTAATTTATTTAGAAACAAGTTAAAATTAAATTGAAATAAAATTACATCAACTGCATATCATATGCAATTAAAGCATAACTCATTTTGGATAATTTCTGAGGTAAATTGAGGGTTATTAAAAAAAAAAAAAAAGGAAAATCGAAATTATTCACTGGACTTTCTAATAGAAAATAATGGATTCGGTTATTTTGTTATAATTTATATTTATGTCGAACTAATTGAGGACAATTGATAAGTAACATTATCAGGTTACATATTTGGTTAAAAATTCATGTAGTAGGTTTAAGAAAATTATTTTTGTTTCTATTATTAAAGGAATATATTGGTTTTTATTGAAAAAATGATAAAAGAATTACTATCTCCTTTTTAGAGTTGTTTGCATAGTAGATTGAACACGAAAATTAAAAAAATATATTTTTTTATGTATTGACCAATGTCAAGATATACAAGATATATCTGCTTAGTTTCTCTCTTTTTAGAAATTGTTACTATAGTTAATAGTTGATTATTGTTTAATGAGTCTGTTAGTTTGTTACTTAAAACAGTAGATGGAGTTCTTTTTATAATATGAGCAGCAGTAAGAACAGAATATGTCCAGTACTTTAAGGGTAATGAAGATTGAAATAGCAGAGATCTTGCCACTTGTAATAAAAGTTGATATTTTCTTTCAACTAAACCATTTTGTTCAGGAGTTTCTACACAAGATTTTTGATGAATAATGCCAAGCTTATGATAAAAATCGTGTAATAAAAACTCAGTTCCATTATCACTTCGTAATACTTGGTTTTAAATTGAGTAAGAACCATGTTATATAGAAATTTTCTAAATAAATTTTGACTTTTGACTTGTGTTTAATTAAATAAACCCAAGTACATCTACTAAAATCATCAACAATTGTTAAAAAATATCTATGACCAAAAGTAGAAGTAATAGAAAAAGGACCCCAAACATCACAATTAATCATGTCAAAAATAGTACTAGTGAAAGACTTACTAACAGGAAAGGGATTTTATCTTTGTTTTGCAAGTGGACAAACGTCACAAGTTTTATTCCTCAAATCAGGACATTTTACATGTAATTGCTTGATATGAGCCAGATTCTTATAAGAAATATGTCATAATCTAGAATGCCAAAGATTAAAATCATCCAAGAAAATACTAGAATTAGCAAACTTTACAGTTTTAGCAAACTTCAAAAGATAAAGCCCTCCTTGTTGCTCAGCAGAACCAATCACTTTCTTGTTGGTTAAGTCCTGCAAAACACAGTGTGAGAAAAGAAAACTAACAGCACAATTGGAATATCTTGTTAGATGAGATACAAATAAAATGAAAAGGGAGTTCTTTGTTACAATATATACTAATAAGCAATAACTAAATAAAAAGAAACTAACCTAACAAACTAACTATAGTGACTAACAGACTCATTAAACAATAATCAACTATTAACTGTAGTAACAGTTTCTAAAAGAAAGAAACTAAGCTGCAGGTATATCTGATATCATATTAATGATTGGGAAACTTCATAATTGCAGAGAGAGGAATGAAAAGCTGCGTGAAATAAGAATGGACTTTGATAAAATGAAAAAGGAAGTTCTCTATTACAATACATACTAATAAGCAATAACTAAATAAAAAAAAAAACCTAACAAACTAACTATAGTGACTAACAGACTCATTAAACAATAATCAACTATTAACTATAGTAACAATTTCTAAAAGAAAGAAACTAAGCAGGTATATTTTGTATATCTTGACAACCAATTTAAATGAAAGATATGTAAAGTACTCTCCGGTAAAGTTTCTCATTTTTCCATTTTGGTCCATCACAATCAAAGTTTATCAATCCTCTTTTGGTATTCTCCAGCAATATACTTAATACATTTTTACACATTTTCATTACATTTTCTATCTTTCTTCATCACATCACTTGTACTATATTATTATTTTATTACAATTCCTTAAATATTGTGTTAAAAAGCAATGGAAAATTTTTACCGGGAAAGATGATTCGAGTGATAAGTTGCATGGTTTTAGTGTGGTTTGATTGCTCATTTTTGTCTATTTTCTAGCAACTATCACCATATTTAGTATAAAACCGTGCTAAATTGTCGAGAAGGGAATTTTCTTTGGTTTTGCAAGATCAGCCATTTGAAGCATATATTGTCATATAGGAAGTTCTCATATAAGAAATAGCCGAAAAACGAGCCAAGGATGCAATATAGAGGTAAAAATACAATTTTTTTAGCCCTGCTCGACCAGTGGTCGAGCAAAGGACATGGTTGTGCAATGCGAAGGATTTTACTTAAATTATGAATTTTGGAAGCTGCACGACTAGTTGTGGTCGTGTAGAGCTGCACGATTGAGCACGTCGAAGGGATTTAAGAGAGCAAACCGAGATAGGGAGCTACACAATCATGCTGCGTCTTTTTAATGTTGTGCTTGATTGGCCCTGCACGGTTGTGCAACTTACATAGCAAACTCGCAATTTCAAACCAAGCATTTTACACACGTTTTACACATATAGATAGATTTTTAAGGCTTCTCTACAAAGTTTTTCATAGATTCAAAGATCCAAGCTTAATTTCAAGTTATAATCATTATCCTAGGTGACTTACCCTTTATTACTAATTTTGTTGGACTAGTTTCAAATGTATGATTTATTGCTTTTTAATTCTTATGGGTTTATTATTATTATTATTATTATTATTATTATTATTATTATTATTATTATTATTATTATTATTATTATTATTATTATTATTATTATTATTATTATTATTATTATTTTGTCATGATTAGCTAGATCACTTGTGTTTGAGTGTTTGGAATAGTTGAATGATTGATGATTGTGATGATTTGAATGAGTATTTCTAATTGATAGTTGATTGATTAGCTTAATGTGTGCTTATTGATCTATTTGCTTGATTATGCTTTGATTTCTTGTTTAGTGGTTTAATTATTGCAAAGAGACTTGAGTATTTTAATTGATAGCTTGAATGTTAGGTTTAATTAGGTAATTTGAGTGAATATTCCACCTGGTGGTTCTTCACTTTAGTGGGAGATCGGGTTTGGTTCCCTTTGAGAATGAATTATGGAGTTATAAAGTGGCTTGAAGAAAAATCTAGGAGTGTTTGAGTGTTTGGTGAACTAATAACTAACAAAAAAAAAAAAACTAACATTTACCGATAAAAAAAATAGAGTGAATATTAATGCAAGGAGGCTTAATTAATCTCATTAAAACTAATATTAAACTACATTAATTATTTTGATTAATAGTCGGGTAATTAATAAAGAGATCAAAGGAACGAAGCTTAGTATCAAAGAGAATTCACGCTAAGGAGACCTATTGACTCGTGTAATTACTCGGGAGGAAAGGAGACGTCGGCCTAATCAATCCTACTTGCTCAATTGTATCATTAATCAAAGCTTACCAAATACCAAGTACGGTTTAATGTAATTTTTCATATGATTGTCCTTATCGTCAACCAACCAATGAGAATACTATTTGAATTTGATCTTGACTTGATTGGCCTTTGATGAAAAACACTCGAGCACCCTTTTATCATATTTCTTATACCTTACTTGCTAGTTGTTAGCTTGTTTTATTAATTGTTTGTTTGTTATTTGCACTCTCAAAATTCTCAATCATGTTTAGCACTACAATTGTGACTATATGTATGGATAGATGGATATTCCTCATTTGATTCTAAAGATTCAATAATAACTTCGGTGCTTGCAAACTATATGATCCTCATATACTTGGGAGGCGGTTTGCATGTATCAACGGAGGGAGTAAATGATCATTTAATTTGATTGAAAAATTAATAATATTGGTGTAAATAAATGTGTATTGTGAAGGTATTACAAAAAAAATGTATTTCCATTTATATATGTGCAAAAATGTGTGGAACAACGAATAAGATAAGCGTGCAAAAAGATATTAGAGAGATGAAGTAGCATTTTCAACAAAAATAGATTTAAAACAAGAGTATAATTAGAGTCGTCGAAGCGGGACGGACCTGTTGGGCCAAACCCCCACTTAAAATAAGGATTGGGTCAAAATTTTTCTTAGTCCACTTGAAGACAGATCTATACAAACTGGCCGGCTGGCCGCGATTTTGGCGTGTCGACCTGCCTAAAATTATTTTTGATAAAAAAATTTTTTTATCAGAAAACAAACAAATGAATTAATATGTAAAAGAAGTACAAGTTCAGGGTAAAAGAAATACCCTTTTCACAGAACTACAAAAACAAGCAGCTAGATAAAATAAAAGACAGCAGGTACAAATTATTTTTCCAGAAGCTCACGAGGACCCAAACACCAACTACCAAAATTCAAATCACCAAGTTTTAGTTCTCTAAACACGATCCAGCTCCAAGATCTTGATTTTATCTCTTCCAACACCGTCTCTAATTTCACCTCGACCCCATCAAACAATCTTTTGTTTCTCCATTTCCAAATACACCAAACGATACACTCCCAAAGACAAACAACATACAAACTCCCTTTTCTTCCCCCAATAAACTTACTAAAATGGAGTAAGCTTATAGAAGGGTTAGAAGAGAGAGTTGTATAAATATCTAACCACTTACAACATTCCAACCAAACAGAGTAAGAAAAGGAGCACTCAAACAAGACATGTCTCACCTCCTCTCTGTAATTACCGCAGAAGGTACATGAAACGTCCCCATTAGACTGAATAACATTCCTTTTTTGCAGCTCTACTTTCGATGGTAATCTCTCCCAGATAGTTCTCCAAGCATGAACTTTTACCTTAGCCGGCACCAACTTATTCCAAATATTCTTAAACGGTCTGCTCTCCACTGGACCCGCCTTTTCTTCTTTCTCGATCAGCCACTCGTACACTTCTTTTGTGTTGTATTCTCCACTAGAACTCGGCCTCCATCTCCATGAGTCTTCTACATTAAACCTCATAGGGTACCTGTTAATAATGTTAATCATTTCATTAAGCAAAACAATCTCCCTATCAAATAAGTTACACCTCCATCTCCACTTCCATACCCAAACACCCCCACCCATTCCCCCATTGAACCTACCCTACTTTCCTTATCTATATTCAAATTATACAACCTCGGGAACAAATTTTTTAAACTAGAACCCCCAGCCCATTCTTCCAACCAAAAAAGTGTATTTTTGATAAATTTAATGTATTAAAATCTTTTAAATTATATTTTTTTAAATTAAAAAAATAAAAAAAATAATAAAAATGAGTTGCCCTTAAAAAGAGCTAACCCGCACGGATTTTGATCCACCCAACCCACCGGCATTTTGACAGTTGTAAATATAATCAACTAGATGAGACCCAAAGTAATTACGCGGAATGTTTAAATTTAATTTTGAAATATAATTATTACATATTTGTATAATTTTTTTCATAAAAAAAAATATGATCTCGCCATTTCAGTGAGTATTCCATTTTTTCACGTCGGTCTGTCTCAATTAGAGTTTCTCATTCTTTTGGTGGAATATCCCACCAATATATTTATCCTTACACTATATACATATTTACACAAATTTCACTCTATTACTATATTTAGATACAACTTTTATAAATATTCATGACATCATTTTTTACTATAATATTATTCTACTACATTTCTTAAATATTGTGTCAAAAGATAAAAAGACGCATTCATTAGTTCGAAGGGAGTTAATTAATATAATCAATATATTAAAACAAAATGCTTCCTCCATCCCATGATCACCTTAAATGAAAGTGGACCCACTATTAAGAAAATAAAATAATGAATTAAAATTTTGAGGGATAATTTTATAAATATTTATGTATAAAGTAAAATATAATTTGATACTATTATAGTTAAAATCAAATACATTTTATAGGTTGTAGTTAAATAAAATAGTTTTTCAAAATATGTAAAAAATTTATAAATTAATATAGTGGTATCCATTATGATTATTATGCTATAGGTTTAAGTTTCGATTCTTAATTACTTTTTACAAACATACTATTATTAAAAAAGTGACATCCATCTCAAACTTACTCAAAAATTTGACTATTAGTATAATAGGAATAGAATGCACCTTAAAAAAAAAAAAAAAAAAAATCCGGAACAAAACAAAACGAAATAATAATGCCCTTAATTTGCAAAAGTGAAGAGTCATAGATAAGGAGAGTGTTAACGGAGAAGCAGGGAGTGAGAGACACAATGGCTGTTCAGTTGAAACACCACCACCGCATATCCACCTTAATCCACCGCAAAGTCCAGCAACCTCAGCGGCGCTCCGCCTCCGCACGAGTTGATGCAGTTTTAGGTGGCAGAGCACAGGAGCTGATACAATCTGGTGCAATCACTCCCATATCACCAAAAGATGCAGCCGCGGCAATGGAGTCCCAAGGGTACACATTGCTTGACATCAGGCCAGAGTGGGAGAGAGAGAAGGCACGTGTTTCAGGGTCACTGCACGTGCCGTTGTTCGTGGAGGATAAGGACAACAGCCCCATCACACTGTTGAAGAAATGGGTTCATTTTGGTTATATTGGTCTCTGGACTGGCCAATTATTTACTATGATAAATCCTACTTTTCTTCAACAAGTTGAACACTCTGTTCCTGATAAGGAATCTAAGCTGCTCGTTGCTTGTGGAGAAGGCCTAAGGTACAATTCACACACATACATTCATTGTTCATATATTACATGAATTTTCTTGAAAATTTTATTTAATAATTCTCCCACTGGTGTTGTTCTTTTGTTTACATATTCAAGTTATGAACAAGGACTCAGCGAAACTTGATCAGTTCTCATGATTGACTGTATTACTAAATAGTACTTCCTCCGTCCCACAATGTTATTCACAGTTGACTTTTCAACCATTTTTGTGTGAGAGTTATATCATAGTATTATGTGTACAAAACTTATTTTATATGAATGATATGCTAGTTAACCTTATGAACTAACATATCATTCATATAAAATAAGTTTTGTACACATAATACTATGATATAACTCTCACACAAAAATGGTTGAAAAGTCAACTGTGAAGAACATTCTGGGACGGAGGGAGTATAAATTATGATAACTGAAGAGTTAAAATGAACCAGTTGAATTAGTTTTTAGCGGACTACTACATGTATGTTATCACAAAATATAAGTAGACATACAAAATTGAAATTTGATAATTTGATATTTTCTTGAATATTGCAAAATGACAATTATTTTGGTGTAAATTTTCTTCTCTAAAAAGACGGTTAGAAGTAAGTGGAGTGGGAGGGTAGTTTTTAGCAGACTACTATAACTTGATTAGTACCAACAAAATCATCTTGTGTTTGATTTCACTAACAACTGTATATTATAGGTTACTTTATAAGTGGCGTGTAATTAATGAAATATGTGATGAAATTGAGATATGAACAAAAGCAGAGTAAGTTTTGAAGGATGCACAAGAATCACAGTTAATGAATACGTTGATCACTTTGTGGTGACATGTACATGAAGGTCTATGATGGCTGTTACAAAATTGTACGGAGGAGGGTACAAAAACTTGGGGTGGTTGGCCGGAGGGTTCAACCGATCGACAGGTGGCGATTTTCCGATAGTTGAAGGTAGTGAGAAGCTGCAGTATGCCACAATTGGAGGTGTATCATATATCTTCCTTAAGTTGCTTCTTTTATTACAAGCTGGACCGGGGAAACAACCTTGATCCCATGCGGCCAACATCTGTGAATTTTGTTATTTGTATTTAGACAAATTTCTTTATGTAGAGATTGATTGTTCCTTACAAAGTTCACTATTGTACCTTTATTGTATTGATTCTTGAATTCGCCCTGTATCACAGTTAATACACATGTACAAGTACCTTTTCATTTGAACTACATTAGAAATATGTACCAAGATAAGGCAAGGAAAAACAGAGAGAATCTCCTGGCATTTCTACCTTTAACAAAATCTAATGACGTATACAACATTTTCCAAAATTTACTCGATAATCAAAACAAACAGTAAATGTAAGTATTTTTCGCTAAGGCAATGCAAGTGTGCTGCTCAAGTAGTGTATATCTTTCTCACTTCTTTCGTGTTTGCCCGGCAAATAGGGCAAGCTCCTGAAGTTTCCAGTATCCTGCAAAGCTCAAAGTCAGGTCACAAGAATATGAAGATAAGTTCACCAAGAGTAAAGTTGAGTTCCACTACCTCAAATACCAAGTTAGATTACATAGTTTTCGTACAAAACAGGCATCCTTAATGTGTGTTAACATTTTATGGCTCCTTATGAAGATTGAGTGTAAGATATACTTTCGATTTATTTATAGACTGGGAGAAAAGGCATCTGAATTCTTCATAGAGCTCATACAGCATGCTAAAATGGGAGAGGTGGAATTTTACCTTGTTGCACATCCAAAACACGCCATGCAGTGTCCACATGGAATAAAGAAACTATTCTTAGGAGCTTCAAAGCAAATTGCACAAAGATGCTGGCTATCGTCATCTTTAACTGGCTTCCCACCCTCTTCATACCCTGGGAGAGAGGAATACGAAGAAACCCGACCAATAGTATTATCATCTTTCTGCGAAAGCAAAGGGTTTCTCTCAGACCCCATGTCCCCACACTGATTTCTTCGTGTGTCTTGCTCAGTGCGTCGAGAATGGTTCATGAAGTAATTAACGAGTACCAGAAGAAAAATCATTCCACCTAAGGGTAAAAAACTTCAATAAAATTTCAGATATTTTTCATAAAGTTTTATTTGAGTTTTCTCGCAAGTGAAATGGATATCGTCGTACCTGTACTAACGAAATATGTAAGCCACCGAGGTCCATACGAGAGTTCAATATGCCAATCACCACTGGCCATACCCTACAGAATGAAAGGAAAGCCAACTGAGTTACGTTTCAGTACATTTTATTAGAAAGGGAAAAAGGAAAGGCTAATTGTGTTAACTTCAAGTACATCATTGATTTTCATCTTGGAACTTATCAATGAAAGTCACATTTGTGAAAAGGCTTTGGTGGAGAGCTTGTTCATAACACTTAGTCATTACCCTCATTAGGTACTTCTTGAGATTTTCTTTCTTCTCAATTTTTTTGACTGACTCAGTTGCACTACATTTGGGTGAATGCATAGCAAGAGTGTAACTTCAGTCGAGTAGCTCAAAAAAAAAAAAAAAAAAAAAAAAAAAAAAAAAAAAAAAAAAAAACTCCACCAGTAAAGGACTCACATGATCTAGACCAGGAGAGGTAAGAACAGCTGCATTTCCACCCAGTAAAAACAGTTGAAAAGTACATTGGCCCTCTGCAGGTATACACTTATAATATGGTTCTGTTGTATTGTAAAGTAAAGCGTTTATTCCGACATTCAAATGCACCTGTTTTTGCATATAAGATATAAAAAGGTGAGAAAACAACACAGAGAATAGTGAATCATTGAAAATAGTGATAAGGAACATGGTCTAAGATAGATAAGTATTTGCAAAATTCTAGAGGGAAAGAGATGATTGCCATTGATTAACTCCGCTTCAAGTTATGCATGCCAAGAAACATATTTTTGCAGCCAGTGGGTTCCTCATTGAAACTCCAAGACCAAAAAAAAAAAAAAAAAAATTGAAGTTCATAAAGGTTGATTTTTCAAATAATTTGAAAATAAGGCATAACGGAATGCTTGCCTTCACAACTTCACGATTCAAATTACCAACTCCAATGTAATAAATAGAAGACTCAGTGATATACTTCTGAATTGAACCATTTCCTGTAATGACGAATTAAGTAGTTAAAATAAGATACAGAACAAAGTTTAAGAAATGGTTAGAACCAATAAAACAGAGAACAAGTTAAAGAAGTTTCTTTAATTCTTATTTAATCCCACCATAAATAATATTCCATGAAAAGCTCGGATTTGGATGTAATGGATCCTTAAGCCACTCATCAAGACCAGTTTTCCCTGCCAGCATTTAAGGAAATATCTTAGGATAGCACATACCATACCATAGTCAACCTGTTAAACAAGTAACATGAAACACCTAAAATGCAAAACAAATCACAAATCCACTAACTAGAGTTATCTTGCTTATTTCTAGGATAAAAGTAATATAGAAAGGCAGTCGGGGATCTAACAAACACAACTACTGGTGCTCATCACAGAAATGTAATTTTAATGCGAAAAATTTGGCAACAGGATAGACATTGCACTTATCAACATGTAACTGTGTTATGTTAGAAAATACTTCCGGAATTTGAGTCACTTCACTTCAGTATTTAGTGAAATATTTTTAGATCTTCCACCACTAGTTATTAAGGTAGGCAGCTACCTACAGTTTTATGCACCCACATCATCTGAAAAAGGCTTTTGGCAGGCAGCTCGAAATTGCTGGTGTAGGCTTCATGAATAATCTTTAAATACCAAGTGACGAAACATACATAGTAGAGAAAGATTATAAGAACAATAACATAAAACCAAGTAAACTATGTCTGTAGTGTACTTGTTCAATGTAAATGTATGTGAAAACATATAAATAATTCCAATTATATCATCAACCATCACTTCTGCATGCTGCAACACTGTCAACGCGTAAACTATCACCAATCCCAGAACTCTAGCCGCTGCATATCAGAGTGGAGACATGCAACTATTATATATTGCTAGTTTAATAGAGTTATTCCTGGTCTTCATTTCAAGAGTTGCCAATACACCCCATCCGTGGAAAGTTAGATAGTAAATTAAAATCCATAAAATAAGTCCCATTTCAAATCCAGAGGTCCTTGTAGTACAAGTTGCCACTGAAGTTGACTTCGCATATGTTTACAAGAGCATGTTATTAACTCCCATTATTTATGCTACACTCGCATCTACCATCAGGACATGTTTGGATACCATCAGATCTTCAATGCACATAAACAATATGGGCAATGGCAAAAATGTACAGTTACACCCAATTCAGGAACTTTTTTGCAAAATAACCGACTTTTGGAAAAGAAAAAAAAAACAATAAAGCTCATGGGGGAGGGGGCCCTTGTCTTTCTTGTTTCTATCTTCACAAATTACACTAAAAGGTAAAAGTCTAATATGAACTAAGCAGAAAGCTCCCATGCTACAGTCTTAAGCCACAGGTTAAAAATTCTATAATGTCTCATGTTGAGATTCATTAGCAGAGGCAAAAGCATTTTGCATGTCCCTCCTAAAGAAAATCATTCCTTCCTCCCTAAGTTAAGGCCAACGAATGCATCTTTTTCTTATAAAATATAAAATAGCTGAGAATGCCAAATTAACTTCTTCCTGAGAACTGAATTTTACCTTCGACAATTACAAGAACAAGAGAAGACGAACTCGGGGATGTCACACTATAAGATATGTTTATTTGAGATCCTTCATTCAAATAGTATACCCATTCCTGCAATACGAGGAACATGCAATAATAAACTAAAGAACCAGTCACTGAGTCAAAATGAACATGTTTTACAATCCAGAAACAGAACAACAAGACCAATAAATTAAAGTTTACTTCTTCAGTGCACAAACTTCTGTTATGAAGCTCACCTTGTGGGTGCTGTAAGGGAGAGAGATCTTGTGAGTCTCTGGCCATGTAGTTATAGCATCAAGGGGTGGATTTTTATAAAATCCATACATTATTAAGCCTTTGGCAGCACTGACACCTACCACCTAGTACAAGCTACAAATAACTTAGATCATAATGTCAAGAACTTGTTAATTCAAATGTAAAGGTGACACTGGAAACAAGATAAAGGAGACTAAATGTGAGGCAAATATCAAAATACCTTTATAGACTCCACAAATAAGTGGTTGGGTTCTATCAACATTGATGTATTAGGTCCAAGCGACAAAGTCTCAGATCCATACAGCCCAAAGGCCATAGTCAAAGCAGCTGAAATCAGAAATATTCCAAAAAATGAAAAATAAATATACCCAGCATTTATTGTGTGCTCATTATGTAGAATCTATGCACAAACCGGATCCAATTGAAAGCATGAGTACAGTTGATAAAGAAAAAGTTTCTCAAATTTATAACTATATAAATTCTTATAAAAAATAGGAATTACTCACTCCCAAGTGTTTTGAAATTGGAAACAGGATCTTCATTTTGGACTAAATAACAAAAAGTACAATTAATTCCTAAATCCCAGAGTGCAGAAAGCGCTAAGCTTACCCAAGTTATTGTGCATCCAGATCTAATTAAAAATAAAACTATCATTGGTTATCAATTGTGAATTTAGAATACAAAAAACAAGAAATGCATTTGAGCCCCAATTTTACCATGGAATTGATGGTCAACGCCATATTTGAATGCTGGACAAATGTCCTCGGCTAGAGCTTTCTTACGTTCTCTCACCAGTAATGATAGCTCGTAACAAAGCAAGCATAGTCAATGTTGTACAGGGAAAGGATCTATCCCAACATATATTGTACCCCGAGGCACTCCCACTGTGGGTGTTCTAGGATTGAGCATACTCTAACTACCAAATTCAAAATCTATCCAAAGAACCATAACAATACTTCCAACTAAAGAAAAGAAAATCAAGTTGAGCGTCTAATATCATAATTTTAGGCCAATCAAAAGAAATTCGATTAGGTTTTAAAAATTCCAACATCAATAAAGTCCAGTTGAACGTTTTAGCATACAGTTGCTTACCTCGTACTTCTTTTCTAGTATTTCAATCCACAGAAAACTAGTAAAACCACCAATTTAACTACCATTTAAGAACCTCGCATACGAAAAACTCATAACCAAACCGTGCAGAAAAAATAAATAATGCACGAGAGACTAAACAAATTTACCAAATAACGAGAACGTAGTTGAAGCAACAAAGCAAGACTTAGGATCATCCCTGCCTGCATAGGACCCCGTGTTGTTAATCAAGGAACCCTGATTATTCATTCCCGCGAAACGCTCTTCGTGATGATAATTACGCGGGGACTCCGGAAACCTCTGGGGGAACGGCAACGGCGGTGACTCTGTAAAATCATCCCACGTCGACGCCTGCTCAGCCTGTGCCATTCTATTAAAGAAAGAGGATGGAAAATCTTGAGAAGAATTGAGAAATTTCGGGCGCGGGGTTATGAGCAGAGGAGGGAGAATTCTGAAAATTGTAAACCGGGGATTGTGTGAGGATTTGGATTTCCTTTCCTTGGAATGGTAGAAATGTATATTGCCGGGTACGGGCTGGTGGTTAATTTTGATTATGACTTTGAATGGGGGGATATCACTGGTTTGATAGGAAAAATTGAAGGAATTATGAGATGTGCGATATATTTGTTATTTTTTTAATTTTTTTAAAATTGTTTAAATGGAAGGAATTATGAGATGTGCGATATATTTGTTATTTTTTTTTATTTTTTTAAAATTGTATAAATTATATGTTTGTTTTTTTAAAAAAAAATATTATAACATATTTACTTGAAAAAGTAAAAATGTATAGGAATTATGACTCTAAGATACCATATTAAGAGTTTTATTACTCTCAGGTACCATCTCAAAAACATAATACAATCAGATACAATTATATTTTTCCAATTCCCATTTTACCCTCAAAAGTCACTTTTTAGTCACTTCTCTCTCACACACGTGACTAATCTCTAACTTCTCTCTCACACACGTCTCTTCCTCACATTTCCTCTTTCTCTTTCCACAATACATCCAGACTTCCCTTTTTAATTCCACCATCTCTCTAGAAACCCTGCACAGTCAAATCTGCCTCCGTTGCCCTCACCCTCTCGCTGGAGGCAAAACCGTCGGTGCGGTAGAGAGAGGCCGCTGGATGGACGCGTAACGGCGACGCTGATGGATTCAACCACCGCTCCAGACGAAGGCCGCCCGCCACTGTTCTTGCTCAGACCACCGTCCCCTCTCTCTCTTTCTAGCTCTGTTGAACGTCTCCGGCGACGACTCCCTTGTATGCCGACGGCTTGAGCATGACGCAGGTTGAAGCCGTTGGAGAAGAATTTGTCATCCGATTTGCCGCTGAGGTGAAAAAATCGTCACAAGGAATAGATTCAAGGTTGGATCTGACGGAGGTCCGATGAAGAAGGGGATCGGTTTTGAATGGGTCGGTTTTGACGGAGGTCCGACGAAGAAGTGGGTCGGTTAAATCCGCAGCATTTTTTGCAGATCCAGCCAGCTCTTATTTTTCTTTTTCAGATAATTCTTTTTCTAATCTCGTAGATCCAACCAGCTCTAGTAAACTTTACTCCATCTCTGTATTTTTTATGCAATTGATTGTTTGCATATCTTATTTTTTCTTCCTGTACGAATATACAAAACAAATTGTGAGGGTTTTGGAAGTATTGCTTCTGTGACTAATTCCGTGCGAGCATTCTTGTTTTTTATTTTTGTTTCTGCATCAGTATACACAAACATCCCTTTAGGACTTATGTATATGTTTGTATTGTATATTTCTGATTACTTGATTCTGGGTTTTCTCATAAATTTCTTGTGCACATATTATTGCACATGTGCAACTTTTGGTGTTTGATTTGTTAGAAGTATTTTATTTGGTTTATCTATCTCAATATTCAAGATTTTGAAATTAGAAAAATGAATATTCTCGGTGTTGTTTGATAAAATTTAATTTGTTTAGTATACGAAATGAACAATTATCAATTATCGCGTCTAAGAAATCGAAAAAAGCAGACTACTCACAAATTTTATTTTGCACATGTGCAACCCTATATGTGCAATCTTTTTTACCAGAAAAATGTGCAATTCGAATATTTGAACAACACAATTAACATATTTAATAATAAAATAAATATTTGAATCAAAATCAGATCTCAATTAACGTCAATATAAGAACAATCCGTGTTAAGTTGTCTTGGGAACACCACAAATTTCTAATCAATGAACAGTGAGCTTTTTATTTAAAAAAGGAAAGAACTAATAAAGGAGGGGTATTATAGGAAGTTTGGGCTTTTAAATTGTAGTCAGTAGCAATTAGATTTTATATTGTATCCAGCAGTTATGGGGTCTTGAAAATTGTACCTATCAGTTATTCACCCAAATGTATATTGAACTTTCTCTCTTTTTCTTGGGTAACAGACGTTTGAATTCAAAACAAAAAAAAACTATATTCTTAATAATCACGCATATCAAACTTTCTCTTTTTTTGGCAGACTTTAAGTAATAGAAATCAACCTTAACTGACGTTTGAATAAAAAAAAAAACTATATTTCTAATAATCACACAAAATAAATAAGTTCTTATTATATAATTCATGAATTTAGAGGCCCAACTAATCATATTATAAATGAAGTATGACTCACATATTAAAAATAAAGTATCATTTTGTGTTTAAAATTGTTTCACACAAGATATTTTACATAATGCGATGATATTTGAGGGTTTTGTGATTTAGGGCTTGCATTTTTTAAAAATTTTTATCCGTACAAGTCTCAAAATATATGTTAATAATCAATTCGGGACCTGAAAGATAGAATTTTTCAATCTGAGACCTGAAAAATATTTATATTAATAAATTTTATCAATTCGGGACCTGAAAAGATAAGACAATTATCAATTTGGTTCCTTAATTTAAATATTTTTCAAGTTCTGGATTGATAAAATCTCTTTATATAAATATTTTTCAGGTCTTGAATTTATAAATTTTATCTTTCAAACCCTAAATTGATAATTAATATATCGTTCAGAATTTGAAATGATAAAAACTTTTTTTTTTAATAATTGTTTTTATATGCTAATGGGATGTGGCGGAACAAAATATTTTAGGCCCGCCTTGGAATTGAGAAAAACTTGGCCCAATCCTCCTTCAAGTATGGTGAGGTGGGCTGGGCTTTTAACACCTCTAATTGTATTTCTTTTAACTACACATAAATTTTGGTAATAATCATTACTTTTTGCTGTCAAAAAATAAAACAAAAAATTATACATTCCATAATACTTCTGCAAACACTAATTTTTTGTTTGTATTACTCTAGAATTATTAGGAAACAACTGAAACTTTACCAAGAAGTGACTGAGTTCACCTGAGGAATTTGGCTGTGAAGAGCGTAGTCAAAATTAAGAAATCACATTCAAAATACATGATAAATAAAAAAAAAGGATTGGGAACGTTAATTGTGTCCTACAATTTATAAACACACTTTTATCAATTGAGAGCTTGCAAACATAATGACACGATTTTGGCACATTTATATAGGTGGTGTGTCCTTAAAAAATTGACATAAATAATTCGAGGTTTAGAGGAAACAGGGATTATTTTAACATTAATAATTCTTATCCCGGCTTTAATTCTATCCATCTTAACCTTTTTACACGAGAAGTAAACACAGCCTAATTGTCAATTCAGTTTCCTGAAACGTCTCCACGCAACTGCAACAGAACCAGCAAAGATGGCTCAAATCTCAATGCCGATTCCCATTCTCACAGCAGCAAATCTCCTCTAAACATATTTTCCATGGCTATGAGTCCGGTGTCACCGGATTTATCTTCCCAAAACAAGCGATCAGGGATTCCGTTGCTCTTCGTAGTACTGTTTGCGGCGGTGGTGGTGTCCTGCTTATTCCTCCAAAGAGCCGCCGACTTCGGATTCTCACCTGGAACTCACTTGTTCCCCATTTTCGACGGCGGAGGACATCCTGCCTTGGTCAGTGTCCTTCCTATTCACATCTCTAATTTAATTTCTGTTTTTTTTTTCTCTATTAAATATTAATTCGATCATTTTCTTTATATTTATTTATTTGGATATGGATGCATTAATTGCTGAAGAAGATGTTAGGAAGTGCAGCTCAGAGTGTTTTGATTATGGAAGTTCTCAGTACTTTCATCAGAGCATCTCTTCACTCACACATTAATCAAAAAAAGAACCAGTTAACGAATATTTTTATGTTAACATAAGTGTTTTAATACTCCATAATAATGAAGTTAGAAAAATAATAAGATCATTGTAGACTATTTTGGAGTTATTAATAGTGATTTTAATATGTTCACATATATGTTTATATCTATGCTCAAGTCTAGATTTATTTCCTTTCATCCTATTAGTTGGATATTATGCATATAAAAAAAAATTATATTTAGGCTTATTTGAAGAGAAATTGGTAAAGTTATAAGGATGACCGACATTTTGCGGCATAAAGATGAGGCATATAGACATAAACATGGTGTTGACATTTTTAGGAGATTGACCAATTCCCTTAATGAAAGAATCAGCATGGCACGATGTAGCTCTGAAAATCGTAAGTTCCAAGTTTATCTTCTGTTGGTGTTTTGTGGATACTGTTATGTGAATTGCATTGGGAGATTTGATAATGCGGGTCTGCTTGTTCTTCTTGAAAAGAAGAGAACTGAGTCTGTTGCAACTCCTGATATGCATAACTGGTCATACTACAAGCTTATATCTAAGTTTATCTGTCTTAAGATTTCACAAAATTTTAAACATGATAATATTGAATTTAGACTTAGATAATGATTACTAAGTCACTCTTCAAACATGTGGTCAATTATTATTGGTTTTCAGGCTTCATTTGTGAGGATTTCTGAAATTGTTTTGTTATATCTAGATGCTTTTACGTATTTCTCTTCATATAGTTTTTTTCATCTTTTGATGCTACAGGTCACATGATGTTATATACACTCAAAGGTTTTTCTTTGCATCCTGCCAATTATGCTAGGTTTGGAGTCAAATGTATTATTATCTGATGTTGCATTTTTACTGGCTCTGGGCTGACTTGGTTTTTATGTTAAGAACTCTCTCATGCTCACCGATGGCACATTATATATCACATATAAGATTCTTTGACATTGTGTATATTATGACATCATCATACCTCATCTCCTAATTTTTTCATGGTTGTTGTAGGACAGTAAGAAGTATAGTCTTGAAAAAGTTTTGAAGGATGCTTCTATGAAAGATAACACAGTGATCTTAACAACCCTCAACGAAGCATGGGCAGCTCCAAATTCAGTCATTGATCTCTTTCTCGAGAGTTTCAGGATTGGAGAGCGAACCCGCTGGTTACTGAATCATTTAGTGATTGTTTCTTTAGATCAAAAGGCATTTTCTCGCTGTATGGTTCTACACTTCCATTGTTTTGCCCTTGTCACTGAAGGAGTTGACTTTTCACGTGAGGCTTATTTCATGACCCCAGACTACTTGAGGATGATGTGGAGAAGGATTGATTTCTTACGGTCTGTTCTTGAAATGGGATACAACTTTGTTTTCACAGTATGCTATCTATCTCTCTATCTACCAATCAATACACTCAAGTATGCTCATACATATATCAACTCTTTTTTTTTTTTTTCTGGAATGGAGCTTTGTTGCCAAAATTTTAAGTTGGTTAGACGTAACTTAATGATTTGTTGTTAGTAGTGCATGGTGTCATTCTATATGGAAATTGCTATATTTTGATGAGGCCATCAATGGCAACCCATTGATCTAGTATTTATGCAGTGGCGAGTTTAGCTATTTCGTATTCTCTCTTGTGTATTTCGTAGACAAGTTTATCTGCCTCATCTCCCCTGTCGAGGTCCATGACTTCTTTTATCATCCTCTCTTTGTCTGCGCTTTTGTTGTTGGGTTCTAAATTAATATGAACTTTCTGGAGTTTTCTTTTTTATTCTTCTTACTTGTCTCTAGGATGCAGATGTTATGTGGTTTAGAGATCCATTTCCTCACTTCCACCCAGATGCTGACTTTCAGATAGCATGCGATCATTTCTCTGGCAGATCTGATGATATAGAAAATAAACCTAATGGAGGATTCAAGTTTGTAAGATCAAATTATAAGTCTATTGAGTTTTACAAGTTCTGGCACTCTGCACACAAACTATATACTGGGTTGCACGATCAAGATGTTCTTAATAGAATTAAGAACGATTCCTTTATCACCGAAATGGGGCTACATTTGAGATTCTTGGATACTACTTATTTTGGTGGATTTTGTGAACCTAGTCAAGATCTAACTCAAGTTTGTACAATGCATGCAAACTGTTGTTTTGGGTTGAACAGTAAGCTTCATGACCTAAGAATTTTGCTTGAAGACTGGAGATTCTTTTTGTCTTCACCACCAAGTTCGAATTCATTTGGTTGGAGGGTTCCCCAAAATTGTAGGTAAGGCTGATGCCGTGGTAATCTGCTTAGTTGAATTTGTTTCTGTGGGTAAATTACACTTTTGACCTCTAAACTATGCACCTTTTCCACTTTAGTATAGCCTAAAAATGAGAAAAAGAAAAAGGAAAAAATGAGACCAGTTAAGTGCATAAATGTGCATAGTACTATTAACAAGGTGTAATTTTCCCTTTGTTTCGCCGCATTTACCTGACTACTGGTCTGATTACCACCAATTTTAAACGTCTGTTAAATTATCAATTTTCAGCCTTGACGTGCTCTTCCTGGATGTGCAACCGCCTGAGCCGCCACATACAGAGATTTTGAATGCGTCATTCTTCCCTCAACTACGAGAGCATCCTTGAAAGCTGAATCTATTACACATGAGAAAGATAACCATCATTGACGGTTAGATTTTCCATTGAAATTGAGGCTTGTACTGTAAAAATCTCTCTGCTTATCTAAAATAGGAGGCAACCTTTTAAGCTCATACTTGTGAAACTGATTTGAAGAGTATACATATTTCATTTCTGAAGAATTTTTATCTTAGTTTATGGGAAGGCAATGCATTATGCTTACTCTGTTTGAGCCATGCCTTGATTGCTGGATGTAATTTCGTTTACTAGAGAAATGATAGATTAATTTCCCAAGGTAAGTGTTTAGCAGTTGGAAAATGGTGAAGGATAGATAATTGTACTGAACAGTGCTGTTTCCAGACTGTTGTATTTCAATCTAATGCTCAATCAAAACCTCAATTGCGACTTGGACAAGGAACACACTGAAATATATCAACTTCCTGAGTAGGAAACTTGGAAATTATGGATTTAAGATGTTTTGTTTTTCTCTTTCTTTTATGCAGGTCTGATTATCTGAAGTTGATCATGATGTAGCTGGATTATTCTCTCACTTTCAGTTTTCATTGTACTTTTCAGACCTACATATATTTAAGTTATGTTCAACCTAGGAGTATAAAGAGATTGAAACATCAATATTTTTTAATAGAAGAGATCAAGTACCAACTCTTAGTTTTAGACATATTGTTAAATTAATATTCATATAATTTTATAGATACACCTCTCCAGTTAAGTTTGTTCTGGCACGATGGATTGGGGAGCATTGTGTTTATCGGAGCACCCGAAAAGTATCGAGCTGGCATCGTTGCGAGTTGTCACAGGCTGTGCCACTGCCGAATGGTAATCAAATCAGTAAAAACTTCATATATTTGCTAATTCTTAAACCCCCTGACATTTATGATGTTCGTCTTCGATTATCCAACAATATTTAAAATTGAAGTAACCTACATATACGTAAAATAATAATTTAGAATATTTTATTTTTTCGACACTTTTTTTTTTTCAAAAAAAAAAAAAAATTCCGACACTTTTAGGTAATATATTTTCTTGATAATAAAAACAACTTGGCTAAAGTGAAAGTCGGAGCGATTGAAAATAGTTTTATGCTTATTATTAAATTATTATTACTTGGCACTATATCAACACATTTTGTTATATTTAATTGGCTTATTTATAAATTAGCTTTTTTTTTTTATGCAACCTTGACAAGTGTGCACTTACCCCCAAAAAAAAAAAATTACCTTTTCTGATTTATGTATTGTAACTAGTCTCTACGTAATAATAATGATAGTTGAACATATTCAAATCCGTCAAAAAAAATAATAAAAATAAAATAATAATAATAATAATAAAATAATTCAAATCCATATTTTGAAGTCGCAAGGCTAATACGGTAATTTGACTCACCCATCAAATCCCATCCTTCTGTTTACCAAATCCTCACCGTCACCGGAGCAAACTCGCCTTCTCTCTCCCCTTTTCAAATTCAAGATTTTTTTTTTTAAAAAAAAAAGTGAAAAAAAGGGAAAGAAATCCTCCAAAACCAGATCTATTTTCCCCCAATCTGAAACTTATTCGGATCAAATCCCTAAAACTCCAACACATTGATTCGAAAGGGGAGAGGCGCCCTCATTTTTTACCCGCCCAGATATGGGGGATTTCAATTTAGCCCTAGTGATTGTGGCGATAATCGTGTGCGTTCTGGTGTTCATATTCAACCTCTACCTCCTCGTCAATTACCAGCACCCTGATGACGCAAACCAGGCTTACTTCCCCAAATTCGTCGTCGTTTTGGGGCTCTCCATTGCCGCCATCTCCATTCTCATGCTACCAGCTGACGTGGCGAACCGGCAGGCTTGTCGCCACGCGATTTATAATGGCGCCTGCAACCTTACGCTACCGATGAAGGATTTGTGGCTCGCTATTTACATCGTGGATGCGATCCTTGTGTTTTTTGTCATTCCTTTTGCTATGTTCTATTACGAAGGCGATCAAGACAAGTAACGGCTTTTTCATTATCTTGTTTGATTGCTGTTTCCGATAGTTCGTTTCCTTTAATGTATAGTTTTAAATGGTTGGTGCTGTTGCTTTTGTCTTTCCAGGAGTTTCTGTAAGAGGGCAAAAAGTGCGTTGCTGTGGGTGATTGTTACATGTGTTGTTTGTGCTCTCCTTCTGGGAATTTTATATGGTAAATTTTTTAAAAGTTTGATTAATTGCTTGATTAGTAACATTACTGGTTGAAGTAGCTGGTAAATGGTTTTAGTAGGCGTAGGACTGTAGTCGTGGAAGGGGCAATATTGGATAATCAAGCCTCAGCTTACATTGTACATTTACCTTAATGGTATAGCTATTATAAGTTATAACGTGTGATTTCTGTTTTCAAGTAAAACTCATATTGCCAACTTGAACTGCTTAATCTGTTTTTAGATTTAAAAAATATTAACACTCAAGTTTAGAAATTAAAAAAAGTTGATGGTGATTTGTAATTTGTATAACGAATAAAACCTATGTAACACATCTGATAGATGGATTATTAAGGTGATTAGGTCGATACTGTTTATTTCATGTAGGGATTGAGTTACTTATGAATAAGCAGGTTGGTTTTTAGTAAATATTTGTCTTAACTTGACATGCAAACCCCAAGCCCACTCATGTGCTACCCCTACTCTCAAGCAGAACCTATTTTTTTGTACAAATTTTTATTTGTTCGGCTCTGCTCTAGGATTTTTTGGCAAGGTGGAGTGCCTACTTTGGCTTAACATATATTTTCTGTCTTAGGGCTGTTGGGTAAGGTGGATTTCACTGTTAGGCACCTTTCCTCGTCCACTCAGGCGTTCCCATCGTCATGGGACTTTTCAAGTGGTCAACAATGTATAGGAAGTGGAGTTAGACAGGTCAGATCAAATACATGTCTTTTGAATTTTGTGTTATTTTTGCTGCTTGATTCTTGCAACATTTATCATTTCTATTTTCAGTGCTCTGCATATGTCGCCAGTGCTTCATCTGAGACAACATGGACCATGCGAACTACCTTCCCAGAATATGTTGTTGCTCTCGCTACAATAGTTGGATCAGTGCTTTTCACTGTATGGTACCCTCTGCCTCTTGCAATTTTCTCACTTCAACCTTTTGTGACAATAATAGGAATTCTCCAGTCTCCTGTTGGATTTATTCGTGCAAACTATTTTGATGTGCCATATGATTTTTTGCTCAATTTCTAGTAATCATGGTTAGATATTATACAGTTCGTGTTTGCTTAACTATTTTACTGCATTCAAGTACTTGGAGATGCACACTTGTTTGGAGTTGTTACCAGCATAGTTTCTGGAGTTAACATTATTTGCTTCATAGGCTTTGTAATTTTTTTATCTTTCAAGTATATGTGCACACCATTTTCAATCTCTTCACTCAAGTTTTTTGCATGCTGCATTCTCCAGATTTTTGGTGGTGTTGGCATAGCTTGCCTTCCACTGGGTCTTATATTTTCATTTGTCCGGCGCCCAAAGGCTGTTATCACACGCTCCCAGTATATCAAGGTAATCATGCTTCTTTGTTTCTTTAGATTTTTTTATGTTGGCCTAAATGCGTACAGATTTAGTCTTCTGCCAATTGGGTTCTATATGCACAATTCAAATGCAAATCATGATTTTTCATCTCACTTAGGAAGCAACTGAACTAGCAAAAAAGGCGAGAGAACTGAAAAAAGCAGCTGATTCACTTCATCAGGAAGAAAGGAGTGGCAGCAAAGGAAGGAAATGGCGTAAAAATGTGAAAAGTGTAGAAAAGGTTTGCCTTATTATCTTTGCAGTTTTCATTTCCTTTCTATTGTCTTTTGCATTAAGTTATGTGTTCTATATCTGGGATGTATCGAGTATTGTAGTTGACTTGTTGTTTGAGTGAATACTTCATATATCTTTTGTATTTATTGCTCTTAACAACAGCTTGAGAGGACATCCTTTATGTTTTAACAGCTTTTCCTTTCTAGCCCTATTTGATGACGAATGGAATCTTTACTGCATGTGACCACTATTGGTGGACAGTGAACTTCTTACCTTGCTTCATGCATGTGCCATAATGAATACATCAGCAGACATTTTATTTTTTGTTAGAGATGTGCATTTATGAATATATTTTTTGATTGAGTTGGTGCTGCTTAGTTCTACTTCATTTTTTTCCCTTGCTTTTTCTGTGATATCCTTCCTGTGCTAATTGATAATTTTATCTGTTGCAGTTATATACATTCTCAAATCTCAATGTTGGATTTTCTTCACAATGGTTACCATAAAACTTTTTTTGACTTGCAGGAGGTACTTCTTCTGGAAGAAGACGTGAAGGCATTGGAAGAGATGTATCCCCAAGGTGAAAAGGTGATAAACAAAACCTGAATTAATATTTATACATGTCACTTTCATTGTACTAGTTTTGTCTTGTAATTGATGTAGTCACTCGTTAAGTCTAAATGTTTGTATTCAGGGGAAGGGGCTTCTCATCCCATACCTTTTATCCCTTGTAAATAAAAGAGCGCTGATATTCAACCCGGGTTTTTGCTTATGTACAATACAAGTTAACACCATGTACCATCACACACAACTACAAAGTGGATGTGTTGAGTAATGTTCCGGGTGTCAATAGCCATGTCCTTTAATAGAATTCTGTTTCTTATAAAAAAATGCATGAAAGGAATATGAAACCAAAGCTTATGACATTGTGGCCTGATTTTTTCAGGCTGAAGCAACATGGGCTATGACTGTTCTTGGCTACCTTGCCAAACTGATACTTGGAGTTCTAGGGTATGTTCTTTTTGCTTAGCGGACAGGTTCATTTTGGATCTATGTCAGTTTTATATCTTAGCAGGTTTGCCTGATTGTTTGTCATAATATTAATCAATTGGATTTTGAACAGGTTGATTGTTTCAGTGGCTTGGATTGCACATATAGTGATATATTTGCTGATTGACCCTCCCTTTTCTGCATTTCTTAATGAGGTCTTCATCAAATTGGATGATATTTGGGGTAATTGGAAAACTTCTATATGTGGTTGCTTTCTTTACCATATAATGATGCACTGGTTTTGAAGGTATACTGGTTTATTCTACTTCTAGGTCTTCTTGGAACTGCAGCATTTGCATTCTTCTGCTTCTATCTTCTGGTTTCTGTAATTGCTGGGGCAATGATGATTGGCTTGAAGTTGGTTTTTATTACGATCCATCCTATGAAGTATGCATTTTTATTTTGTTTCAATTTCCTGTTTAAGATTTCGTTTATTTTTTCATTGCATTTGATTTTTCTGGCATTAGACTTGGAGTCTGACATTTAATCTGTCCACAGATGGGGAGCTACACTTATGAACTCATTTCTTTTTAATGTTGGTCTCATTCTTCTTTGCTCAATCAGGTAATTGTCTTAAACTTTGGTGCTTTAGTTTCTATAAACATCTGATCTTTATAGTCGTTCAAATAAATATAGTTGAGAATAGTGTGTGGATACGTTGATCTTTAGCGGACACTCTTATGACCCAAATTGATATAACACTATTTGCTTTGAGACAGTGTGATTCAGTTCTGTGCCACTGCATTTGCATATTATGCCCAAGCTACTGCAGCTCAAGAAATATTTGGTCATACATTGCAATCTCTTCGTGGAATCAAATATTTGTACAAGTCAGTCAACACTCATTAATTCTTTTATTTAATAGAATTTGATGATTGAAATCGTGTTACTAGAAATGTCCCATCTTTTGCAGGTATAATGTGTTCCAAATTGTGTTCATTGTTCTAGCAGGGCTCACATTTGTGTATTATGCTGCTTTTGTAAGTCCTCTTAACCTTCAATTCTGTTCTATTAATCTTTTCTTCACCACACATTGAGCTTAAAGCTGTTGTACCATACAACCTCAGGGATGGAGAAGAAAAAAGCCTACTGGCAGATTCCAACTTTCTACGTGAACATGGGCGGATTTCTTGGTTTATCATTTGTAGAGATTTTCTTATCTCGGGTGCACGTTGCTCACTTCTGTTTTAATGTCATTGCTTGGAGAAAAGAGTAACATTATTGGACGACCAATTACGTTGCAGCTGTGGAATTCGAATCACCATTCTTTTAGGCGTTGCTGCTGCTGGTATTGCCTTTTTATATTTATTTGTATTCTGCCTGATGTATGTATCAGTTTGATTATATTGTAACATCTTTGCTTCCTTATGAAACTTGGTTTGTGAATTAGGGAGCTATCATTGTTGTAATATGTTTCACGTCTAGTATTCGTTACTATGCATTGTCTTTCACAGCTTTGACAGAGTAATTTGCATTTCCTTCGGCGAAAAAATTTGGTCTTTTTTCTTTTTGCTCAAGTTTTAAGAAATAATAATAGTTTATGTGTAAAATAGTTATGTTGAAGGGAATTATGGAATTTTGTGGGGTCCGTTTATAAATAAAATAGTTTATGAATAAAGTTAATGAGAATTTAAATAATCAAAGAGATGTTGAAAGGTATGAATAAAATGTTGTATTTATTTTTTGGAATAAGACTAAATTCTTTGGATAGACTAAAAAGAAAAATTGGACAAATTTTTTTGGGTGGATGAAGTATCTTTTTGGAAAGTTCAAATAAGTCCCTAATGGTATTCTAAGGTACAAAATGAGCCATTAAAGTATTTTTAGGTACAAATACCGGGCCAGTGTTGGAAATACTCGCATCCGTGTTGAGGCTTCTCTGTATTTTCGGTTTTGTAGTAGACATTATGAAATAGACAAATTCTTGTGGAGTTTTTTTGCATTTTTGATCCCATGAGACATGGGATAATTTGTAAACAGTCCCAAAACTATTCTTTGTGGTCCCAAATTAATTTTTTTTGCAATTTTGGTCCCACATTTAACGGAGCTGTCAAAACACCGTTATCATTTTTGGTCCCATACGTTACAAACATTAATTAAAAACTGATTAACTAATTAAACACTTGCATATTCGGTCCCATAACTTTCAAAACATTAAATACACCAAATACCAACTTTCCAGGCGGGAAAATACAATAAAAAATGGTCCCATATGAACTTTTTGGTGGGAAAAATCCCACCAAAATCAACCTGTTCATTATCACTTTTGGGAGGGAAATACTCCAGCTTCTTCATCACATATATTCCTGTATATATAACATATCCAACATTCAACACCACAAAAAACACATCAAAAACAAATATATCAACTTGAAAAATTATGTCTTCTTCGTCTTCTTCCCGAGTTCGACACAACCTTGTTTGCTATTGTGGAAAGGTTTGTCGTATGTATGTTTCTCAAAAGCCTAGAAGCAAGGGAATGTTATTTCATAACTGTCCAGACTCACTAGGTGGAGGTGGTGGATGTGATTTCTTTATGTGGGCCGATGAACATAATGAAGAAGAATAACAAAATGAAGACACCAACACTAAGATGACTCTAGAGATGAAGAAACTGGTGGAAGAAACCAAGGCTTTGACTGAAGAAATCAGGCAACTAATCAGTGCTATTAAACTTGTTTTGGTTGCACTAGTTGTCATTGTTGGACCTAGCACATTAAAGTGGTTTGATTAGTTTAGTTATTATGTTGGTTAGTCCTTATGATGTCTAGTTCTTATTTTACCTATTCTAATGTAATGTCTTATTTTAAATCAATGTAATGCCCTAGTATTTTATTTTAACCTCACTGTTAAAGCTAATGTAATGCCCTAGTTATTGTACCCTAAACCAGCAACAATAAATCTTCAATACACACAAAAAAAAAAGACATGACTAAAGCATCAATAAATCATAAAAAATATAATGAACAAACCATCAAAATAACCAGCCTGTGTGCTGATGTACTAACATATACACAAAATAATCATCAATCATGAATAAACCATCACTAAACCATCATTAAACCATCAAAATAATCTGCCCATAACTAGCACACAGGCTGGTGGACTAGTATATGTACCAAAAAAAAAGCAAATCACAGGCTGATATACTACCATGTACCAAAAAATCAGCAAATCAGAGACTGATATACTATCATGTACCAAAAAATCAGCAAATCACAGGCTGATATACTACCATGTACCAAAAAATTAGCAACTTGGGCTGATATACTACTACCATGCACAAAAAAATCAGCAACCATAGGCCGATCCATCAAAATATTCAATTTAAGCCCTTATAATCTGAAATCAAAAGCTTTAAAGTTTCAAGTTTTAAAGATATTAAGATTGTAATGGCTTAAAGAGACAAAAAGTAAGGGCCTCCTACTTCTTCCTTGACTTAGCTGCCCTTGTGAGACTAGATTGTGTCACAATTTGTTACCTCCAATTGTTGTCACCCTCATACCATTTTTATCAACAGTTGAGCCATCACTAGTGGGTTCCACAGATGATCCTCCTCCAATGAAACTCTTTGGAGTGTATGCTTTTTTAGTATGCTGTCAATTAAACAACAATAGGTTAATAAAATACAAATAAGAAATGTAATTAAGATGCAAGGAAATAAAGTTTTACAGTTTCTTTAGCAATCTTAGGTGGTTCTCTAATGAAACTCTGTGGGGTAAATTCTCCAGGTGCTGCATCTGAAGGAGCACTCTTGGATGACTCTCCTACTTTTCTACTTAGAGCTCTTTTCTTTGAAAATATGGACAACTTTTTTCTGCCTTGCACAGTGGTGGCCTTTTTTGTCTTAGAAACCTATACATGTAGATTAAATATTATCATTAAATTGTAAAATTGAGATTAAATTCAGAAACACAAATTAACACTTACATTTTCAGTATCATCTTGTGTGTCTTGAGTAGGTGGTGGAATGTCTTGTTCCTGAATGACATCTTCTTCTCCACTATGATCAGAAATTCCAGCATCTCTCATAAAATCCTCAGCCATTTCTTCCATTGACAACCCTTACTATTGTGTCCAGTCTCCTTACAAAAGCTGCAAGTGACTTTGAACTTTTGTTTAGGTAGAATTTGAACACCCCTTTTCTTCTTTGGTTCCCTTTCACCAACTCCTTCCCTCTTTCTCTTCTTAGGCCTGTCAGCCTTGCTTCTTTTGCCAAAGTTAGGTGGTAATGGTGGTATGTAACCAGTTTTCTTCCACAACTCTTCACCACTCATGGGGCTAATACTGTTAGAATACACATCATTATAAGTGCAAACTGAGTAACAACTGTGTACATAGTCCTCTACATCTCCATTATGTGCACAAATTGCACTCACAACATGCCTACATGGTATTCCAGATAGATCCTACTCCCTACAAGCACATGTCTTTGCCCTCAAATCAACTGCATATCTTGTACCATTATAGACATAAATCTCATAACACCAATCACTTGATTTTAATGGAATACAAACAGATGAGGCCTCCACTTGCTTGTTCAGAAACCTCTTTATCTTGCCACACACTTTATTCCCTTCCCATAGCCTTTCACATCTATCTCTTTTCTTCTCTAGCAGTGTCATCAAATATTCTCTTATCCATTCCAGTAGTGTTAGAATAGGTTTGTCTCTGGCATCAAGAATGGATGCATTAAACACCTCACACATGTTATTCACTAGTGTGTCACACTTAGAAAATGATGAAAAGTGTGATTTTAACCACTGTGCAAGGTGGTTTATCTGACAACCACTGTAGGCACCTCATGTCTTTCTCCCCAATCCTCCTCATTGCATGATCAAATGCTGGAACTGTGGTAGTTTTAGCTGTTGTCCATAGTAGTTTTTTGAACTCATCACCTTTGTATCCAGCTCTCTTCAAGTTCCCATGTAAATGCCTAACACGGAACCTATTTTCTACCATAGGAAGAACATTTTCAAATGCTAAGTATCAATCTTTTTTGCTTATCTGACATAAAGACATACCCTTCTTCCCTTCCTTCTAGAAAATCCTCCTTAAGTAATGCCAAAAACCACTCTCAAGCCTCTTTAGTCTCACTTCCAACAACTGCATATGACAAAGGATATGGATCATTATTAGGGTCCATAGCAACTGCTGTGAGTAACACTCCAGTTGTATGCCCCTTTAAGTGTGTTCCATCCACTCCTATCCATGGCCTCAAACCTGATTTAAAACCTTTTTTTACAGCAGCCAGACATATGTACAACCTATTAAATCTTGTGTTGCCCTCAGTGCTGCCTTCAGTCTGCAAAATTATGGTTGAACCAGAATTCTTCTCAAGCAGAGTGTATGTATAAGCCCACAACAGGCCATACTATTCAGTGCTATCACCCTCTATCTTCTTTAGGGCCTTTTGTCTAGCTCTGTAAGCTTGATTATCTGAGACATAACACCCTAACTCAGCATTGCAGTATTCTTAAGAGCCTTGGCCCTCTTGTGTGGATCAACCCTGAAATCCACCTCATATTCCTTTGCCAACCAAGCTGCACTTGCATTCTTCACATGATATTGCCTAGCACAAGAGTGATCTGGGTTGTATTGTCTGATCTGAAAGGATTCCTGGTCTTTTATCTTCAGTGCATTGATATGCCAGTCACAACCTTCACTTTTACACCTTGCATAAATCCTTCTACCATCATTTTTAGTAAAACCCACTGATCTTCCACTCCTCACACCATAACTATTCACAGTTTTCTTGAACAATTTCTTAGTAGCAAATATTTGTTCAAGGAAGAACTCTGGATACCTGGTCTGGGATGGCCTGAACACCAGCTCTCTGTTGGAATTTTCAGTCTCACCATCAGTTCCTGTATCAACACTATCAAAGTCTTCTTGGTCATACTCCATTTCCTCTTCACTTGAATCTTCTTCATCAGTAGGATCATTATTCCTAATGCCTATCCATTCTGCTGTACTATCTACATTCTCATCAAATATGATGTCATCAAGCATAACATCACCTTCAGACTCCTCTTCTGTCCATTCAATATCATCTTCTTCGGAATCACAACTCATTATCTCATTTCCCTTGCTTGAATGATCAAAATGTTGTGTTTGAGTAGGGTTCTCAAGAGATGGTGTTTGATCAGGGCTTTCAAGAGGAGGTGATACTTCAGGGATATTATGAGGGGTTGATTCATCAGGGATATCAAGATGATGTTTGATCAGGGATATCAAGAGATGGTGTTTGGTAAGGGAAATCAGGAAGTGGTGTTTGAGCAATCTCATCAGGAAGGGGTGTTTGAGTAGGGAAATCAGGAGGGGGTGTTATATCAGGGCTTTTGAGTTCAGGAGGGGGTATTATATCAGGGTTTTTTGTTTCAAGAGGGGGTGTTTGATCAAGACTTTCAAAAGAGGGTGTTTGATCAAGGCTTAGGATATCAGGAGGGATTGTATCATCTAGGCTGTCAAATTCAGGTGGAAGAGTGTGGGCTTGACAATCAGCCTGTGCTTGACAATCAGGGGAGGCTTGAACTACTTCAAGGAGGGCTTCACCATCAGGGGGGCTTGACTTATTTTCTTGCTACCATATGTAATGTACTTTTCATCTAAATCATCTGGATTCCTTTCACCAGTCAATAGCATTCCTTTAATCTTAGGTAAAGGCATGAATTCAGTCCTCAGTTTAAGCAGCTCTTCATCAGTGTAGAACTCTACTTCCCCCAACACTTCTTCCTCCTCCTCAGTATCACCAGGTACATTATCAGACTTTATAGCATCTAACCACATTGTTATTTGCTTATCCTTTGCAGCATTGATGCACCTATTTACATCTCCCTGATCCTCAATCAAATGCATCTTGCCATCCTTCCACATCCCATAATAAACCTTATTCTCTAAGTATCCTAACTGCTCACACAATCTATCAAGATATTTAATTGTGCACCTATTACCCTCCATGAAATCAAATGCACTTACAGTACCATCTATGTATCTCAATTCTTCACTATCAACAAGCATTCCACCATGCTTTAGTTGTATGGTGTAACACCTATCTAGAAAGTGATATAGTCCTGAAATGAATCAAAAAATACAGTGAATGAAAAAAAATTTATACACTGAAAATACAACAACAAAAAAATAAATAAAAAAAAAAAGACAATCAAGGCCATACTGAAATGAACCAAAAATGCACTGAATGAAATTTTTTTATACACTGAAAATACAAAAAAAAAAAAAAACAATCAAGGCCATACTGAAATCGGTTTTGTTTTAAACTCAACAATAAACGGAAAACAACACTAGTTAATCAAAACAACACATAACCACAACAAAATAATTTCATAAAAAGAACATAAAAAACTTACCCCAAAAAAGTTAAAAATAAAACGAACTGAAAAAACAATAAATAACAAAGTGGGGTTAGGACAAACATACTGTAGTCTGGAATGCCATATTTGACTAAATTCTTCCTACGCAACATTGGGCTATTCGAATTTTGGTGCGAATCGCCGGCGCAATTCGTTGGAACAAATCGGCGGAGCAAAAGAGGGGTTAGGGCTTTTTCGATTTGTGTTGAGTGAGAGGGGAGGTGGTGTGTACGCGATAGGGGTGTATTCGAATTTGGGTGATATGTTTAATTAGTTTTTTAATCGTTAATTAAATGTCAATTAGTATTATAATTAAATTTAAATTTAATTTAACGGACTCGCTGTTAGGAGCCGTCAAATGTTGGGACTAAGTATGCAAATCCGTTAAATATGGGACCAAAATTACAAAAAAAATTAATTTGGGACCACAAAGAATCGTTTTGGGACTGTTTGCAAATTATCCCATGTTCCATGGGACCAAAAATGCAAAAAACTCAATTCTTGTGAGATGGTGTAATGCTATACATATTTAAATTAAATGTAGTTTATCAACTTGTTCAGTCATTTGAGCTGTTTTTCTTTTCTTTTTCTGGAAGATCTTGCAAGAGAGCGTATCCTACATAAGTATTCATCATTGTATTTGTGGATAATAATCAACATTAGTCCTTATTGATTGTGTGTCTAAACTAAATGCACTGATTGTGTGTCTAATAAACGGTAAAAATAGAGAGGCGGGCATGAATGTGAATAATAATCAACATTAGTCCTTAATTGATTGAATAAACTGTCTTGGAGAGAAGTAGAGAACACTATGAAAGTATTTGAGCATTCAGCTCAAATATTAACCTAAAATAATAAAATTAATATATAATAAATATAAAGAGCTTAAGCTCTCTCTCTCTCTCTTTTATATGTTTTGAATTATATATTGAGCCACTCCTTTTGCCAAGTACAGATATGAGAAGAGACATTAAGAGTAGTTTTAGCATCAGGGCCAACCACATAGTAAGGTGAATCTTGAGGGTACTCAGCTGCCATCTCCAACCAGTAGAGATTAGGCTCCCAATCAACTCTTTTGAGGACTTTGAGTATTTCCTTCACAACTACTTTGGACCCTTGTGCTGATAAATGTATTCCATCTCTGCATAACATTTCATGAATAATCCATCAAGAATGGTGGGTACAAAACAAACAAAGCCTCTCGTTAAGTAGAGCACTTACATAAAGCAAGCGTTGGCCCAATCTTGTGTTTGTTGAATTGCAGTCCAAAGGTTGATGGCCTCAACATCCATTTCTTTGCACAGCTCTACCAGAGCTTCTGAATATATACGACACCCCTCGTTTGTCCGGGATTGATTATCAAATGCACCCCTGAATATGGGGAATAATAAGCATTAGATCAGATTAGATAAGATAAGGCGATACACACTTTTTGTGACCACCAAATTACTAATAGTACACCCGCCACTTAGTCAAACTTGTTATAAAAGTTGGTTAAGTAATGCCTAATGTTTTTTTCTTAAAGATTATAGTACTCATTTTAAGCCAATATTTCTTATATTTTACTTTTCGACAATGTAATAAACAAACTTAGACTTAAATGAAAGAAATGACCTTTGAATAGCATATATAAATTTATTTGATTGACTAAGCAGCGGGTGCACTAGGTAATTTTGTGGGTGCAAATAGCATCTCCCATCCTTAAAACGAGACTTGTTTCAGTATAGATTACCCAAAAATTTCACGAATTCTTGCTTCGTTCACTGGAGGAGAACTGAGACATATTACCCGCGTCGTATCTGAAAGAGACTGGAATTGATGAACAACATTGTTAGAATGGATGTTCTGTTGTCTTAGACCATAAGAAAGACAATTTGTTCAAAATTTTATTATCACCTCCTAATAATGCAAGGATAGAAAGAAGTGTTGTGTCTGATCTTTAACAAGTTCATCACAAGTTTCACATATAGTATATATATACAATCACACGGCAAAACAGACCTTGATATGAAGTATTATTCTTTTCATGTTCTCCACAAATTCAGGAAGAGGAACATGACAACCGATGCCACTTGGGTGAGGGCCTGTCGAATCATTACCACCGAAGTATAATATAACCAAAGAAGGCTGAATAGGGTCATCCTGAACTCATAATACTATGAGTTAGTAGATATACTTAACACGAATCATCAATAAGCTACATAATTCAGACAACTAGAATCATTATGTACCATCTATGACCTACCTTGGGGAAAACCTCGTCCAAGATTCCGAGAGCCATCCTTGTGTTCCAACCAGAGTATCCTCTTAGTATTACATCTGCCTGCAAAAAATTAGAAATAAGCAGTTATTTAAGGTGGAGTTGCAGAGGTTAATAAGCAACAAAATCATCTAATAAGCCATTGAAGGCAACTTGCTGTTCTTATGCTTAAATACATAGTTTCTTCGAGTATCCAAAGCTGTTCCTTATAACCACGCTAACAAGAACTCAAGTTTTTCTTTCATTCATCACATTGTTTTAGGACTTAAACTCAGAAATCTATGCTCTCTTTAGACATTTCATTGTATACATTGTTTAGTAAAGTACTTCTCTAAAATATTATACTTTTTTATTCATCACATTGTTTAGGATTTAAATAATTAGAAATCTATGCTCTTTTTAGACATTTATAAAATACTCCTACTTTTTGTTCTTTTTAGACATTTTTAAATACTTCCACTTTTTCCTTTATCCTTGTGGTAGAGTAAACAGGACCTTAAATTGGAATCTAAAATCAAATCACACATAAAACTCAAAGCCATTACTGGAATTTGAGATTGATCCCATATCTGAATCTATGATCAAATCCCAGAAACAGAAAGCACAACAACTTGTAAATCTATGATCCCAACACATAATATCATTATAAAAATCCCAGAATCAGAAATGAGCACCCCCCAAAAAAAAAAAAAAATAGGATTATTGAGCAAATTGCAGAAAATGGGTACCTTTCGTGCGTAAAGATCAGCAAGAGTAGCACCCCAACCTCCAATATTGTAGCACATCTGAACTATGGACGATCCGAATAGTACAAACTGTGGACGACGTGGACCCACCATTTTTCTTTCTTCTTCTTCTTCTTCTGAGTTTTCTTTCTGTGTGTTTTACAAATTAGAGGAGTTGAACTTGAAGGAAGATGAATAGGGTTTGGTGTTGTGCTACGGTAGGTGGAGAACCGCTACGATTTTATTTTACATTTTCTTTTTTAAGGTAGGTATTCGTCAACGTTCCCATTGGTTGACAATAATTATCACCAAACTCCACAATCAATCCCACTTGGTTTGCTCTTCAAATCCTCCCTTTGTTATAAGATTTCCATTACTTTTTAAGTAGGCAAAAACTTATATGCACTTGGTTTATAGGATGAACCCGGGTTGCCCTACCCATAACCTGACCCGCTTATACTAAATGGGTCATATTTAAAAAAATACAATACAAACTCTTTTCGTATTTCGCGGACATTCTTTCCACCGTGTTTTTTCCACACGATCTCGCTGCTGCCGCCTTAATCGGGAGTCATCGCCGCCGCCCTAACAATGACCATCGTCGTCATCGCTTGTCATCTTTATCGCCGTGTGAGTTCGTTTTCCCTCTTTCTTTAGTCATTTATGCACTCTGCTATATTTGAGTACTGTCATGATCTTCTAAATCGTGATTCAAACTTGAGAAATTTTTGTGTAAATTAAAATAATGTAATATCAAACAAATTAAAATTACCTCAAACTACTGGAAACTCTAGCTAGGTTTTGAATAAGATAAATATGCATACATGACATATATATATATATGTATATATATTTTAAGTCATGTGAGGTGTCCAAAAATCCAATGTTTCAAAATGTTTCCACAACTAAGAGGAAATTGAGTAATCGAGATAATGCAAATGTATCTCCTATACGAAAGAAAAACTTGAGAGGAAAGTTAAACACGATTGCAGTGTTGTTGAAGGAAAAAACCAAGAAAAAAGATAATATTCACAGTGATTGTAGGAAAAAAATTGTAGAAAATACTGATAAAAGGTACACATTATTTATTTATGCATGACAGTGATAACATTTCTTCATGATAGTGATAACATATATACATGACAATGATTGTAGTTATTCATGATAGTGATAGTATTGCTACATGATAGTGATAGCATTTCTTCATAACAGTGATAACATATATACAAGACAGTGATTGTAGTTGTGCATGATAGTGATAGTATTGCTACATGACAGTGATAACATTTCTTCATGATAGTGATAACATATATGCATGGTAGTGATAATATTAATATATTGGTGATAGTTGTTTCTAAAATATATAAGTAACTAACTATATATATTTTGTCATTGATATACTTGTATTTTTATATTTTCTGGAAGCCTACCATTTTTATCCATTAATGGTTTTAATTTTCTTCACTAAATTTAATATCACCAATATATTTTTGTTTATCAATTTTTGTTTTTTCTTTTTTTGTGCAGTGATTTCATATGTCAAAGTAGGCCCGGAAGTTTGTGTAATTTGGTAAAGAAATTTTCAGAACAACAGAAGGATGATGTGAGGAGTATAGGCTTTGGTGGACTTTTACACCTCAATATTTTCGTGTGCTCTAACCCTGGTATTCTACAATGATTAGTCGATAACTTCAATTGCTACAGTTGGATGCTTACCATAGACAACCATCGTAGCTTTGTTATCACAACAGATGATGTGTTTGATGTGTTACCATACATAAAGTGTACAACTTTTATAAGAACAAACCAGCTTTGATCGAGTGTATTGCTAAAGAGAAGAAAGATGAAGTCTTGAAGGTGTTGGAAGAGAAGAAAAATGTTGTTGTTGAGAGAAGGAAAACGAGAACAAACAATTAGGCTGTTGTATAGTCTACGTTGTCTATAGTCTTTTTTGAACAATGTTAGTTTATATGTTTGATGTGTACGTAAAAATAAATTTAACTAATCCTAATCGTACTTGACATTTATATTTTTTGAGTAGTCTATATTTTCAAGAAAAGTGTTTGTGCTTCTATACAAGTCAAAATAAACAAGTCCACATAGTTGATGACAGTTATAATATTTGCTATATGACAGTGATAATATTGCTGCATAATAGTGATAATATTCATATATGACAGTGATAACATTTAACATGATATTGATGTTATATTGTTGTTTCTAAAATCGTATCAATGACAGTGATAACATATATACATGACAGTGATTGTAGTTGTGCATGATAGTGATAGTATTGCTACATGACAGTGATAATATTTCTTCATGATAGTGATAACATATATACATAATAGTGATTGTAGTTGTCTATGATAGTGATAGTATTGCTACATGACAGTAATAACATATATACATGACAATGATTGTAGTTGTGTATGATAGTGATAGTATTGCTACAAGATAGTGATAACATTTCTTCATGATAGTGATAAGCTCATCACTCTCCACCCCCAATCCAACATCATCATCACCAGCTTCCATTGTGCTGAGATTTGTGCTTGAAATAAGCATGCAATTTCCACACTAATCATAGAAATAGTGGATAATTGTGACAGTGATAACCGTTTTATATGACAGTGATAATCTTTTTACATAACAATGATAGTCTAACAAATGAAATAGTTCTATTGCATAACAAATGAAATATAAATCTGATTGATTACAATATGATAAAATCTAAAATAAATGAGAATTTGGTGTTTTTGAACCAAATTCCTTTTGTAGAACTGAAGTCGATCCGCGTTTTTTCCTTTTTATTTTTCTCAAACCTCTTACGTTCAATCTATGCATCTCATCAACTGTCACTTTCGTCATACCAACTAGAGAACCATTTGTATCATCAAGATCAACATTGTATTCTGCATTTGAAGGAAATACCTTGCATAAATATACTGATAAATGTTTATAAATAACATAAATATTTTTATTTATTTTTTTAGAATTCTTGTACCTTGATTTACTACCAAAACATCTTGTTCAAATATTATATCCATCTGTTGAAGTGCAATCATTGATCTCACCTTCTTCTAGTTGATCTTCAAGGGATTCAAATTGTATTTTATCTAGTAACATCTGTAAATGAAATAAAAAATCAATACGAGTGTATAATATAAAGATGTATAAACAACATATTCCATGAAAAAAGATTATCACTATCATGTAGAAAGATTGTCACTATTATGCAAAACTAGTGTCACTATCATGAATAATTACTATCACTATTATATTCAGCTATTATTATTATCATTTACAAAGGTTATCATACTACTATCACTGTCATACACAACTTCTATCACTGTCATGCACAACTTTTATCACTATCATGCATAACTACTATCACTATCATATTCAACTATTATTACTATCATGTACAAAAGTTATCATTAAACTATCACTATCATACACAATTTACTATCACTGTCTTGTACAACTACTATCACTCATGTAGAAAGGTTATCACTATTATCTACAATCTACAACTATTATTACTTTTATACACTATCACTGTCATGCAAAACTTCTATCACTATCATGCACAACTACTATCACTATCATATTCAACTATTATTATTATCATGTACAAAATCTATCATACAACTATCACTATTATACACAATTAACTATCACTGTCATGTAGAAAGATTATCACTATTATTACTTTTATACATTATCACTGTCATGCACAGCTATTATCACTGTCATGCACAACTTCTATCACGTTTATGCATAACTATTGTCACTATCACGTATAAAGGTTATCACTATCATTCATTAAGTTACATGTATTTCTAATCTCTAATTTCACCAGAACACTACTCGATATCATCAATTGTTACCTCCAAAATCTCTTGTGAACGACTCTGTATTTGTCTTGAACAACTCTAACGTTGCGTTGGATTCCTCATTTTCTTCATGATTATTCATCATTCTCAAGGAAGAAGGCGACGCCCGCAACAATTTAGCAAATTAATTAGATTATTACGACGAAATTCTCACCTGCGCAGAATTACAAGTTATTTAGTATGACGAAGATGAACAATACAGAAAGGATCACATCATTGAAGACGCAATTCTCTTCAATAGAAACAATAACATAATTGGAGACATAAATCTCTTTATTCGATACCGATTGCGGATAAAAGAAAGGAGACGACTGAGGCAGGATTCAGTAGAAACACATTCTCTCCTGTAAAAATATCGCTTATATATTTCGGGTCAATGGATCGGGTCAAAATAGAGTTCACCCAAGTGTTACTCTTTTAAGTAATATATATTAAGTTGGGATTTTCTACCGTCAGTAAGGCTTCGCCCTTCCTGATATCAGGTAATACTTCGGATAGCATTGGATTATTGATCCAACGTATAAAATTTATTTTAAGTGATTGCACTTTGCATTATTGCGTTTGCACTTTGTTATATGCAATTGCACTGCATCACCTTACTAATAATTTAAATTAATTAATGTTAAATGACGAAATGGTCCTTTTAATTTTAAAATAAAAAATTAATTAATTATAAAATAACATATATACCATCTTTAACATTTTATTTTTAAATTAAAATAGTTTTAAACATAATTAAATTTATAAATAAAAAATATGACATGTATCTCTGGTCAACATTCAATCACTTTTTACTTTAAAAAAAAAATTGAAGAACAAGACGTATGAACTGCAAAAAGAGGTGTTCATGGTGAGAATAAATTATTTTGAAGAACGAGATGCATAAACTGCAAAAGAGGTGCTCATGGTGAGGATAAATCATTAATACTGGAGACATCATTTACGTCGATGATAATACTTGAGTTTTGCAATTCTAATTTCAATTTAACATCCACAAAAGAACATCAATCCACTAACCCCCTTTAAATTTTCCAATTAAAACATTCCAGAAGAAATTTTTTATGATTCCATCTAATCATCGTCATATTCACTGTATTTGACTCTACTTCTACTCGTTGTTTGTTTTAATCTGATTTCTTCAATAAACTCAGCAAGACTCTGCCACATCCGAGACTGCTTCTTGAAAATCCACTGGTTGATGCCAAAGAGAAAGGAAAAAGTTGTTGCCATCGTCAATTGAGAAAAAAAAAAAAAAAAGTTTTTCAGCGCAAGAAAAAATCTCTAAGCAGATCGAAAATTGAATTCAGAGCATCCATATTATTCTTGTTTTTAGTCGATAGATCTAGGTTTTGAGAATTGAGGAAAGATGCATTCGACAAGAACAATTTGGAGATAAGGGTTTTTTTTTTCATTTGGTCCGAGGAAAAATATGGAGTAATTAAAGTGGTGTTTAAATATTTTAATTTATTGATTATCAAATTAGTATGAAAGAGGAGAAGTTTAAGTTTGTAAATTTGTAAAATAATGTTATATAAAATATAATTATAATGACATTTTAGTAATTGTATATATATATTTTTTTTTTTTAAAATAATTATTTTATTCTAGTGCGAAGCTAGATTATCCAGAGCGAAATTAAATGACGTGTCAATTTTTTATTGGATACCTGACATCAGGCGGGGCGAAAGCCTAGCCTGACCTTAGAAAAATCCTATTAAGTTTGTAATAGAAAAGGTGAGAGGTTTAAGAAAAAAATAGGATAATTGTGTGATAATATGTGTAAATAAATAAATAATAGCAATATGTAGAGTATAAATTTAGAAGATACTTGTAAAAAATAGAATGAAAAACTTATAGTGGGACGAATTAAGATTAAAAAATAGAAAATTTATCCTTAGATAGAGGGAATATATAATAAAAAGTGTTGTGCAATTATTTATAGTGAACAATCACAATCATTCAACTAATATTATTTAGTAAAAATAATTAATAATATTTAAAAATAATAAATAATATTTAAAAATATACTTGACTTACATAATTTTACAAATACATATTTGATATCATACATCATATATTAAAGTTGTGACGTACTATTAATCTGTTTGTTGCGTTGTGTTTACTTGGAATAAGGTTGAATTAGGACTAATAATGAAGACAAATCCAAGTTTGCATTGTAAACGCAGCCTTAAATGGAAGACAAATCTTATTCTGGTTTTTTACTAGTCAATAATGTAAGCACACCATTGGTTTAGGTAGATTCCCTTTCCCATTTATAATAATTACTCTAACCGTTTGGTGGGGTCAACGTTGCATGTGAGTGTTTCTTTCTTTCGTTCTTTCTTTCTTGTCTTTCAGGCTATTTTAGACTATAATTATGGGTGACTTCCACTCAAATATCATAACTAAAAATAAATAAAATAAAGTTTCCAAATAAATAAAATAATGGGGGTGGCGTGGCGGCTGCCGGCTGCTCACCCCAATGTCACCAAACCAATATCATCTCTTGTTTTATACATACATGACATATCTTAATTGGCTATTGTAATTTTACACATTAAAATATAACAAAGTTGATTATACATAATATGTATTTAAAAAATAATGAAGAATTAGGTTGAGTTATTTATAAAATATGAAAAAATTAAAATTAGATTGAATAGTAGATTGTGTATGTGAATGAGAGAGAATTGAATATTATATTAAAATGTTTAGTTGAATGAAGGTCACACATAAATATAATCTTATAAATAAAAATACGATGTTCATATAGAGAATGATAATTTTACATGCAACTAATATTTTTCTGTGAAAATAATTAATACTACAATTTTAGCTGGCTTATTAAAAATCATAATTCATCATGTCATTTTTTCTGTAAAAGTGGTTTTCGTAAAAAAATTGAAGGGAAAAATATTAAATCATATAATAAAAAATTTTAATTTATGTGATGAAAAAAAATTAGTTTGTATATATTAAAAAGTGTTAACATTGCTCAATAATTAAGTTAAAATTCGTGAAACAAATTTCTATTTTGTTGGCTGCGGTAAAAATAGATGGGACTTGCTAATATGGATCAAAATCGAGTCAATGTAACACCTTCCTTTGAATCATAGCTTCTCAGTTCTCACATATAATTAAATAATTTTTTTTTTTTGTAAAAATAAATTACTTAAATATTAAGTATAAACATACATAAAATTTGAAATAATAAACCATTATTCTTGAATGGTGATATAGGCAATAAATCAAGATGGGTGGATACTTCTCACCATCCATCATTTATGATCTTGCGACCATTTTACAGACAAATAAATCTATGAGAAAACAGCAATCAATGTCCAAAAAGGAATATCCGATTCTTTCATTTATAATCTGTGATATTAGAAGGGAACTGGAACAGAAGATTTCGAGACTAAAGCCTCGACTTCTTCTTGTTCCATCCACTCGATTTTCCATTGAGCAATATTATGAGAGGCATTAATGGTGGTTCTGCCATCAAGACCAACCGTGTAATACGGTGAGTCGTCTGAAAATTCAGAGGGCATTGACAACCAATACAAGCTCGGTTCCCATTCTGCCCCTCTAAGTACCTTAAGTATCTCCTTCAATACAACTTTGCTCCCTCCAGACGACAAATGAATTCCGTCCCTGAATAAAATGCGCTTTCATCATCAAAAAAATGACGAAGATAAATAGGAAGCAGAGATCATACTATAAACAGTGTAGTGAAGATTAAATAACATAATAGTTTGTAGGCTATACCGTAAATAAGCTGTACTCCAATCATCTCTATGCTGGAAAGCAGCCCATAAATTGATGACTTTTACATCAATTTGCTTGCCCAATTCCACCAAAGCCTCGGAATATATACGACACGCTTCATTTGTGCGTTCTTGCTTGTCAAACATATTGCTGATGAGACAGATTGGGGAGAGATGGAGAGAGAATAAAACCACATTTTTAAGATAACTATACATGGTAAGGTAAATAATCCAACATTAGGAAAGCTCACCCAAAATGTTGGCGAATCATTGCTTCGTCTACAGGGGGAGAGGTAAGAAAGATTATCCGAATATCCTCTGAAAGACTCTACAAATGGTGCCAATCTGTGTAAGAAGAGCATCTAAGCGGATATAGGGGAAAAATGTTTTTTTAGTCCCGTAACTTTGGGTTGCAAAAGGACATTATGTTTGCAGACCTGTAAATTAAGGACAATACCTTTTAATTTATGCAAATGCAAGCCAAAAATTGGCTCAAATTAGCCCAAATCTAAAATTGCATGTTAGTCCCACACAAGGACTGAAAATTAGTTGGCCTACATTCACATAAATAAAAAGTATTGTCCTTAATTTACAAACTCGTAAACATAATGTCCTTTTGCAACCACAAAGTTACGAATTTAATATTTTTTTTCCCGCCGAAATAGGCAAAACTACATGTACATCTTGAATTGAAACATAAATCCTGATTACTACACAGCAAATAAATACTACTCCCCTCCCCACAGGGATTTTTTTTTGCAGCATACAAACATCAGAGACCATAAGAAATCAGGGGATATACGGCATTAGTACAAGAGAATTGTGTTACCATGAGATGAAGAGCAATCTTTTTCATGTTTTCAACGTATTCGTGAAGAGGAACGTGAGGACCTAGGCCACTAGGGTGTGGGCGCATTGCATCATTACCACCAAAATATACTATAACCAGAGAAGGGTGATCAGCAGCATCCTGAGAATCCATCAAATGGTGTGTTAGAAATACTTTGATCATCAAGTTTAGACGGTAAGAACAGATTGAAGATTTTGCTTGGCGATAAACAATTACCATTATGTACCTGTGGAAACACCTGATTTAAGACCTGAAGAGCATTCCTTGAATTCCAACCAGAGTATCCGCGTACTATTATGTCTGCCTACACAAGCAGTCCAAATAAGTCAACATTTATGTGGAATTGAAACAACTTAATGATTAACAGAATTGGCAAGAATTTCTGAAACCTCATCATACTGTTATGGGGTCCGTTTCTTCTCTTTCTTTTTCATTAGGACATCACAAATCATGGTATTGCAATTTCACTTGCTCTAGTCTAGGCACACTAAGTTGTAATTACTAGAAATAAGCATTTAGTCATCCCAAATTCAGATGTCAAGTATATATGATACGGCCAAGGGCAATCATTCATAAATATCATCATCACAATCGCAATACGGCCACTCGTTGATCATAAAAAATTAGGGCTAAAATGAAACATGAAACTATATATACACACACATGAGCGTAATAGAATCAGTTGATACCTTCCTATCGTAGAGGTCAGTGAGAATAGATCCCCAGCCTTCAGCAATGAGGGACATCTGAACTATGGACGAACCAAACAACACAAACTCTGGTCGACCACGCCCCACCATCTCTCTCTCTCTCTCTCTCTACTCTCTTATCTACTCTCTGAAATGTGCATCATATTTTATGCCGCGGGTCTTTGTCCCATCCCTCTCCCACCTGTTCCTTTGCTCCGTTTTCTCGGGCGGATAATTTAGATAAAAATATATTTTAGCCCTCAAAAGAAACGGGCACTAATTTGTTCAAAGAAAAAAAAAACGCACTAATTATAAATTCTTCGTTCCATAAAGTTCTACACATTTTTATTTTCGGGTCGTCCCAACCAGTTCTACATACTTCTAAAAAAAATCACATAGTATTAATAACCTCACAAATTTCTCGGGATGGAGGGAATATAATTTAGATATAATATGTGAACCACTTACATGGGTTATCATGCACCATTTTTTAAATTTTGATTTTTTAGTTAAATATTTGATATTCATCATTAAATATTTAGGGGGTGTTTGCTTCACGGGATAGTCTTGATTGATTGTTTAATCCTAAGTAATATTGTGTTTGCTTGGAGGGACTCTGACCCAATATTAAAATTGAGTCCGAGACCAAAAGTAGTTTAATCTCATGTTTTTAGGACAAACTAATCCGACTAGGGGAGTTTGGATTACCTTGTCCCAAACTGAAAATTACTATATTATCCTTATATTTTCTATTATTGTTTTAATTGTTGAGGACAGTAACATCATTTACCTATCAATCCCACCTAATCCATCAATCCAAATGCAAAATTATCTTTATCATTACAAAATAAAAAAAGAACAATCCTACAATCCAAACATATATTTATTCCAAATATATCAATCTCAATAGTACAATCCAATTTAATCTATCCCATCTAATCAATCCCGTCTCGTGAAGCAAACGACCCCCTAGTATTTAAATATTTTTTAAACTTGATAACTTAAATATTATATTTTTGACTTTTTTATACTTAAATATAAATAATTTAAACAGTAAAAAAATTAATTATTGTTGATATCCTTGAAATATAATATGATATCACATATCTTAATTTTAATACTTTAAACCCAATATTTGATATTTTAAAAATTTTCAAAACTGAACAGCTCTTTCTCTTAGGTTTCTCCCCCTACTCTTCTCCCCCAGAAAGAAAATTCACCTTTGCAACAACCTCCCCTCTTCTCCCCCTCCTCCTTTTCTTTTCTTATTCTACTCCATCCTATCCCCTTTTCACCGTTAAAGTCCATCTCTGCCACCGGCCTCCTCCTCCTTCGTCCGCCGCAACCGCCGGCCGCCGGCCACCTCCTTTGTCACCCGCCTCCGTCACCGCTTACTAGCCTGTTCGTCCATTCAGTGATTTTGTGTTTGGGTCAACGGGACGACTCCTTCAACGTCGTGCATACGACAGATTGTTGTTGGGTCGTCCCATTGACCCCTTTTTCTTTTATTTTTGTTTTTTTGCTTTTTTTTTTTTAGTTTCTGTTTTAGTTTCTTTATTTTTCTTGGATGGTTTTTTTACTTCCTTTTGGAGATTTTCCTCACTTTGTGTGCCCCCTACTCCCTCGTGGAAGTTTCCTTCATCTTTGTATATTTTTTTGCCCTTGTGAAGGTTCTCTTTCTTTGTATGGAGGTCGGTTGTGGGTCTCTAACTTTTAGGGATTAGGCTTTTAGTGTCTCTTTGTCTTTTATTTTGTCTTCGATCTCTTGAAATGAGACTGTCTGAGGCGTAGAAATTTTTCACTTATGAGGACGGAGACCGGGCTTGTTGGCAGACAGAAATTGCACCAGTCCCTCCACTCCTCACAATTGGATTTGAGCGATTGTTCGAGCTTAGGAAATAGCTGGTCTATTTTTATACTTGTTCTTCTATAAAACCTATTTCTTCCATTGTAAAAAAAAAAATCAAAAGTGGTACATAATAACCCTTATCTGAGTGGTTCAAACAATATCAACTAATAAAGTCATATTTCGTTTTTTTTTCCACACCCTCACCTTTTCTTTCCACTTTCTTCTTTAATATTAGCATTACAAAGTTTTATATGAAAATATTTCATTACAAATTTACAAAATTATTTGAAAATTTTAAAATATCAAATTTTCTCTTTATTATAATTTACATTGCTCAAAGCTTGAAGAAGCAATTACAATTTACACATGAATTACAAAACCTCAAGCAAATTATTAGTAACAAATACGTAGTTGGACTGCACACATCCTTTATATTATCTTTCATCAAAAGTGACTTATGAGATTTCATTATTAAGCTCAAACTTCAGTAAATGCGTATAATACATCAAATACTTCACTTATGTGTTCATGAATACATGAGCCTAAAGCCCTCCAAGTTCAAAGCTTCGACTTAATGCCATTCATCATCCACTTCCTTTTCCATCCAGAAATGCCAATAGAGGAGTTGAAGGTGGATTTACCATCAGGGCGAACCAAGTAATATGGTGAATCGTCTGCAAATTCAGTCGCCATTGACGTCCAAAACAGGCTTGGCTCCCAATCAGCCTCTTTCATAACCTTCAATATCTCCTTCGCCACAATTTGGCTTCCTTCACGTGTAAAATGGATTCCGTCTCTACATACATAAATGGATGATTGTAAAAGTCGTGTTTTCAGGACAAACTTTGACATAATGCATCAAAAAATCCATGCTATCAACTTATGTTTCTATAGGTCTCCAAATACTCCCTCCGACCCACACAAAGCTATCCATTTGAAATTTTCACACTTTTTAAGGAAAAGTAATATTTTAAATATATTTGGTGATGAGATATGGTGTGAAAGAAAAAAGGTAGAGAGAGGAGGCTAAGTGAGTATATTTTAATTTTATTTGAGTGATAAAAGGTGTAATAAAATTGAAAATTGAGAATAGTTGTTAAAATTTTTTTAGCCATTTAAGGAAATGGGTAGCCTGGGGTGGGACGACGAAAAAGCGAAATGAGTAGCTTTCTGTAGAACGGATATATAATCTTAAAAGAATCAAAAGATTATTTCACAAGCTCCCTTGAGATGAAAATTGTCAGAATTTGTCAATTCACCCTAATAGTTCTCATAAATAATGTATATGCCAACTTCATTTAATTTTAATTATACACAAGAGTATTTTTCACAAGTCATTTTAAGTACTCACCACAAGTATTGAAGTTAAAACAACTTGTACAAAATACAATAAAATTAATGTACATATTATTTAACGGAACAATTAAGAAAAATAGAAAAATTTCGTCAATTTTCGTATCGAGGGAAGTCGTGAAATAAAATTTCAATATTTGAGGGGCTTCTTGAAACGAAAAATAGTCACTTATCAAAACAAATGTTGATAGTTTAGGGATATTTTGATTCATTATACCTAGAAAAACAACTTGTGACATGATAAGTAAGGATGTAGTACTGCACTGCTGATACACCATAAAGCACAAACTTACACTAAACAAGTTGTTGCCCAATCTTCTCTTTGCTGAATTGCTGTCCAAAGGTTGACAACTTTAATGTCCAATTGTTTGCACAACTCTACCAAGGCTTCTGCGTACCTTCGGCAGGTCTCATTTCTCCGGTCTTGATTATCATGCACATTACTGGTTTTCAAAAGACGGAAGAACAATCCCAATTTTTTAATGTTGTGATAGGAAGGAACAAAACAAATGGATATTGAATTGAAGTTCAGAATACCCAAAGTTTTTGCGGATCATTGTCTCGTTGATAGGAGGAGATGTAAGAAAAATTAACCTTGTCTTCTCCGAAAGACTCTACAAACAGTGCTTACGAATGTAATTAATGTTGTTGGAAATCAGGGAAAGGGACTCTAATATCTATAAGGCTACATGTTTCAATCAAGTACTGAAAATTAAAACAGCATTATTAGTAGCTTCACAAACCATAACCACTGCAGGCTATCGTCCATCTAATGAGCCTTGTTAATAGATTCACTAGTTCTTTCTGAACAAGATGCACTAGTTGAAGACGAGTCTCCATATATGTATATAGCTTGATAGGCTTCATCAATTTTTTCCCAATAAAAAGAATAAATATTGACAATAATACGCAAAAATGGCTAATCATGTAAATACTTATATTAGTTTTGCTACAGTTTTCTAATCTTGATTCAAGCCACAATAAAGCCATTTTCCCAATAGAGAGAGAGGGAGAGAGTGTGTGTGTGTGTGTGTGAGAGAGAGAGAGAGAGAGAGCATAATTTACCTTGAGATGAAGATAAATCTTTTTCATGTTTTCAATATACTCTGGTAGAGGAACATGAGCACCTAAGCCACTAGGATGAGGGTGCATTGCATCATTACCACCAAAGTATACTATAACCAAAGAAGGTTGAACCTCCGCCTCCTAAAAAACGAATTGCGATGAAACAAAAATTGTTTTAAATTCAAAATCATAATAGCAGAAGAACTGCAAAACGATGAGCATATTTAATTTCCCACAAGTGATGAACCATGCTGCAACACCAAAAGGACTTATAATTTCATGAACTGTTTGTGTGATTTCATATTCAACCTGACCATTATGGAATCATCATTCGAGCAGATTACCTTGGGGAAAACTAGGTCCAACACTTGAAGAGCGCGCCTCGAATTCCACCCAGCATATCCTCGTAGAATTATGTCCGCCTATTAACCCATTAAACACGCACACACACATTGTTACTTGGATTATATAATTTATTCTATCACGTATTTGCATCTCGGTAAACAAGACAACAGAGTTGATTGCCGATTATTCCACAGTCTTCAAACAACTCCAGATTAAAAATTCCTTTTAATAAATTACAGAACATTAAAGCCAAACAAGGCAAACCACCATAACAGTCCCTTGATATATACTCATATGAGATGAGAGAGAGAGAGTTAGGTACCTTGCGGTCGTAGAGATCAGCAAGGATAGCTCCCCATCCTTCATCCGCAAAACACTGCTGAACAATGGACGACCCAAAGAGCACAAACTGTGGTCGACCCGGCCCGATCATATCTACTCTCACACTTCACATTCAGCTGATTTTCAATTTTATAAGCAACTTCGGCGGACTAAAGAAAGGAGATAATAATTTATTTCCTCTCTCTTGCAGTTTCGTCATAAAAGGAAGGGATAGCTGCCTAAATTGGGCTTCTCAACCTAACCCCAGTTAAATAATTGGGCTTGCCCATAATGCTTTTCAATATTGGGCCCTAAACAACATTTGAGGCCCATATTTTTTAGGCCAGTGTGATTCTCGTGGTTTAAACTTTAAATTCAACTGAGATGCACATGATCTATTTATGTAAAATGATGAGGAAAATAAAAACAATGTGGAACAACAAATGGTTGGAATTGATTTCGGAAATTGGAAAACGGCTTTATTGACAAAAATTTGTGTGAACTGATTGTATAATGACAGTGCATATACATGATATTAATTGTAAAAATATAGTAATTTATTTTATGCATATACTATCATAGTGTTATTCTTTAATCAATTTATAGAAAGTATTAGAGTATTAGACACACAATAAATTAAGCCAACAAACTCGCACGTGCGCGAACCGTGCCTTGATAAAAATTAAAATACACAATAAAGGCTGAACTTTTTTGTCTTTGATTTTTTTTTTTTTTGATAGGTAACTTTTTTGTCTTTGAATGTTCCGAATCTTCCGATCAACTGATTAAAAAATTGTTTTCCTCGACTACTAAGGTTGGATATAAAATTATATTGTATTTAGGGATACACACTAACTATTAATGATTAGAGTGTGTTTACTGTGAATCAAGTTTTACGGTGAAACTTGATCCATATTGAAAAAATAGATCAATTTTCTTTTCAGTTATCCCAACTAATAACTTTTAGTAATATAGGTAATACTCTTCCGTTATTATAACCGATACTCTTCAATAATATAGGTAATACTCTTTAGTTATCACGACTGATACTCTTTAGCAATATAGTACATACTCTTCAGTTATCACGACTGAAACATTTTAGTAATATAGGTAATACCGTTCAGTTAATACAACTGATACCCTTTAGTAAATGATCGAGTTTCACCGTGAATCCTTGTTCACAGTAGATTTTTTGTCTAATAATTATTAACACAAAAAATATATAATATAAAAAAAATGAATTTGTTATAGGATATTTTGTAATTAATAATTTCAATTTGTAAGCATTTATATTTGCCTACAAATTTCAACAAAAGAATTGTAGGTAATTTGCTCATAGGTAATTTTATTTGCATACAAAAATATAATTCCATAGATAATTATCTACTAATATTCCGTTGGCAATCGTTAATATGTACTAAAGTTATCTTCTATTGATTTATCCTATGAACTTTCGTAGAAATTTAATTAATTATCTTCATTTGTTCCGTTAGTACGTAATGAAGTGTTGTAAAATAAATCATGCAAATTCGTATATAAGACATAGACAATCCTTACTATTTAAGCACGAAATTAATTTTGTTGAAAAATTACATAACTAATTCGTTATTTTCTTGTAGCGATACAATCGTGAATCTGTGACACGCGATAGAATCAAACGTTGTGCAATTTGAAATATATTTTATTTTTTTAAAAGTAAAGTTACTTTGAAAGCTACAAATTGTAATCAAATCAAAAAATCATTGGTGACTGAGTTAGTATCCACAGAGGCCGTCCTTTTTCAAAATTAATTTCACTTATAATAAGAATTATATATATGATGAAGAAAAAGACTAATTAATTGCATCGATCTAATTCGACACAGTATGAATTCATGCACAAATAGGTCGTGCATGGCAGCATGGGTATAAATTTTCTTTGCATAAAGTTCAGAGCATAATTTGATTGTATTATGGGGAGAAATTAAAATCAAAACAAAGATGTTGAGATAACAAATAAGAGAGGGACCAAATAGAAATTGTGATTAGAAAAATCAGTCGAGCTCTGTATACATGTTTTTTATGTATATATTGTAATATCAGTAACTATGTACTATTTCAGCTAAGCATCTAAATAAGCTGCTCACGTAGTGGTTCCAGCTAATTATGCCAATAACAAGGGTCTTAGTTATACCTTAAATTCTAGCAATTTTATTATTTTAATTTCCTAATTGTAGTAAAATTTTGCCTGCTTTATTTTGTAAAAAAATTCGCCTCCCAATGAATGAAATCTTGGATACACCTACCAACAACCCAGCAAAAAGATTGACAGCTAAGAAATGGAGTTTAACACAACTTTCCTACTTTATCCAATTTCTTCCCATACATCAGAATGACACAAAACGGCGCCGTTTCGTGTCATTTTCCGACTTATGGGATGAAATTGGATAAATTCGAATTGTTATGGGACTATTTCAGAAAAAATTATAGGACGAAATCAATAAAGTATGAAAGTTATGGGATCAAATTGGTGTTAATCCCCTAAGAAATGTGATAGAAAACCCTAATCTGATTTTTATATGATCTATATATCTTAAGTAATGTAGCTACGTAAATTGGCGCGTTCAACCCTGCGTTTCACTCTAGAACCAAATTAATACATAGAAGTTGATTTTATTCTCTCAGAGAAAAATTTCAATTTCACGAGTTAATTTGATGTACATTACATTCCCACAAAGGAATTACATGTACGTACGTCATCAAAATATGTTAATTCTTTACTAAATCGAGTTAAAATTATATATAAAGGTAAACACAAGTTGTTTCTTTTATTCATAATTTAAATTTCGAGATACGCAGTCGCATGACTAATTTGAGGAACAGATGATCTTTCTGATGAATTACTACTTGATTTTCCCACGTAATCTAACATATACAGCCCGAATTTTAAACACTTCTGAAAAATATTCAAACCCAAATCATCTCATTTTATTTACATTTTACAACATGATTGCTTATGGAATCAAATAGATCAATTTTTTTATTAACATGGAAGATGGACAGACAATGACATACTTAAATTAATTAAGCTGAAATATAGGTAAACTTTAAAATGGACATCCAAACTCTAATATCATGACAAAAAAATTCATCTGGTGAGAAGAAACTTCGAGGAAACAGCCTAGCTATAGTGGTTGTGTTAATTTGGTGTCTTCACATTGCAGCAATAATATAGATGACATCACGAGGTCTGCTCAATTCTGGATCTAACCTTCAGATAGCATCAAAATCCAAGAATGTATCGATTGTCATCATGATTAATATTAATGATGACTGATGAGTCAAATATTTCATCATACATATTGCATCCCAACAAATTAGAATAATTAGCTATAAAATTATTAAATATGATCTCCTTTTTATAAATTAAACACATCAAATTAACTCTTCTACCTATGGTTGGTTTTAATTTTAACATTGTTAAGGTGCAAAACTCGATAATAATAAGGTTCCTGCAGTAGTTGTACTAATTAGATTTTTTTTTCTTTAATTTTTAGCTAAGCTCTCTATTTTGATGATATATATAGTTCAAATCTATTGGATAGTCGAATAATATCATCCGTAACAAGGAACGTTTCTTCTCGTGTAGAATCTTTTAGTATTATTATTTAGTTATAATTAGTACAAAAAATGTCTTTTATTATAACAATGTGGTGTCAATTTTGTTTTTGTTACGCCCAAATGATTCACAATCTCTGCATGACATGATATTGTCTGATCGAGTCCATACAAAATTGTGTAACTTCTCCCCAAATGTCTCTTATTAAATACCGTGTCATAATAAAATCACTGGACGTTTTTTGATGTGATAATCTTATACATGAGACGGGTCTTATCCTTGAGCTGTCTTACATAGTTGATACTTCTGCTCATGACATATTTGATACTCCTGCTAATAATTTTTAAATTTTTTTTTCTCAATTCTCATTTCTAGACATTAAATATCTCGCATATATATTTGATACTCATGTTAATATATTTGATATTCCTATAATGGGTGAGACCCGTCTCATATATGAGATGATCTCATACAATTTTTTGCCTAAAATATATAATATACTTTCATGGTGTTCTCATATTTCAAATTCAAATATGATTTTTATTTAACTAGCATAATTAATTTACTACATTTAAAATGACGGGTTAATTATAATAGATGCACAGAATAAATTTGATTGAAAACCAAATCAACTAACTAGAGTATGTTTATATTACAAGATAATTACAAACACATTACAAGATTATTATCACTGCAAACATAATATAATTAATTTATTGGGCGAATGGATTCTCTATGATACTTTTTTTTTTTTTTTTAATTTCGCAAAGAGAAAACTACATGTGTAATAGACTAATAGTAAAATAAGTGGAATTTACATTGTTTTTTAATGTCATTCTCTTTTCGAAAAAACAAAAAAAAGAGCATGTGTTAAAAATGCAGATGAAAAATGATTCATGGAAAAATATATTGAGAAAAACAGTGGTTACAGATTCACTTTAAGACAAAAAACGAAGCTTCGCGGAATCACCTGAAATTTACTTCCAGTAAATACTTGTAAAGAAAAAAAAACATCGTGGTAAGTCAATTGTCATGTGATTCCTGTTCAAAAAAAAATAATAATAAAAATTGTCATGTGATTCATGATAGAGGTTTTTTTTTTTATCGGTAGATTATATATATTCATAGACTTATATTTCATAGTGATACGACATTTTGTGGTATATCTCACTTAACACGAGTCCAGTCCATCTGATTAATGGACATAGGACAAATTGCTTTTTGGGCCCTCGGCCCAAATTCCCTTGATTAGGGATAATACAGAAGAGAGGTAGGGCCCACGGTCCAAATCCTTTTGATTACGGACTAACATGGAACGAGAGTTGGACCGGAGAGATTAACCCACAAATATGGATAATATTGAGTGGGCTTGAGCCCACTCAGAATGAATAACCGAAATGAGAGGCTGACCCACTTCGGCCCACCTCCTCATGAAGATATCAGTTTTCTTGGTTAAATAAGGAAGATCCTAACCGAATGAGATAATTATGCCTCAAGAAAGGGAGAGATTCCTAAATCTCCCTCAGGCACCGGAGGTGGGTAACTGCTTTCCACAAGAAACAGAAAACATGTTCTCCCACGATGAGAACATGGCCGGAACATGGAGAAAACTAACGTACATGGTATTAAAATTATCATCTATATATTATCATTCAACATGGAAGAAGAGGTATCTGATTCTGATAATTACGAATTTCCCACCTCACTGAATACTCTTGGGTTTTCTTGGTTTCTGACTTGAGCGTCGAAGTGCCTACGCCGGAGAACCCTCCGGCGTGTTTTTGCAAGTTGTTTACATGGACGGAGGTCAGCTTATCACAAATTAATCGGGCTTTCACACGTAAGGATCCAGGTGGGGAATTCGGTTCCAATACGAAGGTACATTTTTTACGTATCACATAGGTTTGATAAGAGATGAATGCTTATCAACCAAGACATTCCCCATTTATTAATTATACTAAAACTAGAGCGAAATCCCGGATATTAAGCAGGTTAAAAAAATATTAATTTTGAGTCGATACAACCTGTTAATTATAAAAATAAAAAATCATTAATTTGAAAAAAATATCACCACTAATTTTTTTAATTAATGATGCACATCTGTAATTTTTATTTTTATTATCGTATGATTTTAATTTGTTTGCATTGTATGATTTTAATTAGAAAAATAAATTAATTGTTATCGTTATTAAGAGGAAAAAACACTAAAATAATTTTTTAAAATATACATTATATAATAAAATATTATAATAATTTTTTATTGGGCCTTGAATTGAGAAAAAATTTTTTTAACCAAAACTTAAATTGAGAAAAAAGTAAAAATTGAGTCTTATTAAAAAAACACACACACACACACACACACACACACACACACATATATATATATATATATATATATATATATATATATATATATATATATATACATGGGGCGGTGAGATTTGTGCCCTTTTTTTATGACAAAAAGAGTTTTCTATCCATTTCATAAAAAAAATGAGTTTTATACCCAATTTTGACTTAAAAAGACTAAAATACCCTATTTACTTATTTTGCCTAGCGAGACAAATTCAAGTGAGGCAAACTTGAGTGAGACAAAGCTTTGTCTAGCGAGACAAAGTTTTGCCCATCGAGACAAAGCTTTATCTAGCGAGACAAACCCCAACGAGACAAAACTTTGCCTAACGAGATATAGGTTTACCGAGTGAGACAAAATTTTGTCTAGCGAGACAAACCCGAGTGAGACAAAGCTTTGTCTAGCGAGACAAACTCCAGCGAGACAAAATTTGCCTAGAGAGACAAACCCCAGCGAGCTAAAGTTTTGTCAAGCAAGACAAACCCTACCGAGACAAAGCTTTGTCTAACGAGACAAGTACAAAATTTAGGAAAAAATAAAATAATTAAAAATCAGTAAAAAAATATAAAAAAAAAAAATATAATTTAATTATTTTCTAGCAGGTACAGTTTGGAGTTGGAAAAAATTTCATAGTCATTTCAATCTGAATGGTCGCTGCAACACATATTCTAGCATAGAAATTATTCAAAATATATTGTTTAATGTAGTAAATTGCTTTGAGCATGTAATATTGGTTGAATATTGATTTAGTTTTGAGCATCATGTTCCACAAGTGATAATTGTGATATGAGCAAACATGTGTTGTTATTTAATATACAAATATTACACAATTTAAGTTTAAATAATTATAGAAGAAAACACAATGGCCAATATGCAAAAATTACATAATCCAAGTTAAAAAAATTCACGATATAAGTTCAAACAATACATCATTCTTCATCACTAATTTGAACAGGATGTTGATCACAAAATATTTGTGTATGACTAACTTGTCTACAAATATGATATTTTTTTTGAAGACGTTTTGTTTCCATCAAACAATGCAACTCATAATTACAACATCTAAGATTAGTTCTCACAATATTATGAAAAACATCCATAAACTCCTCAAATAACATTGTTCACAATGATATATATATATATATATATATATATATATATATATCAAATCCTCTTTTCCATTTTTTATATATCATTCCATCCCAATATCCATGATGAACTAGTACAACTTCATCCTCTTCCATCTGAAAAAGTAGATAAATAAATAATGAATACAAAAAAAAATATCACATAAAATAATATAATATGTGTAGTGTTTTAAAAAAATAAAAAATGGATTTGTCTAAATAAATAAAAAAACAAAATTGTATAGTGTTTTAAAAAAAATAAAAAATGGATTTGTCTAAATGACAAAATTTGTTTGGAAGTCTAAAAATCTAAGAAATAAACTTGTCTCGCTAGGCAAAAATATGTCTCGATAGCAAAATGCTTGTCTCGCGGTGTTTGTTTCGCTGGGAAAAAATATGTCTCGATAGAAAAATATTTGTCTCACAGTGTTTGTCTCGATGATAATATGATCATATATGAAATCAGTATTAAGTTAGTAACTAATAGTTATAATTTATAATTAATAATTTATATGAGAATGTGTTGTTTGGTTAATATGGAAGACATGAAATGCAATCATATTTCGTGGCGAACAGATTGTGAGAGAGAAAATTATGAAAAATCTTTATTCATCTAAATTTGTTAGTGGCATTTGATAGACTAACATATATATTCTATATAAATTGGATTTGACCTCACAAATATCTCTTGCTTGAACCATTTTAGTTTAATAAAATTTTTAACTTTTTGATCAAAAAATTTTATAATTTATAATATTTTCAAATTATGAAAGTGAACCCTATCACATCAACATTCAATTGAGTCACTGATACTTTTATTTGGACTTGTGAATTTTAATGGATTAATATTATGAGCTTATGAATTATGATAGTTTATGTATTTCACATTAACTTATTTTATATTCTTTTTGTATAGATTTATTAGCAATGTGTAAGTGATAATTAAACTTATTTTTTTTATAAATAAACATTATATGATCACTATTTTAATACAATTGTTATATATAATTTTTTTGTAAATTTAAAAATAAAAATAAAAAGCAACGGCCGGGCTGGCCCGATAGCCCGGTGGCCCATACAGGGCTAGGTTGGGCCTCCATTTTGTAGGCCCGATCAAATTTCGGCCCGGCCCGGGCCGAAAATTTCGTTTGGCCCGGTGGGCTAGGCCGGCCCGCCCCGCCCGATTTGCCACCTCTACTTACCATAATCTTGGAAGAAGATAATGAAGATGTGAAGAGAAAGTGGAAGTGACGCACAATTTTTTTCTACACAAATTATGAAGGTGAATAAAGATGAAAATATAAAAGTGTAGGATATATACTTAAGTAAAGGGCATTTGAGTCTTTTTATGTCAAATTTGGGTAAAAAACTCATTCTTTTATAAAATGGGTAGAAAACTATTTCGATTATGCATATTGGATAAAAATACCTATTTGGCCATATATATATATATATATATATATATATATATATATATATATATATATATATATATACCAAATGAATAGAATCACTCTATTTTAAAATAAAGAATTTTGGAGGGGGAAGGCCAGTTGAATCACAAATAGTAATATATAAGTTCTATCGCTTCCAAAATATAAATTTATGTATCACCACCTCGAATCTTGGCTTATAAACAATTGATACTAGTATATTAAGAGCATCACTAATGCCAGTGAGAAGTTTTGGGGTAGAAATTTGACACATATAAGTCACCTCAAAAAATTTTGTGTGCGATATACGTGAAAATAAAACTGGCATGTCAAAATTAAATATGCAACATTAAATATGTCATTAAATATATCACTGGACTATATATACCCCATTTGCGCGTGATTTCTCATGATCTAGCAACTGCCTTATTTTCTCTTGTGTCTACCAACTTACTCTTACTTTTTCCTTCTCTTTTTTTTCCTTCCCATGTAGGAATACTCCTTCTCCATTTTTTCTACTCATGCCACATCACCTCCCTCTCATTCACTTCTTCCTTCATTTTTGATAAGGAGTAGTAATCCATGTAGAATTTCTCACTCCCCACTGTGGATGCTCTAATAAATAATTTTTTCCTTTTGGTCCCTAGTGTGAAACAATTCTATAGTGTGAAATTAATATCATTGTTGTTGATGTTATGACGAGTGTTACTCAGAATGTGTCAACATTCTGGTCACAACATCAGAATTCGTCCTTCCACTTTCACTAACCCTTAACCCACGTTTTGTCTTGTTCATTGACTTGTTCTTTCAGGATTGAAGACTTACGGCAGTTACCGAAGTCATGCGGTTGAAAGAGGCAAGCAAGAGAAGTTATAAAGATCATGGGGAAGTTACATAGAAAGATTTGGAGTTATGCAACCTCAAAGAACAGCTCAAAGGAACGACACTGAATTTCAAAAGATATTCAGAAAGTTCAGCTAAACTTGATGAGGCACTGACAATTGGAAGTACAAGTAGTTATGGTCTGGGTTATAATGGTAATATCACTCAGTTTTTAAACAATAACAAACCTGTTGTGTTTACAAAACCTTCTGTTGAAACTGAAAAGTTGAAAAATAATTCTGAAAAGAAGGATGTTTGTCATTATTGTTTTACTGAGGGTCACAAACGACCAAACTGTTTTAGAATGAGGCAGGATAAAAAGTTTTCTAAAATGTCTTTGAAAATGTTGCCACATTCTGCTCAACATTCGAAACAGACTGTTCAAAAATCATTTCAAAAACCTGTTCAAAAATCTACTTGGGTGAAAAAGTCAAATATTGTATGTAATGTTGTCTATACATCTTTAAAAGCATGTGTTCCGGGACTATGGTATTTTGATAGTGGGTGTTCTAGACACATGACCGGTGAGGAAAGTTATCTCACTGATTATAAGACATATGATGGTGGAAATGTTACATATGGAGGAGGTTCAAAAGGTAAAATTATTGGTATAGGTACATTGAATGTTCCTGGTTTTCCTAACTTGACAAAAGTCTTACATGTTAAAGGTTTACTTGCAAATTTGATTAGTATTAGTCAATTATGTGATGATGACTTGCATGTGAAGTTTGACAAAAGTTCATGTTATGTGCTAAACAGTGATGATAAATGTCTTATGGTTGGTAATAGATCGGTTGATAATTGCTATTTGATCGATTCAAATCAAGCATGCTTTAATGCTCAAACTGATGAAAGTGTACTTTGGCATCAAAAACTTGGACATGCTCATTATAGAAACATAATCAAATTATTAAAATTTGATGCTGTTAAAGGTCTGCCTAAGTTACAAGTACGCATGTCGAATGTATGTGGATCATGTCAAAGTGGTAAGCAAGTCAAAATGTCACATGAAATGTTGACACAATGTACTACAAAACATTGCTTTGAACTTTTGCATATGGATTTAATGGGACCAATGGAGACTGAAAGCATTGGTGGAAAGAGATATTCTTTTGTCATAGTAGATGATTATTCAAGGTTTACATGGATTGAGTTTCTTAAAGAGAAATCAGATGCTTTTGATGTATTCAAAATTCTTTATAAAAGGTTTAAGAATGTGTATAACACTAAGATAAAAAGAATAAGGTCTAATCATGGTAGGGAGTTTGAGAACAGTTTATTCACTAAATTTTGTGAAGATAAAGGCATAATACAAGAATTCTCTTCTCCTAAAACACCTCAACAAAATGGTGTAGCCGAAAGGAAAAATAGAACTCTACAAGAGATGGCTAGAGTAATGCTTTTATCCAAGAAACTTTCAAAAAGGTTTTGGGCTGAAGCTTTGAATACTTTACCCGTCATATTTCAAATAGAGTTTATCTTAGACCTAATTCCACAAAGACACCTTATGAATTTTTTAATGACAAAAGCCTAATCAAATACTTTCATGTCTTTGGATGTGTTTGCTACATTCTGAATGATAGAGACCAACTTCATAAATTTGATTCAAAGAGTGATAAGGGTTTCTTTCTTGGTTATGCTAGAAACAAGAGAGCTTTTAGGATTTATAATCTTAGGACTGAAATCTTTTCAAGAGTCTATGAATGTTATTTTTGATGATAATGCAAGTCTTGCATATAATGCTATTGAAGAAGATGTAACTGATCTTATTGAGCAGATGCAAAGTTCTGAAATTTCTGAAGCGATTGAGATTGTTGCTACAAATGTGCCCACATCTGGAGCAACATCACCTCAACATCCAGAAATTAATAGAACTATGCCTTATCCTGCTTACATGATACATCATCTTCTAGGATTCTCAAAATCATCCACAACAACGAGATCATAGGTAAGCCTCAATCAGGTGTACAAACAAGGAGGAAATTAAGTTTTGACGCAAGGCATGTGGTAAGATCGATTTGTATGACATCTATGTGTAACAAGGTGAACTTTGAATGTTTTCATTCTTTCAATGAACCTAAAAATGTTGATGAAGCTATGAAAGATGAAAACTGGATTAATGCAATGCATGAGGAGTTAAATCAATTTGAAAGGAATGATGTTTGGATACTTGTGCCTAGGCCCGATAATGTGAATGTAATTGGTACAAAATGGATTTTCAAAAACAAAAACCGATGAATCTGTAATGTTGTAAGAAACAAAGCTAGATTAGTAGCTCAAGGCTATACACAAGTAGAAGGAATTGATTTTGATGAGACTTTTGCTCCTGTTGCTAGAATTGAGTCCATAAGATCACACTTGCTATTGCATGCTACATTGATATAAAACTGCATCAAATGGATGTTAAAGCCGCATTTCTAAATGGAATTCTTATGGAAGAAGCATATGTAGAACAACCTAAGGGGTTTGAGAATCATGATTTTCCTGATCATGTTTATAAACTTAAGAAAGCTTTATATGGTTTAAAGCAAGCACCTAGGGCATGGTATGGTAGATTAACTGATTTTCTAGTTGAATTCGGTTTTTATAGAGGTGAAGCTGATAGGACCTTGTTTATTAAACATTCTGGATATGATATTATGACTGCTCAAAAATATGTTGATGACATTGTGTTTGGTTCTACATGTGAGAAAATGCTTGAATTATTTGTACATGAAATGACCACTACCTTTGAAATGTCGATGGTTGGAGACTTGAATTACTTTTTAGGTCTTCAAATTAAACAATGCAAGGATGGTATTTTCTTTTGTCAAAGCAAATATGCCAAAAATCTTGTGAAAAGGTTTGGTTTAGACAATGCTAAACACATGAAGACACCTATGGGATCGACATAAAAATTGTGTAAAGACAGTGTTGGCACAAATGTTGACCCAACATTGTATAGGTCGATGATTGGTAGTCTTTTGTATCTAACTTCTAGTAGGCCAGACATCATGTTTAGTGTTTGTTTATGTGCACGTTATCAAGCTGATCCTAAAGAATCTCATATGAATTCGGTTAAGAGAATAATTCGATATGTGGCAGGTACATATGATTATGGAATATGGTATAGCAAAGATACTAATTGTTCTTTGATTGGCTATAGTGATGCAGATTGGGCAGGTTATAGTGATGATAGAAAGAGTACAAGTGGAGGATGTTTCTACATGGGTAACAATCTTGTTTCATGGCATAGCCGAAAACAAAATTGTGTTTCCCTATCTACGGCTGAATCCGAATACATAGCCACGGAAAATTGTTGTACTCAGCTTCTTTGGCTTAAGAAGATGTTTGATGACTACGGTTTGGAGAGCAATACTCTTACTGTTTATTGTGATAATACAAGTGCAATTAATATATCTAAGAACCCTGTGCAACATTCGTTAACTAAGCATATAAGTATTAGACACCACTTTATTAGGGATCTTGTAGAAAAAGAAGTTGTAAAGTTGGAATACATTTCTACTGAAAAACAGATTGCAGACATTTTTACTAAAGCCCTTGATAATGAGAGGTTTTCTTCTCTTAGAAAATCTCTAGGTTTATGCACTAATTAGACCAATATTTGCTGTGTGTTGTAACAAATGTGCCAACATTTGTAACAACACTAGAATAATTTATTTAAATTTTTCTAAGTATTGTAATATTTAGTGTTTTTGAACTCTCTTGTATAAATAGTATTAGAACCTGTGATAAATATAAATTGTCCTGGACACACTTCTCTCAAATGCAATTAAATAAACTCACAATTAGATGCTATGTCATTGAGTAACTATGGGACACGGAGTTGACTACTACGATGTTCTCTTTTCAAAAGATGACTTGAATGCATCAATATATTCACAATCCATTGAGTAATTATGGGACACGGAGCTGACAACTACGATGATCTCTTCTGGAAAAATGGATCAATGTGAATAAGTGGGTAAAGCAAAATATAGTGCAACACAAATGAATTTATTTCATGTAAAAACTGTGTTGAGAAGTGTGTGTGCCGACATTCAGTGAATAACATTCTGGTTCTCATATGTATATTTACCTCTATGAGTTTGAAAATTTCCGAATATTATTTTATGAAGATCTATTTATTTTAAATTGTTCCCAAAGAATATTATATAGTCTAATTTAATTAATTGTGCGATTATTTTCAAAGCGGGTTTTTAGCATGTCATTGAAATAAACTTCCAACATTTGATAATGCCCTAATTTTTAGGGATGTGATTAAATCTTATCTTTTAACTTCGATGTGTTCACAACTTCGCAATCTTTCTATTCCCTATTTAAGGTCCTTAATACTCAGGTGTGTTCTATACTTAATATCATAGTTTCAATTTAAGCACAAAATTTCGAAAGGTATCATTAATCATACTTTGTGGTATTAGTTCTTTCCCTCAAATTTTATTTATATTCAAATTTATTATTTTATTAATTTAATTTGAATAGTGTTTGCAGGTGATTAATATGGCTGATCGAAAAGACCTCTCACCTTCACAATCAAAACACTCAACCTCTCCAGCATCATCTTCTACCTCCAGAAACCTTCGATTTCTTGCTTCAATGGTCGTCGACAATGTATCTGAGAATGTTGGCGCATCTCGTCCAACATCACCCTCTTCTATTAGGGTTGGCTCTGTCGATGTTCCTCTCCCACCTACTGAAATTCCTTCTGAAATCCCTGAAACTCCGATTTTGGGCGGAGCGCCACAAAATCCGGTTAGCGGTGAAGCTAGCGAAGCCCCCGTTCTCGAGACTTACCCAATGACGGTTGAGCTAGCTGAAGGAGCCACCTCTGATCAAATCGTCTATGCATTCAAAACCCTCACTAAGCAGACGATTTACCCTGTTGTCAAGGTAGGCAACGTGGAGGTTGATTTCCAGCAGTACAAACACTTAGTGTTTACACCGCCACAATCACCGCAAGATGCTCCAGTAGAAGACCCGTCGACTGACTCGACTAACACTGGTGAACTCACTGCTCGCTTTGAAACCGTGCGACAAAAGGCAACAAGCTCCAGGGGACGCGGTCAGAAAAGACACTCTTACCGAACCATGGGCAAAAGGGTGGATTACTCTGAAAAAGGGAAAAAGCAGAAACATGATGATGGTGTTGCTTCAAAACCGATTCAAGTATTTGATTCTGAATTGTCTGAAGAAGAGATGAGGGAAGCTAGTCCAGAGAAGGAAACGAGCGATCAAGCCTCTGTTCCGGTGCTCAGCCCGAGGGGGAGTACTGAGGATTCAGAAATGAATCAAACATTGGCTGAAATGGCTGCTCGCTTGGAAAAGAGGAGCAAAAAGCGAAATGATCCGCAGGATGTGCCAGTGGATGTTGACACACCAATGGACACATCGTCCTCTGACTCTGAGTCCTCTTCATCTGAAGCAAGTAAGGCTAAATCTGATGAGGTACATATTGATTCCTCTCTGAATATGACTTCATCTGATTCTGATGATAGCTATAATGGTGTGGATAATGATAAGTTTAGGACTTTACGAACTAGACTGATTGTTGGTGAAAGGATAATTAAAATGGATGACTTTGTTTCTATGAATTTGGTTGGTTATCTGGAAGAAAGATCTTTGATGTTTGCACTTCAATTTGCCACTCCTTATCTGATTGAATGGGTGTATGAATTTTATGCAAACTTAAAGGGCAGTATTTCTAGGGTCGGTTCCAAGAATTATGGAAAGGTCAAGTTTAGAGGAAAGGTTATTGAGGTTACTCCTGCTAAGATTAACAGTTTTCTTAGAACTAGGGATGATGAAGATCCTCCTATTGATAACCTGGATGAAGTGATTAGTGTTATCACTGGGGGAAGGATTACTGCTTGGAGGTATAGAATGAATTCCTCGATTTTGACAAGTCTATATAGTGTCTTACACAAGCTAATTGTGTACAATTGGCTGCCATCATCCAACACCACTACCCTTACTTCTGAACAAGCTGTACTTATGTACAAAATTGGCCACTTGCAAAGATTTAATCTTGGGAAGACAATTTTTGACAATATGATGACATATTCTGGAAGAGTGTCAAGTAAAGGACTGCTGCCATATCCCAGCCTGATTTTTATGATGATTTCGGCTCTTGGTTTTCAAAGGGAAAATTCAGAGATAATAAGTTCGTTTGCTCTGAGTTTAGGGATCTCACATGTACTGAGGACTGGACCACGTGTGATTGATCTGCCCTACAGAGATCCTAATGCACCCGAACCTCGAAGTTCCTACTTGATCAAATGCCCGATGTGCCGAGAAATGTTGGCACACACGCTGCCAACACTCCGCAATTACAGCCGCAATTCATCCGAAATCAGATTGCTATGACTGAAAACTCAATCACGAATGCCAAATGTCTGTTGAGCAACCTTGAAATGCACAAGAAGGTCTGGGAAGCTCTACTTTCTACCGTCTCGGGAAAGTAGGACCGATGTCTTTGCCAAGTTGATGCTCAAGCCGCGGATGTTCTTGATGTTGCCTGTGAGCAACAGTCAAGATGGAAATGCTAATGGTGATGGAACCGAAGGAGGACCAGATGCTTTGATATATCCGGAGCTGGAACAAGTGCAGCTCTCCCGGTACCGAGACCGAAACAAAACCCCGAATGCGCCGGAGAATGTGCCCACAAATCCGCATAACAATGATGGACCCAAAGCTCGAACATGGACGTAGATCTTTGAGAAGATAGATGCAGATTGGGATGATGAAGATCTCATTGTCTTTGTATGATGATTTGGATGATTGGGGACATTAAGCAAGGGGGCTTTCTTTCAAGATAGAGAAGCTTGAAGATAGGGGGAGTTCGTGCAGACTCTTGAAGATGCAGCTGTTATTCTTTACAGCCCAATCCTCTCCTAAACCTTCATTTATAAGCTTTATCTGTTTTTGTAAAGACTCAATTTATTATTCTATTTTTATGTTTATGTCTTTTCGAACTTATATTACGTGTTAGCTATATCGATGAACTTAATAGTATTTTGGTATTTAGTTAAGTTCGTGATACTATGCTCTGATTTTATTTTTGTTATGTTGTTTTGGTTAAGTATTTTTGTCTTAGAGCTCTGATTTTAGTATTAATATGTTTTATGGTTAAGCTCTGATTTAAGTTTTGTTAAGTCTAGTATTTTGTCTTTGTTTTATTGCTCTAATTTTATATTGTTTTATGTTAGCTCTGATTTTGTTTAGTCTATGTTTTGTTCATAGTATAAGTCGTTGTGATGTTAAGTGTTTATTGTTTTTATTTATGTTCGTTTTGGCTAAGTAAAAAGATGTCATTTACTTGATATTAATTTACTTATCTCTATTGAGTACACATTCTGCATTTTGTTGCAACATCAGGTGTGTTCCAGTAGAAAGACCGAATTAGGGGAGATTGTTGATGTTATGACGAGTGTTACTTAGAATGTGCCAACATTCTGGTCACAACATCAGAATTCGTCCTTCCACTTTCACTAACCCTTAACCCACGTTTTGTCTTGTTCATTGACTTGTTCTTTCAGGATTGAAGACTTACGGCAGTTACCGAAGTCATGCGGTTGAAAGAGGCAAGCAAGAGAAGTTATAAAAATCATGGGGAAGTTACATAGAAGTTACCTATTTTCAAGGGAGATGTGGAAGTTATCTTCAAGCACTAAGAGTGTCCAGAATTCTATAAATACACGGTTGCTATGAAGATTAAAACTTGGAGTTGAGAGAAACACAATCTAGCATAGTCTATTGGCATAGATTATTGAGTTTATTGTATGTTTCTATCTCGATACTTCCGTTGGTGAATGTTCCAACATTTCACTCAACATTGGGTCATTATTTGTATTAGTGATAGGTTAGATTGAATATTATCTAGTCACTATATACGTTGATCCATTCACGGTGTAGCTTATATTTTCACCGATTGTATCACTTAACAATTATTAGTGATAATACGCCGTTTGGCAGTATAGACTTATTTATAGTCTATACGAAAATTTTGATATCCATCTTGCAACGTGTTTAAGACTTCCGCTGTACATTTCTGATTATTTATTTGTCTGTGTTGCTCTTCGAATGTGCCAACATTCGTGACAACATTCTGCAAAACACGTACGCACACCTTCAATTGTATTCATTTATTGATACCATAATACTCATTTAGTGATATCATTATACTTATAAACTGATATCACAATATAAAATGATTATAATATTAATGAATGATTATAATAGTATCAGTGAATGATTTATAATGATACTAATTTTATAATATAAAACTGTTTCACAAAAGATTAATTATATAGTTTCATATCATTAGGTAAACGTGCTATTGTGAATATATGTGTGCGCGATATAATCTAAATTATTGAGGGATTTAAATTACGGTTTGAATGTGTGTATATATTATAATTATGGACATTACTTGTTGGGAAAGATATTTAATGGGTCAAGATGCTTAATGGGATTTTAGGGTTACAACTCAAATCTCTTTCTATTTATATATGTATCGTTATGTACTACAAGAAATATAGTGAAATATCTCCTGGCTTGGTTCGCCCCCAAATGTAGTCATTCTTGACGAACTGGGTAAACAAATTCTTGTTCTTCTTATTCTTTATCTGGGTAAACAAATTCTTGTTCTTGTTCTTTATTTTATAACACGTCGTTATTGGCCTGCTCTCAAACTCTCAAACAAATTCCTTCCGGCTCTCAACATCATCGGCCTTTTTTTATTTGAGGTACTGGATTCGTTTATTTATATTTCTTTAATTATCCTTCCATCAATAATTGAAATATTTTTATAGTTTCATAGATAGTATATGTGACGCCTAGCAACTTTCACTTAATGAATCTTTTTTGCTTGCGTACTATAGCTTGAGTAATTTATTTTGTTATCGTGGTTTTCCTTGATTGTGTATACTTGATTTCATTGCAACGTATATAATCAACCTGAAAATATTTCTAGCCCTGCCCTTTTCAGTAGAGCTGTTCCTATAACTAGAAGGAAATGCATAAAAGCGGTCTAGAGCAGATACACAAATTTATACATAATTGGATTAGAAATGGCTTGATTTACCAGAGTTATGCAAGGCATATACGGTTTATGATATGTTTGAAAATAATGAAATATTTTTGTTGTCTCTTTAATATTAGGCCTAATTTTTAGGCCCTAATAATTATAGTGGAAAAATATCTGATATTACTAAGAGAGAATTTACTGAGCTTACTCTTGATGGTAATAATTACTTGACTTGAGATTAACCTAGCTTCATCTATTTTAATGGAACAATTGTACAAGGTTCCTAATCCACTAATGCCCAGAAGGCAAGTGTTTGATTTTTCTCAGACACCACCTTATTATAAATACATCTCATATAAAACACAAATTTTGAATTTTTCTAGTAACCAGCGATTTCCGCTAGCACCAAACAATGTGATTTTTTTATTTTCTTGTTTACTGTGAGTGATTAATAAAAATTATTGTACTCATAAAGAGTATGACTTCAAGATTTACGTATTGATACTAACCCGCCTCACAAATGGGTGATTGATATATTGCATTAACTGTTTGTGACTGAAAATTGATGTTTACACTGAATATTTGCTAAGTCTCTGTTGTCCTTCTGTAAGTCCTTTTGAACTTAATTAATTGCTTATTCAGAATGAGTTTACTATATTTCTGCTGTCATTCTAAAGAGCGTAGAATTTGTGATATTACCTTTTAGTTCATAAATTGAAATAAAAATTTCTAGAAAGTAAAAAAAATCTCATCAGGTTAGTTTGCCTGAAGCAGACTTTGACCTATTGAGTGTTGAGCTCAAAGATTTCGGAGATGATGAGTGATCAAAATATTTGATCCTCTTAAGTGTTTATAATATTATTTAACTTTTCAAAGCTTGTTAAAAAGTTATTTTCGATTGTGAATCATCAATTGTCTTGGCTTATGGAGAAAGATAATATTTTGTGTTTGGTAGATAATACTACCACACATACTCTCCTGAAAGATAGGAAATTTTTTAAAAATTTGGTGGAAAAAGGGGGAGTGCTACAACAATTGTTAATGATAATATCTTAATAATAGGCTCTGGTGGAGCTTCAGTGATTCCCCCTATGAGTACTGCATTAATCATTAATGATGCATTGTTATATCCACAATCTAAACGTACTCTTCTCAGTTTTAAAGACATCAGATCAAATTGTTATCACATTGAAACTGACACTGAGAACAATAGTGCATATCTTTTGATGACACAATCACTAGGATGTCGAAAATATGTTGTTGAAAAACATCCTTTTCTTTCATCCGGATTGTATTATACATACATTCGACCTTCTAATCTCTATATTGCAATGAGCTTAATTAAAATTTAATGATCCAAAAATTTTAAATTATGGCATGAGCGGTTAGGTCATCCAAGATAAAATATGAAACGTCGGATTTTGTCTAATTTCATTGGTCATAGTATGTCAAATAACTGAATCCCATCAATTAGTGAATTTATTTGTGATGCATGTGCAAAGGATAAATTGCTAGACCATTATTGCAAAATTCCAACTTATCTATTTCATGTTGTGGGCATGCAATTTTACATGCTGCAATTCTAATTCAAATCCGACCTACTGCATATCATGATTACTCCCCTTTACAACTAGTGCGTGGGAAAGAACCTAACATTTCTCATTTGCGCATATTTAGTTGTGCAGTATATATTTCATATCACCACCAAAGCGTACCTCAATGGGGGCCCACAAAGGAAACTAGGTATATACATATATTTTGAATCTTCATCTATTATGAAATACCTAGAACCTATGACAAGGGATCACTTTGTGGCTCGGTTCGCTAACTGCACATTTGATGAAGATCATTTCCCGGCATTAGGGGGAGATATAAATCCAAAATTAAATGAATGCCGAGAAATTTCATGGAATGAAAAAGATCTTCAGTATTTAGATCCACACACTAGTCAAACTGAACTGGAAGTTCAAAAGATAATTAATTTGCAATATTTAGCTAGTAATCTGTCAGATGCATTTACTGATCATAAAGGAGTGACTAAATCGCATATACCTGCTGTAAATGCACCTTTGTGGGTAGAGAGGTCCCAATGAAATCAAGTATACATATTGATGTCTCATACGCCAGAAGCGTAAAGGACCTCTTAACACAAAGAAAATAAATCCGCGGAAAACTAAAGCTAGCAAAAATATTCAGTCACCCCTGAAATCTTTTGAAGAGATTCGTCCTGAAGACGAAAATCTTAGTAACGATATATGTGCACATAATAAAATACTAGGATTGCGGAATGACCAGACCAAAATATTTTGGGAAATGATGAAGATCTGGTTGATGTAAACATAGAAGTTACTATGAATTTTATAAATATAGGAGAAACTTATAATAGAAGTATTATTGTTGTCGACAACGAATTTACCGCCATAATTGTTCTTTCTATTACAAATAATGATCTGGATCCAGAACCCAAGTCAATAGCTGAGTGCCGGAAGCGCTCAGACTGGGTAAAATGGAAAGAAGCAATTGAGGCAGAGCTAGACTCGCTTAACACCCAAAAATATTGTTACTATTGGATATAAATGAGTATTTGTACGAAAATGAAATGAGAATAATGAGGTGGTGAGATACAAAGCGAGATTAGTAGCTCAAGGGTGTTGATTTTGATCAAACATATTCTCCTGTTATAAATGAAATAACGTTCTGCTACTTAATATCCCTGACAGTAAAATTAAATTTAGAAATGTAGTTAATTGATGTTGTAACCGCAAATTTATATGGATCATTGGATGCCAATATTTATATGAAAATCCCTGATGGACTTAAGATTCCCCAGAATCAGTTTATGTTGATGATCTAAATATAATCGGAACATGTAAGGAGATTGAAGAAGCTAAATTAACTTTAAAAGGCTAAATTTGAAATGAAAATCTTGGGTAAAACCAAGTATTATCTCGGCCTGCAGATCGAACATCTCCCCGAAGATATCCTTGTACACCAGTCAACCTACTTGAAGAAGGTGTTGGAGAGATTCTATATGGATAAATCTCATCCGCTAAACACACCAATGGTTGTTCGCTCCCTTGAAGTGGATAAGAATCCATTTAGACCTAAAGAAGATACTAAGACATACTAGGACCAGAAGTTCCTTACCGAAGCGCAATTGGTGCATTACTTTATCTTGCAAACTGCACCAAACCGGATATTGCATTTGGAGTAAATTTGCTTGCAAAGTTTAGTGCTTCTCCTACAAGGAGACATTGGAATGATGTTAAACATATTTTACAGTATCTTCAAGGTTCACATGATCTTGGTTTATTTTATACAAGAAATCAAGACAAAATATTGGTGGGCTATGCAGATGCTGGTTATATGTCTGATCCCCATACTACCAGATTTTCAGACTGGTTATGTTTTTCTCTGCGGTGGTACCACAATTTCATGGAGGTCTTTTAAACAATCTATGGTTACCACCTCCTCATTCATATATTATCGCTTTATATGAGGTCTCACGAGAATGTGTTTGGTTAAAGTCGTTGGTAAAACGCATTTGTAATTCGTGTGACATTCTAAAAAAATGATATATCCCCTACTGTCCTTATGAGGATAATGCAACTTGTATTGCACGGATGAGTAATGAATATGTTAAATGAAACTTGACAAAACACATTTCCCCCAAATTCTTTTATCCTTATGAACTCCAGAAGAGTGGTGAAATTATCATACAAAAGGTATGTTCCAGTGACAATCTGGCAGATTTGTTTACTAAATCACTCCCTACATCTACTTTTGAAAAATATGCTCATGCTATTGAGAAGCGTAGGCTTGGAAGGTTGTTGTCTTCAAGGGGAGTAACAACTTAAGAACAATCCTGAAGATTGGATCCCAAAGATTAATGATTGTACTCATATTCTCCCTCTAAATTATTCTGTCGAGGATTAATGAGACATGGATATCACGACGTAATGTCCAAGGGGGAGTGTTGTGAATATATTATAATTATGGACATTACTTGTTGGAAAAAATATTTAATGGGCCAAGATGTCTAATGGGTATTTAGGGTTACAACTCAATTCTCTTTCTATTTATACATCCGCATTATTGTATCATTATGTACTACAAGAAATATAGTAAAATATCTCCTGACTTAGTTCGCCCCCAAACGTAGTCATTCTTGACGAACTGGGTAAACAAATTTTTTATTCTTCTTGTTCTTTATTTTATAGCAGAATGTAATGTTTGATAACGTATTGCAATATCTATCACATTAATTTGAACACTCTTAATTAACAAAGATTTGAACTTTATACTTTTTGTATAATTTTTATATGTCACTTACAACTAAAGTAATTTATAAATCTTTATATATTTTGAATAATTATTTTATTGAATAATCTTTATATGTTACTTACAAGTAAAAGTAATTTTATTTTATCACGCATCAATTTAAATATAATATTATATTCAACTTAAGTTTATAAATTAGGTAATTAAGTAAAATTCTTTTAATTCTATATAATTTCAATATATATATATATATATATATATATATATATATATATATATGAGTTCACAGTTTTATCCCTCCTGATCATCGGCGTTTCTGCATCTGAAAGAACCTTGATGCGTGGTTGGGAGAACACAGGCACAACCATGGAAGTTGTGGAGCGAACAGAGGTGGAGGAAGAGTTAGAACGGAGGAGGAAGAAGAAGTCTGCATAGTTTGACTCGTTCTTTATCTTGACCCACAAGATTTAATAATTTCCTTTTTTTAATTGATATTGCACATTGCAATATTTCACAAGAGACTTGATGTAATAAAAATATTCTTTTAATGTAGTAATTTGAAGTCTTTTCAAATATCTTAATCAATTGAAAAAACAATTTCACCTACCTGTTTAATTAGAATGGGACTTCAATTCCAGCAATAATTATATATTTGAACTTTTTCGAATTAATTGCAGATTAAATCTCCTCCAAAGAAAGAGAACCTTCAAGATTATTCACGCGCGCCATTAATTATTAATTTTTTGATTTATATATTCCAATTTTTTTTTAAAAAAATCCGATTATTAGTAATTCAATTTTATCGGATTTAATCAAATTTATAAAAAATTTATATCGAATTAAAAAACTGTTAATAAAAAATAATTTTGAAGAGTTTTATAAGCATTTATCCAATTACTATAATAAAATGTTTTTCAAATATATTACTCAATTAAAAAACAGTCAGCTAGCTATATTAGAATGAAATTTCAATCCTTTCAATAATTCTATTTTTGAACGGATATACAATTATTGTTTCTTGTTCTGTAACAGAAATAAAATTGGAATCATGTTTTCAATGAATTTATCAAGAATAATTAAACCCCAGAAATTGCCAAACGTATATTTTAGTTGTTTCCTTGGAGTTCTATCGGATATGGGCATACGGGGGATACCCATCAGTTTTAATGCTTAGAACAAAAGCGTCTCTTATTTTTTTAGAGATCGTCTCATACATTAGATAAAGTCATTTTTTAATAAATTATTATTATTTTTCAATTTGTTATTATTTTTATATTAATTTGTATCAATTTTTTTAAAAATGATAGTAATTTATTAAAAAGTAATTCGTTCTCACCGTCTCATACAAATTTTTGCCCTTGTTTTTTGGTTTCTTGTGAGAAATTTCGAGGAAGTTGAACACCAACACGAGTTTTAATTACCATTTCCTTTAATATTAAAAGGTTAATTAATTTGTTACAAGATAGATTAATTGGAATAAATGATGGATTAATTAAGATATAATTTTGTTATGCGTTTGAGTTGCTGTATTATAATTTTTATTTTTTTAATTTATCAAATTCATTTTATATTTTCTTTGAATGATAAATGAAATTGATATGATAACGGTAAATGTCCCCTCCATTCAATTCTGCTTTAAATTAAGAATAAGAATAATATGGAAAAACACACATGAGATAATATTTAATTTTCAATAGAAATAAGAATAATAATGAGTATGAACATCTAGGATGGTTAATGATAATAAAAAAAAATTAATGTCACTACTTTCCCACCAAAATAAGATAATCAATATTGTTCAATTTTGATTAATATTTTATATATACTCATACAATGGTTTCTCTTCAATTATTCCCCCATCATCAATACAATCTTTTTCTATTTCATTTTTTTTTAAAATTAAAACACAACACTTTTAATGTAATCACTATAAAAATAATTATTTCTCCAATATTTTAGAAATACGATAAATGAAGTTATTTTATTCTTTATTATTATTAAAGAATTTACGACCAATCGTATCTCATATTCATACTTGGGAATAAAGTTATAGTTTTAACTCGGGCTTTACTTTTATTATGGGCTGCCATTCTGTGAACAGATAATTTATTAGGATACTATACAACTACAGTGCTACACTACATATCATGTGTGTATTAATTACAATACTATAATATGTCTAAACATTTGGTAAAAGAATCTTTCACTACAAAAAAATTCGTGTTTTACCAAATTCAAAAAAATCCATCGGTAATCGATGAATTACCATTTGCCAACATATTAATTGTTGAGTTCATTCTCATCACAAATTTGTTGATATTTAGTTATAATTACTAACGGATTTAAATTCGTCACTAAATTCCATCGTTAAAATGATTTTTTTATTATAGTGCTAGTTGTTTCAAAATAAATAATTGCTGGTGAAATAAAATATAAATAACAAATAATAATATATTTATATATAGTTGGTTTGAATATTAGATGCATAAGCTCAGTTTTAATTTATTAAAGATTTATGGCTTCGCTTATATTCAATAATCTCTAAATAATTTTTAATTAAGAAAATCTATACTAACTATTTAGGAAACATTTTTTTTTTACTTTTCTAAATATAAAGTAATCAGACTACTCGTTAGACAAAATGTAATATTTAGTCTAGCTAGATTCAAACCAATGGAAATGTGCGAAAGTTTGATAAGGGAGAAAGTTTGAAATAAACAATTTTAAATCTAATTGATAACAATAATATAATAATTGATAATGATCGATGATACAATCTTAATTCAATAAGGGAGAAAGTTTGAAATAAACAATTTTAAATCTAATAGTTTGAAACACCAATTTATATATATATATATATATATATGTATATTATGTGATGCAATCATTAAATTTATTATTTATCAATTAAAAAAAATCTAAAAGTTTGAATAAATTAATTTTCATCATCCTTATGGTGTACCTTAATTATCTCAATCAAAATGTAATTAATTTTAAGGCACAACAAATTAGTTAGAAGTCAGATTTTCAATGTTGTAGGAATGCATGATTGACGGGGCTGATTAGATCCAAGTTCCAAACCAGCATGCATATAGCATCGAGTCGGGTTGAGCTCGAGAAAAAATATATTATATGCTTATTTTAATTTTTGAACTTCTCAAATAGATTTGTTGAAAAAAACTTGAATTCGACTTGTTTTATTAATAAACGAGTGAAGTTCGAGCTTATAAAATACTCAATTTACTAACAAATCAATTCAAACTCGATTCGTTAAATTTGATATGTAAGAATTTTATTTTAATTTAATTAGACTTACACGAGTCAAGTTCGAGTTTATAAAATACTCAATTTACTAACAAATCAATTCGAACTCGATTTGTTAAATTTGATAGGTAAGAATTTTATTCTAATTTAATTAGACTCGCTAGGCCCGATTTGTCTCAATAGACTCGTCATCGAACTTTATTTCCAACTATTAAATTTTTCGAATGAACTCTCAACTCAAAACTAAAATTAATTTTGTACTTTAAATACTTGATGGACTCGAGTAATAGCTTAGCCTAGACTAAATAAGTTGTAGACTCGACTAGGAATGACAAAATGCCCCGACCCGAGGCCGACCCACCCCGCCCCGATTGGGCCAGGCCAGCCCCATCCCGTTAAGAAAATGGGGCATGTCAGCCCCGCTCCGCGCGCGGGTCAGGTCGGGTCTGGGTATGTATTTTGCCCCACCCCGCCCCGCGGATATATATTATACATAATTTAAATAAATTTTTATTATGATATAATATTAATATATACTACCTCCGTCCCACAGCTATTTTCACAGTTGACTTTTTAACGATTTTTGTGTGAGAATTATTTCATAATAATATGTGTACAAAAGTTGTTTTATATGAATGATATGCTAATTAAAAAGTCAACTATTAAAATAGCTGTGGGACGGAGGGAGTATTATATAATAATTATATAAAATTTCTATTTATATTTATTTTTTCATCTTGAATTATGAAATTATGGTGAACTTGTTGATTTGTTGATTAAAACTTGTTCATTTGGTGGACTTAATGATTTGTTGGATTTGTAATGCTTATTTTATTTAAATTTGTGAGATTTATATTATATGCTTGCATTTTTTAAATTAATGTGAATATATAAAATTATATATATATATATATATATAAAATAAATAAATAAAAAAAATGGGGCAGGGCAGGACGGACCCACCCAGTGCAGGTCGAGTTTGGGGCAAAAAATTTTGACCCGCAGCGGAGTGTGGGGCAACTGGTGCGCAGAGCGCACCTGAGTATTTAGATATCCGCCCTAACCTAGACTCCACTCGGAGTAAAAAGATGCTAATTTTAATTTATGAATCCCCCGAAGTTAAATTAGTCTTTTTAACTGCTTAGTGGCAGTGTTTATATACTAACATAAAAGATCACCTAACCAATCCTTGAAAGACGAATAATATGTACATGCTACCAGTTCAGACAGCTGTTTCTTTTGTTAAGGTTTATCCACAGACGTGTGGCAGCTACTTAATTAGTACTTTTATCCAAATAACTGTTGTTTTAATTAGCACTAATCCTTTATTGCTAAAGTTTTAACTGCAGAACGTACGTTATCATTTTAGAGAATGGTAAATCTTTTGATCCGTCAAAGTAAAAAAAAAAATGTAATTTACCGTACTATTTATTGAAATTAAAGGAGAGAAATATAACTAAAAACCTTGCATGTCAAATTTCGTCCACATTTAAGCAATGATGATGGTACATATACAACCAAAATATGCACCTTCGAGGAAGATTCCTTTTTTTTTTTTTTTTTTTCCTGAATATATATTTCTTACCGTGCATCAAAAAAGCTAATTAATACTGCTATATATATAACTTATCACCTGAATCCACAGAGCAGTCATTTTTGCTTCGGGATACAGAAATTCGGAAGAATCGCGTTTATTTAAGACGAAAATGGCGTCTATAGATGCAAGTGCGCTTTTAGAAAACGGGAATGGAAATATTAAGGCATTGAGGCACGGCGGCGGGGCCCGAACCGCGCACAATATGTCGGCTACTTCTCTTCGCAAGAAATCGGATCTTTCTCTGGTTTCAAAGATTCGGGTCGGGTTTTTGAGGAGTTTTTTGGGTAATTTGCAGGAGGTTTTGCTAGGGACGAAGCTTTGTATTCTCTTTCTTACTATCCCTTTCGCCATTGCTGCAGATTACTACAAATTTGGAGAGGCGAGTAATTTTTTATTATTTTAATTTAATTTGCTATATATTTATTGAGTTCAACTTTACAATTAATACCTTTTAATAAACCATTTAATATTATTCGTAATAATATTTTAATAAAACAATTAGTTTTATAATAAATTTCATTCACATTATACTTTATCATATAGTATTTAATGAATGCATGCACAGCTACACCTGTCTACTATCTACCTTACATTATTTGCACTTGCATGTCAATTAATTCAACCGTTTTGCATTTATATATATTCTTTTTTTTTTTTTTGAAAATGTTTAATGTGGGACAATAGTTCAACGTATGTTGACGAGGGTATATATGTTTGGAAACAGGCATGGGTGTTTTCTTTGAGTTTGCTCGGACTCATTCCTCTTGCAGAACGAGTCAGTTTTCTGACGGAGTAAGATTATAATAATTTCATGATTATTTTTTTAATTCTCATAAATTAATTACCAATACATAATTGTTTAATTAATAATCCTTTGAATAATGCAGGCAAATTGCTTTCTACACCGGGCCAACAGGTAATTAATTTCAAAATAAATTGTCTTTTACCATAAAGGTCAGAAACAACGTTTTCTGAATGTACAATTTTAGTTTTTATAAGTCACACATTCATATTGTTTTTTTAAAGAATGGTCCCAATGAAGAACTCAAGAATATGCTCTACTACTATTATATCCTCATAAAAACTACTATACTCAACTACGTACTACTTTTCTTGTCAATACGTGCCGCGAGAAAAGACAAATCCCACAAAATATCTATTGCGTGTGGTGTTCCGATTTTTTTAATTATTTAATCCATATTTGTCATGTGTACATTAAGACTCGTATATATACAAATTGTGTAGGGTATATATGAAATTAAGCGATTAAAAGTTGACAAGACCTTATATATAATTAATGGAACAGCAGCAGTTTTAATGTCACATTTAAAACATTAATGCTATATATGTGTTTATTTCAATTTTTCTCTTACTATTCATGTTACTATATATAGGAGTAGGACTAATTCTTTTGTGATTGTGACTTTGGTTGCAGTTGGAGGGCTTCTAAATGCAACATGTGGAAATGCAACCGAATTGATAATATCAATTTTTGCTATAATTCACAACAAAATAGATGTTGTGAAATACTCTCTGTTGGGCTCTATTCTCTCTAACCTTCTTTTAGTCCTTGGGTCCTCTCTCTTATGTGGTGGCATTGCAAACATTTCCAAAGAACAAAAATTTGATAGGGTTCGTATTTATTCACCTTCTCTCTACTTTGAATTATCTTATGGATCGTTGTACTATAAGTGCTCGTTTGGTTTGCATGATTAGGGCATGACAAATGAGTTAACATGGGCTGACAAGTGTTAAAATGAAGTCAATCGTGTCTGCCGGATAATTAATGAAGGAAACCAAACAAGCACTAATATGCTCCGTTCGTTGTACTATAATGCACTTAATTGTACTGTCTCATCATTTTTCATTTTTCGTGTACGTCTTGTTGCGGCCACATTGTCAATATCATTATTGCAGTGTACGTCTTGTTGCGGACACACTGTCAATATCATTATTACTTTGAAATACAAGATAAAATACTTTCTCCGTCCAAAAAAATTATTTTCTTTCTTTTGGTACAAATTTTAATGAATAATAATAGTTTATGCATAATAAATTAATATGATAAAGTAGTTTGCTAAAAATGGATTGAGAATAACGAGTAATTCTTGATGTTGTTGTGGCAGAAACAAGCGGATGTGAACTCACTACTATTGTTACTGGGATTGTTGTGCCATGTTCTACCTCTGATGTTTAAGTATGCTGAAAAATCTCCAGAATTAACTGCACTTGGGATACTTGAATTGTCCAGGGCAAGCAGCATTATCATGCTTCTTGCCTACTTCGCCTATCTTATTTTCCAGCTTTTCACTCATCGACAGCTCTTCCAAACACAACCGGTATATTATTTTATTTTGATCTATTTTAATTAATCTCGTATATAATTAATTAATCTTTTTATTTAAGGTTGAAGAAGAAGAGGATGATGACATTGTATCCGAAGAAGCAGCATCAGTTGGCTTCTGGAGTGCCTTCGTTTGGCTAACTCTAATGACTGCCATTGTAGCTCTTCTTTCTGAATACGTGGTTGCCACAATTGAAGTACGTCCTAATTAAATATAGGGGTGAAATAATAAATAAGAAGAAATAATTATTCCTCAATTGTGCAGAACAAAATTAAATGTTGCAATTTTCTAGTCAAGTTCATAAATTTTATGGTTCACTAATATAGTATTTATGCAGGCTGCATCGGATTCTTGGAGTTTATCCGTCAACTTTATTAGTGTGATTTTGCTGCCAATTGTGGGAAATGCTGTTGAACATGCTGGCGCTATCATTTTTGCTTTTAGAAACAAATTGGTTAGTCGACATTCTCATTAATTCATTAATAAACAAAATATTACTATTATTATTTTTATTATTAAGAGTAGAATGAATATTTATGTCATTTTACTTATAAGTCTCAAGTACTTCTGTGGTGCAGGATATAACTTTAGGTGTTGCTCTAGGTTCAGCAACTCAAATTGCCATGTTTGTGGTAAGATTATATTCATTTGAATGATGTCTTTAGATAGTACAATTTTTTGTACTTGAGGATATATATGATTATAATTTTAAATTTCTTGAAAACTAATTAGGTCCCATTAAGCGTGATAGTTTCATGGATAATCGGTGTTAAAATGGATCTTGATTTGAGTCTCCTTGAAACAAGCACTCTCGCCATGTCGATACTTGTAACAACGTTTGCATTACAGGTAATTAATATAACTCAGTTCATTTAATTTCTTAAGATTTAAAATCAAATTAATTTTCTATTTTATTTTAAATAATTAATGATTTTACACAGGATGGAACTTCTCATTACGTAAAGGGATTGGTTCTTCTCTTATGCTACTTTGTCATCGGGGCTTGCTTTTTTGTGTTTAGGGGCCCACTTAGTAAGCATTATTTCTTAATACACAACTCTTTATCATAATCAAAGCTTTTATTATACTTATACAAATTTATATATTTTCCCGCAGACACTGCCAATCTTGGATTTAAATCCTCACAAGATCAAGTTATGATGAGACTTTGAAATGGAATTCAGTGGTATGTGTCTCTCTTTCTCTATTTATACTCCCTCCATTCATAATTGTTGTTTTTTCTTTTATGGGTGTACAATCAATTATATTATGGGCTGGCTTTTTTTAATGGATATCTCAATTAATTTTTTTAATAATTTGTTTTTGTAATTTTTATGAAAAATCAAATCAATCTATATAATTAGCATAGAACCGATAGAGAGAGTATAACCTTTTTACTTTCTTATTTCTTATGTACTTAGTGATGTTTTTGTCAATTCATGATTATAAACATGATGATAAGATAGACGTTCGAGTTGTAATTTACTTTTTTAAGACCAAAGTTGTTATTAACTTTTCAATAATGTTTTATGTAGGTTTATCTGTCGGATTGGAAATCAAGATATGTCATTTCCTTTTGAGGAAAAAAAAATGCATGAGTACTGTTCATATGAATTGTTTGAACTGTAACGTGATAATTATATATAGAGATCATTTTAGTATAATGCTATTGATTCATATAATTTAACGTTATATCAGTTATCACACTCAATTAATATATATTTACCGTTATATTTTTCAATAATTAAAAGACTATGGTAAGAAGGAAACGCAAATATTTTAAGATGAATGAATAAGTAAAATTTAAAGCTGTAAAAAGTACAACGAAAACAGATAAAAAAACGTACGGGTAAGAATATTTTATGTACGACATACACGTGTAAACAAATAAAAATGTGAAATTTCTTAATGTTTTACTTAATCATTAACATTAATATGAAGTGTGTTTGGCTGTTCCCATGATTTTCTTTTTAATTAAATGAGAGATGCTGGGATAAAAAGGAAAAAGGATGGCAGGGTATATTTTTTGAGGGAGCAGTGAATTAAGTTTTATCATATCCTTTCGAAAAAAAAAAAGATTTTTATCATAAAATTAATTTATAATGGGAATAATTTATAATGAGTTTTACTTTTAAGGTATTAGGACATTAACCACAAAATGGGAATAATGATTATATATTTTTGGTATTTAGTACTCCATTTACTATGATTTTAAGGGATTAAATATATATAGACCTGTTTAATACTGAATGGGGTCACACCAAATCACAAATAGATGGTGGATATCCGAGTTAATTAATGAACAATAATTAAAATATGAAAGAAGATAACAAGAAAATTATAGTGATGATACACAAATAGCTGGATTACATTTTTTTTTTTTCAAAATGAAAAATTATCATAAAAAGCTGGAATAAATCTAATTTATATATCTCTTGTATTAGGTGCATTATTTTCTTAAATAGTAGTATAACAACTTTAATCATTTTATTCATCTAACCAAGGGGGCTTAGTGATTGCAGCTTTTTCGAGTAAGTATATTTAAGACACAACCAAGTTATCGAACCCAAAGGAACTATGTCGAGCTAGGATCCCTAAAGCTAAAAGTTGGCATGGTATTATAGAGTCGGGCTCGGGTATGCAAAATTAAATCTAAAATTAACCACTAAGAATAACTAATGAACAAATTACCAAGAGAGATCAAATATGAGAAAGATGTGTTCGGGTGCAAATCACCAAGGAATCCTTAATTACGAATCACACATGATCGGGATCTCAATTAACGAGGGATAATAGGAGCTATCTAGCCAAGAGGATAATATGAGCTATCTAGCCAAGAATCACATATCAACCGTACTGGATAAGCCTAGGTTTAATATATCAAAGAAACACGTAAGATAGTTTAGAGACGACACCCTAAGTCTCCTCACTTAATCACAAGAAATAAATTCAAGCAATTAACGTATTCTAATGTAGGTTCTAATGAAAATTAACCAAGTCTCCTTGCGTTAACCCAATATTTACTTCAATCACAAAATCAAGCCTAACACCTAAGAATCAATTTAATAAACCAAATCTCTTTGCGCAAATTAAATCAATTAACAAAGGATCAAGACCTAATCTAGCAATTGAATCATGCAAATCACAATAGAATAATTATTCACCTCTATAATTGAAACACCCAATCACATGATCATCAAAATTAATTCACCCAACGATCATCACACCCAAACACAAAAGGAATTTAGCCAATCATAATGAATTCAAGAAAACCCATGAAAATTGAAAGAATTGAGAGGGAAGAAAGCATAATAATTGAAAAAGAATCCACTATTAATTAAAAGAATAAGGTTTGATGTCACCTTGAATGTGTAGAATACTTGAATTAATCTCAAAATCTATACCTAAATTGCAAAAAATTGAAAAGAAAATAAAGAACACCCTAACTATGTGTGATTGTGTGTGGAGAAAGGGAAAAAGTGTGTGGAAAAATGATTGTGCGTGTATGATCTATAGAAAATAGGAAGAGAAAGCCCTAAAATTCTAAACTAAACTAATGTCTCCCCGCTCAGATTAAAAAAACTCGATAGGGGTGTACTTATCAATTTCATGGGTGCAGCTGGTGGGTGTATTTCCTAATCCGAAGGGTGCATGCGGCAGTTGTGCTTTTTCGCCGTCTCAACTTCGTTCGATCATATTTTCTTCACACGAGCTCCGAATGACCTAATTCTTTTTGCGTTACGCAGCTCTCTCGGCCCTCTTTCCAACCATGTAATTGCTCATTTGATTTGAATATAACAAATATCCTCAATTTGCACTCAAAGCTCGTCTCAACCTACAACTTAAACACTCAAACACCAATTCAAATAATTAAATGCAATTAGCCAATTAAATGTGAATTAACATGAAAATAATATCAAATTGAGACAATTAAGCGCACAATAATCATGCAATTTTCACACTAATCACTTAGCTTACTTGGCCATCGGGTTCTCACTTTATTGGGAGACCTGAGTTCGATTCCCTTTGAGAATGAATTTGGAGTGGAGACTAGGTGAACTAACTTCTAACCACTAACAACTGACATATTTTTTTAAAAAATGTGGATAAAATAGATCAAGTAAGAATATTTTGGGGTATTGTGTGGTCCATTTATGAGTTAAGTGGTTGTTTATAAATATAAAATCAACAACATATGAAAATATGAAAATATCAAGTGTTGGTTAAATGGTGAAGTAAAACAAATTGATGAAAAGAGTTCAATTCCCTTTGAGAATGAATGTGGATAAAATAGATCAAGTAAGAATATTTTGGGGTCTTTGAGAATGAATTTGGAGTGGAGACTTGGTGAACTAACTTCTAACCACTAACAACTGACAGATTTTTAAAAAAAATGTGGATAAAATAGATCAAGTAAGAATATTTTGGGGTATTGTGTGGTCCATTTATGAGTTAAGTGGTTGTTTATAAATATAAAATCAACAACATATGAAAATATCAAGTGTTGGTTAAATGGTGAAGTAAAACAAATTGATGAAAAAAACAGTGTGAGCATACTTTTGGTGGACAGAGGGAGTATATTTTTTTATTATGACTATAAATAAAATATTGTCATTTAAGAAAAAATGTTTTTTTTAAAGATTTCGTTAAAGAAAAGGTTTGTCTAGTTCTGTTAAACGAAACGAACCGCTCGTGAACTCGACTCGGCTCAACTTGTAGTATTAAACGTGTTAAGCTCGTGAAATACTCGTTTACTTAAGAGTCGGCTCGAGTTCAACTCGTTAGGCTCGATAGCTAATAATTTTCTTATAATTTTATTAGGCTTGTTAGACTCGACTCGTTAGTTTCGTTTGCAAGTCGACTCTCACTCTATTTCTAACTCATTAATATTATCGAGTCGAGCTTGAACTTCAAGTACTCAGCTCGCCATGACTCGATAAGTACTCAAGTCAAGCTCAAACGTGAAGTATACAACTCAGCTCGAATAATAGCTCTAGGCTTGTCAGAATGAAGTGAACTCATTAATCTAATTAGCAAAAAAAATAGTATTAAAATAACAGTCATGCTATTTGTAATTAAATTAGTTTCGTTTTAGTTTTGAAGTTGCATTTATTAGTGTAGTTATGAGATTAGCATTCAACTAAGTTTAAGTGCTTAATTAAAACGGGATTACTATGTGTTGTTATTTTAAAATTAAGAACTTTTGTTGTTAACGATGTTTAATTTCTTTATTAATAAATAGTTAAGATTATAAGTTGATACCAAAATAAAATATGAATAAAAGCTCTAATGCAGGAGTATTATTTTAATTACGAATTAGAATCACTCAACTTTGCACGTAAAAAGTATAGTAAATTAATTAAAAATGGGGAAATAGAAATAAAATAAAATAAATTCCATTTTTGTAATGAAACAAGAAATAATCGAACAAAATAGAATAAACCCCAAAAACCTCTTCTCTCTCTGTCCCTGCATTCTCTCTGGTGAACCAACTGTTTCTCTCTCTCGCCACCTTATCTGAACGAAGCCCAACCCTGTTCAGAAATGACTGATGCCTCTCCAACTACATTAGTATGGCGGGAAATTCCGGGTCTTCACCCGAAAAAGTCCTACCAATGCCAATCCAAATTGTTCGCTCGTGGCAACGGCACAAAGCCGAATTTTGCGTGCATTTCTTCGCTTGCGGAGGAAAAGGAATTATCACCGACGTTCGAACAGCTTTTGAACCATCCGTTGGTTGCAGTTGCATTGATTCCCAAAGAAGCTGCGCTTTTTGCCGCCGGCGCAATTGCCGGCGCTGCCGCCAAAACTGTCACTGCGCCGCTTGATCGCATCAAGCTTCTTATGCAGGTTACTAGTAAATGTTACTTAATTTGGTTAATTGTTTCAATTTTTCTGTTGATATTTTTACTTTTTATTGTCTTCCATGTTAATTCATTTTGCAGTTTTTCAGTGTGTTCAGAATTTGGAAATTGTATACTCTGCTAGCTACATGTAATTTGTACTGTATTCAAATGGCTTTGGTTCTACTAAATTTTAACTTCTATCAAATTAATATAAGCCAACTAAAGAAATATTCTGGCTATAGTATATTCTTTTATGACTTTAGCTCTACTAAAATATATAGTACTAACTTTTAACAAATTAAAATAAGCTAATTGATGCAAGATTCCGAGTTTTGCATACTCTTTATTGGCTTTCTATAATTATGGGTTTAGTTCTACTAAAATTTAACTTCCAAGAAATTAAAATAGGCTTATGAATCTGGATACTTACTCGAGTATAATTCATGTGCTAAGACTAAGCTATGTTGATTTTCATAATCTTTTTCTTCCCTATTTTATGCAGACTCATGGACTTAGAGCTGGACATGTGGGTGTGAAGAAGGGAATCGGATTCATAGAGGTATTTCGATTGCATCTTTTCTGCTGATGCTGCTGATTGCAACAGCTGTTTTCCTAGCAAGATTCCACTATTAATATTTTACAGGCAACTGGAACACAAAAGTTCGTTTTTGACACTGATAATACCTACTAAAATCATGTGATTTAAGGTTGTGTAAAGCATTTCTTTAACGCTTTTATGGCTAAATACTTTATTTATTTGCTTATGAGCATGAAACCATTCAATAAAGTTGAAGTCATCAGTGATGAATGTACGTCCATTATGGACTTGGTTGATTCAAACCAGCTACGTATGGCCCATGACATGTCAATACTCCCTTTTTGTTTCTGCCTTGTTTTCATATGAGTTATCTGCTTCATTAATTATGCATTTTTTCTTTACCACTTCTTTTATTAAATGGCCTCCCCCAACACACACACAAACATTGATGATACGTGCAATTCCATTTGGCATTTGATAAAATTGCAATTTCTTTTGAATAACTTCTTTCTAGGCTTACAACAATTTCATAAAATTTTGTTTAGGCCTTTACATTGATTGGGAAGGAAGAAGGACTGAAAGGATACTGGAAAGGGAACCTCCCTCAGGTCTGGCACTCCGTTTCTTTCTAAATATCCAAAAACAGCTGCTCTCTATGCCAAATATTTTTTATAGTATGCTTTTTTTCTTTTGTAATTAGAATACCATGTTTCCCATTTTTTTTCAATGTTGTAGGTTATACGAATCATACCTTACAGTGCAGTACAGCTTTTTGCCTATGAAACATACAAGGTGATAGTCAAAACTGCATCCCAGTAGAGTTGTGGCATCAGATCATTCTTCCATTTTAACTATAAAATTGTCAATTTTCCATTTTCAGAAACTTTTTCGCAGACCGGATGGAGAACTCTCTGTAATTGGAAGATTAGCAGCAGGTGCTTGTGCTGGCATGACTTCAACTTTTGTAAGTTGAAAAGCAAATGTGATACACTAAAAACTTAGCATCTGATGAATATATTCTCTGGCCACCCCATCAATGGAAGCAATTGTGTTACATTTTGTGGAATAAAGTTAGAAGACCCATGGAACTACTTATTCTCTTTGCTCCCAATATGCATTTGTATCTCAATTATATGTATTTACTCAGGTCACCTACCCACTAGACATCCTTAGGTTGAGGTTAGCTGTCGATCCTGGATACAAAACAATGACAGAGGTAAAGCTATTTTATTTATGTTAACTTATCGAAAAGAGGGCTCTCTGCATGTGATGAAAAACTTCTGCATTCATCTCCTATGCTTTGCAGGTTGCTGTAAACATGTTGAGAGAGGAAGGCTTCACATCATTTTATAAAGGTTTAGGGCCTTCCCTTATTGGAATTGCACCTTATATTGCAGTGAATTTTTGCGTTTTTGACTTGTGAGTTTACCAATTTAATTAGTTGTTCTCCAATTTAATGCTGTTCATGCAGAATAAAGTAAGCATATCTTAAATCTGAATTGTATTTGATTATGGCAGGGTGAAGAAGGCTCTGCCAGAAAAATATCAGAAGAGGACTGAAGCATCCCTGGCTACAGCATTGGTGTCAGCCACTGTAGCCACACTCATGTGTTATCCTTTGGACACGGTTAGACGACAAATGCAAATGAAGGGGACTCCTTATGTGACAATTTTGGACGCCTTTCAAGGTAATATTATTATACTTGGATGACAAACTAGTTAATAAATATCAAGTTGAGACAAAAGACCAGATTCTGGTGAAAGTTTAGAAGAAGAGATGAAAGTCCGATGATTCATTTTATCTAATGTAAAGGATCCCACTAGTTTAAACTTTGAAGCTGTAAATGTAAAGTGATTTTTGATATTCAAAGTTGGTGAAAAATTAGGTTTGCAAAAACACACAAAAGCACATAATCTTTTTTATCACATCATTGTTATTCTGATCATCAGTTTGTATACACAGGGACAGAATGACAACAATGTTTTCAACTGTATACTAAAGCTGCTAATTTTCTCCAATGAAAAATTGAATCAGGAATTGTTGCTCGCGATGGATTAGTGGGACTCTACAGGGGTTTCGTCCCCAATACATTAAAGACTCTACCTAACAGCAGGTTCTTTTTTTTCCGTGTCATATGTGTTCTTAAAACAACTGATGAGAACATTAGATATTTCTGTTAACTCATTCACTACCAAATCTTTTAAACTTTTACAAAAAGTATTGAAAGACAATGTTTTCAGAATCTTGTTTCTTTGTGCACAAATCATTCTTTGGTGTGTTACAATTAGTCTGAAATATGCCTCCTTCATGAGATAATCCTCTTGGTCCAACAAAATACGCATGAATTTTCCCATGTCAATTGATCCCTTATATTTTTATGTTGCAGCATAAGGCTTACTACCTTTGACACTGTGAAGCGTATCATAGCAACTGCAGAAAAAGAATATCAGAGCATTATGGAGATGAATTGCAAGAAACAAGATCAAAGTTCTTGTGAAAACGGATTGAGCTTTTAGTTTACTCACAGCACCCCTCTCTCATAGCATTTGTTTTGTAGAAAATAGAAAGCAAGGTTGGATGAAAGTTAAGTCAGAGTCTTTGAATTATGAGATTGAGATGTAGGTGATCTATCTTACAATTTGGTACTCTTTATTTGTGATACTCTCTGTTGTACGAAAGAAAATAGGACGATATTGGTGTATACGAATATCTGAATTCAGATCTTCTGTTCTTTATTTTAAGGAACTTCAACTATTAGTTTTCTGTTATTATATTTCTTCACCTATATGAAAAATGTGATCAACTCTTTTCTCATGTGATTAATGAGCCTTTTCTCATGTGATTTATGAGCTTTTGTACCAGAGCAACCATATGATAAGGGTACATGTTCTCAAACGACAGTTGTGGATTTTTTTAATAATTTTTAAAAATAATAAAATGATGATTCATAGATTCATAAATCATCACCAGTTACCTTCTTGCTTTAGAGCAAAAGCTCTTTGGCGTCTTTAGTAAAGGCCAAATATTTTGTGAATGGTATAAATAAGGTCAATCGTATCGTCAGTTTATATAGGGGATGTAGCTCAGATGGTAGAGCGCTCGCTTAGCATGCGAGAGGTATGGGGATCGATACCCTGCATCTCCATTTTTTAAAATTGTCCTAGCAAGGTTTTGGGCCTTCCTTTTGAAGATCTAATTTTCGTCCTTCATATTAACAACCATAATTTTGGGCCTCGGCCCTTTCTTTTAAAGATCTAGTTTCGGGCCTCATATTAATACCCATATTTTTGCGCCTCCTTTAGTCCAGCATATGAAAACTAATGGGTCCGGTAAATATTATAAATTTTAAATATGAAATTATAATAGATATTTAATTTTTTAATTATTTTTGTCTAAAATTATTGCATTGTTCAATTTTATTTTTTTCCCAAAAAATAGACTTTTTTTTTTTAATTTTGTAAAAAAAATCATATATTTTTTTCGACAAAAGTGGGCCGAATTGAATTGCAATTTTTTTTTTAAAAAAAAAAATCATATATTTTTTTCGACAAAAGTGAGTCGAATTGGATTGCAAATTTTGAACTTGTTTGTTCAAAAATTCGGTATTCTTGTGCTAATTCGACTAACATGACTACGAGTGGGAATAAGGTAGGTCAAACTAGACTTTTCATAAAAATTTTTGGGCCTGTTATATAATTTTTAGGCCTAAAACTGACTTAATTATCTATCATAGGGTATTTAAGTAAATAGGCATGGGTCCGACTTATTTATTAAATGAGCTAAGTCGAGCTAAGCTTTAGTAGATCAAACCGTAGGTCCTTATCGGGCAGTCTAGCTTATTCCCGCCCCTAAACATGACCAAACAAAGTGAAAGGTATCAACTATCAATCATTTTGGCTGAACAACAACAAAAAAAAAAAGACGTTCATTATGTTTGACCATAATGGAATATTCAAAGACATAATTAATTGGACTGGTTGAACGAACCAAGGGGGCATAGCCCACTTGGCCACCGGGCTCCCCACTTAAGTAGGAGACCTGGGTTCGATTCCCTTCGGGAACGAATTGGAGTGGGAGATATAAGGAGACTTGGAGAATTAGATTTGTAAGGAGACTTGACGAACTAACTTCTAACCACTAACAACTAACATTTACCGAACAAAAAAAAAATTGGACTGGTTGAACGAATTTCTAAACCAAATGATGACGACGAAGGAGAATAAAAGGAAGATTGTTGTGTTGAGAAGTGAGCCTCTTTTACATAATAAAGAGTCCTAGGCGACGACTGCAACAATGATGTCCATGTCGATGACAAAATTGCAATTGAAAAAGGGTGATGGAGACAAAATAAAAAAATGTATATTAAGGCTCCGCTTGGTAGCCCGTAAAAGGCCCCTATTATGGCTCTTACTCCCCAAATTATCTTGCTTGGTAGACAAGATAAATTATTACGGATCTATTTTATTTTCCTCCCCACCCGGTATAACACGGCCACTAATACGGGAGAAACACTGTTTCTCTTCAGAGAAGAAATCAGACCCCCCCTCCTCCGACAATTTTTTCTTGATTCAATAGTATTTTGTTGTGTCAATGCTGCCCTCAATTCAATTCAAATCAATTAAAATTTTATTTCAAAATACAAATCTCATTTCTGTTTTTCATTTTTTATCTTACGGGAACGAAGCGTTTGTGCCGCCGTCGATAGAAATCAGATTTTTCGATGACAAGCTCAACGGCGAGAAGGACGCGGCTGCAAACGGCTGCCCTGGTGGTCCTCGGACGCAGACGGCGGTTGTGAGTGGCTGTGTGCGACCACAGCGAATTACGTGTGAACGTCGGATTTCAGGCGACGACCAACTTTGTAGTTCTGACGGATTCCAGCAATGGTGCCTCGACCGTGAGGGAGAAAACGACGACGAAAATTTCTGTGTGAATTGGGGGAGAACAAGCGCATAATGTGAATTTGGGAGAAGAATTAAGGGTTTTGGGCTGTTGCTTATTTTGGGCCATCCAAAGAATGGATTTTTTTATGAAAATAACTTTAGGGATAAAATTGTAATTTTATATGTTATACTGATTTTATGTGGTGTATCAAACATCATATTAATATAATAATCTCTACCAAGCAAACTTAAGATATCAAATAATTTTTTATGTATCTACTTTTGAGGTCTACCAAGCAACCAAACTCTTACTAATTTTGTATTATCTCACCTCAAATAATAACCTCACCAAACGGAGCCTAAATATAAAACTATATAAGGGCATTTAATTCGTTTTATGGTTGATATTTTGGGTACAAATTTATAAGTAGGTGTATACTGCCCGGGTATCATTTATCAAGAGCCGCGCTTTTTATAATATAACCCCAAATAAATAATTTAAAAGTAAAAGCTAAAAATCGGAAAAAAAAAAAAAAAAGGGAAAAAGCCTTGACACATATATAGTGAAAAGTGATGCCATTTTCATTTTCATAATCTCTCTCATCCCCTAATTTCCCGGACAAGATCATCCCGCTCTGAAAATCAAGCAACGAAAGAGTAAGAAATGGCTTCCGCCGCTTTGCGGTTTTCCAGCCAGAGCTTCAGCTTTGATTTCCAGCGAAGTTCAATACCTACGAGATTTGACCGATTTCAGATTCTCAGCAATTCATCGTCACCACATTCTGCCGCCGGAGCAGGTGACTCCCAATGTATTAAGTAAGTCTATTCGCCTTGATATTATTAGCAACTACATCTTCACGAAATTCTTCAACTATGCATGATTCCTCATCTGTGTGCGTGTGTTTAATTGAAGGGAGGAAAGTGAAGCACATCCAATTTTACTGGAAAAATACGCTAATGGCACTTCCAAAAGGTAACTACATCTTAGAGTTTTACTTTGTTTAGCTTGAATATCTGTTTCTCCTCCTGCTTTGAAGTGTTTTTTATATATATTGAGCTTGCATGATCTTTAGCTAAAAAATCAACATATTACTTTTGCTGGATGCTTAACGTATTTACATTATCAAATGTTGATAGTTTGTACATGAATTGATTCTTCCTTTAGCTATTATTTGGGCTAATGTAGACCAAATCTAATTTCTGTTTTCATTTTTTACTTTGATTCAGATATGTCGTAGAATCTGATGTGCAAATTAGAACAGTTCTCGAGGACCTTTTGCCTGAATCTAATGCGTTGCAAGATCCGCGTATTGGGAACACTGACTTGTACTTGTCTTGGATTCCTAAAAATGTCAAAGATTTTATCCTGCCTGCAGGATTCCCAGGTGGTGTATCCTGCTCGCTAGACTTTAGTACATGATTCACTTTCATGTAGCGTATTATTAGTAACTTGGATAACTCGATTAACCTCCTACAAGTTGGCGTATATTCAATTAATTTTGAATATTTTGGTGCAGATTCAGTCTCAGATGATTATTTGGAGTATATATTGCTTCAGTTCCCAACCAATGTCACGGGGTGGATATGTCATACCTTGGTCACTTCCAGTCTTTTAAAGGCAAGTGAATCTATCTCAGGCGATTTACTTACTTAGCTATGTCACATAGTCAAAAAAGCTAGAGACATTCTATATTTATATCTACACCTTGGTGGGTTATACTGAATCCACATTATGGAACTTTTGATCTAATTTTTCTATAGATTTTTCAAAGCTTATTACTTTTTCCAACTGGCCATAATGGAATTTAATGCTTTATTATTGCATGATTTTGATGGGATTCCGAATATGGAAAACCCACCAATAATCCGCGTTTACACAAGAAAGAAGAAGCAAACGGTCAACTAAGGATTGGTTAGAGGCAATTGATATTGTTTCCTTATTTACACGTATTAATAGCTGTAGAATTGATTTTATGTTTCCTTAATTTTAGTTTATTGCTGAGGAGTTTAGTAAAAGATGGCTGGGATAATTACTGATGGTGTAGAAACATTTTTTTCATTACGGGAATAATAATTTTGAGTGCATTCTACAGCGAAAATTGCTGGTTACTAGGGCAATCCAAGGTTGAATTCTTGGGTTTCTAGGAATTGAACCGAGAGGTTCTATCAGATTTGCATCTATTCTTAGAAATAAATGCCGCATATGTTTCTCCCTTTACCAGAAGTTATGGTAATGATGATATTCTGAAATTCAACTTGTTTTTGCAATCCTTATGTCTTTTGAGTACTGATATGCCAACCATTTTTTGGCTTTTCCATTTCAGTTGGTGTTCAGTATTTGGTCACATTTAGCTATGCTAACAACATTTATTTAAGCAATCCCTGCCAGAAATGTTAGTACTTAGTGGTTGGTACTAAGAGTTGCGCTATGAATATAGGCTGTTGGAGTAGGCTCATTTTCAGGAACTAGTGCTGCTGCAGCTGCTGCTGCAATTAGGTAATAGCTCTTCATCCTTGTACATTTGTTTCTTTCAAGATACCTTTTGATTACATGTCACTACTTTACTTAATATGATAGTTTAAGTTTTGCTCTTTTTTATACTGGCACGTCGTGCTCATCCAATGAACTGTTTGAGAAGTTGATTTAAGCTCTGTCAAAAACTTGTATTCACCATACTAATGTAGGAGCATCTGTGTGTGTTGGCAGATGGGTGTCAAAGGATGGCATTGGTGCTGTTGGGCGTTTATTCATTGGTCTGACTATCTCTTATGAAATTCTAAGAAACATATCATAGGAATGTGCAAGTAATAGTTATTTATTTAATTTCAGGTGGAAGATTTGGTAATCTTTTTGATAATGATCCTAAACAATGGCGCTTATATGCAGACTTCATTGGCAGCACCGGAAGGTTTGAATTATATAATCTTAATGGAAAAACGTGTTTTTTTTGTAGGTGTACTCTGTTGTGACAATATTATGTTTCTGTTGCAGCATCTTTGATCTCAGCACCCAACTATATCCTGCTCATTTCTTGCCATTGGCGTCGCTAGGAAATCTTGCTAAGGTAAGGTTAGTAAGGTTTATTATCTCATTAAACACTGTAAATTTGTTGCCATCATGTATAGAAATGAGAAACAGTTGCAGCCATTTTTCTGTTTGCGTTTAAAATAATTGGAGCTAAAGTTGGAGTGCAGGAAATTGATCATGTTTCTCCAGTTTGGTGTAGAAACATATTGACGTCTGACATTTAAAGGACACAAAGAAGCAGACTTAGTGATCTTAGAAAAGCATGCATTCATATTTTTTTTGTTTCATAATAAGTTCAAACTGAAGGTTCATTCTAGACTGCTCAGCACAATTAATTGAAGTCCAGAATATTATTTTCTCTCCATCCCATACTCGTGGTGACATTTGCCAAAAAGGTCCGTCGCGCATTCATTGCATCATTTCCTTAAATGGTAATAAAACAACTTTTTCACTTTTATCTATCCCCCTCAAACACACAATATTACACCATATGTCACTACTTTTCCCACACTATCCCATTTTAATATTATTAAACAACTCTCTTATTAAAGTTGAAAAGACTACCCTACCCCCATCAAAAAATAACTCTTACATTAAAACTTGTGCCAAACAGTAAATGTCACAACGAGTGTGGGACGAGGGAGTATATAATATAGTTTTACAATTTTTTTCGGAGTCCGCAACATTGCTTATCTAGTGAAATTATATTTTTTTTCGGAGTCCACAACATTGATTATCTAGTGAAATTATATTTTTTTTCGGAGTCCACAACATTGCTTATCTAGTGAAATTATATTTTTTTCGGAGTCCACAACATTGTATATAATATAGTTTTATATTTTTGCGAAGTCCTTAATATTGTAAACTATATGTTAGGAAATGAGACTTTATCTAGTGAAATTTTTATTCCTGCAGGCAGTAGGGAGGGGTCTAAGAGATCCTTCATTTCGTGTGATCCAAAACCATTTTGCAATCTCTGGAAATCTGGGAGAGATATCTGCTAAGGTAGGTCATTAGCTTATTCCCTAGTATCCTTCCATTAATCTTGTGATAAACAAGCATATACTTCAGAGTATAAGATGTCTCGAGTATAAAGTACAGTTCATCGTAATGTAATGCCCACTGCTCCTTTTCTACCCAACTAAGATTGTTACGTGCAGATAACACTTGTTTCTATTTTTCAAATTGCACCTTTTTTTTTTTGTTGGGGGGGGGGGGGATGTGGAAGGTGTTTGTAAAACAAAATACAAAACTGTAGGAGGAATTGTAGTGCCTGAAGGGGGTTATTATAATATTTTAAAAACACAACCCTTTAAATTTAAGAATTGATGGCATAACCTCCATTTAGGAACTATTGCTTAGGGGGCGTTTGATTCAAATTCTCCAATGGGTATCATTGAATGGAATGGGGTAATGATTATAGGGGGTGAGATAGTTAATAAAAATTGGGTAATGATTTTTTTTATTCCCATTACCCCATACCAAGCACAAGGAATGAGAACGAATCCTCTTTCATTCCCATTACCCACCTCATTACCTCATACCAAGCGACCCCTTAGTTAATGTGGTTATCTTACTGGATTTAATTGAATTTAACAGGAGGAAGTTTGGGAAGTAGCTGCCGAGCTTGTTGGACTCTCTCTAGGCATACTTGCTCTGGTCTGTTAAGCATCTTTAAGCTTAAATCACATTTATTTGGATATAAATCTCGTTTCACCGCAATTATTTTTTTGATACCTTAACCAGAACCACAATTTAGGATTCACCTGCTATTTCATCTTCATATCTTGTGCTGACATTAACATGGCTCGGAGTGCGGATCCTTCACCTGTGGCTCCGCTATCTGTCCCTCTCAGTTCTGCGGTTTAATACGGTGAGATAAGATATATGATATCTACTCTGTGAAGAGTGGAATTTTATTGGCATAAAACAGTGTGATAAATTTTTCTTCAGTAAAGAGAGAAAAAAGAAAGGTTTCTAGGCAGGAAGTCCCTCTAAGTATGGAAACTTTAGAAGATAAAGGGCGACCCAATAACTGAAATATTCTTAGCACTATCAGTTTTCTGACAGATAAATCTCAAGCGTGCTCGCATACTGGTGAACTCGCATATCTTATCTCAAAAAGTCCCAGGTACGGTTATGCTCTTCCATCAACTTTAGCTCTAAATTGAAAATGTATATATAGATTTCCGTTGCAACAGGAATCAGTGAGTGCAACAGGATGGAAAATATATTAGTATGGGAAAAATTTCTTAGACCAAGAATTACTTTTGGTGTGTCCTTGGAAGAGATGGTTACTGGCCAGGAACGTGGCTCTAAGGTATGAACCCCCCCCCCCCCCTACAAATGAAATGGTTGAATAATTGAAAAATTAGATCTTTTAGGAATAAACATTGAATGCTGAAATTACGCATTGAGGCTTTCACATTCTTTCTCTACTCCAAAACAATTAGACAAAATCCATATATTTACATATGTGTGTGTAATGAGAGTATGCAGCAAAATAACTAATTTCTTGTAATCTCTAACCCAATGCAATTCCATCGGTTTCCCTTAACAGTACTATGTTATGGTTGAATAGCTATCTTTTTTATCGCGTTCATCATTCCTATGCATTATCTATGTTCTATAGATGCATGTATTGTCTTAAAAAAAATTAGGTTCCCGGGGAGATATGGATTGAATAACCATCATAAATTGAAACATAAACCTTGACATTTACAAAAAAACTAAATTGTGTGGAAACGAAGGATTCTAAAAGTGTGTGTGTGTCCTACAAGAGCTCAATGCTCGATTTAACTTTTATCTTTTCTGAACAGGTGAGAATGCTTCTCAAACTCTATGAAGAGGAGCAATATTTTCTCGTGGTGAACCAACTACAAACAGACTTTGAAGTCTTTGTGACCTTTAAGGTAACTGTAGAGTCACTACTTTGTTTCCAAAAGGGGCAGGAATATCAAATTGTTAAACTTGAATTTCTATAGGAGGGAGCTACAAGTCTATCAGTCTTACGGTGTGTTTGGCAATCCTACTTGCTCCATCAGAATTGGAGAAAATCAGACGATGTATTCGCCCAGCTCAAGCTAAGCTTGGCTGAATTGAACGTTAGGTTTGATGGTTTTTTGGTACAACTAGAAGAGGCTGGATGGGATACAAATCACATAACTCTGAGGGTCCCACAGGAAATTACAATTCAAGCCTCTCATACCGTCTAATCATCACTTCACTTTCAGGGGGCCAACTGAGAACATTATCAACTCATCATCGGAAGTGATTCAAGGTAACACAAATCTTGCATTTTACTTGCCGATCTGTCATGCATGCAAATCATAACTAGGAAAAAGTTCCATTTGAATTACCACGAAAACTTGCTTTACGGAAATTATATAAACCACACACTACATTATCGTGCAACCTTTTAAAGTCGATAGTGTCCCTGCAGTTTTGTTATGAGTTGGAGTTTGTCAGTCACTACAGTAGTAATGTATGTAAACAACCTTAAATTTCTGAGTCATTACTATTCAAGATTTCAAGTGCATTTATAGACTGCAATTTTAAAGACTTTTCATTATAAACTGCAATTTGATTTTTTTCATTATAAACTGCAATTTGATTGCACTTCTTTTATTACATCAGTGCAGATTGTTTGTATAGCATTGTAAATGTGGTGCACACGCGTGGAAGTGAAACGTGAAATTATTAGGTTTTATTTGTATTGAAGGATTTGCCTGGGCGCTATGATGCATTTGAAATCTCTCAGTCTGACTGGAACTATTTTCGAGCTTATTTCTATGAATTTAATTCCACTTTAATTTGGATAGATTTGAATTTCGTACATTCAAATCCTGCTACTAAGTATTAAATATAGTATCTGTATAGATTTTTATGCATATGATTTATTGTTATGTTATACAATATTTGTTTGTAACGTTGAATAATAATAACTATATTTATACAATTTTAAGGGGCAGTGACTCTAAGATACAATTTTACACCCTCTAATACTATAAGATACAACTTTTTTCCTAATTGCTACTGGATACAAGATTTTCAGCTATTCTACCTATTTTACCCTTGCTTTGAAATGGTACAGCTTCAGGCTTATTGATGTGACATCCATTCCTTTCCCCCATAATCTGCTTCCAACGTTGTCATATTTTGACTTTCCCCATAAACCAAAACAGACGTTGGGCATTACAGATTCATTTAGTAATACAAACCCACAACAATAAATATGGTTCTAAACATGATTTATTTGAATTATCATGGCTGCCAAAATATGATTTGTTTTCTAAACACTAAATATGATTCTTCATTTTCATGGCTGCCATTTTATTTGAATTATCCCCCCAAAAAAAATATGACTCGCCATTCAAAAATAGCAACACAAACCCACAACAATAATTCTCACATGAGGATAATCAAATATAATTTCTAATCAAATATCTCAAAAAATACAATATCCTTTACACTGTAGGAAAAAAAATTTCTGCAAATGTTGCTGCACATGTGCAGAATTATTGCACATTTGCAGAAAAAAATACAGATTATATTTGTGCACATGCGCCGAAAAAATACAGAAAAAATGGTGGATTTCCTAACATCAGACTACCAAAAAAAACACAAAAATTCACAAACTATCCATACCCGTTTCAAACTCGTACAAGAATTTTTTCAAATCTAGATTTCCTTAGCTTTTTTCAGATCTGGATTCCCTTACACAGAGCCCCGCCGCATACCCGTCACGCGAGCCCCGCCGCATCGCCGCCGCTCCTGGCGCGAGGAGCAGAGCCGCCGTCGCCGCCCAGCCTTCATCTTCGTTGGGAGAGAGAGGGAGCAGTCGCCGGTCCCCGCTGTCGTCGATCGCTTTCTCCATCGCCCCGCTGTCGCTGGCCGTTGCGGTGGGCGGTGGGTGGTATGGCGGATCTGGTGGCGTCGTCGCCTCACCACCGTCGTCTTCATCGAGCGTAGCAGGGCTGCTTCTTCGTCGCCGTCGAGCCTTCCTTCATCGTTTGCCATCGGTTTGGATAAATCAAGAATTGGGTTTGTGGGAGAGAGAAAGACATGTTTGTGGGGAAGAGAAAGAGAAAATGTGAACCGTGTGTGAGGAGAGAGAGGAAATTGTGTGATTTAGGGGTAAAATGGGAAAACTAAAAAAAGCATTGTACCTATCAGTATTAACTTTTTGACCTAGTATCTATTAACAATTAATTTCTAAATATGGTACCTATCAGTTATAAATCCATAAAATAATTATGATAATAAAATAAGTTAAACTCATTGGAGGCTGGTAGAAGCGATCCGATGAATAACATCTGTTTTGCTTTTGTGTTTCACAACTTTAATTTTACGGATATATCGATGGATATATCGATATCGCATATCGATATCGCAAAAAATTGAAAAAAATAACGAAAACTTTATTAAAATCTTGGAAATTTAACAAGATATTTCAGGGATTATTATAACATATTATTATACACATATTCTATTCAAAATTACAATAAAATTATATGTTTAAAGCAATCATATGATTAATAGATTATATAAATATTGTCTGACACAAAATAATTGACAACATAATATATAATACAATACAAAATGATTAAATATACATAATAAAATACAATTAATATCAAAATGAAGACGTATGAGGTTCAAATATAGTAGTAGAAATTTTATTTTTGTCCAAACAATATTGGTGTCACCTCTTCAAAATACCATTTGAATAATTAAAATAATTAGTAACGCAAGTAGTTTCTCTCCAATACAATTGAAATAATCTTAATTTAAAATAAAAATAATTAAAATTAATATGATTAGAGTGTGTCTCATTTGAACCAAATTTCACGATGAAACTTGATCCATATTGAAATAACATATCAATTTACCTTTCAGTTATCCTAACTAATAGTACTATTTAGTAATATAGGTAACATTCTTCAGTTATCATGACTAATAGCTTTTAGTAATATAGGTAATACCCTTCATTTATCACGGCTGATACTCTTTACTAATATAGGACATACTCTCCAGTTATAATGACGGATACTCTTTAGTAATATAGGTAATACTCTTTAGTTATTACAACTGACACTCTTTAAAATTGATCAAGTTTCACCATAAACTCTTGTTCATAGTAGAATTTGCCATATAATTAAAGATGTGAAGAGATTCTCAATTTCATACCTTGAATATGTATTTATACTATTCTATAGATCAATGTATCATATAAAAAAAATTAAAGAAGAAATTCAAATGAAATAATAATTGAAAATTAAAATTATTAAATTAAAATTGATTGATATGACAATAAGAATATATATTTTATGTATAAAAAATAATAAAAAACCCAAAAAAATATTTTTTTTTTTAAAAATTGCGATTTTTTACGGATATTGCGATATTGTGCGATATTTCGCAATATTTCCACGATATTCAGTAAAAATTACACTACGCCTGATCGATATGGATATCGATATCGATATTTTGCAATATTTCCGCGATATCCGGGAAGAAATACATTTCCCCCTAATATCCGTATCCCAACTTCATTTTTTGCGATATATCCGCGATATATTGCGATATTTGTCCTTGCTTATCAGGAAATAAACTCTCTCTCATACACAACGCTCGTTCTATGCCCATAACTTTATTGATCAACTTTCTCACGCATAACTTTATTTATCCCCTGTAAAAAAAAAAAAAAAAAAAAGACTTTATTTATCCCATGACATTTATAATTGTGGGTGATTCTTGTAGTTCTATGCCCTGATAATTTAGTTGGTGACTAATTGATACCTAATTTACTCTACTAAAGAGTTGGTTCAGATTGAAATCCTTCCCAATCAATTATCATAATTTGTCTAAAAGCTGAGTTTAAAATGGCCAAATTAAAATACCAGTAACTTCTCACCTAAAATTCAATTTCAAATTAAAAAAAAAAAAAAAAAAAAGGAAGAGTAACATTTGTGTGAGCTAAATGCACAATGTAACTGGTTTTTGGATATTATTTAATGAAATAAATAATATTGTTTAATAAATGAATAATATCATTCAATTGATGTGCATGATGTAATTGATTTTCGAGTGATACATTTAGTGAAATGAACAATACAATTCAATGAAAACAAGTAATATTATTTAAAATGAGTGCACAGTGCAAATGATGCATATTTTAATTTGCCAATAAAATAAACAACAATTATTATATGGTATAATGCATATTTAGGATTCTATACTATTAAGTTTTATTTCAAAAGATCCTTATACATATTTTTGTTTTAAAAAGTTCTTAAAATATTGAATTTTTGTTTCACACAATCCCTCGTAATTAGGGTTGCAAACGAATCAAATATTTTATATTCGATTTGGTATTCGATTCAATATTTTGATATTCGTATTCAAAATTTTGTGATTCAAATTCGAATAAAAATATTCGATTCGATTCTATTAGTTTTCAAATACGAATACAAAATTTTGATATTCGATTCGATATTCGTAGATATTCGATTGAATATTTATTATATTTATGTTATATGTAGGTGTGCGTACGTGTTTTGCAGAATGTTGTTACGAATGTTGGCACATTCGAAGAACAACACAAACAAGTAATAATCAGAAATGTACAGCGGAAGTCTTAAACACGTTTGCAAGATGGATATAAAAATTTTCGTATAGACTATAAATAAGTCTATACTGCCAAACGGCGTATTATCACTAATAATTGTTAAGTGATACAATCGGTAAAAACATAAGCTATACCGTGAATGGATCAACGTATATAGTGACTAGATAATATTCAATCTAACCTATCACTAATACAAAGAAAGATCCAATGTTGGTTGAAATGTTGGAACATTCACCAACGGAAGTACCGAGTATGAAACTACAATAAATTCTATAGTCTATGCCAATCGACTATGCTAGATTGTGTTTCCCTCAACTTCAAGTTTTAATCTTCATAGCAGCCGTGTATTTATAGATAAAATCTGGACTCTTAATGCTTGAAGATAACTTCCACATCTCCCTTGAAAATAGGTAACTTCCTTGTAACTTCCCCATGATCTTTATAATCTCTATTGCTTGCTTCTTTCAACCGCATGACTTAGGTAACTTCCGTAAGTCTTCAATCCTGAAAGAACAAGTCAATAACCAAGACAAAACGTGGGTTAAGGGTTAGTGGAAGTGGAAGGACGAATTCTGATGTTGTGACCGTAATGTTGGCACATTCTCGAGTAACACTCGCCATAACATCAACAATCTCCCCCACCCGGCCTTTCTACCGAAACACACCTGATGTTGCAATAATATGCAGAATGTGTACACAATAGAGATAAGTAAATTAACATCAAGTAAATGACATCTTTTTACTTTGCCAAAACAAACATAAATAAATAAAAACACTAAACACATAACATCACAAAGAACAAAACATACACTTAACATAAAATAAAATAGAGCTAACATAAACAATATAAAATCAGAGCATGAATACAAAATAAAACATCATACAAGACTTAATAAAAACTTAAATCAGAGCAAAAAGAAGTAAGAAAATACAAACCTAATATAAAACAAAAACATATGCAAGACTTTAAACAGAATTAAAATCAGAGCATAAGTCATGAACGTAGATATAAACACAAATACTTAATCTAATAAGTTCATAAATAAAAAATATAGGTATTAACACATAAGCCTATACTATTATAAGTCTAGCAAAATAAAACGCATATAAAACAGAAAATTAAAATGAGTCTATTACAAGAATAAGAAAAGCTTGTTAATGAAGATTAGGAGAGGATTGGGCTGATAATGAATTAACAAATGCATCTACTTGAGTCCGCACGAACTCCCCTTTCTTCTAGCTCCCTCATTCTTGGAAAGCTCCCCCTTAGTTCGACCTCCGATGTCCCCAATCGTCTAGATCGTCGTACAGTACACTGAGGTCATCATCATCCCACCACCGCCGATCCTTTCAAAGATCTTCATCCATATTTGAACCGCTGGGTCCATCTCTTGTTGGTTTGTTTGTTGTGTCGGCACATCTTCCGGCACATTCTCGTGTCTCTCGTTTGATTCTCGGCACTGAGCCGCACTTGTTCCAGCTCCGTAAATGTCCATGTCGTCCTCCTCCAATATCGTGATCACCTCTCGCATCTCCCCCCCATCACCAAGACTTACTCCTTCACTGCTGCTCAAGCAGCGAAATATCAAAGAACATCCACAAAGAATCTCAACTTGAGCAAAGAACATCGTGGCCCACTCCCCCGAGAAAAGAGAAAGTAAAGTTTCCCACTTTCTTCTTCGCATTTCCAGGTTGCTTAGCAAACACTTGGTATTACTAATTGAATTTTCGGCCATAGCTATCTGATCTCGGATGAACTGAGGCTGCAATTCTGGTATGTTGGCAGCGTGTGTGCCAACATTTTTAGGAACATCAGTTTGTTGATCAGTAGGTTCAGGTGCATTCGGGTCTCTGAAAGGCAGATCAATCACTCTTGGTCCAGTCCTCAAGACATGAGAAATAGCTAAACTTAGTGCAAACGAGCTGATAATCTCATGATTCTCTCTTTGAAACCCTTGAGCAGAAATCAAAGAGTGAATTAGACTTGGGTATGGCAGCAACCCTTTGCTTGATACTTTCCCTGAATATGTCATCATATTCTCAAAGATCGTTTTTCCAAGGTTGAAGACCCTCAAATGTCCAATCTTGTACATCAGAATAGCCTGCTCACTTGTCAAAGTGGTTGTGTTTGAAGAAGGCAGCCAGTTATACACAATTAATTTGTGAAGAACACTATAAAGGCTGGTCAAGACTGAGGAATTCATCCTATATCTCCATACATTAATCCTTCCCCCAGTGATTACCTTAATAACCTCATCCAAATCATCAACCTGAGGATCATCACCATCTCTAGTCCTCAAGATCTCATTAATAATAGCTGGAGTTATCATAATGACCTTTCCTCTAAACTTCACTTTTCCAAAGTACTTAGAATTAACTTCAGAAACTCTGACTTTCAAGTTTGCATAAAACTCATAAACCCAATCTACAATATAAGGAGTAGCAAATTGTAGAGAGTGCATTAAGGACCTATCAGTCAGGTATCCAATCAAATTCATACTCACAAAATCATCCATCTTAACTATCCTTTCTCCAACTATCACTCTAGTCCGCAAAGTCCTAAATTTCTCACTATCCACACCATTATAGCTATCATCGAATCGATGAAGACATATGCAAAGAGGAATCAGTATGTACCTCATCGATTTAGCCACACTTGCTTCGGATGACGAAGACTCGTAGTCGATGATGATGTGTCCATTGGTGTGCCAACATCCTCCTAAGACATCCTCGCGGAACTTTTTGCTTCTTCTTCCTCTTCTCCAAGCTAGCAGCCATTTGAGCCAATGTTTGATCCATCTCTCAATCCTCGCACTCCCCTGGGCTAAGCACCGAACATCGCCTTCTTCTCTCTCCGCCGCACTCTCTCGGATTCGCCTCTTCCACTTCATCGCCAGAGGAGTCGAGTCGAACACCTGGATAGGCTTCAAGCAACGCCATCATCATGCTTCGCTTTTTGCCGCTTTAATAGTCCACACGACGTCCCATTGTTCTATACGAACGGCGTTTCGTCCTTGTCCTCTTGAGCTCGTAGCCTTTTGTCGAATGTATTGAAGGCGGGCAAAGAGTTCTCCGGTGTCCGAAGATTCGAGAGGATGATTCTTCCACCGGAGTATCTTCCGGTGATTGTTGCGGTGTAAACACTAAGTGTTTGTACTGCTGAAATCAACCTCCACGTCGCCTACCTTGACAACAGGGGTAAATCGTCTGCTTTGAGAGGGTTTTGAACGCATAGACTATTTGATCGAGGTGGCTCCTTCAGCTAGTTCCACCGCTATTGATAAGTTTCAAGAGCTGGGTCTTCGCCGGCTTTCGCTCCGACCGGCTTTGGTGGCGCCCGCCCAATTTCGGAATATCGAGGATTGGGTACTGTGGTTTTGGATTTCGATCGAATGTCATAGGCCGAGAGAGGAACATCAATTGAGCCAACCCTAACCGAAGAGGGTGATGTTGGGTTAGAAGGGCCAACATTTCCGGAACATTCTCGCCGCCATTGAAGCTAATAGGTGTAGGTTTTGAGAAGAAGATGAAATTGCTTGAGAGGTAGAGTGTTTCGAATGTGAAGGTGAAGAGCCTTTCCCATCAGCCATGATAATTAATAACTCATAAAGCACTATTCAAATTAAATTAATAAAATAATCAATTTGAATTGCAATATTTAAAGGCAGATTATCAACTAATACCAACAAGTGCAAACATTAATACCTTCGAACACTTGTGTCAATTTTCGAAAACCAAGAGCAATGTGTAGAGCACACAGAATATTAAGAACCTTAAATAGGAAAAGAAAGAATGTAGAAGTTGTGTCCACATCGGTTTTGAGAAGAAGAAATTTAATCACATCCCTAAGAAATAGGCATTACCGAAAATGTGGAAGTTATAAGAGAAACATGCAAAAAAAAAAAAAACACTTAATAAAATAAAAACGTGCACAATAAAAATAATTAGATTAAATAATATTGCTGGGAACAATTTAAAAATAATAATTCATCATAGAATAATATCCGGAAATTATCAAACTCATAGAGGTAAATATACATAAAAGAACCTGTAATGCTATACGGACAATGTCGGCACACACACTTCTCAACACAGCTTTTACATGATATAAAATCATTTGTGTTGCACTATATTTTGTTTTTTTCACTTTTAATCACATTGATCCATTTTTCCGTAAGAGATCATCGTAGTTGTCACCCGTGTCCCATAATTACTCAATGGATTGTGATTATATTGATGCATTCAAGTCACCTTTTGAAAAGAGATCATCGTAGTAGTCAACTCCGTGTCCCATAGTTACTTAGTGACATAGCATCTAATTGTGAGTTAATTTCATTGCATTTAAGAGAAGTGTGTCCAGACAAATTTTATTAATCACAGTTCTAATACTATTTACACAGAGAGTTTGACAACACTAAATATTACAATACTTAGAAAAATTTAAATAAATTGTTCTAGTGTTGCTTCAAATGTTGGCACATTTGTCACAACACACAAAGAATAATGATCTAATTTGTGCATAAACCTAGAGATTTTCTAAGAGAAGAAAACCTCTCATTATCCAGGCTTTAGTAAAAATGTCTCAATTTGCTTCTCATGAAATGTATTCCAACTTTACAACTTCTTTTCTACAAGATCCCTAATGAAATGGTGCCTAATACTTATGTGCTTAGTTAACGAATGTTGCACAGGTTCTTGGATATATTAATTGCACTTGTATTGTCACAATAAACAAGTAAGAGTATTGCTCTCCAAACCGTAATCATCGAACATCTTCTTAAGCCATAGAAGTTGAGTACAACAATTTCCCGTGGCAATATATTCGGATTCAGCCGTGGATAAGGACACACAATTTTGTTTACGGCTATGCCATGAAACAAGATTGTTACCCATGTAGAAACATCCTCCACTTGTACTCTTTCTATCATCACTATCACCCGCCCAATCTGCATCACTATACCCAATCAAGGAACAATTAGTATCTTTGCTATACCATATTCCATAATCACATGTGCCTCGCCACATATCGAATTATTCTCTTAACCGAATTCATATGAGATTCTTTAGGATCAGCTTGATAACGTGCACATAAACAAACACTAAACATGATATCTGGCCTCGCTAGAAGTCGATACAATAGATCGCCAATCATCGACCTATACAATGTCAGGTCAACATTTGTGCCAACACTGCTTTTTACACAATTTTTGTGTCGATCCCATAGGTGTCTTCATGTGTTTAGCATTGTCTAAACCAAACCTTTTCACAAGATTTTTGGCATATTTACTTTGACAAAAGAAAATACCATCTTTGCATTGTTTAATCAAGACCTAAAAAGTAATTTAAGTCTCCAACCATTGACATTTCAAAGGTAGAGGTCATTTCATGCACAAATAATTCAAGCATTTTCTCACATGTAGAACCAAATACAATGTCATCAACATATATTTGAGCAATCATAATATCATTTCCAGAATGTTTTATAAACAAAGTTCTATCAGCTTCACCTCTATAAAAACCAAATTCAACAAGAAAATCAGTTAATCTACCATACCATGCCCTAGGTGCTTGCTTTAAACCATATAAGGCTTTCTTAAGTTTATAAACATGATTAGGAAATTCATGATCCTCAAATCCCTTTGGTTGCTCTACATAAGCTTCTTCCATAAGAATTCCATTTAGAAATGCGGCTTTGACATCCATTTGATGCGCTTTAATGTCTATATAACATGCAATAGCAAGTAATAGTCTTATGGATTCAATTCTAGCAACCGAGCAAATGTCTCATCAAAATCAATTCCTTCTACTTGTGTATAGCCTTGAGCAACTAATCTAGCTTTGTTTCTAATAACATTACCAGATTCATCAGTTTTGTTTTTGAAGATCCATTTAGTGCCAATTATATTCACATCATTAGGCCTAGGTACTAGTATCCATACATCATTCCTATCAAATCGGTTCAACTCCTCATGCATTGCATTGATCCAGCTTTTCATCTTTCATAGCTTCATCAATATTTTTAGGCTCATTGAGAGAATGAAAACATTCAAAGTTCACCTTGTTGCACATAGAAGTCATACAGATTGATCTTACCACATGCCTTGCATCAAAACTCAATTTTCTCCTTGTTTGTACACTGATTGAGGCTTACCTATGATCTCGTTGTTGTGGATGATTTTTGAGAATTCTAGAAGATGGTATCAGAAAGCAGATAAGGCATAGTTCTGATAGTTTCGAATTTGAGGTGATGTTGCTTCAGATGTGGGCACATTTGTAGCAACATTCTCAAACGATTCGAAATTTCAGAACTTTGCATCTGCTCAATAAGATCGCACATCTTCTTCAATAGTATTATCTCGCAAGACTTGCATTATCATCAAAAACAACATTCATAGACTCTTGAACAAGATTTACCCTAAGATTATAAATCCTAAAGGCTCTACTGCTTTCTAGCATAACCAAGAAAGAAACCCTTATCACTTTTTGAATCAAACTTATGAAGTTGGTCTCTATCATTCGAATGTAGCAAACACATCCAAAGACATGAAAGTATTTTAGATTAGGCTTTTTGTCATTCAAAAATTCATAAGGTGTCTTTGTGGAATTAGGTCTAAGATAAACTCTATTTGAAATATGACAAGCAAGATTCAAAGCTTCAGCCCAAAATCTTTTTGAAAGTTTCTTGATAAAAGCATTACTCTAGCCATCTCTTGTAGAGTTCTATTTTTCCTTTCGCTACACCATTTTGTTGAGGTGTTTTAGGAGAAGAGAATTCTTGCATTATGCCTTTATCTTCACAAAACTTAGTGAATAAACTGTTCTCAAACTCCCTACCATGATCGACCTTATTCTCTTTATCTTAGTGTTATACACATTCTTAAACCTTTTGTAAAGAATTTTGAATACATCAAAAGCATCTGATTTCTCTTTAAGAAACTCAATCCATGTAAACCTTGAATAATCATCTACTATGACAAAAGAATATCTCTTACCACCAATGCTTTCACCTCCATTGGTCCCATTAAATCCATATGCAAAAGTTCAAAGCAATGTTTTGTAGTACATTGTGTCAACATTTCATGCGACATTTTGACTTGTTTACCACTTTGGCAGATCCACACACATTTGACCTATGTATTTGTAACTTAGGCAGACCTTTAACAACATCAAATTTTAACAATTTGATTATGTTTCTATAATGAGCATGTCCAAGTTTTTGATGCCAAAGTATACTTTCATCAGTTTGAACATTAAAGCATGCTTGATTAGAGTCGATCAAATAGCAATTATCAATTGATCTATTTCCAACCATAAGACATTTATCATCACTGTTTAGCACATAGCATGAACTCTTATCAAACTTCACATGCAAGTCATCATCACATAATTGACTAATACTAATCAAATTTGCAAGTAAACCTTTAACATGTAATACTTTTGTCAAGTTAGGAAAACCAGAACATTTAGTGTACCTATCCCAATAATTTTACCTTTTGAACCTCCTCCGTAAGTAACATTTCCACCATCATAAACCTTATAATCAGTAAGATAATTTTGCTCACCGGTCATGTGTCTAGAACACCCACTATCAAAATACCATAGTCCAGGAACACATGCTTTTAAAGAGGTATAGACAACATTACAAACAGAATTTGACTTTATTACCCAAGTAGATTTTTGAACAAAGTTTTTGAACTGATTTTTGAACCGTTTGTCTCAAATGTTGAGCAGAATGTGGCAACATTCTTAAAGACATTTTAGAAAACTTTTTATCCTGTCTCATTCTAAAACAGCTTTGGTCGCTTGTGACCCTCAAGAAAAAATAATAATGACAAACATCCTTCTTTTCGAATCATTTTTCAATTTTTCGCTTTTAATAGAAGGTTTTGTAAAAACAACAGTTTGTTATTATTGTTTAAAAACTGAGTGATATTGCCATTATAACCAAGACCATGTCTACTTGTACTACCAATTGTCAAAGCCTCATCAAGTTTAGCTTTAACTTTCTCAATATCTTTGAAATTCAAAGTGTTGTGCCTTTGAGCCGCTCTTTGAGGTTGCAAATCTCCGTATCTTTTCTTGTCAATAAGACTTCAAATCTTATTACCAACTCCTTTTGGTATGACTCTTCAATAGTCATGTCCTTCAAGGCTTTTTGAGTGGATTCCAACTCCTTTTCAAGCTTTAGATAACTGGACTTACAATCTTTGCAAACAATGTTAGAAGTACCGCTTCATCTACACAAGAACTTGAGAAACAATTAAATTCTCGACCTCCAATGTTTCCTCAAATGTTGGCACATTTGACTCAACATCGAATCATCCAAGAAATCATCAAGTGTATCATCATATAAAATTCTTGCAGAAAAAGCAAACTCCTCATTTTTATCGTAATCATCTTCACCATCGACTCATCACTTAAGGTAGCATTGAAATTTACCCTCTTTCTCAAAAGAGTGTTGGCACATTCATTAGCATAATGACCAAAACCAGAACATGCATCACATTTAACATTTTTCCTATATTCGATCATATTTGATCTTGTTACCTTTATCAAATTGCCTTGGTTGATTAACATTCCGATTTCTATCGTGCAATCGACGTGAACTACCACCGTTTCTCTCTCTTGATTCTTAATTTGCAAATTATTTCTAAGTCTATTTGCTCTTTTTCAAAAAATGCATTAAACTCGCTTAGTCAGAAAGCAATGTTATCAAGATTGTCGGACAATCGTCACCAACATCTTCATCAAATCTATTTTAGAATAAACGGTTGTTTATCAACATATGAAGAAGTCTCTCCTTTAAAAAACAGAAAATTTCCTTTCGGATTTCTCACTATCTCGTTGGGAAAAATTCATTTCATATGTTTTCAAAATACTCACCAACTCATTTTGAGTAATAGCATCGTATTTTTAGCTTCCTCAATAAAGACATATCTTAGCATCAAAACGTTTAGGAACAGCTTCTTAAGATTTTATGTACTAACCTTGTATTGATATGGCTTCACCAAGTGCTTGAGATTCATTGGAAATCTCAAGAATCCTCTCATTGTAAGATGATATGGTCTCATCTTCCTTCATCCTTAGATTTTCGAACTTGGTTCCAAGCATCCTCAACTTCGTCCTTCTTACACTCTCGTATCCTTCACAATGTTCTTGTAATCTCTCCCATGCATCTTTGCGTATACACAATTAGAAATTATTTTGAACATGGAAACATCCGTAGAGGTAAATAAGGCATTGAGTGCCTTCGAATTGAAGCTAGCCGTTGTCACCTCATCATTTGTCCATTCTAGTTCCTTCTTGATTTGAGCTTCAGTGTTGTCATCACCGAACAATCGGTGGATTCCATCCAAATAATATACTCCTCCATGCACGTTCATCAATGGACTTGATGTACATGCGCATCTTAGGCTTCCAAATTGCATAATTTGTACCATCTAGAACGGGTGGTCTAATTGAGCTGCCATAGGATAATCCATTGCAATAAATCACACCAAACACAGGATCTAAACTCGGGATAACGAGTTTTATGGCTCGTGCCACTTGAAGGTGTGCGACGTGTTTTTTGCGTATCGTTGTTACGAATGTTGGCACATTCAAGAACAACACAAACAAATAATAATCAAAAATGTACAAATGGAAGTCTTAAACACGTTTGCAAGATGGATATAAAAATTTTCGTATAGACTATAAATAAGTCTATACCGCCAAACGGCGATTATCACTAATAATTGTTAAGTGATACAATCGGTAAAAACATAAGCTATACCGTGAATGGATCAACGTATATAGTGACTAGATAATATTCAATCTAACCTATCACTAATACAAAGAAAGATCCAATGTTGGTTGAAATGTTGGAACATTCACCAACGGAAGTACCGAGTATGAAACTACAATAAATTCTATAATCTATGCCAATCGACTATGCTAGATTGTGTTTCCTCAACTTCAAGTTTTAATCTTCATAGCAGCCGTGTATTTATAGATAAAATCTGACTCTTAATGCTTGAAGATAACTTCCACATCTCCTTGAAAATGAAAATAGGTAACTTCCTTCCCAGAATCCCCATGATCTTTATAATCTCTATTGCTTGCTTCTTTCAACCGCATGACTTAGGTAACTTCCGTAAGTCTTCAATCCCGTAAAGAACAAGTCAATAACCAAGACAAATCGACTGAGCTAGACGATTCACCGTGAAAGCAATATTAGGCCGAGTAAGAGTGAGATATTGCAAGCCACCAATTGCTCGACGATATTCCGTAGGATCTATAAGCAGAATAGCTTCAGTGGGTAGCCGATCATTCATGGGAGTAGATAAGGGCTTTGCTCCATCCATATGGTGACGTTGCAACAACTCCACAGTGTATTTATGTTGAGATAAGAAAAGACCCTCTCTACAAGATGCGACCTCTATCCCAAGTATGTAAGATAGGATGCCCAAGTCCTTGACGGCAAAGTGAGATTTAAGATGTTGAATCACTTCGGAGATCTTCAAAGAATCTGAGCCTGTAATAATCAAATCATCCACGTATATCAGAACGAAAAATAAGAATTCTGTATATTATTCATAGCAGAGAATACGTCCAATATATATACATAATACAAAAGACTAAGTCAAAAAATTGTTCTTATCCGAGACAGGTAAATTAAAACTGGAAATAATAGAGTGACTGGTCCTTAGAGATGGATGGCCGAGTCGGGCGTGCCACATGGATTGAGAAGCACGAACACCGAGGGTGGCAAAATTTGCTTCAGATTTCAAGTAAAATAAGGGTGGCCGAATGTGATACACTGCATTGACCGCGAGCCAGTGACGGTAGGGGTGGGAATAGGCCAGGCTACCCGACAGGGGCCTACGGCCTGGCCTACTAAAGCCTGGCTCGGCTCGGCCCGTTTAATAAATAGGCCAGACTCAGGCCTTTTAAGAAGTCTATTTAATTAAATAGACCAGACTTGAACTTTCTTGTAGGCCTTTTAAGCCTAACAGGCCGGCCTATTTAACTATATATATAATAATATAATATATTATATTTATATATATATATATATATATATATATATATATATATTTTAATAATTGTGAGATACTCATATATTTTATCTCATAAATTTACATATTAGTAAAAAGTATTAATAAAAAATATTAATAATAAACAAAATAACTTACGTCACGTTATATAGTATTTACGGTGTAATATAAAAAATGTGATTTTTTAAAATTTAATGAAGAATAAAAAAGTTGCAACAAATAGGCCTTTAAAAGGCTTTCAGACCTGACCTATTTATTAAAGAGGTCAGGTCGAGCTTTGAAAAAAAGTCTATCATAGATAATAGGTCAGGCTCAGGCCTAAAAATTATTTAATAGGCCTAGACTTTCTTATACAAAGCCTGGCCTGGCCTATTCCCACCCCTAAGTGGCGCCCCCGTAACCTGGTCCTTGATAAGAACATGAGATGGATAGAATTCCATAGAGACATCATTATCTTTGGTGAATTGGTGCACAGATAATAAATTTTGCCTAGCAGTAGGCACATGTAATACTTTTGATAATTTGAAAGTCCGAGAGGGAAACTGTAAAGTAGATGTACCAGTATTCTGAATAGGAAGACCGGAGCCATCAGCAAGTTGAACCTCTTCAGTTCCATCATACTCCGAGTGGATGGATAAATTATTGAGATCAGCAGTGAGATTGTGTGAAGCACCAAAGTCAACCAACCATGATTGAGACGGTGGCGGTGATGTAGGAGAGCGAGCAACATTGGCTAAAGCATTGAGCTTCCTGCAATATGGAGCAATATGACCCGGATATCCACAGAGTTGACAAACAATTGGAGTGCGAGTATTTGAATGACCTCCCCCACTGTTGAATCCACCACGGTTGCCCGAATGATTGTTTCCTGCGTTGGAACCGCCGTTGTTGCATCCACCACGACCACCATTTGAATTCCTTCCTCCACGGTTGTTGGAGTTGGAGTGTCGATGTTTAAAGGAGCGCTGGGAGTTCGATGAATGGGATGATGGTGTGGAACCGGTGGCTACGTTAGCGGTAACAACCAAGTTCGAATTTTGGAATTCGATTTGCTTCAAGTAATTTTCCTATGCAATTACCTTGTCGTGCAATTCAGAGAAGGTAATTGGTGTGTCTCGCGCCTGTATGAAAGAGGCCAATTCTCGGTAATTTGGACCGAGTCCATCAAGAACATAAAATGTCACATCATCATCGGAGAGGCGATGGTCGATGACGGCCAACTCATCAACCTTTGATTTCACTTGCTGGAGAAATTCTGCTGCAGAAGATGAACCCAGTTGCAGTTTAGACAAATCCTTCTTCAATTGAAACACTTTGGAGCGAGAAGTACTAGCATATGTGCGATTTAGAATAGACCAAGCCTCAGCGGCGGTCGAAGCAGCCGCAACCAGCGAATGGATTTCAGGGGAGAGAGAACCTAAAATTGCTGCTAACAGTAATTGGTGGATTGGTGGCATCGGAAGGAGCAGATGTGGCCGACATATTATCGTAAATTGATTGGGAGAAGCGAACGGCACGTGAGAGTTGAAGCGGAAGGTAGGGTTGGATCGATGAGACTCGCTAGAGAGAGGCTTTGATACCATATAAGAGATATGAAAAATAAGAATTATGTATATTATTCATAGCAGAGAATACGTCCAATATATATACATGATACAAAAGACTAAGGCAAATCTCTATCTTCCTATATTACAGGATATACCGTTCATAAAGATAACTTCAAATCAATTCAAATATTTTCAAAATCGTGAGAGATTATTTTGAAGAGCCATCAGCGTGATATTCCTTAATATAAGAGAGAGGAGATTGCTTGTCAACCCTTTAAAGGTAGGATTGTAAACGAATCAAACATATTATTCGATTCGGTATTCAATTCGATATTTTGATATTCGTATTCGAAATTTTGTGATTCGAATTCGAATAAAAATATTCGATTCGATTCGATTAGTAATCAAATACGAATACAAAATTCCGATATTCAATTCAATTCGATTCGGTTGCACCCCTACTCGTAATAGTAACAAAATTTGTTGAGTTATCTTAACAAATTCGTTAAGTAAAATATGAGTCGATATAATATTTATAAGTCTTATCTCAAATTCAATTTTCGTTTTAAAACGTACGTATTCATTTTAAAATATTCAATTCCCCATTTTAAACTCTAACTCAACAAGTGATTTAAAAGTATGGTTTTTTTTAAGTACTGTAAGTGTCACATATATATTATTGATGCCCACTATGTAATGAACGATTAAAAAAAGATGTAGTAAAAGTAAAACACGATTTAAAAAGTTTAAGAACATCTTATGAGATTTCATTATAGATTAGAAAATATTAAAAAAAATTTAGATTGATTTAATTTAGACTGATTTAATTTATGTTATTTGATTGATTTAGTTAGTTAGAGTATAGATTGATTTATTAATTGATTAAATGGAGAATGAAAAAAGAATAGTATTTTGACAAATTAATATCAATTTATCTTTCGAAAGCTTACTAGCCTGAGCTAGGACCTCGATTGTGTTTTCGTATGCTTGCCGACCCAAATCGGAGCGATGAATTTACGGTGTGGAAATCATGGTTCGCATCAACATCTTAGAACAAAATTAATGATTAAGGGACTTAAAAGATGATCAATTGCTTATTATAAAAAAGGAAGGGGTAATAACCGTTGAATTTGTGGATGAGATGATGATTCCCGTTGGACAACATAACATTCCATTCCACTCCACAGATAGTGTGTTCAAAATATCCTACCCTTCCCTCCCTCCCTCCCTCCCTCCAATTTTGGAAATCCTGAAACCCCGCCTTTCCCAATCAACACAGCACCACCAAATGCAATGCTCTCTCTCACCCCATCGCCGCTCAACCTACGCCGCCCACTCCATCTCAAGCTGCCACTGCACGCGCCGCCTCACGCCAACAGACCCGCCACCGCAAATGGATATCCCGGAAAAGACGTTTTGCTCAATGGACCTCCGCCACCGCCATTTCACTGCGCCAAAGAAGACTCAGTTGCGCTTCCGCCGGTATTGCAGAGAGAGTTGATGCCGAGGCACGTGGCGATTATCATGGATGGGAATAGGAGGTGGGCCCGGACGAGAGGATTGCCGATCGGGCTTGGTTACGAGGCCGGATTTCGGTCCTTGCGGAGGATCGTGGATCTCTGTTGCAAGTGGGGGATCAGGGTTCTCACAGTGTTCGCGTTTTCTACTCACAATTGGTTTCGCCCCAAAGTAAACTACGCTTTAACTTTATTTCTCAAAATAGATACATGTTTTTCTAGTATAGTTATAGAAATTATTTAGTTTTTGTGTTGATCTGGTTGTAGGTGGAGACAGATTTCTTGATAGGATTGTTTGAGACGGCACTGAGAGATGAACTCCAACGATTAGTAAGGTAAATAAAGATGCTCACAAGCTAACTCAACATGTTGAAGTGCTAAAAGTAGTAATTTTGCTTTGATATTGATTTTCAATGTGTTGCTTCCTTATGAAGCTGTTATTATGTCAATGTGTCATTGTTCATAATATCGATGTTGCTGTCTGAAAGAATGATACTGATGAACAAGGGATTTCTTTTGTTAAAATCATGTTTGTATCCGAACTCCGAATTGGAGTACATTGGTCCCTGAGTGTTTCCCATGGACATGTAATTTGTGCAACATTTATAACTGAAATATGAAACTAATGTCCTAATATACTAAAATATTTGATAGCTTGTTGGTAGAATTCCTCTTGATCAGTTGTTGTTTAACCGTAAATTAGATTGTTTCTGTTACATTTTCATGGCTGCACTGGTCTGACATTACAATATATTCGTCTTGGTTTGAACAGTGAGGATGTTCGAATTTCTGTCATCGGAGACTCCTCTAAACTTGTAAAGCCATTACAAGAATTGCTTACCAATGCCATGGAAACTACAGAAAGCAACTCAAAATTGCACCTCATACTTGCAGTTAATTACAGTGGCCAGAGTGATGTTGTGCAAGCTTGCCAAAAACTTGCAGTCAAAGTTAAGGATGGACTCATTGAACCCGAGGATATCAATGAAGTTTTAGTTGAAAAGGAACTCGGTACAAATTGTACTGATTTTCCATACCCTGATCTGCTAATACGGACTAGTGGAGAACTACGAATCAGCAATTTCTTACTTTGGCAACTGGCTCACACTGAGCTATACTTTTCGCATTCACTTTGGCCTGATTTCGGAGAAGACGAGTTTCTAAAGGCATTATGTTCCTTCCAAGAAAGACAGAGACGCTTTGGTTGTTGATATTATTAAGTGATCCAGATTTTATCGAGTGAGATAACTTACAGAGGTTCTGGCTCATCCTCCATTGATTCTTGGTCTTCCATGCAAGAAAAGAAACGGAAGGCACATTTTGTGGCTAATAGAACGACATGATTCTTATGTCACTAGTAGTCCTTATGACGGAGATGAATAACGAAATCTTTGCAGTTTCAGCTTGAGTATACAAGAGCATTGTTTGTACTTATGCCAATATCTGGTAGCAAGATCCCGATTCATCCTATCGGCTGGTGAGACTAATATTGAGTTTCTTTGCATGGAAAGCATATGAATCGTTGTAGAATAGCCTAGTATAAATGCTTTTGGAGTGTTGATGAGCAAGATACCGATTCATCCTACCATATATTTCCTCCTTATAGTTGCAGGAATTAGGATACAAAATCTACTTTGTTTGGTACCTACATTTTAATTGAGGTGCCCTTTTTTATACCAGAGGTGAAAGTTCAGTGCCTTCCCCAAGTTCTCATTCATGTTTTGAAACGAGACATTGATTTTATTAAAAAAATGCCACTGATGGAATATTTTTTATATAGTTTCTCACTTTCATTGTCTCTCAAGTCTCAATTCCTTAGCATAAGTTTGAAGGCATGTCTTCACTAGTTATTCTCTTTCTTTAATTGCATTTCTGCTCTCTTCACTATTTTGAACGAGGATATCCGTAGGCCCTTTATCTTTCTTGTGACTTCCACTTCTATTTCATTACTTAATGTAATTTTCGAGGCCTATTCTCTCTATTTTTTTTTCCTTCTCTTTCCGTGCACATTGTTTAGGTTTATTATTTATAGTGTTGTTGGGGGCTTTTTATTGTTGTCCGCCTAAAGAATTTGAGGACATGTTTTAGCAATTGGGTTTTATAAAAACCTGGTTGAAGAACTCGAAGATTGTCCTTCTGTAGAAGAAACAGCGAATGCTGGAATTTTTATTTGGGATAATGCTTCAATCAAAGGTTATTATGTCTTTGTCACAACCACCTACCTTTTTCTAGTATATGCTTTACATTTTGGATAACCAAGAGGGTAAGCAATGATTATACCTTTTTATCTTTCTATTCTTGATTTCTTGTAATGAATCAATTGATATTGATACTAGCATGAGTTGACCCTCTTTTGTTTATGGGGTGCCAATTTTTGTGTAATAATTACACTAGATAAAGCACTAGGGTGGGATTGATAAATATTGTTTTGGCTGGGCCCACGAGTGTATAATGCAGAGACAAAATACACGGCGAAATTGGTAAAAAAATAAAATGGCAATTGGGTTTGTATTGTTGGTACTTTGTGGGAATAGAGAAACAACATCAGTTTCAAAAGAATAAAATGTGACTGTAATAAAATTGTGGATGAGATTAAAATTAGATTGATTATTTTCAAAATATGAAGCCTTTCAGAAAATTTTCTAGAAATTTTCCTTATATAGAATGGTAGAACATTCAAGAAGATTATTGGAGAGTTGATTGGATTTTCTTTTTTCTTTTTTTTTTTTTTTTGAGATCATTGCTGAACTATGTAACTATACTGAGATATTTCTTATACCTCAAAATTTAATAAAATTTCATTTTACTAAATATAGGATATCGAATAATTTAAATCAAACTCTCTGGTGAATAGGTACAAGTCGAAGGTAATATTTTTTCAACTTTCAATAATTGAGCGAATTGTCGTAAAACCCTTGCTAGCTATAATAACAATCCCGGCATGGCCGACAATTGTCCATGTCAATACGCCTTCCCCATATATTTTGAAATGTCCTCTTTTTAATTCTAATTTTGTTACGAGTAGTTGTTAGGTATTACTCCCTCACTTATACAATAGATTTGTTCGTTTGTTAAAAATATTTGTCTCACAATATATTGTTTATAATATAAAAGACAATAATTACCACCGTATAGTTAAAAAATAATTTTTTTTGCGTGTAATTTTTTTATATTTTTTATTTACTACAATATTACTGTATAAAATAATTTTGTTACATATAATACGAATAAACAAGTATTACATTTTTGTCAATTAATTTTATAATATAGTGGGTGAAGGGAGAAATATATTTTAACTCAAAATTGAAAAAATATAAATTAAGTTATTATGGACTACAAATAATATAATTTAATTTTAGAAAAAATAAATTATATCCCTAATAATAAAAGGAAAAAAAAAAGAGATTTAGTTAATCTTACATATTAGGCATTAGATAGGATTTTATAACCCTGTTGCGTACCCACTAATGTTCTCCCTTTGTAAAAGGTTCCGAGATATTAGATTATTTTATATAATATTAATCTATTTACAATATGGTTTTATTAATTATAAATTTTATTCAAATAAAAAATTATGTTATGGTTTTGGTGGTGATGTTTATTTAGGGGCAAAAACTTGTATTAGACCGTCTTATATATGAGACTTAATAATTTTTTAATAATTTATTATCACTTTTTAAAAAAGTGATACAAATTAGTATAAAAGTGATAATAAATTGAAAAATAATAACAATTTAATAAAAAGTGATAACAATATATGAAAAAGTAACAATTTATTTAAAAGTGATTATGCATGATACGGTACGGAGGGATTGAGTTAGGATGACGGGAAAGAGTGTGGCAGTGTATTTGGAATTGGGGCAATCTTTAGATTGCGGGAAATTAGGCAAAAGCTCCCCACCAAACTCTAATTAAATAAACCAAACACAGCTTTAATTGAAGCGTGCGCTCCAAGCGACTAACCTCTAATGGTGTCGACTACTCTGTACCCGTAGTAGTAGTAACCTCAACTCACTCGGCAATTGCATAATACTTTATCAAGATTCATCAGAATTCAAGATTTTGTGTTGAATTAGGATTGTAATTGTAATTGAATGGGAGTGATACAAAGAAACAAATTTAGGGTGCGATGAGGAAGTCCTTTAAAGATACACTCAAAGCCCTTGAAGCTGACATCCAATATGCCAACACTCTGTATGCTCTCTCTCTTTCCACTTTGTAGATTTTTCTATTTGTACGAAAGCAAGAGGAATTATTCTGTCTCATAAGTAATATGTACTCAAAATTGAATTAAAACTATGGTTAAAAGGGTTTTGAATTAGTACGATTATCTCTCCTTCCTTTCGTTTCTCTGATGCATTCTCAACTTTTTAATCGGGGTGCAGGGCGTCAGGTTACCGGAGAGAATATGATGGTGCTTGCCTTCAAATGAGACTCTCATATAGCCCCTTTGCTCATATTTTTATCTTCCTTGCTCAATGGATTGATTGTCACCTTGCTGGTGCTCTGGGCCTCATCAGGGTCCTTATTTACAAGGTTTTTATGCCTAATGTGCTTTGAATATTGCTTGATTAATTGCATTCCGCTATGGTCAAGAAAATGATGCCGGGTTTGGTAATTGTAGGCTTATGAAAATGGTAAATCAACCATGTCTATTCATGAAAGGAAGGCTAGTATAAGGCAGTTCTACGGTGAGTACATTTTCGACTTTCGAAACAGATTGATTTCGTGTTTCATTAGAATGTGTTGTTTCTCCATTAAAAAATTAATTAAGAATATGATGATATATTGGATGTTGTAGGAGTGATATTCCCCTCTTTGCTGCAACTTCACAGTGGAGTTTCTGATGCTGAGGACAGGAAACAGAGAGAGATGTGTGCACTGAAATACAAGAGGAGAGATTTGATGGACAAAGGTAAGCCATCAGAGATTGAAATCGAGAGGGAGGAAGAATGTGGGATTTGTATGGAGATGAATGCCAAGGTTGTTCTTCCAAGTTGCAGCCATTCTTTGTGTATGAAGTGCTTCAAAGACTGGTAAGTGCTTCGATGAATCTTCTCCTTTACGAAAAAATAAGCTCAATTTAATTTAGAATTCAACTTTGTCTATCAATATATGTATGTTGGTATGATGAATCTTTCATAATGATGGTAATATGTTATATTTGAGGTGGCTTCTATTATTATTATGAGGTATAATGTCGTAGTAGTTTAAGTTAATAATAGATTGTCCTTCATCAGATAGCCTTTATGACACTTAAAAAGGACTAAAATACCCGTCATGGTGCGTGCAGTATGATAGTAGTTTAGATTAGCACAAAACTCGAGCTTCATATGGTAGAGGAAACCACTGTCTTGAGCTTCCTGCAGTGAGTTTCATAACAAAAGATAGCAATATACATTCATGTATCATTTTTCTTGAAAATGTGGCTAAATCTCATTTTCCTTACCTTCAAAAAGCTTCCAGCCTTGAATAAATTGACTAGAGTGATAAACCCTTGATACTTGTTTTCAAAAAGAGTAACTATGAAGTCCTTGATACTTTCTCTGCTTTATGCTTGAGACTTTTTCTTGGGCTCAATTGATGATGTGAATGCTTTATGATTCATTCAGGAGAGCGAGATCTCAGTCGTGCCCATTCTGCCGCGACAGTCTCCAGAGGATGAACTCCGGAGAGCTTTGGATATACACTAGCGACTCTGACATAATCGACTTATCTTCTTCTATCAAGGAGAATCAGAAGAGGCTATTTATGTATGTTGAGAAATTGCCTCTTATTGTTGCAGATGCAGTGGTGGTTTCTCATGATCCTCATTTTTGAAGGGTCTTCTGGTCATTTACTGTACAGAGAATATCAGGTGATTGTTTGCATTATTCTATTTATACATTCCATTCTATATTTGTAATTAAGTGTTTGCTGCAATTTCTAGCAACCCAGGATGCTTGATTCATTATTTAGGTTTTCAGATCATCCTCCTCTTTTTTATGCATAAAGTTTTTTAGTCATTACGTACAGTTGATGAAGTACTCGGTAAAATAGTGTAGCAGTCTAGTAGAATGACAAAGTATTATGTGCATCTTGTACACCATTAATATTATTGCTTGTAAAAACTAATACTCCCTCCGTTCCTTCAGAAGCTTCTCATTTTATTATTTTGGTCGATCCACCAAAGCTTTCCGTTTCCTTAAATAGCAAAAAAGTATCTCCACATCCCCCTCTCTACCTTTTTCCTTTCACATCACAACTCAAGACACACTACACTTAAAATATTTTTTTTTTCTTAAATAGAGTGCAATTCTCAAATGAGAAATTTCTAAAGGGATTGCATACTTACCTTATTCGTCCATTCCATAGTTGTTCCCACACCTATAAATGAAAACACCTCTTATTTTTAATACCCTTACAATACACACATTTATTTACGTCATGTTATTATTTTTTCAACCCAATTAATTAATCCCTTACTTTACATATACATGTTTTTACCTATAACACCCTTCATTTAAATTAATCAACACATCAAAAAGTGCATTTTCTTAATCCCTGTGCCCGATCAACTGTGCAAACAACTTTGAAACAAACAGAGTACTATTTACTTGTAAAAATTAATATTATTAGCTAATAATATACCGTACGATTTGCACGTAGAAAACAATTCTCTTTTTCAAAATCACCCATGCGAAAATGCTTTTATGATTCGTTCATAAGATCTCGGCTAGACTTGTTATTCGAGCCGAGTATTGGATGTTTGAACTCGGCTCGAGCATTTATCGAGTTGAGCCAAGCTCGACTCAATAACATTAACGAGCTAAAAATAGAGTTTGACTCGATTCGCTAACGAGTTTAACGAGCCTAACGAGTCGAACCGAACCTAATGGAAATTTAAGAAAAAATTTATCTATCAAGCCTAACGAGTCGAGCTCGAGTCGGCTCGTTAAAAAACGAGTATTTCGCGAGCTTGAGCTCGGCTCGTTTAACACTACAAGTCGAGCCGAGCCGAGTCGAGCTCACGAGCAGCTCATTTATTTTAACAGCTCTAATCTTCTCGGTATCAAACATCTTTAAAATGATTTGCTTATATTATTCTGAAATATTCTCACATCTGCTTTTTATCTCACATATATTTTATACCTATATACCAAATGCATAAACTACTATTGATACACTGCAACATCGATATATATTCCAGTTCTAATTTTAGCAGAGAAATAAGATCAAAACCAGCATCTGTATTTCATGGAATTTGGCAATACAGCTAATAGCATTATTGAACTTTGCAGTAGCATATTTACCATTGACTTTCTGTTTTGGGAAATACAAGTTATGCTGAGGTTAAGATTCCATCGGATGTAATATTAGCACCTGAACATACAAAACGATTCGTGTATATTTACGTGTAGGTAAATGACAGTTTTACCCTGACAGATTCGAGCATGGGATAAATTATACAACTGAACGAGTGATTCGAACGAGCAAGCAACAAGTACAAACATTAACGATGAAAACAGTGCCCTTTGAGGAGCTACATTACATAGGAAAACGTAGGGAAAAAACGTCTTTAACATACAAGGGCATAACCCACATTATAGATCACCTGAAAGTTTTCACCTAAATATTTTCCGTTTTCATTCATCATCATCGTCGTCGTCATCTTCATCATCCTCCTCATCCTCCTGCAGAAACAATTCCTTTATTATTGATTGAATGAAACTTTTTTTTTTTAACTAAACTAATTAGGAAATATGATCATATGATGGAAAATGAGATCTTAATATGATATTGCAACTTTTTGTCAAGGCTTTCATACAGATCACACTCGTGGGATTGCAAGACAGGTTTTGCTTTTAGATTCCATTATATGGTTTTCTTTTCACAGGCTAACAAAGGAATCCAATTTCACATGATCATCTTGAGACCAACTCCAAGAGCCACTACACCAAATCTTGAATTTTAAGCATGATCCATAATCATACCTGTACACTTTCCTCATCATCATGAACTACAGATGCCGATCTCTCAGACCCTTCGTCGCCCTCACCACCAGAGCTATCCTGCAAATTGGATTGATAGATAATGTTTTATAGATACAACTTGTAGCAAAAGTCACAAGAATAGCTAAGAAAGAAGTAAAGAGAAAAAAGATACAAAAAGGATATTTCACCTGTTTCTTGTTGTAGGCATTCATAAGTTTTTCATATTCTTGTTTCCTCTTTGCAGCTTTAGCTTCATATGGAGCTTTTTCCTGCCAACCAAAATATGACACTCACTTTCATTAAATAAATAAAAATACATTTCTGCAACAAATGTCAACTTATAAAATGTTTAATTGAAATAAAGCATGCTCCTTCAGCGAATAAGTGAACTTAGAATTTAATATTGACGCACACTGTACAAGTCATACCGTGTTAGACCTCTATACATGTCTAAAACTATCAGCCCACTTAAACATTTTCCTAGTAAACAGAAGTCCATTTTTCAGTGACATTAGCAATCGTCCATGATTGGGTCATATTTCAGACCTTAAATATGTCACGATATGAATTGCCAGTTACATATATAAAGACCACATATTGAATTGCCAGTTAAAAAACTGCGTCCAGTTATATTTTCTACTCAACTAACAACAATCAGATCATTTCAGCCCCAATAATACTCTAAACACATGTTCAGCACTTACAGCATTGCTCAGGGATTTCCACTTCTCTCCACCCGCTTTTCCAACCTATAGGTAAACAAATAGGGCAAAGTAACTCTCAGAATCTACATACTAAAATTAAGTATTAACAATGACTGAAGAAATGATTTCCATACAGCAGAGACGGCCTTGACATTTGGATTTTCCTTTTTGAAAGTCTTCCGGAACTCCTCACTACAATAAAGAAATGGAATTAACCAACGCCAATAACAGCACAAATAGAACACTAATCTATAATGTCAAGATTAACAGTCGTTACAGGAAAACAAAGAAGGCACTGGGCGGCCGTTTGGGCTTGTTTGGGTCTTTCTTGGCCTTTTTGTCCTTCTTAGCGGTACGTTTGTCTGTCTTTGGAGCTGGGGCAGCCTTCCTTTTCCCAACTCTCCTAAGAGAAGAAATACATTGATTAACAAATACGATTCATTCCTCTACAAATTTATAACGAGGCATAGCAAGAATTTGGCATGTATATAAATGTAACTCCACTGTTACTCATCGAGTCAAATATAGGCAACATAAGCTCAAGCCAATATAAATATCTGATACATAGGCAATACAATCAATATAATATAATGAGTACATAAATTCCAACCTATCATCCACAGGCTTCAACACTTCCTTAGTTTCCTTTTTCGTAGCACCCCTACTCCTGCTGCCAGCCTTCATATCTATAAGACATTAGCTTCTGTTAAACGTATGAAATTTAAAAACTCCCAGAAATATATAGCCCTCTGTAATCAATTAATGAAAAACACAAGCACATAAATATAAATAAGGATACATGTTTCTTAGCTGAATACAGATAAAAGCATATTAATGAAGTCAAAAGCTGTATATTCTCTCTCACCGCACCACGCACAGAGTTCACTGTAAATCAATAAAAATATCAACACAGATGCAGTGTTACGGTGTAGTTTTGCTCAATTTAAAGCAAATCGAGATAAGAAATTTAAATTAAAAACCAAAAACGAAACATAATAAACAAAACTTACCCCAAAAAAGGGGGAATTAAACAAAAACAGTAAACCGAAATTCAGACAACTAAAATCAAGAGTTCATCTCCATCTCTCCTACTTTTTTTAGCAAAATAAGGAAGAAAAACATCCCCATAGACACATCAAACTATAGTATTTACTCAGCTAAAAAATAAACATATTTCCCAAAAAAAAATTGAAAAAAATTACCAACACTTCGATGTAGCAGATTAAGCAATTTTCACACAAAATATAAAAAATATATATTGAAAGGAGCAAAACATCAGCAGAGTTTGCATATGTTTTTTAAAATTCACAAAAAACATATTGCGGCAACAATTTTTGGCAACAGATTGTAAATAACAATATAAAAAATTCAAAATGAACTAGAAGATAAATCAATACCTAGAAGTAGAAGATAACAAGCGATCGGTGATCAGTCAATAGAAGAAGAGTATCAAAGAAATGAAAGAGAAACCAGTACGAGTCAGTGAATGAGATAGAACGCATACTTTACTTGGCTCACCGGCCTAGCCGGTAAAGAGCACCTTAGCTAAAAGGTTGTATACTTGTATTGATGCTTCCTTAAAAAAAAAAAAAAAAAAATTATTATTTTATTTTTGAGATGAGATCCTTTTTCTAAAATTTATTTATTTAGTTAATAAATAATAACTAAATTTAGTTGTTTCAAAAAAAAAATTATTTATTTAGTTGAGATTTATATTTTTAACGTTTAAATGGATGTAGAGTATTTAAAAAAAAATTAAAAAAATCAAGTTGTTGGTAAAAAAGATGAAATTTTCTAAATGCACATTTTAATTGAATAAGAAAGAAATCAAAGATTTTTTTTTTGAATTTCAAATCTCTCCACACCAATTATAACGGCTATTTGAGATTTCGCGATTACACACGATACCCATAAATAGATATAATCAACGTACATATATTTGATATTAAGAATGCTTTTTCTATATATTTTAAACAACTTATTTTTTAATATGGATTTTACAACTTGGATCTATAATATATGATTTGATTTCGTATGACATTACTTCACGCATGAATTTGTTATAAAAAATTTAGTTATTATAATTGAAAAGTGTTACTTACTATAAATAACATGTGTCAATTATAATAATAAATAAAATACAAAATAAAAGTAAAAAAAATCATAAAATTAACTGAAAAGTATCATAACAAAATTCAAATGCATACATACATTCACTCATAAAAAAATTAACTCATAATATATTAATAAATTCAGAATTATAGTAATTTTTTAATAATTTTTAATATTTTGCGTATCATATATCTAAATTATGGAATTGGGTGAAACACAAATAAATAATAACGGAGACGATATGAAATGTAAAAAATGTGGTTTAGTGGCGAGGATCCACAATATTCCACAGGGTAAGGAGGTGGTACCGGGAATTGCCGGTTACTTTATGCGATCGGCTTATCGCGTGCATGCAAGGACATGGGAGATATAATGTGTCATTAATGAGAAAATGACACGTGGAGAAACACATAGTAGTATATGAGTTGGGTTGTGCTCTTGGCCTGTTGGGCTGATATGTTTTTGAAGGAATTTATCATGGCATGGGTTTGGTTACGGGCTTGGCTAAATACACATCCATTTTTCATAGATACACATATCTTAATTTTTTATAATTTTAATATAATTATTAAATACCTAAATTACCCTTACTAACTAAAAAAAAAGAAAATTGTATTTTAGATACACACATTTATTCCTCCACCATTTTTACCGATTTTTACCTAGGGTAAAAAACCTTCAACACCATTTTTTAAGATCGTCATTTTTGTACTATTTTGTCTATCAAGTAAATCATTGTTGTGTTTATTGAAGGAGTAATCAAGCATGGTACCCATTAGAGAGTCTTAATATACATATGTAAGTTATTTCAATGGGTTTGTGATTTTTTTGTATATTTTTATGTATTGGGTATGTTTTGAACTTTGAAAGTTGTTAATAGGTGTATTTTGATATATTGGATATTAGATACGATAGTTTAGGCCTAAAAATAGGATGTGTATGGTAGTATACGTCTTTCGCACATTTTTTTCAAATTTTCACGACACTATACTTTCGAACCTGGTCTATTGAAATATAAGCAATATTTCGGAAAATGATGTATGAATATTTGTAGAAAAATCGAAAACAGAGTGCCAAAATCTGAATTTTTTTTCGAAAGATATTAGCCGAAAGATTATGTAAATTTCAGCAATCGGAGCTGAAAATTGTACAATATTTCCACAACTATTGACCGAACAGTTCTGATAATTATTGATTTTCTTCAGAATTTGGCGGATGAAGATGATAATCACCAATATGATAACGAAAGTTTTGCTGAAGCATATGCCCAAAGTTGTGTCAACTCCGACGAACCAAATACTGATGAATATTCAAAGCAACCAAATACAGATTTCGACTAATATTTTTCGAAAATATTGTCAAATTTTGTAAAATTCTTGTCGATATATTTCACAAGTTTCAGCTGTTATTTTTCGAATTTTTTCCACTGAAATACGAATTAACTAAAAGTTACCCAAATACGAAATCAATAAAAAGTTACCCAAGTACACAACAACTTCCTAATCAAATGCACAACTACAGTCTGCAAAAAGTATAGAACAATTTCCTAATCAAATGCACAATTCCAACAAAAAGTTTCAATTCCTTCCACTAGGTTTAAGATTAATGTCTGCCTCTGTCCTTGCCCCTTCCTCTTCCCGTTGATGAACGTGTAGATGGTCCTGCATCATTCGATCCCTGAAGTGTAGTAAAAACCGATTCCATTACTTTCATTGCTTCCTCCACTGGCGGCATGTCTCCAGCCCTCCATCTCTCCAGCACTGTAGCGATCATGTTTTGAGCTTCATGATTTCTAGTTAACACTTCAGAATGAGGAGCAATATCTGGTTCTCCCCGATGTCCTATGGCAGGATTGATCATGTATATATGAGAGTTTTTGATAAACCATGGTAAGTACTCCTCCTCAGACTCCCATGGCAACATGGCCGGTCTACCAAGTCTTTCTTCTGATAACAAGTGTGTATCCCAAGTCTCAAAATATTCAGCTAACGCACCCCACACAAGCTTAGTCTTTTTTGAACTAGCTCCACCCCTCTGAATACGAGCAGCAAGAGGTCTCTCTGGTATAGTCTGCACATATCCATACTGTCTCATGACTCGATCTGGCATGTATGGCTCCATTATATCACCACACACGATACAACCATGAAAATATGTCACCTTATTAAACTTGTAATGTTCTCTCATTTGTCGATATGGATTCCAAGTAACCTGTAAGAAACATAAATGAATTAATTGTTACCACATATTAAGTAAAAAAAAAAAAAAGTTAAATAGCAAGGTCTCACCTCATGCTCCCAAAAAAAAAAAAAAAAAAAGTTAAATAGCAGTCGGCCTAGTTCTGTGGTACACTGAAAAAGTAGAGAAATAGGAAATGAGAAATAAGATATATAAGAATAAAAACAGCGTAAATTTTCGATTAATGACTGAGAAACATAACTAAATTCGTAAAACAGTAACCAAAATATTGCACATATTTCGGCAACAAGTTACCGAAATATGTCTTCACTTTCGGCAATATGTTTCCGAAATATTACTTCTTTTTCGGCAAAATATTTTTGAAATATTGCTTCAACTTTGGCAACAACTTGCCGAAATTGAATGACAAGAACGGCAAACCAGGTTCGAATTTAGTTGTTTCAAATTGTTAATCCAGAAATATTTTCGCGCGAAACAACAAATACCCAAGACAAGATATACCAATAATGATTGAAATAAAATAAATATTTAGAGTATAGAATACATTAAACTACAAAATAACAACCCAAATACCTATTATCAAATTCAAAAAATTTAAAATCAATCTCCAACAAATAACACTAAAATACAATTTATATTAAACAAAGAACCCTAAACATTCGTATAGAACACATCAAACTCAAAAAATTCGTATATTAAACCAAGAATCCTAAAACATTCGTATATTAAACCAAGAACCCTTTTAATACAGTAATATTAATGCTCTGAGACTAACCGTTTTCAATAGGTTTGTGACGTTTATCCATGATAATGCAGTCGAGTTCGCCGGCCACGACCTTCCTCTCCGTCACCGCCTGCTTCCCATTTTCGCAGAGACGTCGCCTCCCATTTTTTCAGTCGTTGGTGTGTGTATGTTACTGTGTTAATTTTGGTGTGTGTATGTTATTGCGTTAATTTGAGTATTTTTTTTACAGCAGGGGTATTATGGGTAATGCAAGGGAAGTGTATCAATAAAATTAGAATAATGTAGGGAAGTGTATGTATTGGGTAAGTGTATCTATGAAATATGGATGTGTATTTAGCTGGACCCTTTGGTTATTTACACCTTCAATATTAGTAAATACATTCATTTTATTTTTTGTTATTTTAATTTGATTATGAATATTTAAAATACTTTTATATTAATTCAAAATTAAAATAAATCAAATAATACACACACACCTCATTTTCTCACCACGATCGTGGTTTGTTTGGGAAATTGGAAACCATATCACCATGTTGAGAACTTATAAATCAAGTCAAGAAATTGAATTGTCATGAATTCTGCATTTAGTCCTTTAACTTTTAGTATTGCATATTAGGGACTATTTTGCAAGAGTTGTATTTTCTTGTTAGTTGTTAGTTGGAGTTGTTAGGAGTTAGTTAGTTGGTTAGGTAGAATTGATGGCTATATAACTAGTTGTATAAGTTCATTTGAGATATATGAAAAAGATAGCAAACTAGTTCTTAAAGCAAATTCTTGCTTTGTGAATTGATTCGATAGCTTGCTAGCCCGAGCTAGAGCTTCGAATCGGGTTTCGTTGCTTGCCAACCTGAGTTTGGGGCATCGAAATTACGAGGGATTGAGGGGTTCGTTGCTTGCCAACCTGAGTTGGGGCATCGAATTCATCGAGCCTAATTCGCGGTTCTCATCAATTGGTGCTTTCATTGAGAGCATGGAATCACGACGAGAATCGCACTTCAAAATGAAAAGAAAAATGGCTGGTGCATGTACTCTTGGAGAAAGAATGGAGATCTTGGAAAACGGATTAGACGTTATGGAGAGAAGGATGACGAGAATCATCAAGATGGCGGAGAAGTTGGTGAAGGTAAGGCGACGGAAACAAACAAATAAAATCGTCGTCAAGAAAATCAAAGAAAACACCGCCGCATTCTTCTTGTTATCATCATGAAGATTTCGTGCAAGAGGAAGAGGAATTAAAAGAAGCAAGTTTAAAGCAAGAAAACCTTGAAAAGGAAGAAAGTAGAGTTGTTAAAGGAAATGTTGAAAGGTGTAGTGAAGGTGTTTGCGAAAATGTCAATGAGGTTGGTGGAGATGAACCCATCAAAAATTATGGAATTGGAAACCTCTTTGTGAAGAATCTTGATCAATCGGTAAAGGGTGCTAGATTGGAATGCACTTTCTTCCAATATGGAACTATTCTTCCTTGCAAAGTTGTCAAGAGAAAAGGAACGGTCAAGATTGAAGTGGAAATGTTTGCACGATTTCGTTCAATTTTGGATGGCCGATTTTTCATTTTCGATAGAGGAAAAATCTTATTGTCTTCTCTTGATGTTCCAAGAAATAAGAGATCGATCCGGAGCTTATCCTTGAGGTCAAGGATGTTCTTTATGGGGCCGGGAATGTTGAGAACTTATAAATCAAGTCAAGAAATTGAATTGTCATGAATTCTGCATTTAGTCCTTTAACTTTTTGTATAGCATATCAGGGACTATTTTGCAAGAGTTGTATTTTCTTATTAGTTGTTAGTTGGAGTTGTTAGGAGTTAGTTAGTTGGTTAGGTAGAACTGATGGCTATATAACTAGTTGTATAAGTTCATTTGAGATATATGAAAAAGATAGCAAACTAGTTATTAAAGCAAATTCTTGCTTTGTGAATTGATTCGATAGCTTGCTAGCCCGAGCTAGAGCTTCGAATCGGGTTTCGTTGCTTGCCAACCTGAGTTGGGGCATCGAATTCATCGAGCCTAATTCGCGGTTCTCATCACACCACCACAACACTAATGTTCGGACTTTTGAAGGAGAATCAAGTAGGAGTATTATATTTACCAATTCGCATCTTTTAAATTTTTTTATTTGTAATTTTCAAACTTGATTTGTTGAAAATTTTTCAGATTTTTCATAAAATTTTACCAAAACTGTGTACATATTTCATATTTTTCTCCAAAAATCCACCTTACTTTCATTAAAAAAATAAAAAAATAAATTAACAATCAAATTAACCCATGCCGAAAATTATGCCTCTATTTTATTCTACACACTTTCGATAACAAAAAATTCTGAAAGTAATGTGAATTTTTAGCAAGAAATTCCGAAGTATTTATACTTTTTTAAGAGTAAATCTCATGCATATTGCAACGGTGCAAATTACTTTAATATATATATATATATATATATATATATATATATATATAAAAAATTTATGGAGCAGTCTATTTTTAATTAGATCTAAATAACTTAATTAAGTTGGATTGAGTGCGGAGTTGATTTGAAAGTATCTAGGACTTGTGCAAATTTAAATAAAGGTATTTGCATTAATTTAACACGATAACTGAAATATTGGTAATCACCATTTGATGTGTTTTTTTTTTTAAAGGAGCCATTTGATGTGTGTTAATTATTCTAGAGTTGAAATTTGTAGACTAATGAGTTTATTTATGTTACATATGGTCCATATTGATAAATAGAGAATATCATTACGCCGTATTTGCAAATTCTAGTAACAATTTTTAGAATTATTTATTTTCAAATTTATAATTTTTGAAAAAAAATTATCGTTTATATTCTGCTTGCAAGCACACCTCAATCTATTGGTAGATGTATTTTTAACTTGAACGAGATTATATTTTCATAATATTAACTTTAAAAAAAAAGGTGCATGAGAAAAGTTTAAGATTATCTCTAACCCTACTTAACTATAAAAAAAACATACAATGGCTAAAGTTGAAAATAATAGAAAGATAAAATGATGTGTTAGACGGTCATGTAATGTAATTTATGTAAGATCAGATACAAATTCAACTATTTTTATCTAGTTATTGAGGTACTCACCAAGTTTTTATAATTAAATATTTTGTATGTGACGATCTTTTAAAATTTATTTAAAAATAATTTAAAGTAAACAGTTATTTTTATAACACAATTAATATTGAAAGGGTCCAAACTTGTAGAAGGGTTGGGAATTAATTCATATATATCGTCACCATAATAAATATTTCATCCGTCCACTAAAAGTATGCTCGTTTGGTTTTGACAGGTTTTAAGAAAACGTAGATAACGTAGATAAAGTAAGGGTATTTTGGGGTATTATGTGGTCTATATATGAGTTAAGTGATTGTTTATGAGTATAAAATCGACAACATATGAAAAAAATTAAGTGATGGTTGAATGGTGAAACAAAACAAATTATTGAAAAAAAAAACAGTGTGAGCATACTTTTGATGGAAATAGGGAGTATGTTTTATGTTAATTATTATTATTAAGAAAGTATAGTATTTTTTAAACAAAATAATTAATATTTTTTTAAATATATTATGATGACGAACGACCTAATGTCAATAATTTAATAACTGAATGGAGGCAAGACTCAAGAGTAGGTCTATTGAGTCATCTACTTGGAGTATTTATTATGATATTAATATTAATGTATATCGATGAAGTGTCTCTTGAATTGGTTGACTTAAGTCAATCAATTTGAGCCTCTTAAATTGAAACAGTAAGCGAGTTTATGTGAAGAGAATAAGTAAACACGTTTACTTAAATACTGGTGTGAGAATTATTTTATAGTAATATGTGTACAAAAGTTATTTTATATATACACATATTACTATAAAATAATTTTCACACAAAAACTGTTAAAAAGTCAACTGTGAAACTAGTTTTGGGACGGGGGAGTAATAGAAAATGTGGTTACAAAATATAAAACGTGTTTTACTTATTCTCTTCACAGTTTATGAGAAAAGTTGCTGACCTCGGGGTCAACTTTTAACATTTTCATATAAGATTATATGGCAATGAAATAAATCAATACATTTGCAAATATGAATAAATTGTTAAAATCAAAAGGTATCCGAGTAAAAGATGAGGTCTCAATTTTTTTATTATTTGCACTATTACCTAGCCTCGATACATACACGAATTTTGAGTTCGAATCCTCATTATCTTGACTATAATTCAGTTGAAAAAAATAAATTAAGAAATAAATCCTTGGCAAAAATTCCGATTAATGCATGGCTATTGTTACAGGGAAAATTATCTAGAACATACTTAAATTTGTTGTTACCGATTTTATCGACAACTAATATAAAATTATAAACACGATCGATGGGGGAAGAATGAAGATGGCTTGGGGACTCCTCTTGGATCCCCTTGCTTTGTGTATAACATGTATGAGAATTTTGTGAGGAAGCCAAAGTCCTTTTACAATGGGTAGGGACCTCTATTTATAAAGGTCCAAGCTTAAAGGCTAAAAAATGATCTACACCCTTTATATTAAGGTTTTATACATCCGTTGATCTAATACATACTGTACTAAACTTTACATCATGCGGACTTCGTCATCTACTCGCCCACCGAACTCGGGTCTTTGTCGAGTCGAGGTGAGGCGACGTGAGTCTCGTAGTCTGCTCGCCGGCTCATCTGCTCATTTCGCTTGCTCGTTTGCTCGTCGGACTTTATGGCGAGATCGAGGGACCCCTAAGGGACCTTGGCACGTATATCGAGGTGGGGTACATTCAAGATTATTTGTGTCACAACAAAATTAAGTAAAAAAAATTGAAGTGTAAGAACATCTCTAGCAATCCTTCATTTAAAATGATCCTCCAAAAAATAAATATTCTCGCACTTTATCAATCTTATATCTTCTGTTAGGGAATCAACCCTCACCTCTCCTCTATCCACTATTTCAAAATAATGCAATTTTAGAATAAGTATTACTTATAATATTTTTTATTTAATTTATAATGCAGTTCATTGATTTAAAAATAAATTAATTTTGGCCTTCATGTGCCTTTAGGTCAAATATATAGGTAATCAGCTCATTTTACACTTTTCTTTCCCATAGTGTACAATTCTTTTCATCAATTTCGACTTCTCATTGTCCTCTGCACACAGTTCCTATAATAAGTTTGGTTAGGATTAATATTTAATAATATTTTATTGTGTTTAATCAAATAATAGATGAAACTTCTTTTATATATATATATATATATATACACACACACACTAGCGTACGACCCGCGTATAATGCGGGATTGAAGATAAATTTTATATTTAATACCTAATATCTTATATCTATTTGTTGTATCAAATGCAATTGCTGTGAGTATTGATTGATGCTGCTGTTGGTACCAAGTTCAGTTTTATCAGCTTATTTCAGAACCGGGTTTATTTACTGGTGAATCGGTTATTTTCGTCTGAACCGGCTCTGAGTATTTTCTGTTTTAAACCGTTAGTTAATGGTTTAACTGATATTCGGTTATGAAAGGATTAAGCGCGTGATGATCAAGATTTGAACAAAAATGTGTTACCAGTTTTAAAAATAACGAACTGGGCATTCTCAATCAGTTTCCGGCGAGTGCTCTGATAGGATTTCCCTTTGCTTGAGTGAAAACATCTCTCAATTGTGATTTCTAGGGTTCTTAATTTAGCAGATAGAAATAACTGAAATTGGATCATTGTATGTTGTAATCTCTCAAATTGATTAGTGAATTAGCTTCTCCCTACCCGTGGATGTAGATCACCTTGATCGAACCACGTAAATCAGTGTTGTTTTGTGTTGTTCTGTTTCTGCTACTGTTCATCATCTTCATAAGGTAATTTCCAGAATTGCAGAAGATTAGTTCACCCACCTTCCAATTATCTAACAATTGACGCCGTCTGTGGGAAGCTCAAATCATGGCATCTTTCAAGCTTGACATTGAGAAATTCAATGGTAAGAATGACTTTGGATTATGGAGAATCAAGATGGAAGCTCTTTTAATTCAACATGGTCTTGATGGTGCCTTGGAGGTTTCTGTTACTGAGGCATCTTCTAGCAGTCAAGATAAGAAGATTGAGATTCAGAAGAAGGCACGAAGCATGATCATACTATGCCTTGCAGATAAAGTCCTTAGAGAGGTTTCAAAGGAGAAGACAACCCTTGATATTTGGAAGAGGCTTGAAGATCTTTATCTTGCAAAATCTGTCTCTAACAAGTTATTCATGAAACAGAAACTTCTGACTTTCAAGATGGTAGAAAGTAAATCATTGGATGAGCAACTTGATGAATTCAATCAAGCAGTGGACAACCTGGAGAATTTAGAGGAAAAGATCAAAGATGATGATAAAGCTCTGATGTTGTTGAATGCTTTGCCAAAGTCCTATGAGTTCTTTAAGGACACATTGTTGTTTGGAAGGAAAGACTCTATATCTTTTGAAGAAGTCCAAACAGCTTTAAAAACAAAATGTTTGAACAGCAGCTCTATGGAGAAGAAACAACAAAACACTGGAGAGGGATTGAATGTTAAATTCAAGAAGGGAAAGAAGAAGCCATTCAATAAGAAGAAGGGAGAAAAGAGTGATCAGAAAGAAGGGAAAACTGATACTGGTTTTGTGGAGAGAAGGAAATGTTTCTCTTGTCACAAAGTGGGACATCTAAAGAAGAACTGCCCAGAAAAGAACAAGAAATCTCATGATAAGAGTGATGCAGATGCAGCAGTGGCAGAAGAAGGGTATGAAAGTGCTGAGGTTCTTTCAATTTCTGATGATAAAATGAGTCATGAATGGGTGTTAGATTCAGACTGCTCATTTCATATGTGTCCTCTTCAACACTGGTTTATGGATTTGAAGGAGTTCAGTGGTGGAATAGTTATGCTTGAGAATGATGAAGGCTGTCAAGTTAAAGGAATTGGTTCAATCAAAATCAAGATGTTTGATGGCAATCACAGAATTCTTACTAATGTAAGGTTTGTTCCTGATTTGAAAAGAAATCTTATTTCCCTTGGAACTTTAAATGCCACTGGTTATGAATTTAATACTAGCAAAGGACAAATTCATGTTACAAAATCTGGGAAAATTGTTATGAAAGGTGAAAAGAGTAATGGTCTTTACATTTTACTGGGAGAAACTATCACTGGTAGTGCTGATGTTGTAATGAGTAATCATGATACAATGGTATGGCACAAGAGACTGGGTCACATTGGTGAAAGAGGCTTGAAAGAACTATCTTCAAAGGGAGTTTTTGCAGGAAAGGATGTGTCAAAGATGGACTTCTGTGAACAGTGCATTCTTGGAAAGGCAAGAAAACACTCCTATGGAAAAGGCAGTCATACTACAAAAAAACCTCTTGATTATGTTCACTCAGATATATGGGGACCTTCTAGGGTTGATACTCATGGTGGAGGGAGATTCTTTATGACTATCATTGATGATTTCAGTAGAAAGGTATGGGTTTTCATTCTCAAACATAAGAATGAAGCTTTCTCTATATTCAAGGAGTGGTTGCTTGAGCAAGAAAATAAGAAACAGAAGGTCTTGAAGCATTTGAGAACTGACAATGGCCTTGAGTATTTGTCAGAGGAATTCCAGGTTTTCTGCAAGATGAAGGGAATAACCAGGCATAGAACAGTTCCTGCCAATCCTCAACAAAATGGATTAGCTGAGAGAATGAATAGAACTATTCTAGAGAAAGTCAGGTGTATGTTATCTGATGCCAAGTTGCCTAAAACCTTCTGGGGAGAAGCTGTTGACACTGCATGCTACTTGATCAATAAGTCTCCTTCAACTGCTATCAATCTAAAGACACCAGATGAACTGTGGTATGGCAAGGTTTCTGATTATTCAAAATTAAGAATTTTTTGTTGTTCTGCTTATGTTCATATCAAGCAAGATAAGCTTGAACCAAGAGCTCTCAGGTGCATTTTCATTGGGTACCCCAAAGGTGTTAAAGGGTACAAACTTTGGTGTCTTGAACCAGACAATCACAAGTGCATTGTTAGCAGAGATGTTTTCTTCAATGAAGATAAGATGGGGTATAAACACACTGGTGATACTCAGGATCTTGATGGTAATATATCAGATCATATATTACCTGTTCAGGTGGAGCCCTTAAGTCAAGAGAGGGAAGCTGATACCAGTGATCAAGATCAAACAGAACCAGAAGAAATAATTGAAGAAGCAAATGAACAAGATCAGACTTATATTCATGATGATAATCTCAGAAATTATAATCTAGCAAGGGATAGATCAAGAAGAGACATCTATCCACCTATTAGATTTGGTCATGCAGATCTTGTGTCATATGCTTTGTCAGTTGCAGAATCCTTGGAGAATCAGGAGCCAACTACCTTCATAGAGGCAGTCAGTGGGGCAGAAAAGGAGAGGTGGATGATGGCTATGATTGAGGAACTTCAATCATTAGAGAAGAATAAAACATGGGAGCTGGTAAACAAGCCAAGCACACAGAAAGTTGTAGGTTCTAAGTGGATTTACAAGAGAAAAGTGGAAGTCACAGAACCAGGTAATACTGAGCAGATAAGGTTCAAAGCAAGATTAGTTGCCAAAGGGTTTACTCAAAAGGAAGGTGTGGATTTCAATGAAGTTTTCTCACCTGTGGTTAAACACACTTCTATCAGATTGTTGCTTTCTAAAGTTGCTCAAGAAAATCTGGAGTTGCAGCAACTTGAAGTGAAAACAGCCTTTCTTCATGGTGATTTGGAAGAAACAATTTACATGCAACAACCTGAGGGTTTTGTACTTCCTGGAAATGAAAACAAAGTGTGTTTGCTAAAGAAATCAATCTATGGCTTGAAGCAAAGTCCCAGACAATGGTATATGAAATTTGACAGATTCATGAATGCCATTGGATTCTCAAAATGCCATTATGACAGTTGTGTTTACATGGAAAAACAAGGCAGAGATGTAGTTACTTATTTAATTCTCTATGTGGATGACATGTTGATTGCTAGCAAGAGTCTTACAAGAATTAAAATTTTGAAGGCAAAGCTCAATACAGTTTTTGAGATGAAAGATTTAGGTGCAGCCAAAAGAATTCTTGGGATGGACATTTTCAGAAATAAAGAGAAGGGAAAGCTTTTTCTATCTCAGCAAGGTTACATTCTTAAGGTGCTCAGAAGATTCAATATGCATGAATCCAAGTCTGTGAGTACTCCTTTAAATCAAGGTTTTAAACTTTCAGCACTTCACTCTCCCAAAACTGAAGCTGATAAAAGGAAAATGAGTTGTATTCCTTATGCTAGTGGAGTAGGCAGCCTGATGTATGCCATGGTGTGTAGTAGGCCTGATTTGGCCTATGCAGTGAGCTTGGTGAGCAGATTCATGGCCAATCTAGGGTCTTTTCATTGGGAAGCTCTTAAGTGGATACTAAAATACCTAAAAGGAGCATCTGATTTAGGCCTTTTGTTTGAAAAGGGGGATGACAAAGCTGATCCATTAATAGGCTTTGTGGATGCTGATTTTGCAGGAAGTGTTGATACAAGGAAATCTTTAACAGGTTATGTGTTCACTTTATTTGGAACTGCAATTAGCTGGAAGTCAAACCTTCAATAGCACTTTCCACAACTGAGGCAGAGTTCATTGCCATAACTGAAGCAACTAAAGAAGCCATGTGGCTAAGGGGAATACTGCAGGAATTTGGAATTTATCAGAAGAATGTGGTAATCTGGTGTGACAATCAAAGCTCAATCCATTTGTCTAAGCACCAAGTGTTTCATGAAAGGTCCAAACATATTAGTGTGAAGATGCATTTTGTGAGAGATATTCTGGAGAAAGGAATCGTTTCTATTAAGAAGATCAATACTATTGATAATGCTGCTGATATGCTTACTGATTGGAGTGAATTGATGCATGTTTTTAGGGCTATTTTTAGTGCAAAAAGTGAGCTAAAGTATGATTTTTGTGCCTAAATGTGAAAAGTATCACTCTTTTGCCTAAAAAGTATTACTTTGAGAGGTTTTGATGTATTTCGCCCGTTTTGCAGGTAAATCGGTGGAATTTTGCCAAACCGAGAGTACTGGTATTCTTAGAATGAAAAGACGAACATACGGGACGAAAACGGGGGTCGGGACCGGAGCCCGTCTCGATAAAAATTCCCTGGTCTCGAGTAAGAGTCGAGGGTGCACAGACCTCGACTCGAGGTTCATGCTGGAGGGAAACCATTTCAAAAAGACAGGATCCTCGACTCGAGGGAGGAGCCTCGAGTCGAGGGAGATGAAAAATGCAGGAAGCTCGACTCGAGGGCGAGGCCTCGACTCGAGGCAGGAGAGATTTTTAGAGAAACGTGTTAGCGGCTTTTAGGCCTCGACTCGAGGGCCTGAAGCTCGACTCGAGGAGTACCCAAAACCGAAAAATTCAGTTTTTAAGCCATTGAAAGCCAAAACAGAGGGAGAGTTGATTCTAGCAGTTCAGAGCAGTTTCTAGGAGTTTCCTTGGGCGAATTTTACATTTTGTAGCTTGAATTTACTTGTAATTGCATTTGATTGTTAGAATTGAGATAGATTCCACATTTAGTTCATTAGATTAGTAGATTGGTGGATTGTAATTGAAGTTTGCAGCTGAGAATTGGGAAGAAGTGAAGTTGAATTGAAGCATTGTACAAGATTAATCATTCTTATTTTTGCCTATTGAAGCTTAATTGGTGATGTTCTTACCCTTTGATCTTTTTAATTCATTGCTTGTAGTAATTAGATTGTTAATTGCTTACTTAGATTTTCTAGCCATGGTTTTTGCTTGTAGCACCATGGGCTAATAGCTTTGTGCTTGGGATAATTGAAATTAGGGATGAAGTGATTGCCTCATGCAATGATTGTTGATAATTGTGATCAATTGAATTAGATTGCTTCCTAATTGTGATTCTTAATTGTGCTTCATGAAAAATTGTCTCTTTTGATTAATGGTTGATCACCCTAGCAATAGGCGAGAGTTGAGCTAACGTGATTAGGTGTTAATCGGGATTCAATTTTGCATAATTGTATGAATTGGGGACTTCTACATTGAGAGATGGGAAGAACTAAGGATTCTCACATTAGGCATTGTGATATTAATGGAGTGATTAATTTCATGATGGTTTATGCCTTCTAATTTGATTGATTTGCATTTGGATACAATCATAGCTTGTTAATCATGGATTCCTTGATGGAGATTATCCCTTGCACCCAATTCCCCCATTGATTTTAGTCTATTTGATCTTGCATTCTAAGTGTTTGATAGATTGTTGCATAAACTTGCCATTTAATTTCTTGCAATTTGTAGTGATTTAGTTCAAGAGCTTGTTGCAACTTTAGCCATTTAGAACTCTTATCCTTGAATTTCATTTGCATACTTTCTCCCTTGGGTTCGATATTTTTGTTGATTGGTCTTAATAACTCTTACCCTATACACTCCAATCAAATGGCGCTGTTGCCGGGGAGTTAGTTTTTGCGCCAATAAGTGAGATTTGAGGATTGTTTGAAGTGGCTATTTGTTGTTTTTATTTTTGTTTTTGGTGTTTTTATTGGTGAGAATTTGATCCTTGGATTTGTGGCATTGTAGGTGTATGCTAACAAGATCAAGTGGTGTTCCACCCTTGCCACTAAATCCGGAAATTGAGGCTACATTGAGAAGAAATCGTGTGAGAAGAAGAAGGGAAGCTATGGAAGGAGAAGAGCAAAGGCATGAGGAGAGATTAGTGGGTGATCCTCAAGAAGAGGAGATACATGGACAAGGAGTAGGAGGAGGAGAGAATGGAGGTAATGAGAATCACTTCCATGCTCAAGTTGGCCCCTTTCCTCAAGGGATGCCACCACAAAATTATCCCTACCAAAATCCCTACCCTTATCCACCTCAAGCTCATCAATATCCTTACTATCCACCTCATCCACAACAATTTCCACCATATTATCCCAATATGCCGTATAATCAGGAGCCACGATACCATGAGCCACCACAACCACAACCACAACATGTAAATGAGCCACCACCTCAAGGAAGGCCTTTGAGAGAATTCTTTGAACCACAACTTAGAGAGTATTATGATGGGATAGCAAGGCCGAGGATAGATGCCAATAACTTCGAGATAAGTCCCGCTTTGGTGAGAATGCTTAGGGAGAAGCAATTTGAGGGTAGAGATGAAAATGAGTGCCCACATCAACATATGGCACAATTTTTTGAGATAGCCGACACTACAAAATACCATGGGGTGCCCAAAGATGCCAAGAAGTTGAGGCTCTTTGCCTTTACATTGAAAGGAAGAGCAAAAGCATGGCTTAATTCATTACCGCCCGGGACCGTACGGACATGGGAGGAGTTGTCAAAGAAATTCTTGATGAAATTTTACCCACCATCAAAGACCGTGCAAGCAAAGGAGGCTATTTCCCATTTCCGACAAAAGAATGGGGAGACGATACCGGAGGCGTGGGAGAGGTATGGCATGTTACTTATTAATTGCCCTCAACACGGTTTCCCAGAGGAGCAAACCATTATGTACTTTTGCAATGGTTTGACGGATGGGGATAGGTCGTTTTTGAATGCTTGTGCTAATGGATCGATTTGGTCTAAAACCGTGGGGCAAATGAATGAAATTATGGAGAACATAGCTCAAGACTCATTCCAAGTGTCGGTTAATAGAGGAGCACATCATAGAGTGTCACAAGTTGATGAGATAGAGAGTATGAAGAGTATGATGATGACTATGATGGACCGATTGGGAGCTTTTACGACTTCACAAAGCCAAGCAAGTGTGAGTCCATCCGTTCCTCATGTTGATGTTGGGCCAAGTTCATTGCCGGTGGAAGAAGTGAGTTATATGGGTAGGCCTCCATTCCAAGGAGGCTATCAAGGAGGAAACTATCAAGGGAACTATCAAGGAGGAAGGCCTTACCAAATGCCTTACCAAAATAGGCCACAAGGAAGCTATCAACCTCAACCGCAAGCTCCATTCAATGGGAATACATGGAGGAGACACGAAAATTTTTCATATGCCAATCCGAGAGCCGCCGTTCAATTTCCTCCCGGATTTGATCCGGGAGCAAAGGCTCCAAACAATGAAGGAAAGGCTACTACGGATGAGATCTTGGGGTTGAGTGTGAAGAAGTTGGAAGCGAATGATTCGAGGCTTGATGATATAGGGAAGCAAATGGACACTCGTTTCAAGACGATCGAGCATCAAGTAGGGCAACTTGCTACTACGGTTGGGAAGCTCTCGTCTACGGTGGACCATCTTCAAAACAAAGGAAAGTATCCATCTACTACCGAGCCTAATCCTAAAGAGTTTTGTAGTGCCATCAAGCTAAGGAGTGGTACTAGCTATGAAGGTCCAAAGAGGCTTAGAGATGGGGATGTTGAAGAAGAAGTGGTGCAAGAGGAAGAAGTTATTGAAGAAAATGTGGTTGTGGAGAAAGAAGAGTCAAGTGAAGAGCAAGCAAGAAGAGAGTCCAAGAAAGAAGAAGAGAAGTCCAAGAAAGATGCATGGGGAGTGCCTATGAAAGCTAAGCCGGTTCCCTATCCTCAAAGATTAGTGAAGAAAAAGCTAGAGGAGGAGTTTGGTAAGTTTTGAAAGTCTTAAAGAGCTTGCATGTTGAAATTCCACTAATGGATGCCCTTGAACAAATACCCCACTATAATAAGTTTTGAGAGATATCATGTCTAAGAGGAGGAGTTGGGATGAAAAGGGTATACTTAAGCTAGTGGAGGAGTGCAAGGAGATCTCGGAGAGACACTTACCACAAAAGAGAAAGGATCCGGGGAGCTTCATTATACCATGCGAGATAGGTGAGAATGTGAACATCCAAGGTTTGTGTGACTTGGGAGCAAGTATAAATGTAATGCCTTTGGCAATTTTTGAGAAATTGAAGCTAGGAGAGGTGACTCCTACTAACATCAACCTTCAATTAGCGGATCAATCATATGCTCATCCATTTGGGATCATTGAAGATGTATTGGTAGGGGTTGGCAAGTTCCTATTCCCGGTTGATTTCATTGTTCTTGACATGAAGGAGGAGCTTGAGGCACCGATCATACTTGGTCGACCTTTCCTTGCCACGGGAAAAGCGATTATCGATGTTGAGAAAGGGGAGCTCACGTTGAGCTACAATGGAAAAGAGGTGACATTTTCTAGAGCTCCATTGGAAGAAGTTGCTCAAAGCAAGATGGAGAAGAAGAAATGTGGCTATATAGAGATTATTAATTCATGCCCTTCCATTGATAGGGATGATTCTTTACCTTCTCCTTCTTCTAATTCTTTAATTAATGAGCATTTTATTCCTTCTTGTAATGTGATGGCTAACAAGTCTTGTGTTTCTTTGGATGATTTTAGGAAGGAGGAAACTTTCATTGATTCTTTGCTTGACCTCAGTGATATGAAGCTTGAAAAAGAAGGTGAGAAGGAAGTGACCAAACTTGAGCAATGCTCAAGTTTGGGGGTGTTAGAAGAAAGGAAGCAACCGCTTGAGAAGAAGGTTGAAACCTTTGTGGTTGGAGACCAAGTAGTATGGAGGGAGTCGAATTGGATGAGACTACTAGGAGTAAAAAGACTCAAAGAGGTGTTGAAAGTGAAGGAGATCAAAGAAGAAGGAAAACTCCTAGTGGAAGACGAAATGGGATGTTGTCTATTGACAAAGGAGATTTTGGTTAGGCACAAGGACCCTTCTACCCCAAAAGAAGTGCCTAACATTCTTGTAGATGTGTTGGGTCCCTTTAGAACGAGTTTAAACGCAAAAACAAGATACCCTCTAGTGATAATCTAGAAGGGGGGGATGAATAGATTATCAAAAACTTTTGCAAGCTTAGATGATCTATCAATTCCAAAAACAGATTTACAGCGGAAACAAATTTTTGTTTATACTCAATTCAAATAGGATCTAAAGCTTTGTCAGATATCAAATTTGCGATCAAGAAACAACTAATGAAAACAAGTAATAAGCAATAAGAAGAAATAACACCAGATTTATAGTGGTTCGGATCAAACGATCCTACATCCACTCTCCTTCTTCAAACTTGAAGAAGGGCCTTCACTTACTTACTTCCTTCTTTCTTGCTACCTTACTTACAATGATGAATCTTCAGCCTTACAATGAATCTTCCTAACTTCTGAATATCTATGGCTTGAAGATCTAATGAAAAAGTGTTCTATAAACACTAAGAACTGAAAAACGTATAAAACGTTCTTGAATGTGTATGATTCTTTGTTGCTTGTGTATACAAAGTATAATGAGAAGTGCAAAGTGTCAAAGTTAATTCTAAATTGATTTCTATTCCTATTTATAGAGATCTCCTCTTGGCAGTTGTTACTTCCTTGAATTTGGTTTTGTTCAGTTATAACCATATAACTGAATTCTGTAACTTCTTCCTGAGTTGTTAAAACTGCTTCTTGAATCTTTGCATAATACTTCTCTAACACCTCATCGTCTGATGTTTACTTCACCTTGTCTCCATCTTCTTTTCTGTCTAGACGTTTGTCTTGCTCTTCAACAATCCTGTGCTGTCCTTGTCTGATATCTTGACCTTGTCTGATATTCTCTTACATCTGGAAATCTTCCTCGTCTGATATCTTGTCCTTGTCTGATATTCTATACTTAATTTTATTTACAAAGAAATACTTCAGCTGTCTATACAAGATGCTCAGCTGGTCATCCTATTTTACACTTTTAACACATCAAAACTAAGTACAAATTTCTTTTCCTAACAATTTCCCCCTTTTTGATGATGTTAAAACTCAGCTCAAGAAAAGAAATGTTAGTAATCTTAAAAATATAAAAATAAGCAATTAAATCACATAATCAGACAACTAGAACAATTAGTGTTATTAACAGATGATTAGAAAATGAAACAATACATTTCAGGAGTCAAGAAGTTAATCAGATTAGTTTTTTTTTAGGAAAAATAATAAAAGATTGAGAGTAGATCAAAAATTTATCCATAGTTTGCATCAGTAATCATGTAAGTCACACAAAAACAGATAAGATGAGAGAAGTAGAAGACTAGTCATACCACCTATTTTCTTCTGGAACATTGAGCCAGTCAAAGACCCGCTTCTTTAGTGAAATAGTTTCTCCTCCCTCTGCAAGATCAGCTGTGGCTTCTGCTTTGATAATCAGCTGCTTAATCTTCTCAAGGTCCAGATGACCATCACCGTTAGAGGGGGTTCCATCTTGAGAATAAGCTGGTGCGACTACATCTGAGTTGAATTCTTCGTTTGCCAGGTTGATGAGATAGTGATACATCTGGGGGTCCTTTTCTTCCAGCCCGATTATGGAAAGCTTCGTCTTCATCGAGTCCCCATTTAATCACTTTGCGAGACGTGAAACTGGAAAAATCCAGTCCACTTCAAATGGCCTCCACCTTGCCTCGATCTGCCATTAATAGCACTTCTTTGGGGACTACTTCACTTCGATGATATGGCCGAAGGACTTCTTCCCCGCTCATCTCATTATCTTCTCGAACCCATTTTCTTAGAGAACGATCATAATATTTTCCTGCGCCGCCTTCTCCTGCTCTCTTCTCTTCTTAGCCTCCCTTCTTTTATACTTCTCCTTCTCATCTCTTTTCCTTTTTCTCGATTTTTTCTTCTTCATCTATCTCAGCTGAGATTTCTTTGGAACTTGAGTTGTTCTAGATGATCCGAAGGAGATGTAATTTGAGCGGTGTTCTTGCACGGGGGGGCTTCTTTTGTGGGTTCGAGTTCTTGTCTTCCTCACAACCTTCTCTCGTCTTTTCCTTAGATTTCTTCTCTTCTCGCCTTTAGCAATTCTTCGTATAACTCTTCAATTTTCATGCTCGAGCCATGATCTTATCCTCTTGCTCGTCTATTCTTTTCTTGAGCACACTATCTTCCCCCTTTTTAGCATCAGCAAATCGGGTATTACAGATAGTGGCTACTTGTTCAATTTGACCTACAAGTTCTTCTCGCACATGCCCTGTCTTTTGATCAAGCTGGTCATATCTCTTCTTTTGTCCGACCTCAGCTCGTCTGAACTCATCATCCATGAACCGCTTAATGCTCGCTGCCTCGCCTATCTTTCTCGAGCAAAGCCGCATCTTCGAGGACTTGATGAAATGATGCCTCCTTGGCTTTCCAGGCTTCTCGAACTTGCTCCTCAACTGAGTCTTTGATTTCAATATAGGCAGAACGAACGTACTGTTTAACCCATTCATCTTGAGAGTTCATCTCCTTAGCAACTGTTGTTTTAACTGCAGCCATCTGTTCCTCATGTCTGATTGTAGAAAAATATAGATCAATCTTGGTTTTTTCTTGAATTGCAGCTTCTACATTTTCCTTGATTGATGATGAGATGACATTTGGAACCAGTTGGAAAGCGTTCGACAAGCAGTCTTGAGATTTTGAACTTCGGCAAAGCTTCACTTCGGATACGAGACGCAGATGTGGAGGGCAAGGTCTGTTCTTCAGATAGATCTAATTCTTCGATGTCAGCTTCGGTTTGCACCTCAACAATCTGCTCCGTTTGTGCCTCCTCAGCTGTATCCATCCCAGCTGGCTCATCGGCAGCTCCACCGATTACTTCCTCCACCCTTTCCTCCTCTAAAACAGCTTCCTCTTTCCTCTGCTCTTCCCCTTCTCACCGCTTTTTCCACCTCCTCTGGAGTCTCATCTCCAAGATATACTCGTTGTAGGATGTAATCAACAAAGTTATTTTCAGTGAGTATATCTTGGAATGACTTCAGTTTTGCCTTCTTGAGCACCTCCTTTTCCCAGATGGCTAAATTGTTTCCTCCTGCCTCAGCTATCAGAATAGCTGTCTCCTCAAAAGATCCAAGCCTGAGTCTTCTTAACAGATAGACATCGATAAGCTCTTTTAACAGCTCAGGCTCATCTTTGAGAGTAGACTCTTGCCTTAGAAGGAACTTTTTCCCAAGGATTCGAAGTGAGGTCTCAGTAGGTCCCATATCCCCAGATGGATTTGGTACATTTAAGAATAGATTGGGTTCGAGATGAGGTTGAGGGTAGGAAGGAGAATGGGTCGTATGAGGTTTGGGTGTGTGTTGGACTTATGGGAGTGGGCCGTTTTAGAGGCTCAGAAGCAGCGGCCTTGTCTGCTTCTTCATCGCCAAGTTGGGATGATGTGGGTGAGTCTTCTGCCTTGGATGAGGAAGAAGATGATGTGGAGGGTTGGGTTGGCTCGCTTGTTCTCGCTCATCTCCGGATGAGAGACTTCCACCGTCTCCGTCTCGCTTTTTTCGCGACACTTCCCCCTTGGGAAGCTGTCCTTTCCTCCTCTTCCTCCTCTTCAATATCCTCCTCCTCGACGAGGATTCATCGGCCAGCACAGTCTCCACTTTCTTCTTTCCTTTGGCCTTAGAAGCCTTCTTCGCCTCAGACTTGGAGATGGGGTGTCTCCTTCTGAGTCTGTTGGACCGAAGGGTTTCTCATCCTTGATAAGCAAACCCTTCTGTTTTGTGAACTTTTTCACCCCCGTCTGCCAGTCAAGCTTATCCGTCCCAATCTTGTGTTCAAGTATGATGGTGATTCTTGCCATCATACTTGTTATCTTGGTCAGCGACCATCTTATCAGCTCCGTCGACACCTCTGTCTTTACAAATTTCTTTCTTTCCTCCATCAGACGGGAGTACACTGCCTCGAGCCCACCAATATCAGCCTCCGTCTATGATGGCCCTCAGACAGCATATCCTTGGCTTAGTCAATCCGTCATGACTCTGCTGTTCTCCCAGTATGCACTTGGTTAAAATGAGCATCAGAAGTCTGTACTTTCTCCGTAACATTCCCTTCTTCAGGTTTGCAGTATTATTCTTCTGGGATTTCCTTGCCATCATTTTGTAACTCTCCAAATACTCTTCAGCCTTGTACAAAAATGGGTTGCCTCCGGTGGTGTTTAAGCCAAAAAAATTCACCGATATCGAAATTGAAACATGAATTTTTCTAGACTTTTCAAGAGTCCGAATTCGAGTTTCTAGTCCAAGATTCGTTGATTTGGCTCTGGTTAGGAATTCAGCAAGATCATCAAGGGTTTTGGGTTTTGATGGTTTCATCGAGCAATATCTCTTTAAACCTCTATCTTGTAGAAGTTGAAGAACTTCTCTGGTTTCTGGATCGGTAGAAATATCCCATTCCACGTACATTTCGGATTTTATACGATCTCTGATGGATTTGAGATCATATTCATACTTGATTCTGTTCTTTCCAGTGTCCGCCATTGATGAGTGTTTGAAGATTTTTAGGAGGGAAAAGAAATTTTAAGAGAAGAAGGAATATATGTGTGCGTAAATGCAAATAATGCACACGAATGTCTATTTATATGGAAAATATAATAATAAACAATTATTAGAATAATAATTGCCTGTAAAAGTGTAAATATAGCCTTTCGAATCGCCATTAATGCAATTATGGCATTTATTTTGAAAAGTGCACAGAATAATATTTAATATGTTGCGCGTGAGGTTGAGACGGTTCATATTTCAGAAACCGCCTCCACTTCTGGCGCGTGGAGTATACTCAGTGTGTTTCAAAATTGGATTTGATAAAATTTCGGGTCCATAGTAACTTCTCCCCTGACACAGTTACTTATTTGAGAAATTACTTTTCAGTTAATTGGAGAGATAAAATAGAATATTATTGTTTTAGAAAACAAATTTGAACCCTTATCCTTTTATTTTGTAAAACAAATTATTTTATTTTATTTTACTGAGTAACTTCAGTTTTAATGAATGATAGAGTGAATTATGATATTAAATTCATATATTAATTATATGAACCCAATATTCATAATTAAAAGTATGTAAGAAAACTTCCTGATTTTTCTCCTTGTCTGGTTTGATAGCATCACTGTCTGTTCCTCGTCACCTTTGGACAAATTGATCTTGTCTTGCATTTCGAATCTTGTTAACTTTGTTCTTGCTGATATTACAGACACTTAGGAAAATTATTAGTAACAAGAGTAAGTCAGATAAGGTTCAATAGTCATCTGATTCTGTAGAAGAAAGTTGACTATTACATCCTTATCTGATTTACTTATGTCAGACAAGTAATTATCAAGTCAGATATGGTCAATATGACTAATCCTTGATTCTTGATTCCAATGAAAGGAGATCAATGATATCAGCTACCTGATTGTCCTTTGACACAATCTTGTCTGATAATTCTTTCTAGACATAATATACTAAGATAAGGAAAACAAGGTTAATTTAAGAATTTTGATCAAAAGATGACTAAGGAAGCATCTAATAATCCTAATTCTACTGAAAGTTCTTTAAACCTTGTTTCTAAAAGAGGCTTTGTCAATATGTCTCGCTTTTTGAAAATCGGTAAGAATTTTCTCTAGTCCGATATTGCCTTTCTCCACATGATCTCGAATAAAATGATGACGAATGTCAACATGTTTGCATCTCAGTATGTAAGACTGGGTTTCTGGTAATTGCTATGGCACTATTATTATCACAAAAGATTGGTACATCTTTGGTGATAATGTTATAGTCCCTTAGCCGCTGACCGATCCGATCATAAGTCATGAACAACAACTTCCACCGCCATGTACTCGGCTTCATGGTAGAAGTAGCTACTACAGAGGTTTGTTTTTAGACAACCATGAAATCACTTACTTCCCGAGAAATTGGCAAGTTCCGATGTAGATTTCCTATCTATCTTACACCCACCAAAATCAATCGAGTATCCCGACAACTCAAAATTATCATCAGCTGGATACCACAGTCCTACATAGATTGTACCTTTCAAATATTTTAGAATCTTCTTTGCAGCTTCAAGATGACTCTTTTTAGGTGTAGCTTGAAAACGTGCACATACTCCCACTGCAAAAGAAATGTCGCCCTACTAGCGATTAAGTATAAAAGAGATCCAATTAAACCTCTATACTGCGTCCCGATCGGTGTCTTCCCTTTCTCATCTAGATCCATTGAAAAATTTGTCATCATAGGTATTTTGGCTTCTCGGCTGGTACCTATTCCAAATTTCTCAATAAGATCTTTGGTATATTTTGCTTGATTTATGAAAATTCCTTTCTTTGTCTGCTTAATTTGAAGTCCAAGAAAATATGTCATCTCTCCCATCATGGACATTTCGAATCTGTTCTTCATAAGATGACTAAATTCTTCACACAAGAGTAGGTTAGTTGATCCAAAAATGATATCATCAACATATATTTGAACTAACAAGACCTCTATCGATTCTTTCCTAAATAAAGTTCTATCTATTTTACCTTTTACAAAACCATTTTGAATTAAATACTCAGATAATGTATCATACCATGCTCTAGGAGCCTGTTTAAGTCCATATAGAGCTTTCCTTAGCCTATAGACCTTGTCTCCTTTGACAAAGCCTGGAGGTTGTTCTACATAGACTTCTTCGGCTATGACTCCGTTTAGAAATGCTGATTTTTACATCCATTTGGAACACAAGAAATCTTTTATAAGCAGCATAAGCTAAGAACAATCTTATGGCTTCAAGACGAGCAACCGGTGCAAAGGTTTCATCATAATCAATTCCCTCAGATTGTGAATAACCTTGTGCAACCAATCTAGCCTTATTTCTTACCACAATATTGTTCTCATCTTTCTTATTTTTGAAAACCCATTTTGTTCCAATAACTTTTTGATGATGAGGTCTTTCAACAAGCTCCCATACATCTTGTCTTTGAAATTGATTTAATTCATCTTGCATTGCATTTATCCAATTGAGTCGATTAGAGCTTCAATAATAGTTTTAGGTTCAAGTAAAGATACATAACAACTAAACAGATAGTCTTGGTTTATCTCGTGTCCTTGTCTGACTCCGAATCTAAACTTCCAATTATCTGTTCAGCGGATGATAAGTCAATACTCGTTTACCTTTATCTTTTACTGGATATGAAGTCTTATCTGGGGATATTTTCATCAATTAGTTCTCAGATTACCTTCGGAATATCTTCTAGTCCATCTCGTAGTGTAGTCGTCGATCGGATGACATGGAAGAACTCTCGGCTTTCCTTATCTTTATTCCCGTCTGGTGTGTCTTCCTCATCCGATTCTCGACTGCAAATAGAACTTGACTGATTTCTTGATGTTTAATCTGCTAAGATCTTCACTATCTTGGTGACATCATCCGTACTTTCGACTTAGAAATTTCATCAAAAACAACATGTGGTGTTTCTTCCACACATAATGTAATCTTGTTAAAAACTCTATATGCTTTAGATACGTATGGGTATCCTAAGAATATCCCTTCAATCTTAGCATCAAAAGTTCTTAACTTTGATTTTCCATTATTATGAATGAAACACTTACAACCAAATATATGGAAATATGAAATTTTTGGTATTCTCGCTTTTCCATATTTCATAAGGAGTTTTGCATTTATCTTTCACAATTAAACACCTATTTTGAACAAAACATGCAAAGATAATGGCTTCGCCCAAAACTCGTGTGGAGTGTCATACTCGGATAACATAGTCCTTGCAGCCTTCTTTCAAGGTTCTGTTTCTCCTTTCTACCACTCCATTTTGCTTTGGAGTTCTTGCAGATGATGTTTCATGTGCTATACCATTCTCAAGACAATAGTTAGTAACAAACGAGTTCGAAACTCGGACCTTTATCACTTCTAATCTTGACAATATTTAGTCCTTTTTCATTTTGAATTCTTTTGAGGAATTCTGAATTTTTGTTACTGCCTCTCATTCTTTTTGTATAAGAAAATAACCCAAGTGAATCTAGAAAAATCATCTACAATCACTAAAGTATACTTTCTTCCACTAAAACTTAGAGGTGTAACTGGACCAAAAAGATCCATGTGCAAAAGTTCCAGAATCCTTTCAGAAACAGGACCATTTATTGTTTTGAAAGAAGTTTTGGTCTGTTTTCCTTTTTGACAAGCATCACAAACATGATTTTTCGAAAATATTTTATCTGGAAGTCCTTTGACTAAAGACTTTCTTGCTATTTTGTTAAGAGTTTTGAAATTTAAATGACTAAGACGTTTATGCCATAGCCAACTTAAATCTTCTGAACTCTTAGCAATAAGACAAGTATCCTTAGAGCAGCTCTTGAAATTTGCAATATAGATATTACCTTGTCTGACTCCAGTAAGTAAAATATTTTCATTTAAACCATTCAAAATAAAACATGCATCATGAGTGAATTTTACACAATATCCTTTGTCACAAAATTGAGATACAGACAGTAAATTATGTTTCAAACCTTCCACAAAATATACTTCATTAACCTGAATATCTCCAATCATCAAAGTTCCAACTCCTTTGGTTAGACCAAAATTGTTGTCACCAAACATTACTCGAGGTCCATCTATTGTCTGATAATTAGAAAGAAGTCTTTTCTCATAAGTCATATGCTTAGAACATCCACTGTCTATATACCAAATGACTTCAAGAACATCTTGTTCAACTATCTCCTTATCCTTCTGCAATCACAAATTAATTCTTAGGTACCCTTTGTGTATTGGGTCCTTTTTCGTCAAGTTGATACTTAGGTATCCAGATAAAAACATCCAAGTTTTTCAGAACCAATGATTGAATTTTGCAACCATATCTATCCACTAATATTAGACTATCTAGATCAATTTTATTTAATTGATCTCTAGTGATTGTCTTATATCTTGGAAAGAATGGATACGACTTGCTTCTTCCATCAAAACCATTATACTTTGGAAACAACTTTGATTTAGTCTTTAGATTTCTTTTGGAAACATTTCTCCTCATCTGTATTTTCTCTTTTGATATATCAGATGAGGTGATTTGTTCCTTTGATTTCTTTGGACTAAGTTCTGTCTTTTCCATAGTCTTAGTGGCTTTGACAAAAACTCTTGGTTTGATAGGATCATTTTTCGTGTTCCTATCAAAACCCAATCCTGTCTTATCACAAGGCTTCTGAGAAGTACTGAAGATGTTATCAATTGTAGACTGAGAGTTATTAAGATGTCCTAACTTGAGATTTAAATTTCTGTTAGTCTTTTTAAAACTCTCATTCTCCATATTGATATTTGAAAATTTAGTTTTTAAAGAACTTAATTCTTTTTCCAACTCATTGGTTTTCTCGCACGAGGAACTAGTAGAAGTCTTTGATTGACATTCCCCTTGAATGTACAATCTAGATTCTTCCTTGTCCCCTGTCGATGTTCCTTCGTTAGACTAAGAATTTGATCCTTTAAACTTAAATTTTCAGTCTCTATCTCTGTTTATAAGCGAGATAAAGCTGTCTTCAGATCTTTTAGAAGTTTATTAATAAGACATGAATCAGATTCAGACAAGTTATCATTATCATTGTCTGAGGATGAGTAGTAGTTTACCTCCTTAGCCATTAGGCAAATGTCATTATCTGACCCGAAACTAGATGAGGATGAGGATGATGATGTCTCATGTGTTTCCTCCTTTTCGGCCAAAAGAGCTCGTTGATCTGCATACCTCCTATCTCGTTTCTTCCTCTTTTCTTCTCTCTCTCTAGGAGTGAGTTGAGGACAATCATAGCTAAAATGACCAGGTTTATTACAGGTATAACAGATATCTCCTCTTTCTGACTTTGGACTATTCTCTCCTCGTCTGATTGGTGATTTAAATCTTTTTACTGGATCCTTCTTTTTGTCATTGTCTGAATACTTCTCTTCCTTGTCTGATTTATAATTCTGACGATTAAACCTATCTCTCTTATTCCTTTTATACTTCATCTTGAGTCTCTCATATCGTCTGATCAATAAAGCCATTTCCTCTTTTACTGACAAATCTGATGCTTTAGAAATCTTGTCAGAATCTTCTTGATGAAGAAATGCCACAGTCTTTCCAGAAGTAGATGACTCTGCCTCATCTTCTTCATCTTCAATTTGTATATCATATTCCAAGGCTTTCAGATGAGAAAATAAAGTATGATGTGAAATAGATGACAAGTTCTCGTAGCTAGCTTTGAGGATATTTGCTTTTTCTCTCCATCTTTTGCTTAATGATCTGAGTACCTTATTATTAATTTCTTTCTCGAGAATATGTTTTACCCAAATCAGCGACTTTGTTCACCAAATTGGTCAATCTTACATCCAATTGATCCACGCTTCTCCATCTTTCATCTTGAATGTATCAAATGCATGTAAAACTGATTGCAACTTGTTTTCTTTAACTCGCTCGACCCTTCACAAACATTTGCAAGAGTCTTCCACATATCTTTAGCAGCTTTTACATCTCTTTACCTTTTCTATCCAGTCTTTGCTCAACGTCTCTATAATTTCGTCCTTGCTACCCGATCCAAATTATGAATCTTCCTTTCGTCATTTGTCAAATCAAGACTTTTCTTTTCTTGTTGACTTCTTGTAGTAGAAGATTAAGCTCCAGTACTAACAACTCCATGGTAGAATTTTATTGGACCTTCCTCAAGAACCTCTTCCATACGGTCATGAATGGCCTTTAAATGATTCTCCATTCTCAACTTCCAAAGAATCATATTCTTCGATAGAAAAATCTGTAAACTCCTGGATTTCTTACTTTTAACAAGACATTGTAATTCAAGATGCTAAAAGACAACTTATCGAATGTTAGTGACTCGGTGATAAGAAATCGATTTCAATGAAAACTCGGATATTTCAAGACCACAAATCTCTATCGTAATGACTTAACACCGCTCTCCGATACCACTTGTTGGGTCCCTTTAGAACGAGTTTAAACGCAAAAACAAGATACCCTCTAGTGATAATCTAGAAGGGGGGGATGAATAGATTATCAAAAACTTTTGCAAGCTTAGATGATCTATCAATTCCAAAAACAGATTTACAAATGAAACAAATTTTTGTTTATACTCAATTCAAATAGGATCTAAAGCTTTGTCAGATATCAAATTTGCGATCAAGAAACAACTAATGAAAACAAGTAATAAGCAATAAGAAGAAATAACACCAGATTTATAGTGGTTCGGATCAAACGATCCTACATCCACTCTCCTTCTTCAAACTTGAAGAAGGGCCTTCACTTACTTACTTCCTTCTTTCTTGCTACCTTACTTACAATGATGAATCTTCACCTTACAATGAATCTTCCTAACTTCAATATCTATGGCTTGAAGATCTAATGAAAAAGTGTTCTATAAACACTAAGAACCGAAAACGTATAAAACGTTCTTGAATGTGTATGATTCTTTGTTGCTTGTGTATACAAAGTATAATGAGAAGTGCAAAGTGTCAAAGTTAATTCTAAATTGATTTCTATTCCTATTTATAGAGATCTCCTCTTGGCAGTTGTTACTTCCTTGAATTTGGTTTTGTTCAGTTATAACCATATAATTAATTCTTGGAACTTCTTCCTGAGTTGTTAAAACTGCTTCTTGAATCTTTGCATAATACTTCTCTAACACCTCATCGTCTGATGTTTACTTCACCTTGTCTCCATCTTCTTTTCTGTCTAGACGTTTGTCTTGCTCTTCAACAATCCTGTGCTGTCCTTGTCTGATATCTTGACCTTGTCTGATATTCTCTTACATCTGGAAATCTTCCTCGTCTGATATCTTGTCCTTGTCTGATCTTCTATACTTAATTTTATTTACAAAGAAATACTTCAGCTGTCTATACAAGATGCTCAGCTGGTCATCCTATTTTACACTTTTAACACATCAAAACTAAGTACAAATTTCTTTTCCTAACAAGATGAAAGGGAAGTATGAACTCTTAGAGTTCCGTCCGGCAAAGGACGTTAAACCTAGCGCTAGATGGGAGGCAACCCATTATTTTATTGCTTTTGTGTGTTTGTGTTTTGCTCTTTTTGTGGATTTTTGCCTTGGATTCTTAGGAATTGCTCATGCTAGGAGAAGGTGTTAGTTGATGGAGAGCGTATTTGGTTTTTGAGCTTAATTGTTATATCATTTAAGGGGTTGCATAATTGTATCATTCACAAACTTAATTTTGAATGCATATCCTCATCCAAGTTTGGGGGTGTGTGTATCTAGGTTAGAAGTGCATACCTTATTGATGTTGAGTTGATGACTAATGATGCCCGTGTGTAGGTATACTCGCTACAAGGATTGGAAAGGATCGAATTTGCAAAGGAATCGAGGATTTGGGAAGAAAGGAAAGCTTAAAAGTTGCTAAAATGAGCATTAAGGAAGAGAACCCGGTCTCCTCGATCGAATGAGCGACCGGGCTTAAATCGAGGGACCAACATGGTAAATTTTCGCATATTTGGGTTCATTAGGTGTGTAGAGGTCGATTTTGGGAGTTTCAAGGGTCGGGTCGGACTTGGGATTCGTTAAAAATGCCCTGGTCTCGACCTGAGGTCGAGCTTGCATTGATCTCGAGTCGAGGGACTGAGACTTAGAAAAATTTTGGAAATGGCACATTCCTCGACTCGAGGGAGGAACCTCGAGTCGAGGCTTTTGAAAAAGTGGGATTCCTCGAGTCGAGGGTCTAGGGTAAGAGTTATTAAGACCAATCAACAAAAATATCGAACCCAAGGGAGAAAGTATGCAAATGAAATTCAAGGATAAGAGTTCTAAATGGCTAAAGTTGCAACAAGCTCTTGAACTAAATCACTACAAATTGCAACAAATTAAATGGCAAGTTTATGCAACAATCTATCAAACACTTAGAATGCAAGATCAAATAGACTAAAATCAATGGGGGAATTGGGTGCAAGGGATAATCTCCATCAAGGAATCCATGATTAACAAGCTATGATTGTATCCAAATGCAAATCAATCAAATTAGAAGGCATAAACCATCATGAAATTAATCACTCCATTAATATCACAATGCCTAATGTGAGAATCCTTAGTTCTTCCCATCTCTCAATGTAGAAGTCCCCAATTCATACAATCATGCAAAATTGAATCCCGATTAACACCTAATCACGTTAGCTCAACTCTCGCCTATTGCTAGGGTGATCAACCATTAATCAAAAGAGACAATTTTTCATGAAGCACAATTAAGAATCACAATTAGGAAGCAATCTAATTCAATTGATCACAATTATCAACAATCATTGCATGAGGCAATCACTTCATCCCTAATTTCAATTATCCCAAGCACAAAGCTATTAGCCCATGGTGCTACAAGCAAAAACCATGGCTAGAAAATCTAAGTAAGCAATTAACAATCTAATTACTACAAGCAATGAATTAAAAAGATCAAAGGGTAAGAACATCACCAATTAAGCTTCAATAGGCAAAAATAAGAATGATTAATCTTGTACAATGCTTCAATTCAACTTCACTTCTTCCCAATTCTCAGCTGCAAACTTCAATTACAATCCACCAATCTACTAATCTAATGAACTAAATGTGGAATCTATCTCAATTCTAACAATCAAATGCAATTACAAGTAAATTCAAGCTACAAAATGTAAAATTCGCCCAAGGAAACTCCTAGAAACTGCTCTGAACTGCTAGAATCAACTCTCCCTCTGTTTTGGCTTTCAATGGCTTAAAAACTGAATTTTTCGGTTTTGGGCACTCCTCGAGTCGAGCTTCAGGCCCTCGAGTCGAGGCCTAAAAGTCGCTAACACGTTTCTTTAAAAATCTCTCCTGCCTCGAGTCGAGGCCTCGCCCTCGAGTCGAGCTTCCTGCATTTTTCATCTCCCTCGACTCGAGGCTCCTGTCTTTTTGAAATGGTTTCCCTCCAGCATGAACCTCGAGTCGAGGTCTGTGCACCCTCGACTCTTACTCGAGACCAGGGAATTTTTATCGAGACGGGCTCCGGTCCCGACCCCCATTTTCGTCCCGTATGTTCGTCTTTTCATTCTAAGAATACCGGTACTCTCGGTTTGGCAAAATTCCACCGATTTACCTGCAAAACGGGCGAAATACATCAAAACCTCTCAAAGTAATACTTTTTAGGCAAAAGAGTGATACTTTTCACATTTAGGCACAAAAATCATACTTTAGCTCACTTTTTGCACTAAAAATAGCCCTAAAAACATGCATCAATTCACTCCAATCATACCCCCAAACTTGAATTGTTGCTCGTCCTCGAGCAACGTAGAAACTAAGAACAAAGGAGTGAATTGATTGCAATTATGTCACATGGCACCATAGACGAAAAATAAGACAATCGAACTCATCAATGAACATAAGTATCAATGCAACTATCCACTAGCAAACAAGATAAATCATGCTCAAACAAATGCTCAATCAAATACTCAACACATTGCTCCTTCCATGGAGTATTTTACTCTTCACTCAAGTGTATCAAGGTTTAAAGCACTCAATCATCAAATTCACAAATAAGTACACCATATGCTTGCCACAAGACTTAATCTCAATCAAAATCATTTGTGATCAATCAAGAATCAAAGAGGTCTTTCTTCTAGGTTGTAATGTTGGCTCTTTGGAAAGGTGGGATATTTTTGGATTAGAGTGACTAAGTAGTAGAGACTTGAATGAAAGCTAATCAATACAATGGACATCTCTTCACTTTTCATCAAGCAACACTCTTCCTTTTTAACTTCAATGATCATTCCACCATTCACTTGAGCTTTCTCTTTTTAAGCTCACAAATTGAATCTTTCTTTTCATTTCATTTTCACATTTTCACAATTCAATCTTTTCACAACCTTTCTTTTCTTTTATGCTTCAATCATCACTTAGCTCATCATCTTCCCACACTTAGCAATCAAATCACCATCATTAGCCAACATTCAAGCTCTACTAAGCATAGGACAAGAAAGGCTCATACAAATAGGCTAAATGGTTTCAATTTCACTTGGCTTGCCAAAGAATAAGGATCATAAGGCTCAACATGGCTCACTAAGGAAATCAAATGTATTTGGTGGGAAAATATTTGCAAAGTGACTCATCATTCCAAACATGGCCTCTTATCATTTTCAAAACATTACACAAAGATCAATATCAACAAGTCTAGTGGCAAGTTCTAGTATACGAATCATGAATGATGCACTCACAAAGGAATCAAATCAACCGTATAAGATGTACGATTATTAGGCACAAAAGCTCACGGGCTTAAATTGAGCAATGAATTAAGAATTTTCAATCACATTCATCTTCACATAATTAATCAAGCAACTAGCATCAAGCTACAAATCTACTCATGATCATAACAAATTCAAACTAGTCTTACAACTCAAGCACAAGTGCTCATGTACATAACCTCAAACATACTCACTATATCAAGATGATACTCAAAAATATACAATAAGTCCACAATGAAGCTCATAATAAATCAAGCCCAAAAATAGTCAAGAGCAGGGAAGATAAGCTAAGATAAGAAAAACACCTCCCCCAAACTTAGACAAATCTAAGTTTGAAAGGAAGTGTGGTACCAAAGAGCCTTTCAACTCCATCTTCCTTCAAACATGCATAGAGCTCCTCAAGTTCCAAGCGAATCTCACAACCTACAAGGATCAAAAGACCCAATTATTCAAAGCAACAAAATAAAACAAACACACGAAAGCAAGAAAGGATGGGTTGCCTCCCATCAAGCGCTATTTTTATTGTCCTTTGCCGGACGGAACTCTAAGAGTTCACACTTCCCTTTCACTTCCTAAGTAGGGCACATCCTTGAGATCAAGAGCATCCAAGACCTCTTTTTGTGAGTGAACATGATAGAGCTTCAACCGGTGCCCATTCACTATAAACCTTTCATCCTTGTCATTCATCACTTCAAAGTATCCATTAGAAAAAACCTTCACAACACGGAAAGGTCCACTCCATCTTGATTTGAGTTTACCGGGAAAAAGCTTCAACCTTGAGTTGAAAAGTAACACTTGATCTCCTTCTTTAAACTCCTTCCTTCTAAGCCTTGCATCATGCCACTTCTTGGTCTTTTCCTTAAAAATCTTTGAACTCTCATAAGCTCTCATCCTAAACTCATCCAACTCATGTAATTGTAGAGCCCTCTTCTCTCCCACAAGTTCTTCATCAAAATTCAACTTTTTAAGAGCCCAAAATGCTTTATACTCCAACTCCACCGGAAGATGACAAGCTTTTCCATACACTAATTGATAGGGAGACATGTCAAGGGGTGTCTTAAAGGCGGTTCGATATGCCCACAATGTGTCATCAAGCTTTGTTGCCCAATCCTTTCTACTTGTCCTCACCGTCTTCTCCAAAATACCTTTAATCAAACGATTAGACACCTCGGCTAACCCATTCGTTTGTGGGTGGTAAGGAGTAGCAAACTTGTGTTTAACATCATACCTTAACAAAAGCTTCTCCATGGCTTTGTTAACAAAATGGCTACCACCGTCACTTATCAAAATCCTTGGAACCCCAAACCGTGTGAAGATTCTCTTCAAGAAGGCTATCACCACTTTAGAATTATTGCTTTTAGTTGGAATGGCTTCTATCCATTTAGTAACATAGTCAACCCCTACGAGGATATATTGATATCCCTCCGACGGTGGAAATGGCCCCATAAAGTCAACTCCCCATACATCAAAAATTTCCACTTCTAAGATATTGCTCAATGGCATCTCATCCCTCTTGTTAAGGTTCCCTATCCGTTGGCACTTGTCACATTCCTTGATAAATCTCTCACAATCCTTAAAGATGGTTGGCCAATAGAATCCCGCCAATAAAATCTTCCTCACGGTCTTAGACGTGCTATAATGGCCTCCACATGGTAGAGAGTGGCAATGTTTCATGATTTCCTCCCCTTCCTTCCTTGTCACACACCTACGAAGCACTCCATCTACCCCCACCTTGAAAAGGTATGGATCATCCCATACAAAATGTTTGACCCGGTTATAAAAAACCTTCCTTTCAAAAGGATTCATTTCCGGTGGCAATTCTCCACTTGCCAAGAAATTAGCATAATCGGCAAACCAAGGAACATCCCCTTCCTTTACCACACTCATGACTTCTTCAATACTTAGTAATCCCTCATCGGGAAAGGTCTCTTCAACTTCCTTGACATCTCTTTCCGTCTCTTCTACTCCTTCAAGTCTAGAAAGGTGATCCGCTATGACATTTTCACTTCCTTTCTTATCCACAATCTCCATGTCAAATTCTTGCAATAATAATATGCAACGAATCAACCTAGGCTTGGCATCCTTTTTCGAAATGAGATACCGAATTGCGGCATGATCGGTGTACACAATAGTTCTCGACCCTACAAGATAAGGTCGAAACTTATCAAAAGCGTACACCACCGCAAGCATTTCTTTCTCGGTAGTGGTGTAATTGACTTGGGCCGGATTAAAAGTCTTGGAGGCATAGTAGATAGCATGAAACCTCTTCTCTCTCAATTGTCCTAAAACAACCCCCATAGCGAAATCACTTGCATCACACATGATAATGAAGGGCTTTGTCCAATCCGGAGTAATTAGAATGGGTGCACTCGTCAAAGCTTCCTTCAAAGACCTAAAAGCAATCAAACAATCATCATTAAACTCAAATGGCACGTCTTTTTCTAAGAGATGAGATAAGGGTTTAGAAATTTGAGAAAAGTTCTTTATGAATCGTCGATAGAATCCGGCATGTCCAAGAAACGATCGAATTCCCTTCTCATCTTTAGGTGGAAGCAACTTCTCAATAGCCACAATTTTTGCCTTATCCACTTGCAATCCCTTTGATGATACATGATGTCCCAATACAATGCCTTCCTTAACCATGAAATGGCATTTCTCCCAATTTAGCATCAAGTTCGTATCTTCACACCTTTGCAAAACAAGATCAAGATTAGCAAGGCAATTATCAAATGACTCACCAAACGCGGAAAAATCATCCATAAATACCTCCATAATTTTCTCAATCAAGCCATGAAAAATTGACATTATGCATCTTTGGAAAGTGGCGGGAGCATTACAAAGGCCAAATGGCATTCTTTTCCAAGCAAACGGCCCATACGTGCAAGTAAAAGTAGTCTTTTCTTGGTCTTCCGGTGCAATCATAATTTGATTGTATCCGGAATAACCATCTAAGAAGCAATAATACTCAAATCCACTTAACCTATCAAGCATTTGATCAAGAAAAGGTAAGGGAAAGTGGTCCTTGCACGTGGCCTTATTAAGTTCTCTATAGTCAACACACACTCGTCACCCCGTAGCTACCCTTGTAGCAATTGATTCATCATTTTCTCCCTTTATTACCGTAATTCCCCCTTTCTTAGCCACCACATGTAAGGGAGAGACCCAAGGACTATCGGAAATAGGAAAAATCATATTAGCATCTAACAATTTCACAACTTCTTTCCTAATTACCTCTTGAATATTAGGGTTCACTCTCCTTTGTGGTTGAACTATGGGTTTATGGTCCTTTTCAAGCCTAATCCTATGCATACAAATTGAAGGATTTATACCTTTTAAGTCATCAATGGACCAACCTATGGCGGATTTGTGCTTACGAAGAACATCAAGTAATTTAGTTACCTCATCAAATGTAAGATATGACGATACAATTACCGGGCAACCTTCATCTTCCTCCAAATAAGCATACTTCAAGTGCTCGGGTAGTGGCTTAAGAGCTCCTTTCACTTTCTCTTCACTTAGCTTACCATCTTCATTGTCTTCCCAAGGTTGATTTGGAAATCCTTCAAACTTTATCTCTTTCACCTCCTCCACTTCCAATGCATCCCTATCACAATTATAAGAAACACAAGATTCATTAAGAGGATGATTATATGATGGAATAACATAATCTTGAGAGAAAAGAGTATAAGAAGAATCCTCCCAAGCCTCTTGAAGGCATGAATCAATCACATCCACAACGTGGCATTCCTCCTTCTCCATAGGGTGCTTCATCACGTCCTTCATTGAAAAATGAAGCTCTTCATCATCAAGCTTCAAAGTAAGCCTTCCTTCATTCACATGGAACACCGCTCTTGCGGTAGCTAGAAACGGTCTCCCTAAGATCAATGGAACATCTTTATCCTCCTCCATCTCAAGTACTACAAAGTCCGCCGGAAACACAAAGTCTTCTACCTTGACCAAGACATCCTCCACAATACCTTTTGGAATAGTCGTTGACCCGTTGGCAAGTTGAAGAGTTACGGTAGTGGCTCCTAACTTTCCTTGGTTAAGCCTCTTAAACATGGAAAATGGCATCAAGTTAATACTTGCCCCCAAGTCACACAAGGCTTGCTTCTCCAACCCATTACCAAGATCACATAAAAGAGTAAAGCTACCCGGATCCTTCAACTTTGGTGGAAGCTCTTGTTGAAGCATAGCACTACACTCCTTGGTCAATTTAACTAACTCCGGCTCTTCCATTCTCCTCCTTTTTGCTAGCAAATCCTTAAGAAACTTCGCATAATGAGGCATTTGCTCAAGGGCCTCCGAAAAAGGAATGTTGATATACAAAGTTTTGAAAACCTCAAGGAACCGAGCAAACTTCTCATCTAGTGCTTTCTTCATGTACCTTTGAGGATAAGGCATGGGACAAACCGTCTTTGGAATCCCTTTCTCATCCTTTTCAATAATCTTTTGCTTTGCTTTCTCTTCCCTTGCCATCAACCACTTTGGCTTCCTCTTTTCTTCCTCCTCCATCACCTCTTGCTTTTCTTCATCACAACTTTCATAAGGCTTATCCTCTCCATCACCTCTTGAAGGAAATTTTGGTCCTTCATACCGTGCACCACTCCTAAGCTCGATGGCTTGACAATATTCCTTTGATTCTTTCTTTTGCAAATCATCCACCGTAGACGAGAGCTTCCCAACCGTAGTAGCAAGTTGCCCTACTTGATGCTCGATCGTCTTGAAACGAGTGTCCATTTGCTTCCCTATATCATCAAGCCTCGAATCATTCGCTTCCAACTTCTTCACAATCAACCCCAAGATCTCATCCGTAGTAGCCTTTCCTTCATTGTTTGGAGCCTTTGCTCCCGGATCAAATCCGGGAGGAAATTGAACGGCGGCTCTCGGATTGGCATATGAAAAATTTTCGTGTCTCCTCCATGTATTCCCATTGAATGGAGCTTGCGGTTGAGGTTGATAGCTTCCTTGTGGCCTATTTTGGTAAGGCATTTGGTAAGGCCTTCCTCCTTGATAGTTCCCTTGATAGTTTCCTCCTTGATAGCCTCCTTGGAATGGAGGCCTACCCATATAACTCACTTCTTCCACCGGCAATGAACTTGTCCCAACATCAACATGAAGAACGGATGGACTCACACTTGCTTGGCTTTGTGAAGTCGTAAAAGCTCCCAATCGGTCCATCATAGTCATCATCATACTCTTCATACTCTCTATCTCATCAACTTGTGACACTCTATGATGTGCTCCTCTATTAACCGACACTTGGAATGAGTCTTGAGCTATGTTCTCCATAATTTCATTCATTTGCCCCACGGTTTTAGACCAAATCGATCCATTAGCACAAGCATTCAAAAATGACCTATCCCCATCCGTCAAACCATTGCAAAAGTACATAATGGTTTGCTCCTCCGGGAAACCGTGTTGAGGGCAATTAATAAGTAACATGCCATACCTCTCCCACGCCTCCGGTATCGTCTCCCCATTCTTTTGTCGGAAATGGGAAATAACCTCCTTTGCTTGCACGGTCTTTGATGGTGGGTAAAATTTCATCAAGAATTTCTTTGACAACTCCTCCCATGTCCGTACGGTCCCGGGCGGTAATGAATTAAGCCATGCTTTTGCTCTTCCTTTCAATGTAAAGGCAAAGAGCCTCAACTTCTTGGCATCTTCGGGCACCCAATGGTATTTTGTAGTGTCGGCTATCTCAAGAAATTGTGCCATATGTTGATGTGGGCACTCATTTTCATCTCTACCCTCAAATTGCTTCTCACTAAGCATTCTCACCAAAGCGGGACTTATCTCGAAGTTATTGGCATCTATCCTCGGCCTTGCTATCCCATCATAATACTCTCTAAGTTGTGGTTCAAAGAATTCTCTCAAAGGCCTTCCTTGAGGTGGTGGCTCATTTACATGTTGTGGTTGTGGTTGTGGTGGCTCATGGTATCGTGGCTCTTGATTATACGGCATATTGGGATAATATGGTGGAAATTGTTGTGGATGAGGTGGATAGTAGGGATATTGATGAGCTTGAGGTGGATAAGGGTAGGGATTTTGGTAGGGATAATTTTGTGGTGGCATCCCTTGAGGAAAGGGGCCAACTTGAGCATGGAAGTGATTCCCATTACCTCCATTCTCTCCTCCTCCTACTCCTTGTCCATGTATCTCCTCTTCTTGAGGATCACCCACTAATCTCTCCTCATGCCTTTGCTCTTCTCCTTCCATAGCTTCCCTTCTTCTTCTCACACGATTTCTTCTCAATGTAGCCTCAATTTCCGGATTTAGTGGCAAGGGTGGAACACCACTTGATCTTGTTAGCATACACCTACAATGCCACAAATCCAAGGATCAAATTCTCACCAATAAAAACACCAAAAACAAAAATAAAAACAACAAATAGCCACTTCAAACAATCCTCAAATCTCACTCAAAAATCGCGATTCAGTTTTAGCAGTCACGACTCGAGGGTTTTCTCCCTTTTCCATTCCTTTCCGCCATTCTTCCTTATTTTCGACATTTTCCAGCAGTTTTCACCGATTAATCATCTCAATATCATAGCATTATCATCTTCTTGCATCAAAGAGTGGATTTTGAGGGTTTTATAATCAAATTTGGGTTTTTTTTGTGGAGAATTGTGTGGGTGTTCATATCTTTCATTCCAAGCCGATTTATCCAAATTAAGGTATGTAATTTCGTCTCCTTTGGCTTTCAATTTCATGATTGGTGGTTGATTATTGCTTCGGTGTTGATAAAAGTGCTTGAATTTATTTGAATTGGAATTTCATTTGGGCATTTTGTCAAGCACTTGGTATGCATGATTGATGTTGATAAATTGAAGCCATTGTTGAGGATATTTGAGTTAATTGAGGATTTTATGAGCATGTTTAGGATTGTATATGATGAGTTGCTTGGTTATTTGTGGAATTTGACTTGAAATGTGATTTTTGGCATACTTTTAGGAATTCCTAGTGCATTTGTGGTATAATTGGTCAAATTGAGTGGAGTATGGATGATGGAAGGGAAAGTTTTGTGATGCTATGTGTTGAATTACTTGCTAGTTGGCTTGTTATTATTCGATATATTTGTGGAGCATATTTGAAGGATTTTTGGTGAGCCTACATGATGATTTCCAATGTCTAAAGCCATTCTAGTGAAGTATGTATATGTTGAGGATTAGTTGAGCACTTCTATTGACGATATTTGCTCTGATTGACTCATTGACTATTTGTTGAGGTTGATTGCCTAGTCATTAGGAATTTTGTTGGGCTTGGATATTATCGTTGACTCGTTCATGGTTTAGAGTGATATTTCGAGCTAGCTTTTTTATTGTTGGACTCAGTTGTGCTATTGGGATTATTTGTGCAGGAGTCATGTTTAGAGGAGTGGATGGCCACAATTATTCAGATGATCCGAGAGAGAGAAGATGCGATACGCTTTGCACACCGGATGCCCGCTGAATTGGGAATTCAGTGGGATGACTACAAGTGGAGAAAGCACATTATTCTGTATGCTGAGTTGTACAAAAAGGTGGTCAGGACTCATCTCGTTGATCATAACTGCATGCTTTCTATGGGGATTGAAGATGATATCCCTAGATTGTTCGAGCAAGTAGGCATGGGAGGTTTTCTAGCTAAGAGACCTCGGACCTATCTTGGACTCACTCTCGAGTTCTTATGCACCGTCAAAGTCCACAAGGCTAGGAGGAACAAGTTTGCACGGAAGATCACTTTTGAGCTCATGGGGAACGAGTACGAATTGACGTTGGATGAGATTAATGAGCTACTAGGAGCACCTACAGACCCCGACCGATCACTGTTGAACATTAGAGAGGAGTACAACGCCAAGAGGTTCTGGAGGCGTATTTCTAATTCGGGGGCTCCGAGTCAACCCGAGTTTGTGCCGGGGAAGTCTAAGAGCACACACATTCGGAACCCGGTGGTCCGATACTTAGAGAAGATCCTAGCGAGTACCATATTCGCGAGATCAGAGGGAGGAGCAGTGGTCTCTGAAGAGCTATATGTATTGTGGTGTTTCTTACATGGAGTGAGGTTCAATGCGGCAGCATACCTCTGTTATTTGTTTGAGAGAGCGACGAGCACTAAGTTCAAGAAGATAAATTTTGGTGGGATGATTACTCTGATAGCTGAGCACCTTGGTATTCCGACTCATAACCTTGTGGCACTAGATGGTCCAGATTTGACTACAGACACTATGAGGCGCATGAGGACGCTAGATCGTATCGGGAGGACGTGGTGCCTACAGCAGCATCATGGTGGCTGGTTTTCTCTTCCTAATAAGAGGTTGACGACGGTTTTTGGATCTCAGGCATTTGTGACTATTAACCTACGTATGTGGTCGCAGCGTCACACCGATGCCATCGATGCCTACACAAGGGAGCATGGGGACGTGCTTAGAGATGAGGGGGATGATGATCAGGCAGGTCAGCAGTCAGGGTCAGATTCCGATTCTTCTTCTGATGATGATGGAGATGCAGTTAGAGCAGATGTTGCTGAGGAGATTGAGTCTGAGGACGAGGATGACGAGGAGCCGGAGCAAGAAGAGCAGCCTGTCCAGATGGAAGAGGAGTATCAGCCAGAGATTAATATGTACTGGCAGGATGAGATGAGGAGTAGAGAGTACGAGGCAGGGAGTTCGTCTCATAGACCATGGGTTCTGACAGAGGAGATGTGGGCAGACAGTCAGAGGATGCACATTGAGAGTCTGACCTGGCAGGATGAGATGTACCGGATGATGGAGGAGTCACGTAGGTTCAATGAAGAGACAAGGAGGATGCAAGAAGAGTCAATGAAGACGCAAAATGATATGTATTCCCTCCTTCAACAAATGAGCTCGTGGAATTTCGGGCCAAGCTATCCTCCTCCACCACCACCTTCCGACTACTAGGGCTATCCCCTATTCCTCATTCCCTCTTCTTAGATTTAGATGCTTATGTTTTGGTGGATTGTACTCGTATTTTGATTAAGGTGTCTTTTGTGATGACTTGTGATAATTTGATGATTTGATGTTTTGGATGATTTAATTGATGTTATGATTTCCTTGATATATTTTTGAGCTTATTGTCTATTGGTGATTGTGACTTGATGATCCTTTGGATTTCTTTATTCCATGATTCCATGTTCTTTATCTTGAGCTTCATTGTGGACTTATTGTATATTTTTTAGTATCATCTTGATATAGTGAGTATGTTTGAGGTTATGTACATGAGCACTTGTGCTTGAGTTGTAAGACTAGTTTGAATTTGTTATGATCATGAGTAGATTTGTAGCTTGATGCTAGTTGCTTGATTAATTATGTGAAGATGAATGTGATTGAAAATTCTTAATTCATTGCTCAATTAAGCCCGTGAGCTTTTGTGCCTAATAATCGTACATCTTATACGGTTGATTTGATTCCTTTGTGAGTGCATCATTCATGATTCGTATACTAGAACTTGCCACTAGACTTGTTGATATTGATCTTTGTGTAATGTTTTGAAAATGATAAGAGGCCATGTTTGGAATGATGAGTCACTTTGCAAATATTTTCCCACCAAATACATTTGATTTCCTTAGTGAGCCATGTTGAGCCTTATGATCCTTATTCTTTGGCAAGCCAAGTGAAATTGAAACCATTTAGCCTATTTGTATGAGCCTTTCTTGTCCTATGCTTAGTAGAGCTTGAATGTTGGCTAATGATGGTGATTTGATTGCTAAGTGTGGGAAGATGATGAGCTAAGTGATGATTGAAGCATAAAAGAAAAGAAAGGTTGTGAAAAGATTGAATTGTGAAAATGTGAAAATGTGAAAATGAAATGAAAAGAAAGATTCAATTTGTGAGCTTAAAAAGAGAAAGCTCAAGTGAATGGTGGAATGATCATTGAAGTTAAAAAGGAAGAGTGTTGCTTGATGAAAAGTGAAGAGATGTCCATTGTATTGATTAGCTTTCATTCAAGTCTCTACTACTTAGTCACTCTAATCCAAAAATATCCCACCTTTCCAAAGAGCCAACATTACAACCTAGAAGAAAGACCTCTTTGATTCTTGATTGATCACAAATGATTTTGATTGAGATTAAGTCTTGTGGCAAGCATATGGTGTACTTATTTGTGAATTTGATGATTGAGTGCTTTAAACCTTGATACACTTGAGTGAAGAGTAAAATACTCCATGGAAGGAGCAATGTGTTGAGTATTTGATTGAGCATTTGTTTGAGCATGATTTATCTTGTTTGCTAGTGGATAGTTGCATTGATACTTATGTTCATTGATGAGTTCGATTGTCTTATTTTTCGTCTATGGTGCCATGTGACATAATTGCAATCAATTCACTCCTTTGTTCTTAGTTTCTACGTTGCTCGAGGACGAGCAACAATTCAAGTTTGGGGGTATGATTGGAGTGAATTGATGCATGTTTTTAGGGCTATTTTTAGTGCAAAAAGTGAGCTAAAGTATGATTTTTGTGCCTAAATGTGAAAAGTATCACTCTTTTGCCTAAAAGTATTACTTTGAGAGGTTTTGATGTATTTCGCCCGTTTTGCAGGTAAATCGGTGGAATTTTGCCAAACCGAGAGTACCGGTATTCTTAGAATGAAAAGACGAACATACGGGACGAAAATGGGGGTCGGGACCGGAGCCCGTCTCGATAAAAATTCCCTGGTCTCGAGTAAGAGTCGAGGGTGCACAGACCTCGACTCGAGGTTCATGCTGGAGGGAAACCATTTCAAAAAGACAGGATCCTCGACTCGAGGGAGGAGCCTCGAGTCGAGGGAGATGAAAATGCAGGAAGCTCGACTCGAGGCGAGGCCTCGACTCGAGGCGGGAGAGATTTTTTAGAGAAACGTGTTAGCGACTTTTAGGCCTCGACTCGAGGGCCTGAAGCTCGACTCGAGGAGTACCCAAAACCGAAAAATTCAGTTTTTAAGCCATTGAAAGCCAAAACAGAGGGAGAGTTGATTCTAGCAGTTCAGAGCAGTTTCTAGGAGTTTCCTTGGGCGAATTTTACATTTTGTAGCTTGAATTTACTTGTAATTGCATTTGATTGTTAGAATTGAGATAGATTCCACATTTAGTTCATTAGATTAGTAGATTGGTGGATTATAATTGAAGTTTGCAGCTGAGAATTGGGAAGAAGTGAAGTTGAATTGAAGCATTGTACAAGATTAATCATTCTTATTTTTGCCTATTGAAGCTTAATTGGTGATGTTCTTACCCTTTGATCTTTTTAATTCATTGCTTGTAGTAATTAGATTGTTAATTGCTTACTTAGATTTTCTAGTCATGGTTTTTGCTTGTAGCACCATGGGCTAATAGCTTTGTGCTTGGGATAATTGAAATTAGGGATGAAGTGATTGCTTCATGCTATGATTGTTGATAATTATGATCAATTGAATTAGATTGCTTCCTAATTGTGATTCTTAATTGTGCTTCATGAAAAATTGTCTCTTTTGATTAATGGTTGATCACCCTAGCAATAGGCGAGAGTTGAGCTAACGTGATTAGGTGTTAATCGGGATTCAATTTTGCATGATTGTATGAATTGGGGACTTCTACATTGAGAGATGGGAAGAACTAAGGATTCTCACATTAGGCATTGTGATATTAATGGAGTGATTAATTTCATGATGGTTTATGCCTTCTAATTTGATTGATTTGCATTTGGATACAATCATAGCTTGTTAATCATGGATTCCTTGATGGAGATTATCCCTTGCACCCAATTCCCCCATTGATTTTAGTCTATTTGATCTTGCATTCTAAGTGTTTGATAGATTGTTGCATAAACTTGCCATTTAATTTCTTGCAATTTGTAGTGATTTAGTTCAAGAGCTTGTTGCAACTTTAGCCATTTAGAACTCTTATCCTTGAATTTCATTTGCATACTTTCTCCCTTGGGTTCGATATTTTTGTTGATTGGTCTTAATAACTCTTACCCTATACACTCCAATCACTTACCAAGCCATTGCCAAGAAGCAAGTTCTGTTATTGTTCAGATTTGATTCAGCTCAAGATTTGGGATGTACACTGATTAATCTGTTGTTTTGGGAACAAGGGAGGAGCTATTTCATTTGAGGTGGAGAATTGTTGTATCAAATGTAATTGCTGTGAGTATTGATTGATGTTGTTGTTGGTACCAAGTTCAGTTTTATCAGCTTATTTCAGAACCGGGTTTATTTACTGGTGAACTGGTTATTTTCGTCTGAACCAGCTCTGAGTATTTTCTGTTTTAAACCGTTAGTTAATGGTTTAACTGATATTCGATTATGAAAGGATTAAGCGCGTGATGATCAAGATTTGAACAAAAATGTGTTACCAGTTTTAAAAATAACGAACTGGGCATTCTCAATCAGTTTCCGGCGAGTGCTCTGATAGGATTTCCCTTTGCTTGAGTGAAAACATCTCTCAATTGTGATTTCTAGGGTTCTTAATTTAGCGGATAGAAATCACTGAAATTGGATCATTGTATGTTGTAATCTCTCAAATTGATTAGTGAATTAGCTTCTCCCTCCCCGTGGATGTGGATCACCTTGATCGAACCACGTAAATCGGTGTTCTTTTGTGTTGTTCTGTTTCTGCTACTGTTCATCGTCTTCATAAGGTAATTTCCAGAATTGCAGAAGATTAGTTCACCCACCTTCCAATTATCTAACACTATTAATTTAATATATATTATTTTTTTAATATTGTATATATAATTATATGTGTAGTATGATTTCTATTATTTATTTTATTATAAATTTTAAACACTTTCAAATGCAATGTCTTTGCAATTGTATATTGCGTAATTTAAGAAATAATATCTATTATTACATTATAATAAACATTTTTAAATATATATATATAATTATTTATTATGAATTCAATAGTTATTATATTTTTTTCAAGAAATTATGATATCACTATTCAATTAAATCAAACTCATATAAGTTGTACCTACGTATCTCCACATAGAGTTTATTACAATTTATGCAAATGTTCTATAAAAACCTAAGTTTTCAAGGAGAACACCCGATTGACTTCTTAAATGTAAGAAGATCAAATAACAATATGTTGTAAGATACAAATAAATTGAGACTTCTTAACAGTTCATGAGTTTTTCGAAAATTTCAAAAAAAATAAAATTAGAAAAATCTTTAAAAATATTGTTAAAAGTTCTAGATAATTTCTAATAATCATTTGATAAAAGAAAATGTACATTGCGTATTGAGTGTGTGAGTTATTATAAATAAAAAAAATCAATAAAATCTTACTCAAGAGAATTGAATAACAATAAATTGAAAAAATACAATTAAATTGACATTTGTTGATAAAAAAAAACATTTGATTTGAGCAAAAAATTTGAGAATGTATGACTCTTATTTAATACATGAATAAGAAAATAAATTTGACAGCAAATTATTAGTGGAAATTATTAGAGGAAGAATATCTTACTCAAGAGATTCATTCTGAAACGAAAAAAAATTACAAAATTCCATTATAAAACGCAATAAAGAAGAGACGTTATGGGATGAAAAAATTATAATAATAGAAATAGACGCTATTGGAAGAAAACATTATAATGATAGAAAATGAGATGGTCGGTGACAAAGACATATTTTGGGTGGATAGGGAAATTAATAAAATGGATTTAAAATAATCGTAACAAATGAACCGAATCCATTTATGATTTTCGAGGAGAGAGACTGTAAATCCATGAGACTCTTATTTAATACATGAATAAGAAAAGAAACTTGACAATAAATTATTAGAGGAAGACGGGAAGGAGATTCATTCTGAAACACAATTAGTGTCAAATTCAAAAAAATATAAAATTCCATTATGAAACGCCATAAAGAAGAGACTCTATTGGAAGAAGAAGACATTATAATGATAGAAAATGAGATGATAGAAAATGAGATGTCCGGTGACAAAGACATAATTTGGGTGGACAGGGAAATAAATAAAATAGATTTAAAATATAACCGTAAGAAATGAACAGAATCCATTTATGATTTTTTAGGAGAGAGGTTGTAAATCCACATCAAAAAAAAAATCAAACACTTTATAAATTACATTAAACCTAAAAAGTGAGCAATTATACTAATAAAACCGACACACTAAAAGAAAATAAAAGAAGAAAAATATTAAAAAAAGGTAGAAAATAAGATGATCGGCGACGAAGACATAATTTGGGTGGACAAGGAAATTAATAAAATAAATTTAAAATATAACCGTAAGAAATGAACAGAATCCATATATGATTTTCGAAGAGAGAGACTGTAAATCCATGAGACTCTTATTTAATACATGAATAAGAAAAAAAATTTGACAACAAATTATTAGAGGAAGACGTGAAGGGGATTCATTCTGAAATGTAATTAATGTTAAAACAATTAGTGTGAAATTCAAAAAAATTACAGAATTCAATTATGAAACAAAATTGATTTAAAATATAACCGTAAGAAATGAACAGAATTCATTTATAATTTTCGAAGAGAGAGACTGTAAATCCATGAGACTCTTATTAAATACATGAATAAAAAAAGAAATTTGACAACAAATTATTAGAGGAAGACGTGAAGGAGATTTATTCTGAAACGCAATTAGTGTCAAAACAGTTAGTGTGAAATTCAAAAAAAAAATTACAGAATTCCATTATGAAACGCAATAAAGAAGAGACTCTATTGGAACAAGACATTATAATGATAGAAAATGAGATGATCGGTGATAAAGACATAATTTGGGTGGACAGAGAAATAAATAAAATGGATTTAAATTATACTAATAAGAAATGAACAGAATCCATTTATGATTTTTGAGGAGAGATATTGTAAATCCACATCAAAATCAAACACTTTATAAATTACAGTAAACCCAAAAAGTGAGCAATTATACTAATAAAACCCACACACTGTAAAATATTGAAAAAGAAAATAAAAGAAGAAAAATATCAATGACAAAAAAGGGTAGAAAATGAGATAATCGGCATAATTTCGATGGACATAAAAATAAATCAATGGATTAAAAATATAACTGTAAAAAATGAACGAAATCCATTTCTGATTTTTGAAGAGATAGATGGTAAATCCACATCAAATCCAAACATTTTAGAAATTATAATAAACCTAAAAAATGAGCAATTATACCAATAAAATCCAAACATTGTAAAACAATATTGAAGACGAAAAATATCAATGACAGAAAAGGGGAATGACGGAAAATAAAAGACGAAAAATATCAATGGCAGAAAAGGGGAAGGACGGAAAATAAAAGAAGAAAAATATCAATGAGAAAATCACAAGTTGGGGAAGCGTTTGGTCGTTTGTTCGTAACAACTTGTAAGGATATTTATTCGATTAGTTGAAGCGAAAATAAAAATAGAATGAAAAAAAGGCGTATCAATAAGAAAATCACAAATATAGCCTAATTGACTGCAAGTTGAATAGTTGATTGATTTTCTAAAATGAGCGGGAGTACTATATGAGAACTACATCCGGAAAAGAGAGCCGCTTCCCGAATGCCTCGAGTTTAGTATTAGTATAGTCTAGTTTGTTTTTGCCGCAAAAGAGAGAATTTGGCCGTTTGAATTGAGTTGTGGAAAAAAACTGCTTCAAGAGTGAATGAGAAAAACTGTGAGTGAATGAGAGAGCGACACGTCAGATTTTAAGAACTGTACCCGTTTGATAGGAGTTTAGATTTATATAGGGTAAATTATATATAGGTACAAAAAGTAAGGGAAAAGGTAGATAAAAGTTATTATATGGGTGTTTGATAGATTGTATTTGTGTCTCCCTACTAATTTGTAATGTGTTTGATAGGAAGTAATAAGGGGTAGTATAATTTATATGTTGTTTGATGGGAAGTAATAAGGGGTATTTTTGTTGCCTTCTGACTGCAGATTAATTGTAAGGGGGGAGGGACCGATTTAATATGTAAAGAGGAACAGTAAAATTTGATATATCTTCTAACGGGCTGAATATTTTTAGCGGACCTGATGTATTACATCTAATGGCTATCAAACACATGTAGCCCATTACAATTTGTACTTAACACCCCTTTATAAGGGCTATCAAACACTCCCATATGTATAAAAGATATATATATATATATATATATATATATATATATATATAATTAATTAATTAGTAAAATTAAGTATATTTTTATAAATATTGAAATGAATTATACACCCCAATAAAATAAAACCTCCTCTCTCTCTCTCTCTCTCTCTCTCTCTCTCTCTCTCTCTCTCTCTCTCTCTCTCTCTCTCTCTCTCTCTCTCTCTCTCTCTCTCTCTCTCTCTCTCTCTCTCTCTCTCTCTCTCTCTCTCTCTCTCTCTCTCTCTCTCTCTCTCTCTCTCTCTCTCTCAATTAGATTATAGAAAAATATTTGAGAGAAATTATATTGCACATACATAGTATCTTCTCTCATGAACTTGCTATAAATTAGGTTATAAAAAAATATTTGAGAGAAATTATATTGCACATACATAGTATTTTTTTTAATTATATTTAAATTAAAATAATTAAATTAAATAAATATTTGAAGTATTTAATTTTTTTTTCTTTCAACCCGCGTAATGCGCGAGATTCTACTCTTGTGTATATATATATATATATATATATATATATATATAATATATATAAAAGGAGAATAGTAACTCTCCCGTTAAGACATGTGTTTCATTCGATGTATGTCGTGTGTATAATAAACATAATAATAAGGCCCGTGATGAGGCAAATCAACACTTGTATCTCTGTAAATGGTATAATGTCAACTGTGTATTATGATATCAATCATACAACATATATAGTACAATGGGTGGGCTCAGGCCCAACTATACAATAGTCCACTATATTACACTATATTATACTATCACCCCCCCGCAATCGCAGCGCGAGCTCGCTGGACGTTGAGATTGGACCTAAAATCTTTCAATAACACAGTTGGCAAGCCTTTTGTCATAATATCAGCAAATTGCAAAGCTGATGGAACATGCAGAACTCGAATAGTACCCTTGGCAACCCGCTCGCGCACAAAATGGAGATCTATTTCAACATGCTTCGTCCGTTGCGTTTGCACAGGATTGGAAGCAAGGTAGACGGCAGATACATTATCACAAAAAATGAGGTAGTGGAAGTTGAAGTTCCGAGAAAAGAGACCGTATATGCACAGCCTCGGACACAGCATTCGCAACAGCAAGGTATTGCGCCTCAGCACTAGAGCGGGACACTGTATGTTGCCTCTTCGAAGACCAAGAAATCAAATTAGAGCCAAGAAAAACACAATATCCAGATGTGGAACGCCGAGTATCTGGGCACCTCGCCCAGTCTGCATCAGAATAAACTTGAAGTTTCGAAGTATCATCCAGACGCAGAAGCAATCCATGATCAATAGTACCGATGAGATGACGGAAAATGCGCTTCGCAGCTTGAAGATGAGATGTGCGAGGAGCATGCATGAAAAGACAGACCTGTTGTACGGCGAAGGCGATGTCAGGGCGAGTAAAAGTAATATACTGTAGAGCGCCAACCATGCTGCGGTATAACGTGGCATCCGGTAGAGGGTCTCCATCCTTGAGTGATAATTTCAACTTGCTGTCAACAGGATTGGAGGCTGGATTGGCAGCATCGAGTTTGAACTTTTGCAACAGCTCTCGAATGTACTTACCCTGGGATAAAAATAATCCATCAGCAGAACGATGCACAGAAATTCCCAAAAAATATTGAAGAGTCCCCAAATCTATCATAGCAAACTCAGACCGCAAAAGGCAAATAACAGATTGCAACAAGGATTCAAAAGTTGTTGTAAGAATGTCATCCACGTATAGTAGCAAAATCACTATGTTTGAACCCTGCTGAAATATGAACATGGAGGAATCGGACCGACTATTTATGAACCCATGCTTGCAAATAAACTGCATAAAATGAATGTACCAAGCCCGTGGTGCTTGCTTGAGACCGTAGAGGGATTTGTGGAGCTGACATACATGATCCGGGAATTGAGAATCAATAAAACCAGGTGGTTGCCGGACATACACCCGCTCCGACAAGGTGCCGTGAAGAAAAGCATTTTTAACATCTAGTTGGCGAATGGGCCACCGCCGTGAAATAGCCAAAGAAAGAACAGTGTGAATTGTAGTTGGACGCACCACAGGACTATATGTATCACCACAATCAATACTTGGCTGCTGATTATAACCTTGTGCAACAAGACGAGCTTTGCATTTATCCAGTGAGTCGTCTGCCTTCGTTTTGGTTTTGAATACCCATTTAGAACCAATAACATTTATTCCTGGTGGTTTAGGCACCAACGTCCAAGTCTTGTTGCGAGATAAAGCATCCATTTCAGATTGCATAGCAGATCGCCATAAAGGATTAAGTAGAGCAGCCGAGACAGTCTGAGGTTCCTGCGGAATAGAGTTAGTAATAACAGTGTGTAACGAAAACATAGTCTTGGGTTTACGTATTCCGGCTTTACCACGTGTAATCATGGGGTGAGTTGGTGCAGTAGGGGACGATATATCATGGGAAGACTCACTAAGCGGGGACGAAGAGGCAGAAGAGACTCGATCAGGAGATGGTATGGATACCTGATCGAAAGACCCGACAGGCGACTGGACAGGTGACACAAGTGGATATGTGGAAGGAGGGTCTGGTGCAGGAGCAATGGGCGGAGCAGGAGGCACAATCGGCATAGCGGGTAGCATCGGGACAGAGGAGAATGGGTGCGTGAATGCAGGTGGGGACGGAGTAATGGACATAGTTGCGAAAGGGAAGAGAGACTCATCAAATGTAACATGTCGCGAGATGATAACTCGTCGGGTGGTCGGATTATAGCATCTGTATCCTTTATGGTGTGGTGGGTATCCAATGAAGACTCAAAGGGTAGATCGTGGGGATAGTTTATGTGGAGCTGTAGATTACATATCCGGATAACAAGCACACCCGAATACACGTAAATGATGATATGTGGGAGGAGAGCCAAAAAACATTTCATGTGGAGATTTATTAGTGAGCAAAGGTGTAGGTAGAATATTAAGAAGATGAACTGCTGTATGTAGAGATTCTACCCAAAAAGATAAAGGAACCGAAGATTGAAAGAGTAAAGAGCGCATCATGTTATCCAAAGTGCGATTGAGCCTTGCCATTTTGTTGTGGGGTGTGAGGACAAGAGGCACGGAAATGGATAGCTTGTGTAGCGCAGAAGGTTTGAAACTGAGCATTAGTGTACTCCGTACCATTATCACACTGTATGGATTTGATGGTCCCATTAAACTGAGTGCGAATGTATGTATGAAATCGGAAAAAAAGATAATACACCTCAGTTTTAGATCTTAAAGGGAAAACCCAACAAAAATGAGTGTAATCATCAAGTATAGAGAGAAAATAACGATAACCAGTCTCTGATAACACAGGGAAAAACCATAAATCTGAATGCATTAATTCAAAGGGACTCGAAGTATGCGAAATAGAAGAAGTAAACGATAGGCGAGAATGTTTGCCTATTTGACATGCAAGACAAAGACAGGGAACAGACTCCACAGTCTTGGACAAAGAAATATTTTGTTGACTGGACAAAGTCCTAAGAATACTAGAATTAGCATGACCAAGCCGCCTATGCCATAGTGTAGGTGAAACTTGAGCCGACAAAGCAACAGGAGACGATGATGAGGAGATGCTGCCGGGTATTGTATAAAGGCCATGAGAACTACTGCACCTGAGAAGGGTTGCTTTCGACCGTTGATCCTTAATAGAAACATCATCAGAAGAAAACTCAATTAGACAAGGATTATCTTTTATAAATTGTTGGATAGATAGGAGATTATGAGTGAGAGCAGGGCAACAAAGAACATTATGAAGAGGAAAAGTACGTGAGCCAGACCGTAATACAGTAGAACCAAGATATGTAATCGGAAGCACAGTGCCATTACCAACACAAACCCCAGAAGAACCAGTATAAGGAATCGAATTATGCAATATACCTGCATCATGTGTCATATGAGTGGACGCGCCAGAGTTGAAAAACCACTGTTGTGTGCGAGCATCAGCCGTCGGATACACATTAAAGGCTTGAGGTGTTGCGGTATCATTCTTCTGCACCGAAGAGCACCTCATCATATGTCCGAGACCACCACATTTGAAGCAAGTAATTTCACGCTGGAAATCAGAAGGCATCAATCCAGTAGGGAAGGGAGAGCGAGGACCTAGTGTGGGTCCCAGAATCGACGGCGTTGACTGGGGTGGCGGTGGTGACTGAGAATACCCCTGCTATATTGGGTAGAGGGGCTGTTGTTGTTGGGGCCGATATCTGTAATTGCCCCGTCCACCGGAATTATGGGAGCGCCCACCACGGCCACCATTACCACGACCCCCATTACCGCGGCCGGGCTGAGGGGGTTTCTGAGCGGCCGATTGCTGCGCGACCAAGAGCTGTTCCGGAGATGGAGAAGCGGACTTTTGCTGTGTCTGCAGTTTCGACTCCTCAAGGAATAGAATCGATTGCATCTGATCAAATGATGTCGATGGCTGTAGTGTAGATAGAATGGACGTAATAACATTATATTCCGGGCCAAGACCCATAACAATTTGTAGCAGCAGATCACGGGTCGAGACAGAGTCGCCCACTGCCAAAAGACGATCATACAGATCTTTCAATTTGAGAAGAAACTCTTTCATTGTACGGTTCTCTTAATTCCATAGAATTCTTGCCTCAATTGCACAATTCTGCTTTCAACGTTATCATGAAAAACATGTTCAATCTTCTGCCTAGCCGTTCGAGCCGTCATTCGGGAGCCCGGAGTGATAAAGAATTGCAACACATCGCGAGAAACGGTGGACTGAATCCACGAGAGAACCAGAGAATCGATCCGGAGCCACTGGGAATACTCGATCGAAGAAGAATCTGGCGGTGGGGTACCATCAACATGAGAGAGAACCTGGTATGCGGTGAATAGGGGCATGAACAATTCACGCCATAAGAGATAATTGTTGTAATCCAAGATTTCCGGAATGTGATTTTTGATATTGGAGAGGGATAGCGCCGAATGAGAAAAGAAAGAGGGCGACGGCGCGAAACAAGGGTTAGAGGTATCTGCAATAGTAGGGGTAGCAACCACAAAGGAAGAACTGACATCAGTGGGAAGGGGAAGCGACGCCATCAATGGCGTCAGTGGCGTCTCAGTCGCCATGGTGGTGACGGAATGAGGAGACGGAAGTCATGGCGAGAAAGAAGGAATGAAAAAGGGAAAAAATCATGATGGCTTTGATACCATGTAAATGGTATAATGTCAACTGTGTATTATGATATCAATCATACAACATATATAGTACAATGGGTGGGCTTGTTCCACTATTTATCAACACACAAATTTAATTCCCGCAAGCGTACGGTTGTCAAATTATAGCACGATAAGTAAGAGTATCGATCCACAAGGAGGGGGACTAGCGTAAGAGTAATGCAAAGCGATTTAATCAAGTCTAGAGAATCAATTAAAAAGGGGTTGCCAAATTAAGACTAAACTTATCTAATTTCTACCAAGTGTCACCAATAAGAAAATTAGAAAGAAAAGCCACAACAAATAGCACTAGATTAAAACGAGCAATCGAAGGAACACAAGCGAAATCAACAATTAAAGGAATAGTTCTAGGGGTATGCTTCACTTAAATCTCCATCTATGGTAGCAAATTCAAATCTAAAGGGTAATGTGATGATTATGCAAAGTGAATCACTCAACAAGAATTGAAAGATATTTTCTATCCAATCAATCCCAAGGAAAATCAATATTAACATGTATGTCTACCCTATTAACATGATCAACCCAATAAGCACCTTAGATTCCTAAAACTTTCCCACTAATTAGTCCCTTTCTCAAGTGATAATCAAATGGGTCATGTATTAGAGGTCAATTGATGGGTTTTAATTTCTCAATCTTAAACCCAAGCAATAATCATTAGAGCAATCATCATGGCCAATAACAATAAACTCTTAAAACATGATAATTCCAACACATGAATCATAATCAACAACAAATACCAAATAAACAGGAATTTAAACCATAAATTTCAAAATAAGATCCACAAATCCCTAGAACAAGGTGTTTCTAGCCAACAACAATCATCATCCAATCTAAAACAAAATTAAAGGATAAAAACTGAAATAAAAGAGCAAGAGAAGGAAGCTTAGTCTATTGGGGATGACAATCTATTACAATCCAAGCTCAAATCATCATTCCTTGCTTCAAAGTGGAAGAACTTGAGGAAGAAGAAATCAAACACCTCCAAGTGTGTGCAAATGTGTGTGGGTGAGTTGAATTTTGGTGTTCCTCCCTTAAAAATCCGAATTCAGGGGTATATATAGTAGGGGATTAGGTTAAGTTTTGAAATATTGCAATTAGATCCCTGAATTTCTGATTTTTCACAGCTTTTCCCGCGATCAGACCCAACTCGGTCCGAGTTGACTCTCATCCGAGTCGAGTTGGTAGTCACTCGAGTCGAGTCAGCCCCCAACCGAGTTGAGTTGGTGTTCACGTTCAAAAAGCTTCTGTTCCCCGTTCTTTGCCTCGATTCGGTTTTATTTTCTGCCTCGGTCCGAGTTGACTCTCATCCGAGTCGAGTTGACTCTCATCCGAGTCGAGTTGCCTTCACCAACCGAGTGGATTTCACCTTCAAAACCTTCTGTTCTCCATTTAGTGCCTCGACTCGGTTCGGGTCCAACTCGGTCCGAGTTGGCCTTCAAGTTTGATCCTTCAGACTTCGATCTTTCATAACTTGGGCTCACGAACTCCGATTTGAGTGATTCTTTTTGCTACGCGACCCTCTCTTCAGTGTCTTTTTTATTATTCACTTGGATCTTGGATTCACTGAGAGATGAGCATGGAGTGAGCTCGTTTCTTAGACCATCTACTCGACTCAAACTCGATTTTTGGCGGAAGGCTTGTCTTTTGCATAAAATATGATCAAAAGCCTACAAAACAAACATAATACCTTCCACAACTGTTAATCTCATAATTATACTCATTGAGGTGATATTGCTCATAAAATAGATCAAAAATATGCAATTAAACCACCATAAAACCATACAAAAATCACCCGAATCAGGGCTCAGGCCCAACTATACAATAGTCCACTATATTACATTATATTATACTATCAATCTCTCTCTCCCAATCTGTATCTCCCTTGTCGGAGAAACGCCTCTCACAATTGTCTCTCTAATTTTCCCCACCACTTTGGCTCTTCATCTAAGTTACACTGACACTTTGTTTCCAAATTTGTACTCTTAATAAAGGATGGAGGAAGAAGGATCTAATTACATCCTTCAAATATGAAGGATGTGGAGATGGACAGAGGATGAAATTATTTGCAAAAATGCTTTGTTTATTTTTAAATTGTTAAATCATTTGTTTCATTTATGAAAATACGAAAGTGAAGGATGTATTATTTTTTTATCTTATTCTGTTTCACTTTATTAGTTAAAAATTATAATTTTTTTTTTGTTGACCTTAAATATGTCAAAGTGTCATTCTTTGGTACATTTTTTATCACCATTTGTTTTATTTATAGAAATGTCAAAATATCGTCTCAATTTATCCGTACGCGTATTTTAAAATATTTTGTATGACTCGCAGTTTATTTTTAAATAAATGTAATTACTTTAAAAAAAATGTCTCAGTATTAATTAATTTTATAATATAGTAATATATTGCATAAATCTTTAATTTTTTAAATTCTTTAATTAATTAAAAATTCTAAAAAAATAAATATTTTAATGATATACTAGAATATTTGTTGGATAAGATTTTTTATATAAAGTAATGTATAATAGAGAGATAGAGTATTCTAAAATGACGAAAATTGTTGGAATGCTTTTACGATGGAATAAATTACTTATTCATTTTTACTTTTTTTTTTAACAGATTGGTTAGTTATTTTTATTGAACTTTTTGTTTTTGCATTCTTCAATACAACACATACGAAAATAAAAAGAAATTTTGTGAATCGGCTATATATAAGTAACTCTATTTTACTATTATTGTTATACACATTCATTATCACTGTCTCATTTATTTATAGCAATATATGTATATGACAGTAATATTATATGTACATAACAATGGGAACGTGGGAAAATTTTGAATTTTAATATGACCGGCGATTCCGCAAGTTAGTTATCCTTTGCGCAACATATTCTTGCCGGCTCTCCGGCTCTTTCTTGCCGGCGGTTATGGCAGCTCTTTCCATGACAGCGGATCACCATGCCAGCCCTCCTGATACTCTCTCTATGGTTTTTTCTGATTTCTTGAAAAAACATGCAGAAACCCTTGCGGAGGAATTTTTAAATTTGGCTCGTCAGGCAGAAAACACTCACGGTCAATCCCTGAATGCGGAAGCGGCCCTTCCAGGGGAAAACGGGAATAATACAATTCCTTCTTTTGCCGAAAATGATGCTGAGCATGTTTTCGGTGCAAACGGAAATTTGATACCCAACAATATCAATATTGTTCCTAATGAACAGATTACTGTGCCTCCCTCTCTCTTACAGGAGCCGTTGAGTCGCGCTCAACCCTCCTATCGCCAGGTTCTGTCTCCCTCGTCAGAGGAGGTGGAGTTAGGGGGTTCGGTGGATATGGTGGCACAACGAAAAGGTGAATTCTTGTCCGTCAAAGTTGATGCGGCTCTCGTCAAATACGGGATTTCGAAATTAGCTCATTCCTTGATAGGTAAGCTTTCTTTGGCCCAAGGGGACACTCCATATACGCTGGATAATTTATTTTCCAAACTTTCCCATGCTTGGGGATTGGGGATTGGCGTCTTGTTCCTTTGGGGAGGGGGTTCTACAACATTCAAGTTCATAATATGGCTGATAGGGATAGGATCCTGGACAAACGAATATGGAACTTGAAACTGGGTATCATACACCTTCAACGGTGGGTTCGGGGCTTTAATCCTTATAAGGCAAACACTACAATGGCTCAGGTGTGGGTTCGTATATATGAAATCCCTATGGAGTTTTTTCAGCCAAAAATTGTACATGCCTTTGCCTCTGCCCTGGGGACAGTAATAAAAATGGATGATCGTACTAAAAACCGAACAATGTGTCACTATGCTCGGGTGTTGATTGAGATAGATATGACGAAAGGCTGCGAGGATTACATCATGTTTGAATCTGATGATCAAGTAATGTTTGCTTCGATCAAGTATGAGCAGATGCCGCCATTTTGTAGTCATTGCGGGTTTGTTGGGCATTCTCTAGACTGTTGCAGAGCAGTTAATGAACGTAAAAGCGAAGAAGATAGGAAAATGTTGAATAAACTCAATGGCAGGATCTCTAAAAACACCCAGAAGGAGGAGCTCTGGGTGCAAAAGGAGACTACTTCGGGCACTAAGGGGGTGAGTGGTGATCCGGGTCTTTCTAAAAATGGGTTTGAGACATTGGTGAATCACAACAGAATTTATCCGAATATTGAGGTGAATATTGAGGAACAAATTGTTACTAATGTTGAGCAGATTCTTGGAGGCCAGTTAGGACCATCTCAGAATCAAAAGGAGAATAAAAATTTGGAGTTGGACCAGATTGATATTGCTAATGCATTTGGAGCGTTGGATGGCTTGAATGAGGAGGAAGCTCAAGAGGAAGGCGAGAATCAGGTTATGACTAATTTGGTGCATGAGCCGATTGCAGTGGATGACGTGCAGATTGGCACAAATGCAGGCTTATCAATTGATGCTCATGTGGATTCTGGAAAGAATTTGAAGGATGAGTTGGGGGAGGCAGATACTTCTATTAGTTCGTCTTCGAATTCCATCAGCTCACTTGTTCATGCCTCTAAGGCTACTACTAAAAGAGGGAAAACTCGAGCTAAGACTCGGGATTATAACTTGCGAAACAAATCTAGCCAGAGCGGAGTGATGACCTCGCCTCCTTATGATAACAACTACGTAATTACCTCAAATACTAATAGAGATGCTCTTAAATCAATGCGAGTTGTGGCTCCTAAGAGTTGGGCAGATATGTGTGAAGATGAGCTGTAGTATGATTGGTGTGACAACGTGATGGGTTCAACAACATAAGGTTTATGGATTCTACTTTGATTTTGTATAGAGTTTCTTCTCTTCCTTTATTTAGGGGCTTAATTTTTGTTTTAATGAAGTTCCGCCTCTAGATCGACGTGTGATCTTATGGTATTTTTCTTTTCCTTTTTATATAAGAACTAATTAGACATAACAATAATATTCAAAATAGAATTTATTTTATCCACTAAAAATCTAAAATGCAAAGTGATAGGTGCAACAAGAAAGAATTTGATGAGCGAGTGAATGAAGAAGATGGTTTAATGAAGAAGATGGTTTAAAGAATCACAAATAATTTGAATATACTTTTAAAATAAAATTACAAATAATAAATTGGATATTCAATTTTATTTTTTTATAGAATTATCCAGACGTGACCCAAATAACCCGATAAAGTTTGGACCCAGTTATCAAACACTATCCGATCTCAACTGAAAATTTGGCTATAAAGTGTGCTTTCGATTTTATTGAAAATGCAAAGGCCCCCTACAAATTTAAAATCTCACAAGCGGGCCCACATCATCTTTGTTGCCCATTCGTTGTGGGTCTAACATGAAATATTTTTGTTAATTCCCAGGAATCAAACAGCCCATGTTAACGTCTGAACTCTTTTGGAGTAATATTTTTTTGAATGAATAAAACGATTTTTTTTGTTTTTTATCATTTATATGTTTTATAAGTACGTCTGTTTAAAAAGATTATGTATTTATATATACATACAATTAGAAAGTTCTAATACTCTTAAGGGTCTTTCTTAGGTCAGTCAGGGTGTCGTCTTAACTAACATTAGTCAGATTTTATGAGTCATCAGATCTAAGATCTAATGGTTTAAAATTGATGACCTGCTACCTGTTGGACTAAGCGTCGCACTAGTCATCGTTTTATGTCACAATAGTTGCCGCCCTGTCGCACTTTTATGATTTTAATTTAATTTAAAAAAAAGAGAGAATATCTCTCACACACGTTCCACGTTCCACCCTGTTTTATAATTTAATTTAATAATTTGATTTTTAAAATGAAAATCATCTTTCTGCTACACCATCGTTGTCTCCACGTTCCTGCTAGATCATCGTTTTCTCAATTGAAACTAACTTACACCATCGTCTTCTCCATTAAAAATCATCTCCTTACACGTTCCATTATGTGAAATTAACTTCTGTCTACACCATTGTCTTCAACTTTCTGCTACACCATTCTGTGAAAATTTCCATTCTGTGAAAATTTTCATTCTTTGAAACTTACTTCCAGAAAATTCACAATTCATTGTTGATCTCTCAATCAAACTAAAATAAAAAACAAGAGTTTAATAAGTTTTACAATTGAGCAAGAATTAGTGTGTGTGGTCAGTAATTTTACAAAATTCTGTAGGATTTGCACCATGTTTGAATACAAATTTTGAATTTTTTATTTCGTCATACTTTTAGTTTTTGCTCAAAATTGCAAAACTATTGAACAATTTTTTTTTTGACAAGAGAACTATTGAACAATTAATGTGTTTAAAATCATGATTTGATAGTCTAACTCCATAAATTTCTGTGGCGTGCTTTGCTTTATTGTTTTTATGGAAACCAAAGTGCACAAATATGAAAATATTAAAGATACATGTTCCAATCGAAATATAAAAAAAAAAAGTAAGGATCTTTTTTTAGCCAGATAGGGTAGAATAAATAATTTTATCCTGGTAGACATATTTTATAATAATAATCAAAGACAGATTAACTTAAAAATAATTTTGACTGGGAATAGGCAATCGTCATTGATACATATAAGCATGTCACTGACACCTTATCAATGGTAAAAACTAATACCATGTCAATCAGATCTAGAGAAATGTCAAGAACATCGAATAATAAAAATATTAAGATGGTAGACTTGAAAAGTCACACACCTTATCAATGGTAAAAAATTGAAGGTGTGTGTACGTGTTTTGCAGAATGTTGTCACGAATGTTGGCACATTCGAATAGCAACATAGACAAATAAATAATCAGAAATGTACAGCGAAAGTCTTAAACACGTTGCAAGATGGATATCAAAATTTTCGTATAGACTATAAATAAGTCTATACTGCCAAACGGCGTATTATCACTAATAATTGTTAAGTGATACAATCGATGAAAACATAAGTCACACCGTGAATGGATCTACGTATATAGTGACTAGATAATATTCAATCTAACCTATCACTAATACAAATAATGACCCAATGTTGAGTGAAATGTTGGAACATTCACCAACGGAAGTATCGAGTATGAAACGTACAATAAATTCTATAATCTATGCCAATAGACTATGCTAGATTGTGTTTCCCTCAACTTCAAGTTTTAATCTTCATAGCAGCCGTGTATATATAGATAAAATCTGGACTCTTAATGCTTGAAGATAACTTCCACATCTCCCTTGAAAATAGGTAACTTCTATGTAACTTCCCCATGATCTTTATAACTTCTCTTGCTTGCCTCTTTCAACCGCATGACTTCGATGAATCGCCGTAAGTCTTCAATCCTGAAAGAACAAGTCAATGAACAAGACAAAACGTGGGTTAAGGGTTAGTGAAAGTGGAAGGACGAATTCTGATGTTGTGACCAGAATGTTGGCACATTCTGAGTAACACTCGTCACAACATCAGAATGTTGGCACATTCTGAGTAACACTCGTCACAACATCAACAAAAATAATATCATGTCAACCAGATCTAGAGAAATGTCAAGAACATCGAATAATAAAAATATTAAGATGGTAGACTTGAAAAGTCACAGAGCTAGTTGAATATAGCATTTTATTTTTTTTTACAACATGTTTTGTAACTCGTTCACGATCATCGTCATTTTAGTGTAGTATCTTTCCTTTCAATCCTTTTCAATGTAAAAAAATCTCTTATAAATATCTAAGCTATGAATTAATAAAATATCATGCAAATTCACTGATCACCACATGTTTATATAATGAGTAGAGAGAAATATAATTTAAAGATGAAATGGATGTTAACGTTTCACCGTGAAATTATTGAATGGTTGATAAAATTTGACTATGCATGACTTTTAGTATACTTCACCCAATAAATCATCTAGAACATTCATTGCAAAGATTGTTGATTGTATTTTTATTACTTCCAATAATCACCCAATGCGAATGAAAAATGAATATTTTAAATTACCATAAAATATTATTTTTTTATATGTAATTTTAAATTATACTCCAAATTAATAAGGGCACACATTTTTTTTTTTTAAAAGTGTGATGAGTGGAATATTGAGAGAAAATTTTGTATACTTTTATTATTCTTTTTGCAGGTTACACTTTTATTATTAAAGAAAAAAATGGTTGGATTGAGAGTGAAGTTTAAGAAGGAGTTTCCTTTTTAAGATTTTCTATAAATATGTGAATATTATAAGGGTGAAGTTTAGGAAGGAGTTTTTTTTTTAGGAATGTGAAAATTAATGTGGGATAAACAAAAAAGGAAAGTGTGAAATTAATATAGGATGTAGGGAGTATTAATCATTTTATTAAAATATATTAATAATATTATTTAATAAAAATATTCAATACAATTTTGAGTTATACAATATAAACAAGAACCACCCCAAATTAGCATTGCGCAAACATTAGGTGATTTAGGAAATTTTATCGCATGCCTGAAAAATGATGATGAGTCACCCTAAGTAGTGGATGTTGGATTTGTTGAGTCAATGATTGATCTTTATTTCTTATTATAGTTGCAGCTGACCATAACTTTTGTGGTAACGATATGAAATGTTGTTTTGATGTATTTTTTGTGATTGCAAGCTCGTGATTAACTTTACACATTCATTTATTGTGTTTTAACAATTTTGGATCATTGCAAGGTTGACAAATCAATAATTTTCATATATTAGTGGTCATAACGGTGCCCACATCGCTATAATGTTGCACAAGTCGTTAATGATATTTCGATTGATACTTAAATCTTTTTCCGAAACTCCAGCATTGAGGACAACTGAAGGATATGAACTACCTAAACAATCTCGTACAACATACAACATGAACCATAAGAAATCTTCTATTGTACTAAAGATAGTAGGTATTAAGTGATAATATTCTTGTATATATTTTTCATGTATTTATTTAGATATCTCTAGAATAGTTGACCTAGAATTATTTCCTATATTGTATTTTATACATTTGTATATATAAGACTTTACACTATCAATAATAATATTATTCATTCCCATATTCTCATAACTTTTATAGTAGGTGGGTCTCTAAACATCATACAAGTCATTATAATGTTTTTAAATATTTTAATGTCTATATTTATATTTTTATTTATATTTTATATCTTAATCGTAATAACAAGTGCATAATAGTGGATGAATAAATAATATATAATCGTTATTGCTCAAAACATCACGTATTTTGTTATAAACGTCATATAATTTGTTATTTTGTTTTCTAATATTTTAAAGTCTTTATTTATGTTTTATCCTTCTAGTATTTTAAAGTCTTTATTTATATTTTATCCACATTTTTTTTATGTTAATCATAGCAACGAGCATGTGAATTCAAACACATTTTTAAACTTTTTTGTGAACAATTAATTACTTTTACTGAAAAATATTAATTATATATAGTTAATAGTGTATGTGAATTCAAATACATTTTTAAACTTTTTCGTGAACAATTAATTACTTTTACTGAAAAATATTAATTATATATAGTTAATAGTGTATAATTGCTCTCAGGCCTGTTAATATATGTTTTGTCCAATTCAAACCAGTTCTCATGTGTGTGTTTCTCATGTGTGTGTTTCATTCTAAGTTATAATCTCTGTACAATATTTTAAATCTCGTGACGGGAGTCTAAAACCAATCACAAAGACAAGTGAGTTCTACAAACAAGACACTACGGCCAATATATACCCGAACACTCTAAAAGAATAAGTGCAACAAAACAATTCAGTAAAATAAAAGAATAAGTGCAACAAAACAATTCAGTAAAATAGAATAATGAATGATTATAACCTTTTTATAAAATTAAAAATGATTAACTGAAATTCCCAATAATAAAAAATAAAAGCTAAAAAAATGAGATAGGTATGTAAACCTCCCCACCAAAGAACCCAATCAACCTAAACTATGGGTCAACTTCTATCACTAGCTACGATTATATATATATATATATATATATATATATATATATATATATATATGTTTATAATTCTTAAACCACTTGCAGTTAAAATTTTTTGTTTTGGTTCTTGAGAGTGAATTGAATATTGTATTTTTAAATATTGACACTAAAAAACATATAAAACTCACCAAACCTTTAAACTCAAAAGAACCATCATGTTCAGAAATAGTTGGAGGAAGAAGGAAAAATCAATTACAATTCATTTGATTATTGATATTGTACTTCTTGGTTTTCTAAACTTTAAAAAATTAAAATAATGACTCAAATATAAAAATGCGCTTAAATAGATATACTATCAAGGATCTGTGATAGAAGAGTGAATTGAATATTTCTAATTTTTTTTAACAAAGAACATATAGAATTTTAAATTGATATATGTTGTTTGGTAATATAAAATAATATCATGTTGAAAAATTATATATTATTAATGCACATCGTGACCCCTACAATCTCTCACTATCACCAGCGGATATCCAATTTCTAAAGCGCCGCCTCATCTGCACACGTCGCGTAGCACCTGCTCTTCATTGCTGGAAGTAGAAAGAATAAGCTTAACTATAATGACAACGAGAACTTTTGGTAGGGCAAATGTAGGAATTAATTTTGCCGGGCGAAGGACATTATTCGGTAGGTCAGTGGCGGTGACACCGTCCACGGTGGCTCTTGGAGGAGAAACATTGAAAATGAAGATGTATAGATTTTAATTCTCACGTAATTATACATTTTTTAATTATCACTAATTAATTCTGTATATTATTTATATAAGGGTAAATTATTAATTAATAAAATACACTTAAAAAATTAAATATAATAAATTAGTGCAACAGGTTTCTGGTCAGTGCAATGGAGTGCGATGACACGTGGCACGATTATAGACTATGACTATTGATAGTCAGGACGATATCCTGACTGACCTAAGAAAACCCCTGCTCTTAAAGGTTAAATTTCTTTTCATTATGAATATGGAGTATATATAAATCTAATTAATATGTCTAATTTCCTTTCCAAAAAAAATGAAATATCAAATTTTCTGCGAACTAATTTAAATTATTTTAATGTCTTGATATATAAGATTGCACTGAAATTAGAACATACTCCCAATTAACACATAATTATTTTACAGATTGAATACTAAAAGTAATAATATGAATTTATGGAATAAATTAATGCTTACAATATTCTATTCTAATTGATTATTTCAACTCTTGTTACATTGTTTTTATTTGTTATTATGTTACACTTACCACATAATTAAATGTGAACAAAAAGTTGAATAATTTTTTAATTTTTTTTAGTATTTACAATCATTCTAAGTTCAATTCTTTTTTTTTTTCAATAAATGTAGACTAATGCGAGAATGACATTAAAAGATTGTTACGACTTTTTTTTTTTTAAACAAAAGATAGCTATGACTTTTTTTTGAATTCCAAGTCTTAATTTTTTTATTAGTAGTATTACTTTGTTTTCCATCTTGACAAAGGACATTTATTCCGTCTCTCATCAGTCATCACTTTTCTGATATATTTTTGAAATGTCACACACCAACATTTAATCGACCGACAGTTATTTATTTTTCTGAGGGAATTAAATAATATTAAATGAATATGTGGTTGACATCAGATGTAATTTTCTTTTATCGTCATCATCGAGATTATTGTCTTCTTCTGGAGCTTGATTCATACTTTCGAGTGAGACATTCAAATCAAATGAAACTGTACTCATTTTTTTTTTACTTGCAGGTATGAACATGAAATATGCTTATATAGTGTTCATGGAAAAAATTTAAAATACATTTGTCAATGAAATTTGGCGCAATTGAAATTTGGCGTAATTGTTCATTCAAGTTTCAAATTGTTTCTGCCGCTTAAGTATGTGTTTTGTCTAAGGATGAAAATATCGATATCGATAAAAATATTGATACTTTGAATTTACGGATATATGGATGAAATTATCGATATCGAATATCGATATCGGTAAAAAATAGAAAATTAATGGAAATTTTATTAAAATATAAAAATTTACCATGAAATTTTATATAATATTATTACTAACATTATTACACAAATTTAACTTGAAATTTCAACAAAATGATTTTTTTTTATGATAAGCATATCAATAAAAAAATACGTAAGTAGTGTAAAATGATACAATAATTATACATCATTATTTAATGTTAAATAACTAATACCAAAATGATCTCCTATGAGGCTTAAATGTAAAAAAAATATATGTCATCTTCATCTAAACATCATGTTTTTTTTTTTTTTTTAAAAACTGATATTTTAAGAAAAACTGATATATTACCGATATGTCCACTGAAATATCTCGATATTCAGAAAATTTTGAACTACAACTCACCAATATCGATATCGATATCAATATATCCAAATATTTTATCGATATTTTCGAAAAAAATCATTCTAGTAGATATCGATATCGATATCAATATAATCCGATATTTTATCAATATTTTCGAAAAAAATCATTCTAATAGATATCGATATCGGGAGTCCCAAAAAATAGATATATCGAGGATATGTCGAGAAAATATCGGGATATTTACTTCCTTGGTTTTGTCCACCTCTTCTTTAATTTAATTAATCATATTGTCTCTTCATTGCATATAATTATTAAAAGATGCATTAATTATGTTGAATATAATTATGATATCCAAATATTATCACACCGTAGTAAATAAGGTTAAAATAGGAACTTCAATTGTATAATTTGCTTTTCTAAAAGACTTTCTTAATCTGTGTGTAAATGACAACCAGCCTATATATTTGGGACGGAGGGAGTATTTATTAAGATATAGTAAAATCTGCAGCGTCACTTTCCACCACAGAAACTAGTCTTACGTGTACTTCCAACGCACCAATTAAATCACTCAATCTCCACACCAGATAACATATAGATAAGGTCGGGCCTCCCACCACCGTCAGATCAATTCACTCCCTCAATCTGACGCCCACAATTCACTCCACCTCAAAAAACGTCTATCTCCACCTTGCTCTATATCCCAACATAGAGAGCACCACATCCTACTCCACAATCTCCCTTTCTTCCTTCCAACCACAATCACCATGGCCGTCACTGCTGCTGCCGCCTCGTCCTTCATCGGAACCCGCCTCCCCGAAATCCTTTCCGGGTCGGGGCGCGTTCAGGCCAGATTCGGGTTCGGAAAAAAGAAAGCTGCTCCTAAGAAGAAGGCCGCTTCTAAATTCTTCAGCGACCGCCCATTGTGGTACCCAGGGGCCCAGGCGCCGGAATATCTGGACGGAACCCTCATCGGAGACTATGGATTCGACCCTTTCGGGCTCGGAAAGCCCGCTGAGTACTTGCAGTTTGATCTGGACTCGCTTGACCAGAACTTGGCCAAAAATGAATTCGGAGATATCATAGGAACCAGGACAGAGACCTCCGACGTCAATTCCACTCCGTTTCAGCCGTACGCCGAGGTTTTCGGCCTTCAGAGGTTCAGAGAATGCGAGCTCATCCATGGCAGATGGGCTATGCTCGCTACTCTTGGCGCTTTGACCGTTGAAGCCATCACCGGCGTCACCTGGCAAGACGCCGGAAAGGTATGTTTATAAATTACACATACAAAAAATTAATCAATTAGCCGAAATTATTATATAAAAATTAATCAATTAGCTGAAATTATTATATAATAAATTCCTGCAAATGTTGATTTGCGTTATCAAAGGTTGAGCTGGTAGAGGGATCATCATACCTAGGGCAACCGCTCCCATTCAGCATGACCACATTGATCTGGATCGAGGTGCTCGTGATCGGGTACATTGAGTTCCAGAGGAATTCAGAACTTGACCCGGAGAAAAGACTGTACCCGGGCGGGTCATACTTCGATCCACTGGGGCTTGCGGCCGACCCGGAAAAGAAGGAGACACTTCAGCTAGCAGAGATCAAGCACGCCCGCCTTGCCATGGTGGGTTTCCTCGGGTTCGCCGTCCAAGCCGCCGCCACCGGAAAAGGTCCGCTCAACAACTGGGCAACCCATTTGAGCGACCCGCTCCACACAACCATTTTCGACACCTTCGGATTTTTCTCTTAAGTCGCCTCTTTGTTCATCTTGCTTGATAATATATTAATGCCTACTATATGTAAAAATGATTAATTATGAGTCTTCGTATGGTCGTGTAAAAATTGTCATACAACTATTTTGACATTATTATTTTTAGCATAATATAATATAATATAATAATACTCCTACTACTATAATAATATAGAACCTGCTAATTATAATATAATTTAACTAACCCGAGCTTTAAATTTACAGTTAAAATTTGCATTTGAAGTCATTAATCGGCGCTGCACACAGTCATAGTTAGACTAATGTAATTGAGTTGAGTCAAGACATATAGAATCAGGACTCAAATTTTATTTTATTTCAGAATTTGGAGCAATGCATTCATCATTAACTCAATTTATATTTAGCAGACACTATAACAGGTAGTATAATTTTAATTTTTTTAGATTTGGTTCGATTTTTTATTTTTACCAGTTTAAAATTGAATAAACCAAATCAAAATAATATAATATAAATATATATTTTATAAATAGTAATTCATAATTTCTAAATATATGTTTAGTTTTTAGAATTTGTTTCCTCTTCTATATTTCTTCTAATTATAATTTAACATATTTAGTTTTTATAAAATATTTTGGTTTGGTAGGTCTAAATATAAAAATATTATTTGATTTTTGATTTTTTTTAAATAATTGGTATACGGTTCAATTTGGCTTATTCAGACGGTCGGTAAATTGAACGGACCGTTGAATACCCCTAGGTTTAGGAGTGAGGAATAAAAATACAATAAAAAAATATGTTTAGTTAAGGCTTAAGAGTATTATTTACTGAATTATACTTTCATATTTAAAAACTATTCTTTTTTCATTATTTTGGGAGGATGACTTTAATTTCCTATAAAAATTATTTTAATGTTTTATTTCTCTCACTTTTAATAAAATAAATGAGAATGATAGTAATTTTTTGACATAAATCAAACATTAAATACTACATTTATTACTGTTCCTATTTTCGCTTATCGAATTTGATCTAATGCACACATAAATTTATATGACCACCACCAATCATGTGATGTCACATAAGTAATTAATTAAATAATAGTGGGCTCCCCTGTATATGTGGCATCACATGATAGGCGATTGACATGTCACATAAGCGGTGGACATATAAATTGGTGCTCACCTGCAGGAATAAGATCAAATTTGTTCCTCTTATTATCACTATCATTTTTGCGTTATCATTCTTCACTCACATACCAAACACCCAAGTTTCAGTGATCCAATCCGTGTGATTAAACATAGGGGTGAGCATTATTTGGTTTTTAATCGAAAATCGAATCAAATCGAACCGAAATTTTAATTCGGTTCGGTTATTTTGGTATTCAGTTCGGTATTCGATTTTAAACTTTAAAAATTTCGGTATTCGATTTCGATATCTGTTTTATGAATAAAATTTCGGTATGACCGAAAACCAAACCGAAATTTAATATAATATATAATAGAGTATGATATATATATATATATATATATATATATATATAATTTTACGAATTTGTATTAAATTTTATATTTGATATTTTATGTTGATGTTTTGATATTTTGGATTTGGATTTTATATTGGAAGTTGGAACTTGAGAACTTGGAAATTAGTATATAAATGATTTATATTTGCTTGTATTTTACTTGTTTTGGTTGAGAAATAATTTTTTTTAAAAAAAAATCTAAAAGAAAAGTCTCAAAATTTATTTTTTAAAAAAATAAAAAAAATCGGTATTCAGTATTATACCGAAATCGAACCGAAAATTTCGGTATTGATCGGTTTTTATATATTTTGGTTCGATTTCGGTTTCTTATTGTGCTAATTCGGTATTTATTCGATTTTCACTGTTCGGTTACCGAATACCGAATGCACACCCCTAATTAAACATTCCGACTAAGAAGGGGAGGCCCATACCTATTTGGCTTTGTACCCAATTACAGGTTATAATTAAATGGGCTTGGCCCAACACGCTGGACCGCAGATTAAATGACAATGGTGAATGAAGAAGATGGTTTAAAGAATCACAAATAATTTGAATATACTTTTAAAATAAAATTACAAATAATAAATTGGATATTCAATTTTATTTTTTTATAGAATTATCCAGACGTGACCCAAATAAACCCGATAAAGTTTGGACCCGGTTATCAAACACTATCCGATCTCAACTAAAAATTTGGCTATAAAGTGTGCCTTCGATTTTATTGGAAATGCAAAGACCCCCTACAAATTTAAAATCTCACAAGCGGGCCTACATCATCTTTGATGCCCATCCGTTGTGGGCCTAACATGAAATATTTTTGTTAAGGCCCAGATTAGTCACACACACAAAAAATCTAAGTACACACAAACTCTGAGTACGCACACAAAAAATTGGGGTACACACACTAAAATGTACAATAATACCCTTCACTGATATTTCCCCTCCCTTACGCGTTTTCAAAAAAATTGCACACACACACACCCAAAAAAATCCTTCCCCTCTGCTGCTGTTCATCGACCGCCGCTCAACCGCCGTCGCCGCCGCACGTTCCGCCGCCTCACCTCGCCGTCCTTGCTTGCCGCTGCCGCCGCACGAGACAATGACAGGTTAGTTTTTTTTCGAAAAATTTCAGAAAATCAACACATACATATATTAATATTTTGTTCCAAAAAATCACGGGTCTCTTCTTGTTTACGATGTTTAGTTAGTTATTTATGTGTATAATTGTTCGAAATGTGTGTTTTGTCACCTATATGTTTTACACGCATATGTATATGGTTTGAAACATTGGAAATCATGTTTATGGTTTGCTAAATTTAGAATTTTACACATAATTTATGAATTATGTGGTTTAGGGTTTAGGTGTTTGATTAATACGTACGGAAATTGAACATTTTTGTTGGGTTTTTGAATGGAACAGCGCACACCATGTGCGACTCTGGTTTTGCGCACACAGTGCACTTGTGCGAACAAAAGTTTCGCACAAGGTCACTGTGTTCGAAACTTTTGTTCGCACAAGTGCACTGTGTGCTTGTTTTTGTTTCGCACTGATGACAGTTGTTCTAACTTTTTTTTCGCACTAAATACAATTGTGCTATATTTTTTTTCGAACATTCATTAATATGCATATATTGCTATTTTTCGTTGAACAGATGATACTCAGGGAAAAAATCTATCTTATTTTTCGAAAAAATGTATTTTGTGCGAAAATATTTTCAGCACAAGTGTGTCTTGTGCGACTGAAATTTTCGCACAACACAACGTTGTGCAGCGAACCAGGTTCGCACACTGGAGCCGAGAAAATCGAATTTTTTCTGCGCGCGAAGGACGAAATACCATCGACATTACAGTTTAAATACGTCGTATGGTCCTAAACAACTCACATTATCATAAAATGGCACTAAAAACACAATATTTCAACAAAAACCCTAGTTTTAATTCATACAAAAAACTTCAATATATATACTTACATTCTTCCTTTTAGCTCGTGTTTTAGGCTTCATTTCGAAAAAAAAATTCGTCCACGACCGTCGCCTGCCGTCGAACTCACGGTATATTTTTTGGTTTTTTTGCAGGTTTTGTTGAAGCCGGGAACGTGTTTTTGCAAGTTTACGTCAATGCATAATAAGGTGTGTGTATTTGGAAGATCACTATTTTGAAATTAGGCAAGAAGGGTATTTTTGTCTTTACACATTATGTTGGATTAAAAAAAACTGATTCATGTGTGTCCTTAGACTTTTTGTGTGTGTGACTAACCTGGGCCTTTTGTTAATTCCCAGGAATCAAACAGCCCATGTTAACGTCTGAACTCTTTTGGAGTAATATTTTTTTGAATGAATAAAGCGATTTTTTTTGTTTTTTTATCATTTATATGTTTTATAAGTCTGTTTAAAAAGATTATGTATTTATATATACATACAATTAGAAAGTTCTAATACTCTTAAAGGTTAAATTTCTTTTCATTATGAATGTGGAGTATATATAAATCTAATTAATATGTCTAATTTCCTTTCCAAAAAAATTGAAATGTTAAATTTTCTGCGAACTAATTTAAATTATTTTAATGTCTTGATATATAAGATTGCACTGAAATTAGAACATACTCCAAATTAACACATAATTATTTTACAGATTGAATACTAAAAGCAATAATATGAATTTATGGAATAAATTAATGCTTACAATATTCTATTCTAATTGATTATTTCAACTCTTGTTATATTGTTTTTATTTGTTATTATATATGTTACACTTACCACATAATTAAATGTGAACAAAAAGTTGAATAATTTTTTTTTTTTTAGTATTTACAATCATTCTAAGTTCAATTCTTTTTTTTTTTTTTTTCAATAAATGTAGACTAATGCAAGAATGACATTAAAAGATTGCTACGACTTTAAAAAAAAAAACAAACAAACAAAAGATAGCTATGACTTTTTTTTTGAATTCCAAGTCTATTTTTTTTTTATTTGTAGTATTACTTTATTTTCCATCTTGACAGAACACATTTATTCCGTCTCTCATCAGTCATCACACGATATTCTGATATATTTTTGAAATGTCACACACCAACATTTAATCGACCGACATTTATTTATTTTTCTGAGGGAATTAATTAATATTAAAAGAATATGTGGTTGACATCAGATGTAATTTTCTTTTACATTCAATACGTATTCCACGTTTCCCTGTAAAAAAAACGTATTCCACGTTTCTTAATACGGTTATATACTTTTTCGGAAAAAAAATACGATTATATACGTTTTTAAGTTTTTTTTCGAAAAAATATACTTTTAAGTTAGACTTCAATTATTAATTTTCAAGTGAAAGAATAACAAGAAAAAAAAAATAGTGGGTAAAATTTTTGTGTGAGACATTTTATGAATTCAATCAAAACAAAAAATTCGAACTTATTTTAAATGACAATTTGTACGTAATTGAGTTGTTATGTTCATACATTATGAGGATCAATCATACTATTAACGAATTATTTAAAAATAAATCTCTTGTGTATAGGTTCACGGAAAATTCAAATATATTTTTGAATATTATCACTTGTTTTCACTGAACGATTATAATTATTTTTATTGAATAGTTATAGTTAATAAATTGATATTATTCAATAAAATCAATAATAACTATCAATAAAAATAATTGATATTGTTTTAAAAATACATTTGAATTACGTATATGAATACAAGATTAAGACATTATTTAATATAAAAGGTAGGAATAATTTGAATAAGGAAACGAATTTAATAGGATAAATCCATATTAAGCAGCAACCAAAGAACTTTTACCATTGACTGAATGAGTTTTATATAAATTAAGTACGATTTAGTCAGTTCACTTAATATTGCAGAATTATAATCATATTAATGCAAAAACTGAAGCCAAATCAGCTAACGTTACAGCCAGAATCCTTTATGTTCAAATTTTATGTTGATATTGTTATTCTATACATTATCTTATCGTTAAATACAACGACTATGATAATTGAAATGATATGAGGAGAAAGTGCAAGTGTTGAATGACCAATGACCAATTGGTCCACCAATCAAGATGGCAATGATTTTGAACGCTGTAAAAACTGAAAAAGCAAAAAAGACACCAAATAAGGATTAAAAAATAAAATTTGAATCTTGGGGGCCCTAATCATTTGTATTTTATTATAAATAAACTAATAATTTACAGATCATGTGGAGTTCAAATCCTCATTTGAGTTGTGATTCTTTCAAAAAGACCAAATTAATGTTGTCTTCCCCCTTTCTTAAAGGAACAAAAGTTGTTGTTTCCCCATACACTCCATCTTTCTGTTAACTCTACATTCTGTACTAATATTCATAGCGCTGCAACTTTGATAACAAACTTATTTCTCTCTCTCTCTAGCAACAATGGCAGTAAGAGCTTCAACTTTTTTTATCAATTTCTTGTACATGCCCATGTTTGTTTTGTATTTAGATTCTAGTCTTTCTTCATTTATGTTTGATTACTTTTGTGTGTGTGAGCTTCTAAGGTGGCTACCTGTAATAAAGGTGATAACTTTGGTTCTTTCAACTCAAACTTTATATGGGTTCATGAGATTAAGCTCTGTTTGTTTTGTTTGATTTATTTTCTTTGATTTTGGATCTAATGGTACCAGAATCTTGGAAAAAATGCATGGGGATGGAGAGTATATATGGTTTCTTGATTAGGCATTATGAATGCATATGAATGTTTGTACAAGAAATTAGTTTTAAGGCCTTTATGCTGTCTCCATCTGTATGTATGCATTTAGCTGGTGAGGATTAAATTTTAGTGATGTTTTTTGATGCGATTTGTTCGGCCAATGCAGGCGTCCGTGCAATTTAGGGTACAGAACAGAGATCTTGGGATGGTGATGAGGGAGGTTGATGAAGATCTGGCTATTTTCTTGGGGATGAGGGGTGGTGAAGACAGGAATATTGAGCATGTTATTATTGAGGAGTTTGATGAATCAATGAGTAAGCATACAGCGTCGTTCATTTAAACATTGTTTGATTGAATTATTTGGCAATTACATGTTGGCATTTGGCAATAAAAAATGTGATCAACTTCTATGTTTGTTATTGAATTCTGCTATTATTACATGTTAGATGTCTTTAAGTTAGCATTTGGCAAATGATTGCAGGAGCAGAGAATGTTAAGATTGGGGGTGATGACAATTTAATCAGTTTAGAGATTGAAAATAGTGAATATGATTGGTAAAGTCTTTCCATCTTCCAATCATTTGACTGTCCCAAGTATGAGAATTTGTTGTCTGATATCAAGAACAAACTTTGTCTCAGGCTTACCCCAGAAAAAATCGATCTGCAAGATTCAACGACTGATGTTTCAAAGGATGATTCCGCTTCTTCGAAATCTGAGGCATGTATAAGTATGATTCAATAAGTATGACTGATGAAATATATGATTTTTGATTATTGTTTGGTAAATGCAGATGTCAAACACCTGTGAAAAATCCAGTTTAGGGTCTTGTAATGGTGCAAACAGAAAATCATCATCATCTGGGTGTCGAAAATCAGCTTCTACTGGACGACGTCCATCCTTGTCTGAAAAATCGAAGCCCTCTCGTGCTACCACACCATCATCAAGAGCCACATTAGCTCCCTCTCAAGCCTCTTTAAGATCTACATTAACTTCTTCTAAGCCCGTGGCTACTCAAGTGAGATCCTCGACTCCATCACGTCCTTCTACAACAGCTTCTAGAACGTCTAGGTCGGCTACACCTACGCGCAAACCAGCAACTCCATTGACTGCATCTTCTCAGACAGTGAAATCAAGGCCATCAAAAGAATTGGATGCCCCGAAAACATCCATGCCTAAAAGGCCAGCCTCTGCATCCAGAGGAAGGCCGGCTGCTCACTCGTCTTCTAAAGCTAGACAAAAATCGTGCTCTCCTGCTAAAGTACGAGCTCCTAATGGCAACAATGGGAAGATAATGTTGTCAAGAAGTCAAGGTTATGGGCATGGTGGTAGTGATAATGTTAATCCTGCTTTGATGGGGACAAAAATGGTTGAAAGAGTAGTGAATATGAGGAAACTAGCTCCACCAAAGCACGTCTCTCCTGATAAGACGAAGAAATCATCACAGGATAAATCGGGCTTTGGCAGATCGCTCTCTAAAAGATCGCTAGACATGGCGATAAGGCACATGGTACATGTCTGTTACTCACAATAGAATGCAGAGTAACACACTGATGCACAAATAATACTGTTAAATGAAAATAACTAGTACCGCTTATTGCACTTGAGTTGCACAGTGCAACTGGTGTATAGAAGTATTTGCCTTGCAACTCTTATAATAATCAGGTTTTTGTTGGACAGGATATTAGACGAAGCCTTAATATTCCGGGCAATCTACGTCCAGTTGCAACCGGTGTTTCATCGAGTGGCAATCAATCTAGCTCGTCTGGGAGCAGCACAATTGGTTTTTCGGACACATCAGCCACTGATAGTTCCAACTCCAGCAACTGTGTGGACTCCTATTTTCTTGATGACTAAATTTGTTGTGAGAATGCAATGCATTTTTGAGAGAGAAGATAAGATGTTGGAATGTTGCATTTGGAAACAAATTAATGTTGTTTTGCTGATCAGTCTTATTGCCAAATGCCAATATTAGTGTTTCTTCTAAACTACGTACATTGGTTATGACATATGATTAAATTGTCTGTATATAGAACTGAAGGGCTTGGGTTCTCTTGCTTATTTTTGCACATATAAGTAAGTAGTCTTTGATATCAAATATGCTTCTTCCTCTTCTTGATTGCTTGCGTACGCTCATAATATTTTGTTTACATTGAATCTTTTAAAAACAAAAGCAAATCGCGTAACTGAACCAATGGCACTGTAAAATTCAAGTGCATTTTTTGATTGATGAATTGATATAATTCAAGTGATTAGATTTCACTATTTATGTCGTATAAACATGGTTCGAGTCAATATTAAACTAATATTGTAAATCAATTTCACGATTGACCGTATGCTTTGCCAAATTCATAATAGAGTATGTATGAAATTTGTAATGGTTCATCTGTATAATAAGTTTCTCCTCCACCCTTTTTATGTATCATCTATATACTGTGGATTTTGAATTGTATTCGTTCTTCTCTGTTCTACATGTGGACCTTGTCTAAGTTAAAGAGATAATTCCTACATATTTAAGCATAGAGAAAACGATGGGCTAATTTTGTCATTTTCTTGAAATTTGTTTTTGACTTTTTCTCATTTTAATTAATTTCAAGTTTGATTATATATACATTAATTTTCTTGTCTAAATCATGACTTTCAGATGATTGATCAAAATATTAAAGTTGGTTTTTGTTTGTTATCTTTGTCCTATTCGTTCTTAATATAGTATATTTTATATTGAATATTTAAAGTTAATTTGATTATAATTTCATAATAGTTATGTTTTTTTTTTTTTTTTTAATATCATAACCTCATATTTAGAGCGGACAATATGCAGGTCCGGTTCGGTGTTGATCCACCGGGACATACGTCTACGGCGGGCCGGGCTAGACCTGGTTGTGTTTTAGGCTTACCCGGCCCTAGGCGGGCTATCGAGCCTAATTTTTTTTTCTTTAATATTATAAGTTAAAATACTAAAATAATTTATAATCATTTAATAAGTTCAAACAAACAATTCAACAATACATATATAATAAGTTTAGTTATTCATAACAAAGTACAAACAAGAATTAAATAACTTAATAATAAATTAATAAGTTCATAATAAATTCAACATTACATAACAAATTTAAATCAATTCAACAATTCAAAGCAAATGAACAATAATTCAAGGGCATCGTGTTGTAGTTTTCTTTTGTTCTTTTTTTTTTCTTATTAATTAATATACTTAATTCGGATGATACTAATTAATTTTTCTTTTATTCTTTCTTTCCTTATTAATTAACATACTTAATTCTGATGATATTAATTAATTTATATTAACAGTTTAACATACTTACATTACTTGATACATCATTAAAATTAAAAAAAATTGTGTAATTTATAATTATCATACAGTCACAGTACTAAAATTTTTGATAAGGTACTATACCATACCGAAAATTTTGATATATTCAGTATTTTTCTGGTATGATAAGCAAGGTATACCGGTAATTTTAATATTTTTTCCACCCCAAAATATGATGGCAATATTAACTATGTTCCACCCTATGTTTTATAATTCAGATAGATGACATGTGACATGATAAAATAATATATAACCAAGCACCATAAGAAATTGAATTGAAGTTTGAGGGTGCTCAATTTCGTTCTTTCATAATAAGAGAATTTAGTGTGTGTGATAATCTGAAAATCCCGCGAAAAAAAGATAAATTGTATATTAGGGGTCGTTTGGTTTCCTTTATTGGATAATACCTGAATTATAATACATATATTTGTAATACTAGTTTATTTATCAATATTTTGTTTGGTTTCAAAAACTTGAGTTAAATAATTAGTAATTAGCTATCAATATTATGTTTGGTAGCAAGTATTATAACTAGTATTAATTTATTTTAGACTAATTTGTCCTTATAAATAAAAATAAATAATAAACACATCTTAATGAAAGTGAAGGGTGTTTTTGGTATTTTAAAATTTAATAGATGTTGGAGAAATATAAGTATTACAAATACCATATGAAACTTGGAATCTATAATATCATGTATTAGGTATTATTTGAACGGGTTCATTCTTAATAACGGGCTGGAAATATAATGTATACAACAAACCAAACAAGTGATAAAGTTGTATTAGGGATCAATACACTACTAATAAAGAAAACCAAACGTAGATAAATAACTTGGCAGATACATACTCATGTTTTTTATTAAGCCCATTAATGTTATATCCTAGCCTGGATTGGTTTCCTTTATTAGGGGTATATTAATTCCTAATATAACTTTATCACTTGTTTGGTTTGTTGTATACATTATACTTCCACCCCGTTATTAAGAATGAACCCGTTTCAAATAATATTTAATACATGATATTATAGATTTCAAGTTTTATATGGTATTTATAATACTTATTATTTCTCCAACATCTATTAAATTTTAAAATACCAAAAACACCCTTCTCTATTTATTTTTTTTATTTATAAGAAGGACAAATTGGACTAAAATAAATTAATACTAGTTATAATACTTCATACCAAACATAATATTAATAGTTAATCATTAATTATGTATTTGAATTTTCTGAAACCAAACAAAATATTAATAAATAGACTGGTATTACAAATATAAGTATTATAATTCAGGTATTATCTATTGAAATAATGAAACTAAATTTACAAGAAAGAGTCTAGCTTGCTTATATATGTGGGAAAAGTCCTAATTCATAATAAATTCTAGAGGCGGCTTTTACAGATTGAGAATCTTATTTTGCATGTTATTAAATATATTAATTCGACCGTTGTCATTTTCTTGTAAATGTCATAATTATTTGACATGATTTTGGTACGACCACTGTTATTCTGCTTATGGTCAACGAAATTAATTAAGGATATGATGATAGATTTTTTTATTCAACTTAGTTAAAAGTTCGTATCCATAGAAAATCGAAAGTTGAAATAATTTAAATTATGGTAGGTTTTGATTTATTAGGAGTCTATTTTCATTTTAGTCAAAACTAATTATGGTAGGTTCGGCATCGGGCACGGTTCTAGGCGATTGATTTTGTGACTTGTGTAAGTTTGTGTGTCTGTAAACCCAACTTTATGAGTAGAATTATTTTTATTTTGAAAAAAAAAATGTTTATATTGTGGTTGCAATGAATTTTTTAGATACTTAAAATTTATTTTAAAAAAATATATTATCCACTATTTATTGTTCACTCCAAAATGCCCCTAAAATAAAAAATGAATCACACTATCCCACCATCATTTCGGTTACCTCACAACCTCCAATCATCCATTTTTTAACGAGCGAAACGATTGATTGTTTTAATTTTTTCAAGGCAGAATGTTTGGTCGTTCCAATTTTTTTGCGGAGGAATGTTGTTCTAATTTTCATTGAGGTGAAACGATGGAAGGATCAGTTGTTTCAATTTTTTGGGTGGAATAGTCTGGTCGTTCGAACTTTTTTGAGATAGAACAATCAATTTTTTTTTCAAACAATCGGTTGTTTCAAAGGGTGAGAGGGTGGATGGCCATGAACAAGTTGCGGTTGGTAAGAATGTGTATCATGTGTATATATTTTTTTTCTAATAAGGCTATATTTGAATGGGTAGAATTTTTTTTTTTTTTTTTTTTTTTGAAAAAAGGGAAATGAGCAGAGAATCTTATTTCTTTTTATGGAAGTGAATATTTTCTCGTAAAATAAAAAAAAGGAAGTGAATATTTTTTTTTCTCTCTTTTTCGTTTGTTTATATAGAATAACACATAACATCATAAATTTATCAATTTTGAAAATATAAGTTAATTTTACTAAAAATAGACAAAAAAAAAAAAAAAGAAAGAAAGAAAGAAAATTGAACGAGCAATATTTTAACAAGTATATTTCCACAATAGTAGTAATAATAATAATAATAATAATAATAATAATAATAATAATAATAATAATAATAATAATAATAGAAGAAAAATATGTATGAATATCTACTTTTATAATTTAAGAAGGGTTTAAACCCCTAATTTAAACAGAATTTAGTAAATGTCTACTTTGCCGATACATTTAATTTTTAAAATTATGAATACTAGATATTATAAATAGTTCTTTTTTTTTTTTCCCTGAGGTCAGATTGTAAAGAGAGTAGTTGGCAACCGTTGATCTCATAATTTTTATCCAATAAATTATTTATTAATTGTCCAATAATGATTGACAATTTCAACATTTTCCATTGAAATGCAACATTGACAGGATTCACGACTTTAGTGCCGTTGAAATGCAATCTGCACCCGATTTCAGTTTAAATAGCACCACATTGTAGGCACCGAACCGAAGACAAATATGACCGTTGAAAGGTATCTTCATGACGAATCATCATTACATACACCAACCTAAGTACAGGCCAGCTCGTGAGAAAGTGCAGGTGCAATGCCGCGGGAAAGTCATCATCACAAACACCTTTACCCTCAGTTTTTTTTTTCTTTCTTTTTTTTTTTTTTATATTTTCTGCCCGCATTCTCTGCCGCACTCTCTCTCTCTATATATATATATAATGGAAAGATAGAGAAAATTGATACAAATGAATGATTCACCAAATCACCACATAGGCATATCATGTGACCACTTAGGAAAAATATTTTAGATCATTTATACGCATCAAGTGCATCACGTATGCCGACAACTATAAACTTTCCCTTTCTTCTTATACTTTAATGTTGCAACTTCTTCTTCGAATTTAAGAGTGTTTAATTTTCTTACATGGGATTTTTCTGTGATGCTGCAGTTTGAGGAGGGTTGTTTGATGGGGTTACAAGAGATAACATTATTAAAGATTGGATTTTCATGTTAGATAGTAATGGATTTTTCGGCATGTTTTGGTGCGTTTGATTCCTGCAAAGACAAGACTGCAACGGAATCCCAAGGTAAGTAGGCACATAGGGTGTTTGATCTGAGTTTATGCTAGCTCTGTTTTCTTTTAACCTTATAATCTTTGTTTCTTTTAATAATTAAAAGTATATGTTAGAAAAAAAAAAGTTGTGCTCAGATGAACATAGCCAGTTTTGAATCTTCAAAGACGGACTATAAACTAATTCCCACACATATTATTTATATAAAACAACTTTTGTACACATATTATTATAAAATAATTCTTACACAAAAACCGTTAAAAAGTCAAATGTGAAGATAGTTTCGGGACGGAGGGAGTACTGTATAACCAATCAAGTTTGGGATTTCTCAACTAAGTTGAACATTTGAATTGTTGAAGAATCATTTGCTGTTCCTTTACAATTTTACTAGAGAAGTCTGTTTCCGGAAGGGAAATTTTGACTTGCCGTTCTTTAAAATTGAGACAGTTTTTATTATTAATCTGAGGTTTCCTTTGAGTTACAAGTTTGATCGTGCATCATAGGTAATCTGATAGGCCCATACCTGGCTGGATTAGTCGAGTCACATGGATAACAACCAATCATCCCCGTCACTTTTAGAAAGCCGTGTGGATATCAAATTAAGTTCTCAATTAATGTTGTTAAAATTAGTTTGACATATCATGTTCTCCTGTCCTGTAATCTGTTGTTTCGATGTGAAAAATATATACTCCCCCATCCCATATTCGTTGTGATATTTATTGTTTGACACAAGTTTTAATGTAAGAATTGTTTAATAATATAAGTTGTTTTTTATGGTGTAGGATAATTTTTTTAACTTTAATAAGAAAATTGTTTAATAATATTAAATTGGGTTAGTGTTGAAAAATAGTGGCATATGCATGGACATATGTACGTAGGGGCTACATTGGGCTTGAGCCCAGTACAAGCCCCGACTAACCTCTTATATACCTATATGTGTATATTATGTTATAACACTAAGTTAATCCTAAAATAATATGCTACTATTAGTACTAAATAATATTTAAATAATAGGTATCAAATTTTTAGTTGCTCGAGAGGTTTCGTAGAAATTAAAATTCAGTCAGGAATTAAACTACATTAGAATTTCACATTTTGTTGAAAAATAGGAGTAAAACTAAAACCAATCAATTTTTTTTTGACTTTACCTCATTTATATATTTTTGAGTTGAGAATAATGGGTTTAAGTGTTTTCCTGTTTGTTAGACAACTACATTTTACATTAAATCTCACATGGTGCGAGAATTTTAAATTTGTGTACTCGCCACTTTTCAATTATATTACTGCAAATTTCATTTACCGTGTTCAGTTAAATCTTATGTAACGTTTTAATTATATTAATTTGCACTTTTAAGTTATATTAGTATGTAAATTTTACTTATATGTATAATTATATAGTACAACTAGGGCATGTTTGTTTTGAGTGATTACTAGGGATATAGTTTGTTTTTCCTATAAATCAAGTGTTTGTTATTGTTGATTTGTATTACTTGTGACCTGCAAAAATATGAAAGCCTTATATATGTTTTTCTATTTTTGAATGAAAATGGATCACTTCCTTTATGAGGTATTAAAATAATCATCCACTTATTACCAAGTTAATTGACAAAAATATCTATTTTTTATTTTTAAAAAAATAGTAAATGGGGGTATAATTGAAAATTTTTAACTTGTCACATGAATTAATTCTCAATACAAACACTTGAAAATATTATAACTCTTGTTAAACTATGTTGTAATATATATTAACAAACATTTGATTTGTATGATTTAATAAAATATAGTATCACATATAAAAAGTCAAATGCATCACATGTTTCACTATCACTCAAAATTTAATACCTCAAAACAAACGAGTCTCTAATGTACAAAATATGAACACTTTTATTTTCTAGCGCACCCCACTACTAAATTTTGCATCCGTATATAGTGTAATATTGTAGTGTTTGAGGGGATAAATAAAAATGAAAATGTTGTTTATTACGAGTATGTGATGGAGGGAGTATATATTTTTACCTCAACTTGCAACGAGTATAGGAAGGAGGGAGTATATATTTTTACTGATAGATATCAAGAATTCAAGATTAGAAGCCCTTTTATGTAGAGCGATGTAGTAAGTCAATTCTCCATTCATCATATGGCAATTTATTATCATTATTATTTTACCTCGACTTGCAAAGTGTGATGAATATGCTTTTGTAATGCCATGTAAATCAGAAATCGCAACAAATAATGTGAAGCTGTTTTCGTATCATTCCCTGCGATCAGCTACCGGCCTATTTAATCCTTCCAACAAAATTGGCAGAGGAGGTTTTGGAGCAGTCTATAAGGTGAAATTTTATTTGCAGTTGCATCTCCTTTTTTACATATCTTTATGACGTCAATTCATTTCATTACAGGGAGTTTTGAGGGATGGAACTGAGGTTGCAATCAAGTCACTTTCTGCTGAATCTAAGCAAGGGACTAATGAATTCCTAACCGAAATTAATATGATTTCAAATATCCGACATCCAAACCTTGTTCAGTTGATCGGTTGTTGCGTTGAAGGAAGTAACAGAATATTGGTGTATGAATATTTGGAGAACAACAGCCTGGCTAGTGCCTTACTTGGTACTAACAACAAATTAATTAACCTCTTTAAAAATGATTTTATCTTTGTGTTTAACATACATAATATGGAGGGTTGTGTTTCAGCTTCGAATGGTAAAAGAGTTGAAATAGATTGGTCCAAGAGGGCTGCAATATGCTTAGGCACAGCTTGTGGGCTTATGTTTCTTCACGAGGATGTTGAACCCGGAATTGTCCATCGGGATATAAAGGCGAGCAATGTGCTTCTTGATGGCAACTTCCTCCCTAAAATCGGAGATTTTGGATTAGCAAAACTGTTCCCTGATAACGTCACCCATGTTAGCACGCGGGTAGCAGGAACAGTGTAAGAGCTAGTAATACTCTTAATTATATGAGTACATGTTTTTGTTTTTTTTTTTTTTATTATTGGTAAATATTAGTTGTTAGTGGTTAGAAGTTAGTTCACCAAGTCTCCTTACAATTCCAAATTCTCCAAGTCTCCTTATACTTCCAACTCCAAATTCGTTTCCAAAGGGAATCGAACCCGAATCTCCTCACTAAAGTGAGAAACCCGGTGGCCAGGTGGGCTAAGCTACCTGGTTGAGTACATGTTTTTGTAATTCCTTCTATTTATTTGCATGGGGTATTCTTTGTCAATCTCAGGGGATATCTTGCTCCAGAATATGCATTGTTAGGGCAGCTGACTAAGAAGGCGGATGTATATAGTTTTGGGGTGCTCATACTGGAGATCGTAAGTGGAAGAAGTAGCAGTAAGGCCGCGTTTGGAGAGGATTACCATGTTCTGCTTGAATGGGTACGTAGGCATCAATTTTAAGGACATTGCACTATGAATCATTCATTCTGATTTCTATACGTTAATTCAGACTTGGGAACTATACAATGAAGGTAGAGTTTTAGATATTGTTGACCCAGATTTGAGTGAGTATCCCAAGGATGAAATAACGCGTTTCGTGAAAGTGGCGCTATTTTGCACTCAAGCAGCGTCTCAGAGAAGGCCGGACATGAAACAGGTGGTGAAAATGCTGTCTACGGATACCGTTCTTAACGAGAAGTTATTAACGGAGCCTGGATTGTACAGACCACATAGTTCACGTAAATCAAAAGGTGCTACTTTACAAATCTCAGACAAAGGCAAACAACCAGCTACTCTGGATGATGTTCAAACTATTACGGATATCATTCCTAGATGACTACTGACCACTATATATATTCAATACTGTCCCATTTATATTCATTCTTTTTTTTAGTCATATTCATTCTTATATCACCTCTGTTCATTTCACTTGACTCATTAGGATTAGACACAAGAATGATCTTTAGAATTACATGCTCGAAATCATAAATGCATGCAAATAAAAGTAAAATTGTCACAATCATATGTTGATATGGAATCGTTGGAGGGAGAGTCGGCATCTGAGAACTTGAATCACTGTGAAGTTTGATGAACAGTAGTGATATGATGGAAAATATATCATCTTTGATAATAGGAAAAGAAATACAGTAGTAAGTTGTGTCTTTAATTCCTACACTATTCTGCTATATATGCAGAAGGATCGATCGAGAGAGTGAGAGAAGGGAGAGGTTACAAAAAATAACTAATTTCCTACTAATTAGGGACTAACAGTATTTTTTTTTTTCTAATTTGACTTAATCTTCACAATGACTTGTCTTACAGAGGGGCGTTAACCGCTAGCTATCTGGATGAACACACCAAAGCCCGACAACCATCACCTTCGTATTTTATCTCCAGTTTTGGATCAGCTGCATCCAAGGAGAGAGAGAGAGATCACAACATATATATTTTTTCCCGACTAAATCTATTACTCCCTCCGTCTCAATATTTCTTTCATAGAGAGGGAGAGCGCGATTATTAAGAAAAGGGGAAAAAGTGTAGGATAGAGAATAAAGTGTAAGAGTATTTTAGGTGCTTGAATGAGATAAAGTGTAGGAGAAAGAATAAAGTAGAATAAAATAAGAGTATCATTATTGAAATTTAAATGATATTGTGAGGGTGTAGTTTATGGAGAGTATTTTTCTTTGGGCGAGTCTCTTGTGAAATATTTCACATGCAATATCAGTTAAAAAAGGGAAAAAAAAATCTCGCAGGTCACGCCATAAAAAACGGGTCAAATCATTAAGAACGCAGATTAGGGCAGATTGGAGCGCAGAACGACGACGACAATCAACAACGCAGATACGGCGGCTATCATGAGACAATAAAAACAGTGAAATCCGACGAAAACAACAGCGAGATTCAACTACGAGATCAAATTGAGGAGAAGAGAGCAAAAAAAGGAGAAGACATGGATAATTTTCAGATAATTAGGTGTTGGATGATCCGATTGATGAAAAACAGTAGTGGATACAATTTAAACAGTGATGAATACAAAGCTTATGCGAACTTCTGATGATAAATTTTTATTTCTGTTTAAACTGGAATGAATATCGCAACTCCTAATCTGGTTCTGATTTATTCATATAGTAACACACATTTTTCCATAAAGTAACATATTTTTGTTCATATAGTAACACATTTTTTTCTTCATATAGTAACACATATTTTTCTATACAGTAACACGTTTGTGTTCATATAGTAACATGTTTTTTTCAAAAGTATGTGTTATTGTAAGGGTAAATACGTGTTATTAGTCCTTAAAAGAATAAAATATTAGTTTTGTTCATTAATAACACATTTTTCTTCATACAATAACATGTGTTTGACCTAATAATAACACAGCCTGAGAGTAAAAATTTATTTTTACCTTCGCACAAGTTTAATACACATATTTGCCCTTACAATAACACATATTTACCCCAAAAAACTTATATTTGGGGATCAAATAGACCCATGATTTTTTTCTTAACACATTAAAATCATTTCTCTTTAATATTGAGATCAAATAAGTCATCATCTTAATAAAATCACACTCTTTTAATAAGAATAAAGTTGTCGAAGATTAAATACTTATTTGATTCACACATATAATTAGATTAGATATTTATTTGACCATTGTTTTTATTTTTATTTTTGCATTTGGGCGATTATTTTTAGACAAATACATATTATTTGTTTTATAGTAACACATATTTCTCGTTTAAGTAACATTTGCGTAACCTAATAGTAACACCCCTGGGAGCACCTGGAAGCGAAAATTGTATTTTTGTCCTTGCGCGAGTTTTTTTTAGCCAAACACGACCTAACCCGACCTAACCCGCCCAGGATCCGCGAATTTTGTTCTATGGATAATTTCACGGCTCTTAGATCCATGAAATATTTCATATAAGAATTTGTCTTTTTCTTTTAGTATGCAAAAGTAATGTTGGAACGTCCAAATAAGACAAGTGTGAAAGTAATATTCGGACAAAGTGAGTATATACTAATTTCACTATATATCTCAAAATTGATATTATTTGTTTATAATACAATATATTTTATTATCAAATTAATAACTTTTAATTAAATAAATAATATTATTAAAAAATACACACAAAATCCAAACAAGATTCACAAAAAACTTGTTGGAAAAACATGTACGTAGTCACATGTATGTAAGTGTGGAAAATATGAAGATAGAAGTTGCAGTGTTATGAGTGTTATGATAGAAGATGTTGGTGTTCATATTGGGGTTAAGGAACACTTGTTGAAGTCAACCAAAGAAAAGAAAAGCATGAAATGTGAGGTGTAGAAATTAATGCGGTGCATATGGTGTAGTCCTACGAATTGTGAGAAAAATGCACTTTTGATCCCATAGGACACGCCTCCTCACGATTTTAGTCCTAGTGTTTGCAATATTGGTCCCGTTCACTAAATTTCATGCCAATTTCGTCCCAAAATTCAATTTGCCGTCTAAAATTAACGGACTCAGGCATGTGCGCCTCACGTGTTCCGTTAGTTTAATTTCCAGGCATTAAAATTAAACAAAAAAGTAAAAACTAAACGAATCGTGATTGATGGAGAATGGGTAGCAGCGACGAAAATCAGATGGGTAGCAGTCCACGGCGATTATGAACGGGAATGGAGGGCTTCGCGGCGGCTAGGGCGGTGGAGCGTCGCGCGCCGGCGACGCTGCTGCTGGGCGTCGCGACGTGTGGGAGTTGCAGCGTCGTGGTGGCTGATCTGAGAAGCGGCGGCGGTTGATTCACGGCGCGGTGCTGCGCTGGTTAGACGACGGTGGTGAGGAAATGTGCGATTGATGGCGGCGGAATTGAGTGGGTATCGGATTTGTACGGTGGTGAGGCGGTGATGGTTTGTTGGTCGGTGACGATGGCTGTTGATTGGTGATTTGGGATTGCGCGGTGAGGACGGTGGTTGCGCATATTTGTGAAAAACGACGATGGGTGTACTAATCCGATCGGTGGGTGTAGGGGTGCATCGGCTGTGGGTGTATTCAGTGATTCGATGGGTGTAACTCGCCTGTGTTGTGTTTTTCGCCGTCCCAATTTTGTTCGACCGTATCTCCTTCATACGAACTCCGATCGGGATGATTCTTTTTGCTACGCGAAGCTCTCTCGGCCCTCTTTAACTCAAATCTGATGGAAGAAGAAAAATGGAGGGAGAAGTTGGATTTTTCCTCCAAAACCGCTGAATGTCTTATTTTAATCGTATGGGACCAAAATTGCTACAAGCACAAATGGAAAACTTAACGGTGGGACGAAATGACATGATATTTAACGGACGGGACCAATATTGCAAACACTGGGACTAAAACAGTGAGGGGGCGTATCCTATGGGACCATCTACGAATTGCATTGCATGTACTAATTAATATTTTAAAGAGATTAATCACTTTCCTAATGAAGTTTCATTCTAAATCCAATTGGCTATAATTAAAAGTGATATTATCTACTGAGCTTATAAATTAATTTTATTATTTTCAATATTTCAATATGGGATAACTTACGTATTTACATATTCTCAACCTACCGTGTAGATGGAACCAAATCTCAATTTACTGGTCTTAATCTTAATTAAGGCCAGGGTAGTGCTAATCGCCAATGTTTGATGCTTTAATGAAGCCAAGAAAAAGGTGAAGCCATCGCCATATATAACGCATGCATGCTGTCGTCATTTGAAGCTAGCTAATATCACGTGGGAGAATCAGTAGGGCCATTTGATTAAAAAAAAAAATATATTGATAGGAATAATAATGAGAATAAATATGAGGTAATATATGATTTCGTTTGTCCTATAATTTTAATTCTGAATTCGTTATTGTATTACAATTTCATAATATAAGTTATCATCGGTTGTCCGATTGAAAAAAAAAAAAGTCATCCTAATATAATTTAAGGGGCACTCTTGTGTGAGACCGTCTCATGCATGAGACGGACATGAGACGGAGTCACTTTTTAATCAATTGTTATCACTTTTTCATATATTGTTATCACTTTTCAATTTGTTATCACTTTTATTCTAATTTGTATCACTTTTTTAAAAAGTGATAACAATTTATTAAAAAGTGACTACGTCTCTCATACAAGTTTTTGTCATAATTTAATTATACAAACATAATTAAAAAAATAGCTAATTTTGTCACGGTTTCCGACACTTCAACTCACTATTATGACAGAAAGTATTGGGCCTCGTGGCGTATGCATGGGTTTAAGAAGAAAGAAACCAAGCACTGTGGGGGTCAACCAAGCCCACTGCCCAAGTTATGGGGTCCATATATATTCTTGCTACAATAAATCCACTATGGGTGGGATTAATTTATAAATAGCCTAATACCAAAAAAAAAAATAGTTCGTATCACAGAGTTTGAAATTATATTTTTAGCCAAGGATATATTTTTTGGAAGATTATATTTTTAGAGTTGTAGGCACAAGAACCATCTTTAGAAGATGATACATGAATAACTAGGGAAAAGATAAACAAACAACTGGAGGCTTGAGGAAGCAGATATGTTGGACCAATTTGGTATATATGAATACAAGGACAAGTAAAATACCAAAATTTCACAACCTGTCAAAAAAATATATATATATTGAGAAATGAACATCAATTTACAGACATGGTTTTTTATTTTAAATATTATATCTTGGGCAGTGGCGGATCCAGGATTTGATAATGGGGTGGGCTGAAATTTAAAAAAATATTATTTAATACAAAAAATATACAAAAACTTAATGGAGTGGGCTGGAGTCAAAATTTGGGATGGACTGAATATTAAAATTAATTAATAGTATAATAGCATTTCTAGTTGAGTTGTTGGGCTGAATATTAAAACTAATTAATAGTATAATAGCATTTCTGGTTGAGTTGCCCTGGGCTGAAGCCCTTGGCCTAATATGTATCCGCACCTGATCTTGGGATGAGTCGCCTCTTGAGTTTTATTAGGTTCATTAGACCATGTGACTGAGTCGGCTAGTGTTTGAGTTTCACTAACATTCGACCCGAGAGAAATCAGATGGATATATAAGGCCTTGAATGACACCAATTCAGGATCTTTCTTTCCTTTCCTTACTATAACTGCATCAATTGCTTTCCAGTAGCTTTTATCAGCTTCTGCCTTTATCAATTTCCAAAGAAATTTAAATAAAATTATTTTAATATAATATTTTATCTCCTATTTCAGAATAAAATTAACATGTAGGCTCCGCTTGGTAGCCTGTATAAGCCCCATATTATGGGGTGTACAAATTTGCTTATACTGCTTGGTACCTCGTACAAAATTATATGGGATCCGTTTTTTTTTTCTCACCGACCCTGTAAAACCCGGGTAGTAATATGCCCATTTCACTATTCCCTTTTACATAAATTATCTCACCCCCCTCCTACTAATTTATATTGATTCAACAGTAGAATCATTTCCCATTTCTACCCTCAGCAATATATCATCAAATTAAATTCCACATCAATTGTTCATCGTCTAAAATCAATTCACGATGCCCTCTTCTCTTTCTGCCCTAATTTTGCGCCGGCGCCGGCGAAGGGAGCAGCGACGATGACGAGGCGACGGCGCTACTGCTGGAGGCGGCGACGACGACGGAAAGGGAGCAGCAACACGACGATGACGGCTGCGAAAGGGAGCAGCGAACGCGACGACGACGATGGCTGCGAAAGGGAGCAGCGACGCGACGGCGACGGCGGCTGCGGAATGGAGCAGCGAACGCGACGGCGACGACGGCTGCAAAAGGGAGCAGCGACTCGACGGCGACGACGGCTGCGATTGGCGACAACGGCTGCGATTGGCGACGATTCTGGCTGTTGGCGGTGGTTGGTGGCTGATTGGCGTGGTTATTGGTGTTTTTTGCAGATCGGGATGGTTGCGATAGGTGCAGATCTGAGAGAGATGATGTGGGTGTACTCATCAGATCGGTGGGTGCAATGGCTTCATCTGTTGTGGGTGTATTTACGAACTTGGATGCACAAAAAAATTCAGGGGTAAAATTGTAATTTTAAATGTTATACAGGTTTTATATGGTGTTTTATTATAGCCTACCAAACAAATTTGCTTTTTAGCATAATTTTATATATAGTTCCTTTTATCATCTACCAAACAATAAAACACCATCAACCCCATATAATTTTTTACTATCTCACCTCCAATATTATGGGCTACCAAGCGGAGTCGTAGTGTATATTCATCCAAGTCGGAACACGTTTTGGCTAAATCTGAAACATACAACCCAAATTACATAACCTTTTCTTTAATTTTTCTGTTGACAACTTTGTTGTTCTCACACCTTATCTTTCATTTTTAGGGTATTAATTAATACTCTCTCCTATTCAAAATATATGTCATCCTAAGCTCATGCACACATTTTAAGAAAATTATTTACTTTCTTCTACACCTGTAATTAATAGCTTTGAAATTTTTCACATGACTTTAACGATTATTATTATCAATGTAATTTTTAAAAAAAACTAAGGGTAAATTGGAAAAAATCATAATTAATTCACATTGAGAAGTGCAAAACGACATTTAAATTATAAATAATACGAAAAGTCAAAACGACATATATCATGAATAGGAGTGAGTATATAAATGAATTAATTTTATACCTTTTTATAAGTTTGAATTTTTAGAAAGATGGAAATATTTTGTAGTATCAGATAAAATATTATGTTGTGGTTCTGCACGAAGCTAACTAATAAAATGTTGCCATGTTAGATGCGTAAAATGCATTTGACGTAGGGGGCATTGTTCGTTGTTGCCAAGTGGAGCCTTGGTGCCATGCAGACTGACGCGTAAGAGCTTTGATTTTAAATTTAAATTGTAAAAGTTTTGATTTTTCACAATTATATAGACAATCCAGTTATCAGAATTTATGATAGAACATGATAAAACTTTATATAAATTAGGTATATTTTATATGTATCAGAATTAATGATAATTGTAAAATGTTGCCATGTTAGATGCGTAAAATGCATTCGACGTAGGGGGCATTGTTCGTTGTTGCCAAGTGGAGCCTTGGTGCCATGCAGACTGACGCATAATAGCTTTGATTTTAAATTTAAATTGTAAAAGCTTTGATTTTCCACAATTATATAGACAGTCCAGTTGTCAGAATTTATGACAGAACATGATAAAATTTTATATAAATTAGGTATATTTTATATGTATCAGAATTAATGATAATTGTAAAATGTTGCCATGGATGCATGCGTAAAATGCATTCGACATAGGGGGCATTGTTCGCTGTTGCCAAGTGGAGCCTTGGATCCATGCAGACTGACGCGTAAGAGCTTTGATTTTAAATTTAAATTGTAAAAACTTTGATTTTCCATAATTATATAGACAATCCAGTTGTCAGAATTTATGACGGAACATGATAAAACTTTATATAAATTAGGTATATTTTATATGTATTTGAATAATGATAATTATTTTATTAAATATATTAGTTTAGTTGAGTAAATTAAAAAAAATAAAAGACTTGAGTTGAGTCAAAATTGAAATATTTTAGTGCGTCGCATATGACTGAGATATTCAACTATAAATGTGAGGGAAGATCGAAGTGTATTTGAATTAATTTTTTTTAAAAAACACAAAGAACACTTTTTAAAATATTTATTACAAATATCCACTTTCAGAATAAACTTGACTTTAAAAAATATTCCCAAATTACGTGTTATGTTATATAACTACTACAATGACAAGCAGAATCGATTCCCTGAAGTCTTTTTATTATAGCTCAACACAATAGAATTACGGCCGCCATAGAATCTTCATTGAAAGTGATAATTAAGTGAATAAATTTGAACCCAATATCTATTAGTATATATTTTGTTTTTTATATCCCACTATTTATAATATTTATTTCGTGTTATTGTAGATGTTATATTTATTGTTTGCATGATTATTAAAATAAAAATTATTTATTGATATTAAATAAAATAAAGTAAAAGTATATTTTAGTCATTCTACTTTATTGTAAGTGTGTAATTTTTAGTTAGTATAAATAAAGTACTCCTTTCGTCCCAATATTATTCGCATAATTTACTTATACGTCCGTCCAATAATTTATTTGCACACTCTAAAATAAATATATCACACAACATTAACACCCTCTCATTTAAATTAAAAAAATGTCAATCTTGTTTTACTTTATTTTATTTTTCTCCTACACTTAATTTCATTAAATCACTTAAAATATTCCTATACTTTATTCTCTCTCCTACATTTTATTCTCACAAAAATAACTTTTGTTAAAATGTATGCACAAAAAAGTGTGAATAATTTCGGGACGGGGAATAATAACATTTTGTCTAACTTTTAGATATTTAAAAGGTATGAAAATAATTATATTTTTTTATATTCTTTTAAAGAAATGTATTATTGAATTTGAAATGCACATTTTTTATAAATATATTATCTAATATGAGATAAGGGAATATTTATTAGAAGATGAATTTAATAATTCCAGGAAAAATAAAAATAAAATAAAATAAAATGTGACATCGTGAATGAGTTATACTCTACCATTTATGGCTCATAAATCTGAATAAATGCGCCAGATAATTTTAGAAAAAACCCGAATTACCATAGTAAACAATATTAAATCTTTTAACTGTTTTTAGACATTTGCTTTGGAATCCAACGTATGGTAGATGTGTAATAAAACACACAAACATAATAAGGGTCGGGCAAAAAACTGAAAAATCAAACTTTTGAATTGAACCGATGAATTTTGGTTAAAATGGTTCGGTTGATTCGCTTAAAATTTTTGATTCGATTTTAAATTTTTTTAATTGAAATTAATTAGGTTCGATTTGATTTTTATCATGTAAAAACTAACTTTTTATTAGGTTTTTACAAGTATTATGTAAGAATTTATAATGAACTTGATTTGTGATTGTGGATGAACTTTTTAATTGTTAGTTTGTGATGAACTTAGTTGTGTTTGTGAATTCTGATGATTTAAGTTGTATTTGATTTTATTGTGTGAACCTAATTATTAGTTGCATTGGTTAGTTGATTGTATTGTAGTATCAAAATATTAAAAAATCAATTTGAATAGTGAATTATTAAAAAAAAATATTCCGTTAAATCAAAATATATAATCAAAATAATAATTTGGTTCAGTTCAATTCTGTTTCTAATAATTTTAGTTCTATTTCAGTTTGTATTTTAAAAAATTGGGTTAATTCGATTCGATTAAAAATTTATTAACTGATCGAACAAACCAGATGCCTACACCTAAATATAATGCGTCACACTATATAATAATTTTATAAGGTGAGATTATTCTATATGTACTTTTAATGCATTAATGTTACGTAAGCGTGTTCTCAGGGAATTTAATTTATATGTTATTTGATTCACTTTAATTATTATAATAAAAAATATTTTAAGGTGTTTAATATTTATTGTTTAATAATTGTCCATATCATTAAATTAAGGTATAGTTAATTTAGAAATCACCATTTTTTTTTTCCTAAAACTAGATTTTCGCCCGTGCCATGCACGGGTCTATTGTAATTTTATTTTGTCTACTTTGTTAAAAGATAAATGAATTTATACATAATATATTAAAATACACTTATATAGAGAGACATCTCATATTAATCCTATGTCTATTAAATTGTATTTTAATAAATTATATAACTTCTTACATTAAAATAATTGAGTTTAACCTCATGACAACCACAATGGATCCAAAATGTAATATATCTGCAGGAGAAGATATACAAAAATCACTCACACTAATATAGATCCAGTTTGCACAATTTAAACCGATTCAATGAATATTAGTACTACTTATATCATTAAAATCATGAGTTCAAATCAACATTTTGTCATATTAAAAAAACGTAAATTAAATATTCATTATATATTCAAATCATAATTTTACAATGATATATGCTAAAAGATTAGTAAAACCGGAAAGAAATAATTGTGCAACCCAATTTTTTTACAAAAAATAATGGAAAAATACTCAAATTGAATTATCAATGATTGGGAATGCAAAAGATGTGTGAATTATGGAGTAATTATTAATACTAAGGGTTATTAAGAAGATAAAAAGATAAACATGGTAATTGAAAAGACTTTTGATTCAATTAATAATAATACACTATAAAAAATTAAAGTTTAAGATTATTTAATTTTAAAATGACACTTGTCATTATATTAGAAATGACATGTGGCAACATTTCAGTGAGGTAGATTGTACTTTTATATATATAGATTGGAAATATGTGTAAATTTTATCACATTGCTGTAGGTTTTGTTGAATAATAAACTTAATTTGTATGTATTCTAAAATTATTATTTATACAAATAAAATGATTAATAAGAATTATATATATAAATAAATAAATTTTAATTAAAAAAAAACTATCATGTAGTGATAAATGAGTATAATATAATATTTTTATACTTAAATCTATATACTGGAATTGACGAAGTGAGTTAGAGCTCCACTATCTATGATCTAAATGTCATGTGTTCGAGTCATCATTTGCATAAGAAAAAAATCTATATATTGGAATAAATTATTTTTAAGTTTCGTACAAAATGTCCTAATTTGAGTGGGGTCTCGTGTCGAGTCACTCCACCCCAATTTTAAATTATTTCTTTAAATTATTTGTTGGGTTTATTATAATTTCCTTTAAAATTAACATCTGAGTCTCACACACAAAATGAGAAATACAAAGCTAAATCTGCACCTGTCAATGTTTATTTAATGTTTATTGTAGATTTGTAGGTCGTTCATATACAATATGAGTGATTGTATTTTAATATGTAAATAATATTTAATATTGAATAAGAGCTAGATGAGACTATTTATGCTTTTAAAATTACACACAGACTCATAAAATATTGGATGGAGCAAATTTGATCTACCAACCTGCACTATATATAACTTCCTTTGTCCGTATTATATTTAAATTTACTAAAAAACATGTCATTTAATAGATGTATCATTTTTTTTAAATAAAGAGTAATAAAATAACTTTAGATTTTTTTTTATATATTTTCCTTAAACAAGTCAATATTACACCACATGACATTATTTTTTCACACGACAATTTAATATTATTAAAAAAGCTCTTTTATTAAAATTAATATCGTACAATAAATATCACTTTAGATACGGTAGGGTATAAAACATGACCTTCATTCTCACTTCTTTCACTTCTTTGGTCGTAATCAATATTTTAATTCTTTCCATTCTTGGAATTCTACAAAATTAGAAAAAAAAACAATCATGTAGAGAGGAAGAAAAAAATGAATCCACATTATGTATTTAGTTTTCTTGATGTATTCGTCGAAATGAAGTCAATTTATTTGATTGGAATTTAATATATGGAATTGATTAATTTCTTCAATTTAAAAAATGCAAGAATGACGTTTGATAAAATGTCTAAAATAGAGATGTGAGTCTTTTACATATTTACTATGTATTTATTTTCATTTGTATTTTCGATGCTCGTGAAATGAAATGGGAGAAGAAAGAAGAATATAGTAACACAATTTTATTTTATGTAATAACACATTTGTGTCTATTAATATTATATTTTTGTTCTTCTAGTAACACATTTATAAGTAGATTAGTATTTCATATGAAAATAAAAAAAAAAAATTGAATTTTTCTTCATATGGTACTCCTTTGTCCTGCAATTAATTTCACATTTTTCTTTTCGCCACGTTTTACAATTAACTTCACACCCCTAAAATAGAATACCCTCCATAAATTACACCCTTACAATATTATTTAAACTAGATGATCTCCCGCGTATTATGCGGTATTTTCGTTAAATAAACTTTACAATATAATATATTATATATAATATTTTCAAATAATATATATATATATATATATATATATATATAAAAATAATGTATATGTATAAAAAAATTATAATTATAATATTAAATTTAAATAATGGTAATATTAACTGTATGACAATTCATGCTAGGGATTAGAATTATTATAATTATGTGAAAGAATTTACTATAAGATTTGTTTCAAATTTATTTTACAATTAATAAAAAAAAAGACGATTAATAAATTTTTTTATATAATTGATGCATAAATTACTTCGAATAATATATATATACATATATATATCGTATATTTACAATAAATATCATATATGATTATATTAAGTTTTTTTTTTTTTTTTTTTTTTTAATAAAAGTTGATACAACCACAATTTTTCTTACATACATTTATAGGCTTAAGTTAAATATAATTTTTATGTTTAAAAATTATCATATGTTAACACTTTTTAGATATTAAATAGATATTTAAAATATTTAAAGATTTATATATTAACTTATTTATTAAAAAATATACATATTGTGCAAGAGGTCTAAGGTTCAAATCTCCCTAGAAATATATATTTTTAATTAATTTCTATATTAAAACGCCACATAGATGTCATATATTAATTATAAATGAATAGGAAAATAACACATAGATTATTAACATATATATGCATTTAATAAGAATGTGACACCTCATTCAAATTAACCTCATGACGACACCTAAGCAAAAACAAACTCCTTATTAGTAATATAGGGATTAAAAAAATATCACTATTGTTTTATTCAACTTTATTCTTTCTCCTATATTTTATCTCATTCAACCACCAAAAATACTCACTTTATTCTCTCTCTTACACTAATTTAAATTTTCTTAAAAAATGTATCACTTTACACGTGAAACAAATTACGAGACGGAGGGAGTAACATATTTGTATTTGTCAAATAATATCACACTTTATTCATGAACTAATAAAAATAATATGGAAAAAAGAACAACAACATTAAATCCATTAAAATTGACATTGTTTATATAGTAACACATTTTTTTTTTTCTATCAACATCAAGTAACACAAAAAAAAATATATATATATATGGAAAAAAAGGACCATAAAAAACAGGAAAAAAGAAAAAGCAGCAACGTTGACTTTCAGCACTATAGTAACACATTTTGTATCTATAAAATAATGTGCTCAATTAAATTTGAATATATGACTAACTATTTTAATAGAAGAAGTAAAAAAAAAAACCTCTGTAAAACATACTCCGTATAAAATTTTTGGTGCTGACCCATTTAAAGGTCGATTCCCTAATGACCTAAATTTTACATCTTCCCCAAATCAAATGTATATTTGCATATGCAATATACATTTTTATAATAACATTTTTTTTTGTTGATAAAAAAAAAAATGCATATTGCATATGCAATATTTAACAAGAGGCCATCTCCCAAAGTTTTCAAACACAATGCATCTATCGTTAGTCAATCTAAAAGAGTCAAAAATACATTATAAATAATTTTATATTTTAATATGAGACAAATTTCATTTAATATATTATATGACATATGAGTTTATTGCACTCAAGTGTAATTATATTTCAAAAGAAACGTACCCCTAATACTATGATCGATGGAGTTCCGTCTCATGTATGAGATCGTCATATATAAAATTCTAATATTATACTCTATCTGTCTCATTTCTAATATGTTCACTTTCATTTTTGGTTAGTCAAATTTTATTATGCACATATAAGTATGAAATATAACATTTTATTTTTACTATTCATACATTACTTTAATTATTTAAATTGTTATTCATGATTTTATTTATAAATGGATCTCACAATACACTCTAATTTATTAATAAATTACTAATATTTTTTAAAATTCGTGTAAGATTTTGGGCATATTAAATTGACTGGAGAGAGTAATTCTTGTTTGGATATATTTTCTTTGACAAATTCTTATATGAAATATTTCACGGATCCTAGATCCGTGAAATAATCCATATCCAGATCCAAATTAAGAAATTCGCGGATCCTGGGCGGGGCGGGGCGGGTTTAATGGATATTTCCAAAAAAAAACTCGCGCAAGAGTAAAAAAAAAAAATTAGCCCCCGCGTACTCCAGGTGTGTTACTATTAGGTTAAACATGTGTTACTTTAACAATAATTATGTGTCACTATAAAACAAAAACTGCATATTTATCTAAAAATAATCTCTGGAATGCAAAAATAAAAATGAAAAATGGTCAAATATATCTCTAATCTAATTATATGTGTGAATCAAATAAGTCTTTAATGTTCGACAACTTTATTCTTATTAAAAGAGTGTGATTTTATTAAGATGATGACTTATTTGATCTCAATATTAAAGAGAAATGATTTTAATGTGTTAAGAAAAGAAATCATGGGTCTATTTGATTCCCAAGTATAAGATTTTGGGTAAATATGTGTTATTGTAAGGGCAAATATGTGTTTTAAACTCGTGCAAAATTAAAAATAAATTTTTACTCTCAGGTTGTGTTATTATTAGGTTAAACACGTGTTACTTTATGAAGAAAAATGTGTTATTAATGAACAAAACCAATACAACACATGGATAATTTTATTCTTTTAAGGACTAGTAACACGTACTTACCCTTACAGTAACACATATTTGTTCTTACAGTGACACATATTTTTGAAAAAAATATGTTACTATATGAATACAAACATGTTACTGTATAGTGAAAGATGTGTTACTATATGGAAAAAAAAAAAGTGTTACTATATGAACACAAATGTGTTACCCTATAGAGAAATATGTGTTACTATATGAATAAATCAGAAACAGAGTAACAACAATTGCGAAATTAATTCCAGTTTTTTTAGAAAAAACATGTAACTGGTAACAAAGACAATCTAAACAACAACACACTTCAATTTGATATTCATTGATAAACTTTGTTATTATTTTGATCAGATCTGTAGCAATTATTTGACATTTTTCAAAAAATTCCTCCATATCTTCTCTTTTTTCTTTTATATCTCTGTGTGTTTCTTTTCAATTTAATGTCTTCGTTCATTTCCGCTGTTGTTTTCGTCGGAATTCTCTATTAAATCATCTCCTAATCAACGGCGCTTCTGTATTCTTGAGTTTCTGTTGCGAATTTTAAGCGCACCGCCATTGAGAACTCCAAGTAGAGAGAGAAAAAATCTGCGTGTTTTTTTATTTTGGATCCGATTTTACAAGATAACCCGCAAGTTTTAGATTTTTCCTTTTTTAATTAATATTTCACGGTGAAATATTTTACAAGAGAGTTCCTCATTTTCTTTTAATACTCAATTCTAAAGTTGAGATAAATAAATTTAAGCTTTAACACCATTTTTAAGAACGAAAATTAGAAAAGAATAACTTTAAGATAAAAGGCATAAAAAATTATTTCCAATTTAGTTATTTGTCCGTCCAAAATATTTATTCATTTTTATTTTTAGTAATAATGCTACCTTAAACCCCCTTCATCTCCTCTTAAATCTCACATTACAGGTTTCCCAATCCAAACTTCTCATTATATAAATGACAAAAAGATATGTGCATATTTATTTATTTCTACTTCTATTTCTCTCTATCTCTTTCTATTTTTTTATTTTTCATCATATCTCAATACCCATTATATATATAATACTATTTTTTCTTAAAAAATATACAATTCTCAAATGAAAAATTTAAGAGAGACAAATATAATACTATTTTATCATTACTCTATAAGCACCACATAACAATTTTATATATAAAGTATTAATATTTATTAAAACTTGTAATAACAAAATAAGTCGGAATAAATTTTTGGTACGAGGAAGTCTAACCTATGGTAAACATATGAGTAACATATTTGATACCACTACTGGTTTTTTAAAAATTAATTTAATCAGATTTAATCAAGCAAGGGATGTAAATTGTATAATAAACCATTTCAAAGAGACAAAAAACGCTATCCTAAAGTGTTTACTTTATTAGGGGTAGGCATTAAATAAATTAAAAAAAGTCTGTTGCAAGCGTAATGCAGCATCGAGATGAACGGAGGAGCCACATTAATGATATTCAGTCCTCCAAAAAGTCATCTAAATCAACGGTAGCTATAATCACACAGCACAAAATTGCCCATCTCATCGGCTGCCACGTGTACAGTACCATCTCCATCCCTCGCTCAAAGCATGACTTCCCCACTTTTACAACCTTTACCCCCGAATGCTCCGTACGGACAAAAATCGTGGTATAAACGTAATATCATTGAAAACCAGGCCTACTTATGAAACCGTCCTTTCCCGTAGTTCTATATAAAGCCACCGCACCCATTTGTTTTGAAACCGCTGCTTGAGGAGGGAGGGAGTGAAAGAGAGTCTAGAGAGAGGAGAGAGAGGGAGGGAGTATTTTTAGTGTGAGAGGTTGAGCGCAAATATCATGTAGGGTGGGAGTAATTTGTCTCTAAATTGATATTTTCTTGATTGTTATTCGTTTTGTTACGGAACTGGCGTAATTCTCTTTCGTTGAGAGAAAATGAGTCGATTAGGGTTTAAATCAGTGGTTTATCATGGGGATGCTTATTTAGGGGAACTGGAAACTGTACCAGTGAAGGATGTGAATTTCCAATTCCCGAATAATGAGATTCGGATTCACTATATCTCTCCAAGCAGCGAGAGATGCCATCCTCTCTCTGTTCTGCAGACGATTTCTTACGCATCTGTTCGTTGCAAGCTGGAGCCTGTCTCTAATGGCAATTTAAATTCCAATACTGAGCAGTCTCCCCTGATCAATCTCCACGCCTCATGCTTCTATGAGCTTAAGGTTTCATATTCTGGTCCCCCATTTATTTAGAGGCAAATAGTGCATTACTTTTGGGTATATGATGCTCATTTGATGTATCTATTGGCGTTTGAGAATGGTGTTGATAATAATTGTTTGTGTATTTTGGTGCTGCATATGTAATTTGTATTGGCATTGCTGGTCTAAGTTGGTTGAAAGTGTCCAAGATAATATGATATGTATTCTATTTCATATAATGTTTGGCATTCAAAAAATAAATAAATATATATATAGGGAGAGACGAAAATAGACCTGCATAGCGTACTCAGATGTACATGTCTGAGATTTTATTATTCTATTCATAGTTATGGATGTCTATGCTGTTGTAATTAATTTATTTGTCTTATGTATACTTTTGTAACATCGATTACATTTTGTAGACGGCAGTTGTGATGCTTGGTAATGAGGAAGTTCATTTAGTGGCAATGCCTAGCAAGCAGAAGAAGTTTCCTTGTTTTTGGTGCTACTCGGTGCCATGTGGTTTGTACAGTGCTTGCTTATCGATGTTAAACATGCGATGTTTAGCAATCGTGTTTGATCTGGATGAAACTCTTATTGTTGCCAATACAATGAAGTCATTTGAAGATAGAATTGAGGCTTTGATGGTTTGGATTGCACGTGAGACTGATCCTATACGGGAATCTGGGATGACTGCAGAGATGAAGAGGTATGTAGAGGATCGTGCATTACTGAAGCAGTATGCAGAGACTGACAGCGTTGTAGATGGTGGGAAAGTGTATAAAACTCAACAGGAAGAAGTTCCTCTGTTATCTGATGGGAGCCATCGTGTTGTTCGGCCAGTAGTAAGATTGCCTGAGAAAAACATTGTTCTAACGCGCATTAATCCTGAGGTTAGAAGTGACTTTAGGAGCTGGTTCATCCAACAACTTGTATACTTCATTTGTGTTATAAGTTGGTGTTTTGCTTTTGTTGATACTGCGCATTCCTAGCTTGTAAAGTGTGATTGCCAGGTTTTCTTTATTGCAACTCTGTTTTTAACTTTATGTAGTTGTAAATATCAATGTATTCCCAACCAATTCAGATGATTTGCGGTTCTATTAACACCTTTATACTTATTACATTAGGGTTGATTGGCTATATTATGACCATTCATATTATACTAGGGTTGATTGGCTATGACTTCACTGCTTTTGTCTTGTAATGGTGAGTTTGATTAATTTTCTTGCTTTCTTATTATGAATGTTCTCTTAAACAGAACCGTGACACGAGCGTGTTAGTCAGGTTACGACCTGCCTGGGAAGATTTAAGAAATTATTTAACTGCAAAAGGCCGAAAAAGATTTGAAGTGTATGTTTGTACTATGGCTGAAAGAGATTATGCACTTGAAATGTGGCGGCTGCTTGATCCGGAAGCACACTTGATTAGCTCAAAGCAGCTTCTGGACCGTGTTGTATGCGTCAAATCAGGTAATTTATAAATTATTCTAGGCATGAGTTTTAACATTTGTCTTGCTATTAGTAGTTTAAGGTCTTTATATCTTGTTAATCAAATAATGGGGCATGTTCTAGCTTGAATTTTAGTTCTTCCGCACTTCCACACTCCTTGTTTTAGTGTTACTGCAGGATCTTGCTTTCATGTTTTTGGGTACAAGTGATTTCTTGAAATTGATCACTTGTCGTCCACTCTTTCTCGGCTTTCTCTTGATGAGTGCTCCATTTCTAGTTTAATAAATTAAACTTCATGTTTTGTCATTCTTGCTACCCCTTTCTTAAATTATTAGTTGAGCTTTATTTCAGGGGCTAGGAAATCTTTGCTCAACGTCTTCCAGAATGGCAATTGTCATCCAAAAATGGCAATGGTAATAGATGATCGTTTAAAGGTGTGGGAAGACAAGGATCAGCCCCGTGTCCACGTAGTTCCTGCATTCACTCCATATTATGCTCCTCAAGCTGAGGTACCACATCTTTGTTTCCTGGATGGTTTTAATTTTTAGAAAATGACTGTGTCCTTATTGATATCAATATTATTTTCAATCTAGACTGCGAATGCTGTTCCTGTCCTTTGTGTAGCAAGAAATGTGGCATGTAATGTCAGAGGTGGCTTTTTCAAGTGAGTTGAATTATCATTGTTTGTTTAAGCTCTTTGTCATTGGATATGTATAGGTTTAGTCCTTTCCTTTCCTTTCCTTTTAGTTTTCTTCTGGATTGATCTTTTGTGTAATATTCTCTGTTACTCTTTAAACAATCAGAGAGTACGATGAAAATCTACTACGAAGAATATCTGATATTTTTTATGAAGATGAAGTTTTTAACTTACCGAGTGCACCAGATGTGAGCAACTACTTGATTTCAGAGGTATACCAATACTCTTTTGTATATCAGGCTGCTATCCAAATTAATTATTGATGTCAATATAAAATTTTCAGGATGCTAGTTTTATACCCAATGGAAATCCAAATGGTCCAGTTGCTGAGGGAATGAATGGACCTGAAGCTGCACAACGATTGCAGACTCTGGTAGTTTTTTGCATTCATTCCTTATTTTCCGTGTAATGTGTAGTTCCTCTCTGCTTGGCAACACATAATGGCGTAAATTTATGTTCATAATTTGTCCTCATATTGTTAATGATCCTTGTCCATATTAACCTACGCTATTCTGTCCAGGGTGAGAAGAATGTTATGAATGCTGTTTCCCATGCCACTGCTAACAACTTTGAGTTAAGGTCTGAAAGCTTTAAAATTCCTACAGCACCTCTTGCAAGTACTACTGCTCCATTTACAAGAGGAGTATTACCATCTGAAAGTATGGATTCTTTATCATAAATATTTTTATTCTTAGGATGTATTGTACGATTTTGATTCTTGAAACTACCGTATATATTAATATTTCATTTATTTTACCAAATTAAATTGCAGAACCCAGTTTGCTAGGTGATCCATTTCGAAGAGAAAGCAGATACTCAGTTTCAAAAGAACCACCTCTATTGTCTAGATTGCCTTGGCAGGCCCCTCTTTTGCAGCCACAAGGTGGTCAGTTAGGTGAAGATGATGCTAACAGAGGGGATCCCAGCAGCCGAATGCCTGGAACAATCCCAGAATCTCATCTATTTGACCGACAGCGAGGTCTTCATAACTCGGTCAGTCATAGTGCATCATCTTCAGTTCCTGCAGGAGTATCTCATGCGAATCAAGCAAAAAACGGAGAGGTTTTCATATGACCTTTATAGTGTATCTTACCATGAGATTTCCCACTTTAACCATTGACTCATTGGTAAATTTTCACTGTTATAACTTGTACAGGCTCACTCAGGTTGTGACGTCCAAAAACAAAGCCCTTTCCCACCAAATCAGTTTGCAGGTTTATTTTTGCACAGTTCCAAGTATTACTGGTTATTGTGGGCTTGTTTGATTTGTGTTTTATGTAATAGAGATGGTATTTTAGTTGGTATATTCTGTACCATTCAGTAAGGATTCTTTGCTTATATGCCATTCTTCCCTTGCTAAACGACAGGCAATAGATGACTGTCCTTATTTTGTGCCTCCAATCTGTTCATAATTTTCCATTTGGATCACACCTGTAACTCCAGATTGAATCCTATAGAAAAACATTCATATGCACATTTTCTAAAGATAGATCATAGGAGAAACCTGATTCGTTTGGTTACTGTTTGTTATCTGTGCTTAAGTAATGTTCTATCTTTTTTTTGGTGTCAATTTTGGAATGAGATACACAAGCCTTGCACAAACTCATGGAATTGTAACACACTTCTAAAAGTAGGAAAATGGACTATACTCTCATTTAATCGTATATCTGGTAACCTGTAAAGGTGGAACATGAACATATTTTCCATGATTTTTCGTTCTACTTTTTACACATGTATGATTTGGTAATTAATAAACTATTATCTGCCCTGTTCAGTTTGGTTGTCTTTTTTTTTCTCGGTAGGTTTTGGTGTGAACAACATTCCATCATCGCCAAATAATAAAGATCTCAAATGTGATGGTGATAAAGTGAATCTGTTGCCATCTTTCTCGATTAGTGTGCTTCAAGAGATTGCAAAAAGATGCAGGTCAAAGGTAAACACCGTTGTTTTTCCAAGTAATATTCTTTTTTGTCCTTTCTGTTTCTCCAGGCACCATCTTATATGTGCTGGTATTCAGGTTGAATTTAGGCCTGTCGTAAGTACGAGTGATGATTTGCAGTTCTCCGTAGAGGTCAGTATCAAATTGTTTGTAGGTGTCGTTTAAAATTTCTTTTCAAAATGCTTTAGTAAACCAAAGTAGGAACATGATTAGTGGAGCTCATAACAGAGATTAGGATTCTTCTCTGTGTATTACTAGGTTTCTGGTTGAAACTATCCTGACATTGGTTATTCAGTATTTAACTTATAAGATGATCATTTTATGTATTTAGATTTTAGAAATAGTAAGAAATTTTTCGGTCAGGTTGGAGTAAATATATTGAAATTGTAAGAGATATATGTGGCTTGTTAGTCTCCAAAGCATTATCAAGTTCCATTGGGAGGACATTCAATAGCTGGAGAGATGTAAAAGTCAGACCATCTGATCTGCTGTTAGTCATTTTTAGTGTTTGAGTTTTGTGGACTTTTAGAGGCTTAATAATGAGCTGAATCAAATTGTAGGTTTTCTTTACTGGTGAAAAGATTGGCTCCGGTATGGGAAAGACTAGGAAAGATGCCCAGCAACAGGCTGCAGAGAATGCCCTTCGTAGCTTAGCTGGTAAAGCTTCTCATTCGCCACTCTCCTCTGTCACGTGTTCAGTTATTCATTTGTCCGGGCCTGTGATTATAGATTATGATTGCTGTTGAAAGTAGTGCATATGTTAATGTTATGTATGATTGATATACTGAATTGATATTGCTACTGAGATGTAGTTTGGTTTTTGCAGAAAATTATATATCTTATGTGGGACCTCATTCTGCTGCTGTGGATAATAACGATTTTGATAGACTTGTTCTGGAGAAAGAAAATGGATTTCTGTGGGACATTGTAAAGCCTGAATCAGAAGAACTGCCAGTTAATAATGGGTTCCACATACAACATAATTCAGAAGTTGACAATACTTCCCATGGTTGATCTGATGTACTTTGCTCAAAACATCTGGGATGCCTTAAAATGATATGCGTGGATGTTTCAAGATTAGGATTAGTGATTATCTTGAGATAAACCACTCCTTGTAATTTACTGCCACCAGGTTTGGGAGCAGTAAAACAAGGGAAGGGTTGTTTCATTCCTCAGCTGGCCTCTTCTGTGCTTCTGAAATCCATTTTGGAGGTAAATTTTTTTTTATCTATCATCCCAAGTTGCGAACTGCTATCTAAGAACCGTGTGTACACAATTTCATCACAAGTAATACCGTTTCTTTTTATTGTTGCCGAATGACATTTTCTGCTTGAAATATCAAGAATTGGTAGGATCTAGTCAAGCCTCGTAATCTAATTGTTAATGCTTGTGTCCGACTAATCATGTTGAAATATTCTTCCATAATTTGCTGCTGACTGTTCACATATCTCAGAATTTTGTTTATAAACTTTATGTGTTTTTTTATTCAGCAGGTGCTCCCTGTCATCTTCTCAGATGAACTAAATTGTTTCTTGCTTAAGTCTCACATATCCTGGCAGGTTGCTGAGCTGGGGTATGAGCAGCGCTTCCTCCAATCAAATGAATCATCAAACCACAAAATAAGCATCCCAACACTCCCAAGGTAAAAATTGTCGTTTTTCTTTAGCAACAAAACATAAGATATTGGAAGAATATTTCCTTGAAAAACGACAAGAATCTGACTGGAATTCAACAAATATTTGAACATCTATTTCCTTTTGGTTTTAGTGGAAAATTTCTTTTTAACTTTTTGACATGTTGTTTATGTATAGGCAAGACAGTTTGATCCCGAGGAAGCATGATAAAAGTTCAAAGGAGTATCTCGTCTTGGTGGCATCTGAGCAAAACTGATACGTGGAACAAGTTCAATGACTATTTTTTTAACCCAACAATATCTTGCAGGAATTCATCTAATGAGATCATCATCCTTCACTTGTAAAAGAACAATTCTTTGATGAAGCGATGTATCTTCTAATTTCCATCTTGTATACATCCTGTTACCTTTTTTCTCTACATGTAAGTTTACATTGATTTAGCAAAAAACAGGGACGAAGAAGTCATTTTCTTCATGCCCCCATTCCAGGTACAGCGTAGCAATTCTTTGCTGGGTTTGCACAACGATAAACACTGTGTATACAGATGGGAATATAACTACGTTAGGGCCTGGCTCTAAACTTCCACAAAATATTTTTTACACTCACTTTTATAATTGTATTTAGTTGTACACGTAGCTAATAGTTGTGTATAAAATAATTTGGTGGGTGTTTATAGATGTGTTCTTGGAGGAATTTGCCATGTGTAGCATATGGTTATTCCAGCTGTTGTAATGGAATAGTGTGATTGTGTCGCTGCATTTTTATTCGCAAATGATGATCAAGATTTATCACATGTTATCAGAATTTTATTCCTTTTCTGTTAAAGCGGTAGCTTTCTGCTTATAATTTTTGCAGAATGATGTTAGGACCATATGACATATCAGGTCATAAATAAGGTTTTCACCATTTGCAGCAAAGCAATTATTAAAGTCACATGCAGAAAACTAGAAAAGAAAGATGGCTAGTAATATATCGTTTCTTTTTAAAATTTGAGATAGTTTCTCAGTTTTCGATTTAATTTATATTTTTCATTTGAATTTGAATTTTTGAATCTCCCATTCAAATTCAAATCATCAAAAAATAAGAAATACGATTTCACCATCATTTCCATTTTTTCCCTTCTTTCAATTTCTGCCTATTTTACTGATTTGTACGTGTCATAATGATCGAAATTGAAAGCATTCTCCTTGCGCATCTCTGTCGTGGCGATATCCTTCTTTTCGTATATGCTTTGTATTTTTGGAATCAAAACACTGATATTTATTCTGTACGTTCTTCAAATGTAATATATTCTCTAGTTTGTTGTTACTTTTTTGTTGTACCCTGGCAATATGATTACTCTAATTTTTGTGAATGTTTAAACAACATTTTCATGATTTCATTACATGTGTTTTGGTTCGACGATTTCATATTACTTTAATAAAATTGTTTGCGCTGATTTTCAAATTTAAAAAAACATTTCTGCTAACTCAATTTCTTATTGGATCATTTTCCTATGGTTCCTTTGTTTTTCTTCGTCATCTACGATGATTATCGAAGTACAAAGACACTTTTTCAGTGCTTTAATTTCAAAACTCCATTTTCTGATTTAACAGTTTTAGATTCAAACTGTTTTTTTGCCGAACTAACACGGTAATTTTCATTCCTTGATTTAAGTTTGTGTTGTTTTTCTCATGCTGAAGTGCATTTTGCATGATGTGGCGTGTTACTATATTTCAATTGTCTCTATTCCCAGACAGTTGGTGTAGTTTAATGATGTGTATATGAAAAAATTATCTGTAACATTTCAATCTTTTTTTCTATCTTAAACAAAGATGTTAATTGTTTCGATTACTTCTTTATTTGTTTGTATCTATTATAATTATAATTGAGACTTTGATGTAAAACTATTTAGAATCTGAATCCATGCTATTGTGATATTCAATCTACTGAAAATTAAAAACTTTTACGAATCTCTCTTTATGCATATGCATCTATCAGGGAAGAAAGAAATAAACAAATTTTATAACAAGTAAATAAATAAATAAATAAATAAATTAGGAAACTCAGTATAAATAATCTAAATTTATGCATAGAATGTGGAAGGAAACTCAGGTTTAGAACTATTTATTATTTTTTTATATTGTGGCGGTGTACATGTTGAATCACCCACTTAATAAAAATAAACAAATTTTATAACAATTAAAAAAACTAAGTTCATACATAAAATGTGGAAAGACAGGTTTAGGATTGTGTATTGTGTTTTTATTTATATATATATATATATATATATATTTTATTTATTTATTGTGGCATACTGAATCACTGATAAGTGGAATATTATGTGTATTTTGTGTGGTTAACATAATTATTTTATTATTAATTAAGTGCCACTATTTTATTATTTCCACTTATTTTATTTATGTCGCCTTTTTACTGTGATATTTCGTTTCTTTATTAAATACAAGTAAATAGGCAATTTTGGGAGCACGGGATAGGAAATCGAGAAGTAGAGAATCAGAAGCCGCGCGCTCAGAATGGAAAGAGGATGATTGAGAGAGAAGATGGATTGTTTCCTTGTGGAAAAAGTCAAAGCAAGGGGGGACGAACCTGGACAGGAAAGAGAGGGAGAGAGAAAACAAATGAAGAAAAAGAACGCAGCAGGAGGGAGAAAGGTGACGGGGATTTCTGGGAGAGAAAACAAGAGAACATATTTTTTTTAATCTTTGACGGTGGTAATCTTTATTCGAACAATATTTTGTGATCGTGCATACTATGGCCTCGCGTAGAGGCTAAACTATTTTCTAATCCGAGAAAACCCGAACCTGAGATGCTTCATCGTTTCTAATAGTAACGTATTTCTGTCCTAATTCGTCTTTCTCGTTGTTTGTTTATATGCTAAGCATAGTTCGAATTATTGTTTATGTGAGTCTGATCATCTTGCATGCTTAATATTCGTTCGTAGCTAAATTACATGCTATAATCCGTAATTGTTATTTGCGTGTAATTGTGGTAGCGAATAGAGTTTGTAGCTCTAAGGACAGCGAGTTCTAGATTGTATGATTCGAACGTTTCGTTTTCATAGTCTAGTTCACCCTATTGGTTTGGCTCGTTAATGCGTTGCATGAATTGAATCCTAGATACATATTTTGGGGTTATTCGTGGGATAGGTTAATTAGGGGTCGTACTCGTTAATTAACTAAACCTAAGAACCAATTCGGGCTAGTTTGGTCGTACCACTAGCTTAGGGGCGAGATTCGAGATAAGACAGAAGTATTAGTTGCTATTACGAAGAAGTATTTCAGGGGAGGTTATCCTTGGGTTAGATTGTTTCTATCCTTGTTGTCAAATTCATTGTGTTACATTAGTTGTACTTTTTGCTTAAGTTACGTATTAGTGAGATATCCAATATTCCCCCCCTATTGTGTTACCGTTTTGTTTCGCACAAATAATTCAATTCAATTACATCAGTTCCTTGTGGGATCGATCAATAATGAATAGATATTATATAAATATGTAAAACTTACATTAATTATTATTCAATTTAATTTAATTTTTGGTACTTTTGGTTAAATATTTAGTATTTGTAGTTAAATATTTGATACTTTAAATATTTTTTTATATATAATACAAATAATTTAAATAGTAAAAAAGAGTATTTGATATCCCTATAAAATAATATGATGTCATTAACTTTATTTATTTTTAATCTAAATGAGATTTTTAATATTCTTGATCAAAATTATAAATAAGTTCATGTTTAAATATTTTTATGCGTCTATTCAAATATTTTTTGTATTTTTTTTTTAAATTTTTTGAACTTATTTGTAAATTAACACGAAAACAATTCCACATCCACAAACCTATTAAAATATTTATTTACAATTAATACATAATTTATTATTAATAATCCCGCGTATTATGCGGATTTTACACTAGGCCCTATTATACTAATAGGGAGTTCAAATATGATGATATGTCGTCTTTAGGTTAATTTGGATGATGTGTCCCATTCTCATTAAGTGCATATATATGTATAGTAATTTATTGTATTGATGTGTCATTTTTCTATTGATTTATACTTAATATGTAGCATCCAAATGACATCTTAATCTAGAGTTTAATTAAAAAAAATATTGCTTAGAAGGTTTGAATCTTGGACCTCTTGATTAATCTCTATGTTGTTTATTAATTAAGTTAATCTATAAATCTTTAAATACTTTGAATCTTTATATTATTAATTACATCATAATCTCTATTTTTTATAATATCTAACATTTTATCGTATGATAATTTTTAAACATAATATTATATTTAACTTAAGCCTATAAATATATATAGAAAAAATTTGTGATTGTATCAACTTTTATTTTTTTTATTATATTTGAGAAAATCATGGAATATATATATTTCACTATATTACATTAATTTTTGTGTATTTCAAAATATAGAATTTAATAATATTGATGAATTGATTAACTAAATCTTAATAATTATGTGATTATTTAATTTACATATTGCCTTGAAAACACAATAATTTTATTTATTTATTTTATTTTATTAATAAGCATTAAGTCTATTATATATAACCTTGCATATTTGAAAATTTAAAATAATTATATATTATATATTAATCGAGCACTATATTTATGATGCATGATTTAAATAATATTTATATATAAAATATTACAAAAAAATCCGCGTAACACGCGGAAACTACACTAGTATATATATAAAGGAAAAATCATCAGCTACAGATAGACATGGTACAGTTAAATAGCTAAATATTCTTGATAGAATTTCGGTCCCAAAGCTTTTATTTTTAATAATATAGCATGCTCTATGGAATAAGTGTTTGCAATAAGCTATTGTCTATTGTAACTTACTTATTTTCTGTCTTACACCTGCATATTAGGTCCTTAATTGCTTGCAATTGATTCACAGCAACGCTTATCGGCATTCGTTCCTTAGGCAGAGAAATTGAACATGAGACTCCAATTTTCATAGCTGAAACCAAATAGTCTATTTTACTACCTCCTCTCTGCTTGAAATCAGTTCTGTGTGCTGCTAAGATGTCTCCTGTTTCATCTACTTCTCTCTCTTCTCCCTCCTCTAAAATCAACGAAGGGTCCAAAACCTCCATAACATGGTCGGGCAACGCCGTGGCGACATATTTGTGAATGTTTAAACCGTCGTTGAAGATATCATCCGTCGGTCTCTTGCCCGTAAATAGTTCCAGCACGAGTATTCCGTAACTAAACACATCCCCAAGAGTTGATATTTGAGAGCTTGCACCATATTCTGAGAGTTTTCACCACACAAACCGTTAATATGTAATGAATTTATAACACTGAATCATCATATTGATCAAAATATACCTGGAGGGATGTAACCGATGGAACCCTTTAGCTCTGCTGTTACACTAGGATGTGTCAAGGGCCTGTCTGGCTCTTGTAATAGGAACTTCGATAATCCAAAATCAGCAACATGGGCCGTCAGATCTTCATCTAAAAGTATGTTACTCGGCTTCAAATCACAATGAATTATCGGTGTATGGCAATGGTTGTGTAGATAATCTATTGCGTTAGCTATATCTATAGCTATGTTCAGCCTTTCCATGAGATCGAGAGTCTTCACTGGAAACGAGTTTCTTGCGTGCAGCCACTCGTCTAGGTTCCCATTGGGCATCAGCTCAGAAACTAGACACTTGAAGTCATTACCATGATGATCAGAACTTGAACAAACAGTTATGATCTTCAAGAGGTTTCTATGCCTCACACTCTTCAAAATAGAGCATTCGTCCATGAAACTTTTAGTAGCACCTTTCTGTTTAAGGTTCAGTACTTTGATTGCCACAGGTGAACCATTCTCTCCAAGAACTCCCCTGTATACTGATCCGAAACTGCCTGAACCAATCAAATTGTCTGAAGAGAATCCGTTGGTAGATCTGTATAGTTCTCGGTAAGAGATCCCTGATTGCAAATCATTTGAAGAAGGTGTCTTTCTTGGCTTTCTTACTAAGTAAAGACGGATTAAGAAACATGCAAGGACAAGGGAAACTACTACGGAAACAGTGACACAGATTATCAGTTTGGGGTTGTGGGTTTTGTCTGATTTCTTGATATTTATTGAGCATGGCGGAAGATGAAAGATTGGAGCTCCTCCACAAAGGTGTTTATTCCCAACAACAGAGACCACACTGGCATTCGAGAAAATCCCCCGATTCGACACTTCCCCATCCAAATCATTGTGTGAAATATCAAGTTTCGTGACAAATGGAAGCCTTTCAAGAAACTGTGGTATTGTCCCTGATAAGTTGTTATTTGAGAAATCAATCACTTCTAATCCTCTCAGTGCTTCCAAACGTGGGATTGATCCATTGAATTGATTACCTCCCATGAGCAAGATCTCCAAACTAAGGCAACTACCAAGACTACCAGGAATTTCACCTGATAATTTGTTTTCAGAAACATCAAATTCCTTGAGATTTACTAGCTTGCTGACATCACTAGGCAACGGACCAGACAACGAGTTTCGTGCAAGGCCTACGAAAACCGAAAGAGAAGAGAGACTCATCACTTCTTTGGGTATCATCCCCGTTAGATTATTGCTAGAAAGATTCAGTTCAAGTAGACTTGAACAATTTCCAATTTCCGATGGTATGCTTCCTTGAAGCCTGTTGCTGTCTAGTTTTAGCAAACTCAGTTTGGTCAAATTACCAAACGAAAATGGAATCTTTCCAGTGAGTTTGTTCCCTGTTAAATACAGCTGTCCAAGGTTACTGAGCTTTCCAATTTCCTCAGGTATGATTCCTGTCAAGTAGTTCCCTTCAATACCAAGAAGTGTCAAATTTATCAAGTTCCCAATACCTAAAGGTAGACTTCCATGCATCAGATTACCACCAAGTGTAAGAATCTCAAGCTTCGTCGAAAGATTAACAATCATTCCAGGAAGTTCCCCACCAAAAAAATTAGTAGACAGGCCCAAAACTTCAAGGTTAGTACAGTTTGTCAAGAAAGAAAGGAAATTCATGTCACCTTTCTCTGCATTCCCAAGATGATTATCATCAAAGTTGATCCTGTACAAATTCGGGAGCCTCCCAAGACCAGAAGGCACTGTCCCTGTAAGGCGATTCTCAGCGAAATCGAGCACTTGAAGGCGCGAAGCATTGGATAGTGAATCAGGTATACGCCCTGTGAAGTTATTAACCCCTCCAGCAAAAACTTCAAGATGAGGGAATTTTAGACCAATATCAGGTGGGATTTCACCCTGGAGTCGATTCTGTGTAACCGAAAAGTAAGTCATTGATGATAAATTGTAAATGGAAGATGGCAACTCGCCGGAAAATTGGTTTCCATAAACGTGAAAGATTTTCAATCCAGAGAGGCGGCCAATTTCAGGGGGAATGCTGCCCTGTAGATTGTTGAGAGCTAGGGAAACGCCCAAGAAACCAGACGAAAAGTTTGCAATCCAGGCAGGAAAGCTCCCTGTAAGATTGTTGCTCCCTAAACCAAGATATTGCAACTGCGATAAGAAACTAAGCTGCAAGGGAATCTTTCCTGAAAGCTGGTTATATTCGACTGCAAGAACTGTGAGCTCTTTGCAGTGACTAATATTAGAAGGAATCAATCCGGTGAACATATTATAAGTCAAATTTAGATGTTTGAGGCCTGATAGAAACCCGATTTCTTGAGGTATTTCTCCCCGGAAACTATTGTTTCTGAGGTTTAATCCTGTGAGGGAAGTGAGGTTACCTATGGAAGATGGCAATGAACCCAGCAATTTTTGCGATCTCAGGTCCAGAAGAGTGACTCTTCTGGTGAAGGGATCGCATGTAATTCCTTTCCAGTTGCAATGATCCGAGGAATCATTCCAAGAAGCCATTATTCCGAGTGGATCATCGGCTATTCGGTTCTTGAAATCGAGCAAAGCCATTAGGTCAGTTGCATTTCCCCTGCTTGGATTTTGAGCAGAATTTAGAAGAGGAATGATCATCAATTGAGCGAGAATTACAGGAAAGAGATGCACCGAAAACAATTTCATTGTTATTTTTTTGGAAATCCAGGGTGGAATAGAGTTAAATTTTAGTAGAGATATTATTAGTGGGAGTTGTAGCTTTTGTGTACACAAGGTGTATGTTGAAATGCTGTGTTTATTATCCATGTCGGAGAGAGGACTTTGATTCAATGGGTAGCACAGCATTAATGAAAATTGGTTGCCTACTCTAATAAATTGATGTCTATCCAACTTACATTGGCAATTTGTTAATGAGACCTTTTGTTGATCTTGCTGCTATTTTTAGATTGGAATTATTTTTTGTTGAAAACATTTCACAAGATTATTTTAACTAAGTCTGATCCAGAGCCAGAGGGCTTCGTTATTACCTTTCAAATTCCTCCAACAAATTGATTTTCATTAAAAATAAATTCTTTTCGTTTTCATCACTTATATCAATTTATATGTACATATTATAAATGATGTAATATCATATATCCACACATATTTAAGTGTATAAATTGATGCGATCATTTCCGCATTATTTGTTGGTCCCACGAGTTATAATAAAGAGAAACTTGAAACAGCCTTCTAGGGAAAATCTAGAAGGGGGTTGAATAGATTTTCCCACTTTTTCCAAAACAAGAAAATCAATTTAGGACACCAGAGTTTACACAGCGGAAATCAATTTTAAATTCAACTTTAAACAGATCAAAAACAATCTGATAATAAGTCTGATTGTGAATCTGAAATTGAACTTGATTAAAAGTTGTGATTGATTATGAACAGATAAGTAAATGAAAGCAGTAAAGAACACAACAATTTATAGTGGTTCGGATATAACTGATCCTACATCCACTCTCCTTCTTCAACTTGAAGAAGAGTCTCTTCCACTACTTACTTACTCACTTGTCAACATACAACTTACAACTTTACAATGATGATCTTCTAATTTTCAATCTATCTTCAACTCCTAAACTTTTCTGGAAAATCTAACTATATAGTGCAAGAAATGTGTTGAAGATGTACAAAAAAATGTTCTATAAACACTTAGAATTTGTGAAAAACTTTTTTGAAAACTTGTGTGAACTTTTGGAAAACTTGTGAATTCTCAAAGTGAAAGTGCAGAATGAATTCGTTGTATTGTAAAATAAAGTTATGCCTAGACCTATTTATAAGCCTGAGAGACAGTTAGTTTGTTAATTGGTTGTAACAAACTAAAACTGCCTAACAAACTTAATCTTGATAACTGCTTTTCATCTTCAGATGATCTTGCTCCTAGTCGTCTGCAGCTGACTTGGTGAAGACTTGCCTTTCTTATTCTACTCAGCTTGTCTTGACCTCGTCTGAGCTCTTCATAATTGTCTCCCCCAGATGACCTGTCTCAAGCTCGTCTCCAAATGACCCTACCTCTTCAATCCTCAGCTGACTTATCCAGCTCTTCCTAGTCTGATCAGCCTAGTACTGGATCTTCACCTCAGCTGTTCTTTGAAGTTGACTGATCATCTGAACTTACCATTTTTAACTCATCAAAACTTCATCTGATCTAACATTATTTAACCCATTTTCATTTTTTTTTAAAATAGAAAGATCGTGATTATTTTCTTACGTGGCCCAACATTTTGCTCTAAACTCTGTTATGTAATTCAAACCATTTTTTCAGAATAATTTTTTTAGAAGGAGCTATTGAATTTTAAAGAAAAATAATAAATTTATAAAATGCACTTTAAAACAAAATCTTGAATTTGTAGCCTGTGGGTCATTAAAATGATGCTTCCCCGTCTCTCATTAAATTATTCATTTTGTTAAAACGAACATTTCAATATATATATATATATATTTTTTTTTTGGCAAAATAGGAGTATTTTGTTTTTTTGGCAAAATAGTCACCACATATCTCTTTACCATTATCTCTTCTTTCTCTATCGTTTTCTTTCCCATCACATTTTAATATTCACTACTCATTAAATACTATTATTCTTTACAATATATAATCATGAGACGGACCAGATGATATATAATTTATCTTCCATGCTTAAATTCATATAGTAACTTTTAAAACCTAAAAAGTAAAACATATTCTATGTCATATCTGATTAATTTTATTTTATAAAATATCTATATTTTATTCACACATCAATATGAGTATAAACCTGTGTACTGAAGTTCTTTTTAATATTTAATAAGTAATCTGAGTATAAAAAATAAATTTAAATTATTATGTACGTTTTATACCTATACAAGTTCAAGCCCATTTCACGAGTTGGGAGTACGTTCACTAAGTTTATTTTATTTTATTTTATTTTTTTGATCGGCAAAAGAAAAATATTATAAAACTTGGGGTACAAGGGGTACTCCAACCCTTACAATATTTTGGACACACAAAATCTTTCCTTTAGCTAATTCTAGGATTCGAACACCATTCTTGGAATGTTACATGGTTAATGAATTTTTCTCGTACTACAAGCCATGATCACGCCTTTGCCTTAATATCCATAAAGCTTTTCCGAGTATTGATCGCCTTTCCTTTAAATACATGATCGTTTCTCATCCTTCAAATTTCACACACAATGGCAGCCCACACCGAAACTAAATACTCTTATCCGCATTCCCAGGTATGATTCCATGTTGCATAAAGTGTATGTAAGGGTTATAATGTGGTACCATTCCTGTCCATTTGTAATACCAGCACCACAGCTCCCTACAAAGTTTATTTGAAAACATAAAAATATATTAATCGTTGTGCTAGTATGAATGAGTTGACTATTTTTTTTTTTTTGTTGACAGGGAATGAGTTGACTATTTATGAATGAGTTGACTATTTTTTTGTTGACAGGGAATGAGTTGACTATTTTTTTTTTGTTGACAGGGAATGAGTTGACTATTTCAGTCAAAGTAATCTGAAGCAATGAAAACGTATTGTTCATTATTATTTTAGTCGACTAGTTTCGTTCTTGACAGGAAAGCAATTTAAATAAATGCATAAGATTTCAATATATCTATATCTATATAAAGTCAATATAAAATGTCACGATGACATCGCATAAGCAATTTTATATTTCATATTTTATTTTAACAATGACACTCTAAATATCGAAATTAATCTTATGCCCATAGGTGGACATCAATTTATATATTCACCGCTTATATGACATATCAATCACCTATCATGTGATGCCACATATAAAGGGGAGCCCACTATTATTTAATTAATTACTTATATATATATATATATATATATATATATATATATATATTTTATTTTATCGGTAAATGTTAGTTGTTAGCGATTAGAAATTAGTTCACCGAGTTTGCTTACAATTCCAAATTCTCCAAGCCTCCTTATACCTCCCACTCCAATTCGTTCCCAAAGGGAATCGAACTCAAGTCTCCCATTTAAGTGAGGAGCCCGGTGGCCAAGTGAGCTAAAACTAATTACTTATTTGACATCACATGATTGGTGGTGGACATATAAATTGGTGCTCACCTGTGGGCATAAGATCAAATCCACTCTAAATATACTAAATTGTAGGAATTAATAATTAACATGTGACGAAGTGGTATAGCTCAAGTGGCTAGAGCTCTACTACCTATGACATAAAAGTCATGGGTTCGAGTCACCCTTTGCCCGATTAAAAAAAATAAAAAATTAACATGTACTTTGGATTAAAGGTAATAAAAAAAAAAGAATAAATAGATATTAATTATGGAATTTGAGCCTAATTACAAATTCAAGTCGCATTAGATCTGCCTGTACTATAAATTAAAGGTAATAAAACACACTAACAAAATAACAATAGGAATAATAGATATTAATTGCGGAATCTGAGCCTAATTACAAATTTAATTCACGCATTAGATCTGTTTTATTAATCAGCTCATGTGTCTAAAAGCGTTCTTTGAGAGGTCAAATAACAACTACAGCAACTTGATCAATTATTTATAAGGATTCAACATTTTCCGTCAAACACTACCTTAACGGAATCAATTATATATCTATGTATATAATAGCATGTCCTTTCCATTATCTAACTAGTAGAAACACGAAAAAAAGCTGGTCTTTTGTGTTATACAGTGTTATTATTTTTTAAAAAATTAAGAATATCATCATGAGTTGAGTTTAAATTTAGGTAATTAGGATGTAATTTTTATTTTTTCCCATTTAAGATCCAATTTTTATTTTTTTGTCTCAACTCAAGACCCGATTAATTTGTCTTTATTTCAATTTTTTTTTTCATAAATACTTAAAGTATAATAACTTTTTTTTAATCAATTTTTAAAAATAAAATTTTAATTTTTTTTATTTTTTAATCTAGGTGATGAATGTGAATATTTATAATAAATGTGGTGGGAATAATATAAAAAAATTCAAAAAATATAACATATATTTGAGAATGTAGATAAAAAAATTATTCTCTATGTAATAAAAACTATTTTTTTATAAAAAAAATAGCAGTGTATGATTTGATATAAAAAAATAAAAAGAAAATTTGGGCCTTAAATTAAGACATAATTAATGAATGAAATTGGATCTTAAATTGAGAAAATAAAAATAAAAATTAGACCCTAATTTGAGACACTTTATAATTCAATACCTAAATTGAGACTTAACCTAAAAATTGAGTCTTAATATGAATTTTTTTCAATTAAACATATGAATTATCAAATATTTAATAAAAAGTATCAATTTTTTTTAATGAAATTAGAAAGTGGAACACTGTAAATTTATGGTGTATACAAAACACATAAAATATTGCCCAAGAATAAAAATAAAATTAAACAGATTATGAAGAGTGTGTCCGGAAAAAAAAAAGAAAAAGAAAAGAAAAGAAAGATCCATTAAATACCGGGTTTGTTTGGTTGTTTTCAAATCGGATCAGGCATCTTCTCTTTTCGAAGATCAAGAGGGTACTTGTATTTTTGTTGGACGGAAAAATAAATTTCAATTTAGAGGTTAAATGTTTGGCTAACGCCTTAATTACATCTTTAGAATAAGTAATGAAAAACAATTGAATACATTTGTAATTTAAGACGGTACCTGCAATTAAAAAATGATTAACTGCAGTAAAAAAAAAGTCACGACTTTAACATTCTAATTATAATTACAATATATTGAAACACTTGAGAGTTTTGAGTCATGTTCGATGTGCACACTGATGTAGGGAAGGGTATGAACAAGACACAAAATTAATGAAATCACAAAAAAAATATCGAATTCACGAATAAAACAATGACGAATCGAATCAAATAATTTTTCGTCTCACAAAAAGGAAGATCCTTTGTTTCATTTCATTTATAATCATCCTTCTTTCAAAGTTTATCTAACTCCTATTTATAAGATAAGCTCAATAAAATTAAAACCTAAAACTATATAAAATATAAATGATAATGAATAATTAAATACAATCACATCTCCATCACAAACATAACCGTTTTGCCTCTAAAAAAAAATTGTATTTTAACGAAACTTTTGGATAATGTCATCATTATTTGGTTTGTATATAATAGCAACTCAAGATCATTCATAAACTTTATTACTGTTGTTGCCTTTTATTCTGTTGCTAATTTACTGTTTGTGAACTTAGAGGGTACGTACTAGCTCAACTCCCGCGGATATTTTTCATATTCCATTTAAAATTACTATTATTATATGAATTATAATATGTAACTAATAAAGTTAAATACGAAAATTTAATGTCAATTAATAGGGTAATGTTAAATAAATGAGTAGGTTTTATATGAACATATTTAATGAAAATAAACCCTATTGAATTACATTTACTTAGTACTTTAAATATTTTTTTAATTGATACTTTAAACATAATAATATTGTATTTTTTATATTAAATATAAATAATTTCAATATAAAAAAATCATTGTTGATCTCCCTTAAAAATAATGAGACACCACTAATCCTAATTTTTTATACTTCTAATGAGATTTTTAATACATTTAATAGAATATTTGATATTTTAAAAATTTCAAAACAGGTTAATGATTATTTTCATTTAAAACTTTGTCTAAATAAATATATCTAATTATTGTATATTCAAGACAATATTAATAAATCAATCACATATTTAATTTAATATATTTAGAATAATAAGATTTAATTAAGCAATTCATCAATATAATAAATATATTTAATTTTCATATTTGAAATAATTGCAAATTAAAGATTTTCTTAAATATATGGCTATCTCAATATGAGATAAAATATAAATTGATACAATAAACAATCACAATATATCTTATATATATTTGCAGGCTTAAATTAAATATAATATTCTGTTTAAAAATTGAGTATACGAATAAAATATTTAATATGAAATACAAATTAATATAAATAAATTTTAATAAAATAGATATTCAAAATATTTACAAATTTATAAATTGATTTAGTTGATAAACAACACACGACTTATGAAAGAGGTGTTCAAACCTTAGTTACTGTTTTTTTTTTTAAATAAATAAATTTTATATATTAAAATGTCAAGGGATGTTACATAATAAATAATACAAATCAATAGAAAAATGACACATTATCAATAAAATAGAATATCACATATACATGAACTTTATGAGGATTTGACACCTCATACAAACTTTATGAGAATTTATCGCCTCATTCAAATTAACCATAAGATGACACATCATCCAATTGAACTCCTTATTAATAATATAGGGGATATCTTATACTCATTTATTGAATATTGTATTAATTTTAAAAAAATTTACTTTGATCAATAAAAATAAATTTATTTTGTATTTAATTTTTATTAATAATTATAACTCAATTAATCATGGAAACATAATTATTTATATTATTATGAAAAATAAAGTTTATTTGAAATTTAATTAATATATATATATATTTAAAATATTTTTAATTTTTAAATTATTAAAATATTATACATTTATGAATATTAATTTTTACAAATATGCTATGCAGAGACTCATTTAGAACACTCTTTTAAAAAAAAAAGAAAAAGAAAAAAGGTACGCCTCCAGTATACATATTGACTAATATTGCTCATCATTTGATAAATTCAAAATTTTCTTTTCTCTTCCATTATTTTATATGAGTTTATAAAATAAATTGTCGTAAGAAATCAGTTCAGGAAAAAATTGACAACATTGTGTTAAAAAACCTTGAAGAACACCTTTAAATATATACACTTAAATTGAATTTCATAATAAAATCGGTTATACTTTTTGTAAAATCAAAGTTTTTTCCCCCCATTATTCCGTTAATATATAGGCCAACACGCAGTAATTTGTGTGTGTATATCAAGGGGGATCTAGAGTGCTTCAACAAGGCAGTTGTAGGAAAATGGGTTTGGAGATTTTTGAATGAGGGGGAGAGGTTATGGGTACGTGTAATTAAATCGAGATGGGGGAGGAGTGGGAGGGGGGCGTTAGATGTGGGAGAGGGAGGAGAGTGTGTCCGATTGGGTGGTGGGGGGAAATTCTCAAAGCGGTTGGTGTGGGGAGCGATGATTGGTTTGGTAAGGGGCTGAAGAGGGTGGTAGGCGATGGAAAGTGTACAAAATTTTGGGATGAGGTGTGGGTAGGTGAAGTTAGACACTTAAAGACAGATTTAGGAGGCTTTATCATCTTAATTTGGATAAGAATAATGTGATCGGGGACATGGGAGAGTGGAATGAGGGTGTTTGGAGGTGGGAGTGGAGATGGAGGAGGGAGTTGTTAGAGAGGGAAGTCCAAATGTTTAATGAGTTTCTATCCATTGTGAATAATGTACAACTTGTGCAGAGGCAAAGGGATGCTTGGAGTTGGCAAAGGAATGCAACCGGAGTTTATACAACAAACGACGCATACGATTGGTTGAGGAAGCACAAGGAAGAAGGAATGAGACTGGTTAGAGAAGACTTCACATTGATATGGAGCAAAATAATCCCCTCAAAAATTCAGATTCATGCTTGGAGAGTGCTGTGGGAGAGAATTCCAACTTCAACTAAACTGGACAGACGAAAAATATTACCTCAAGGTGCAAATCTAAACTGTGTGTTTTGTAATGAGTCACAAGAAACGGTACGACATGTGTTATTTGAATGTGCTTTTTCATATCAAGTTTGGATGGAATGTGCGAGTTGGTTGGGTGTGCAAATAGTTTTCTCTTCAAATCCCTCCATGAATCTACTCTCTTTTAGTAGTATACTTGAAGGGAAGAGAGGGAAGACTATTGCAATTTGTATATGGGAATGCATGATTTGGTTGATATGGAAAGCTCGAAATGCGTATCTTTTTCGGAAGGAGAGAACAGGGGCACACAAGTTGGTGGAGGAGTTGAAATTTAGAGTATGGTCTTGGATTGGTGCTAAGGAGAGACATGAATCATCTTTGGAGTTGAACAGTGGTGTAGGAGCGGGAGAGAGGCACTAGAATTGTAAGATTGAATTTCTTGTAACAGCTGCTTGGAAAAACTGTTGTAACAAACCTACTGGTGGAGTATTTCTTATACTCGCCTTGTTCTATGAAAATTTTACTTATCAAAAAAAAAAAATTTGTGTGTATATATATATATATATATATATATATATATATATATTAATTTTACTAATTACTACTGCAAGCATTACCATGTCCCATCTAGTGGGAAAAAGAAGAGGTGGGATTGCCAATTTTGCCTGATTTTGAAAGCATGATTAATTCGTCTCTTGCAAAAATAAAGCGAAACTGAAAAGGATTGATTAAAATAAAAGAAAAAATATAGGCATTAAATTCATGATGTTTTCAAGTGGATTGAAACTGCTATACATAACAATCAGAAAGTGTCTTCATTACTTACGTATGGCCTATGGGGTTCTATGGGGTGACAACATTATTAATTGTGGCCCGTATCAACTTATTATATTTATGTAAATTACCATATTAGCCCCACTGCTTTAAACAAACCATTGTAATACAACCAACCAAACAAACAAGTTATAATTTTATTTTTATTTTTTAAAAAAGACATATTCCTTACTCTAAATCCTTCTTATTAATGGACATTGAACTCATTAATAAAGTGTTAGTAACACAAATATTTCCCAACTGTCACTCAACATAAGCTCAACAATTAATATATGCGCACGGCCCCAATCGTTGAACTCGGCCAGCCATAGGCGGTCTCAATTTCAACCTCAACCGACCAAGAGCGACCTCGATCGACCAAGGATGACACCAACCCCGGTCACAGCCACTACGAGATCAATTTTAAATAGGAAAAATATCATTCTGGCAACACTTTTGTAAATGTCAAACATACCTTGTATGTAAACAAATCATAAGAATGTCAATAAATCCCCCGTCAGCTGGCGAGACGTGAGAGAACCGCAATCTGTCCAAGTATGGGTGGCGGTACGACCTTCATTTAATGAGCATTAATGCATCCAAAAAGAGGGATAATAGGGTAATATTCTTGCCTTATAAATAGAGCTTTTAACACACAATAATGAGCTCTAAAATCCACATTTAATACTGAGCTTAACAACCTCATCAATTCTCTCTTTCATTTATAATTTTTTTTGCAGTCATTACAAGTTTTAATTGTTGTTCATCACATTATTGAATGTATTAGAGCATTTATTATTCTAATCATTTGACAATATATATATATATATATATATATATATATATATATATATATATATATGATCAAATTCAACAAATTTAAAACGGTTAACAACACAATTTATATTGATGAGTTGGCAACTTTAAGCAAGATAAGACCTCAAAACATTTTTCTTTGGGAGTCTCAATTTTTTTTTATATTAATATAATCTTATTAATAATTAAAAGACAGTTTCATGTTAATTTTAATTATAATTGGAGTATATATTGTGTGGATCTAAAATGAAAAATTATATTCTCTCAGTAAAAAAGGCCATGTTTTTTCTTTTCTTGTTCCAAGAAAGGAAACCAAATTTTATGGGTATAAATAAAAATTGATGAATTATAATTTTTTTTTGTCTTTTATGTGAGGAACGTGAGTTTTTTTTTTCATGGAGGGACTATCAAATGTACGTAGTATATGCAATATTCTCTATATAGTATATATGCATAAATATATTTGAGTGTGTAATTATATTAATAGTAAGAAATTTTATGTTGAGTTTTTATAGTGCCAAAAGTGAGAACATGTCTTGTAAATTTGATATATTAAGTAAAATAGACAACACACTGTCAAAAAAAAAAAAGTAAAATAGACAATAGGTCATCAATTTAATTTTATAAAAACGCCAACTATTTATGTGAAAAACATGTAAATGCTACGTGTATTCAAACAAATATAGTGAATACTAGATCTTAAAATATATTGATTTATTATTTTTATTTTATTTGGACGACAATATACATGCACGTATTAAAGTATACCATTAAAAGGGAAATAGTGAAGTCATAAAGTATTATCTTTCCTTTCTGAGTGAAGTATGGGATAAGAGAAGCATTCATCGGGCGAAACCTGATTGTTCGTCGGAATTTGTAAACTTTCCATAGTAGGTATCATATTTTACTTTTGCCCACTTTTTCGGTTTGCAATTTTAACTTAGTGCAAGTCTTTTTTATTTTCGGGGAAGTATCACTGCAAATTGTTGCAACTGTTAAATAAAATGATTATTTAAATTTTATGGTGCATTTGATTCATACATAATTTTGATTTTTTTTTTTTTGAAAGTCTACATAAATTTTGTTTTTAACTTGAACAACCAAGCTTTATTAAAATATAAAAATAATTTAATTAATCGTATTTCTCATTTCGTCACTTTAAAAGCTTTTCATTTGCTTTTGACACACAAATTAAGAAGTGTAATAAAATAAAGTGATGTGATACATATAGATAAAAAGATGTAACGAGAATGTGTAAAAGTGTATTAAATATATGGTTGAAAATAATAAAAAAAAAACAAGAAACTTTTATTAGCGCAACATAGAAAGGAAAGAAAAAACTCTTATTGGGAGGAAAGAATATTATTTAAACGATGAAAATCTAACATTTTCAAATCCAATTCTGATTCTTCTTGCATCTTCTATTATAAGATAACCGCAACCTATGTTATCAGTAATTAATTATTACAATTTTTAAAATAATAAAATACAAGATAAACCACAAAATAAAAGCAATCAAACAAACAGAAGATTAAACTTGTTCAAAATCTGCTATTGACCATCCAAACAAGGCATAGCTATTGTTTGTGTCACGACAAAGTATTATATGCACTTTATACATTATACATCACTAATATTATTACTAGTAAAAATTAATATTATTGATTCAAAAATTAATATTATCTATATATATATAAAAGTAGAAGTCAGGAGAGAGAAAGTGAAATGTAAGGAGAGAGCAAGTGAAATGCACTTGCCATGTAGTGTAATGATGAGTCTCACTCTCCACTAAAGAGAGTGAATTAACTTTTCTTTTTCTTTTTTACTTTATACCAACAATTTCAAATTTTCATAAATTTTAATCTTAAATCTAATTTTAACACATTATATATCAACTTAATTCTCTTTTAAAATTTTTAATTTAGCATAAGTGTTGCACATATAAAAATAAATTTAGATCTAAAATATTTATTTTATTATTTTTTTTATTTTTTATTTTATTATATGTATTGAATTTAAATAATTTTATTTAAGATTTAATTATATGAGTTGAATTTAAATAATTTAATTATAGATTATATAAGTTTTGTTGAATTTTAATATTTGTAATGAGATTAGTAACTATTAAAAATTATAGAATTAATTAAATAGTTGTATTATATTCATGGATAAACAACATAATTTATATATTAATAAAAAATAATAGTAAAAAAATTAATAAATTAAATTTATATTTTAATTATATATTTAAAATTTATAATATTCAATCCGTGCATCGCACCAGGAGAAATTACTAGTTACTATAAAAACTAATATTTTTAACTAGCGATGTATATTGCACATTGTGTAAATAATTTCTTCTCTCATGTCATTGTGTGTTGAAGTCTTATATGGCAGCGAAAAGGCTTCGAGATTATTCCTTTCTTAGGACCTATAAAAATCAAATTATTGATCCGGTCATTTCCAAGTAACGCTACTTCCTTAATAAAAAACTAATGTAAAAATAAATAATAATTATAATTCAACTTTACAGTTTCTTTTATATATAAATATTTCAACTTTAGTCCTCATTAACTAAAATATTAATTTGTGCATAACAACCCACCACGAATAAAATCCTAATATATTTCCCTTGATTTCTCCTGCGCCGCCATGAAAGCGCTTCTTAATCACTGTCCAAATTCACATTAAAAATCCATGTTGTCCGAGATATTAAACTAGTGGAGTATATTTTTGTTGAGAAAGATGTTTGATTCTTCAAGATTCAAGCAACTGACACTGAAAATCTTTTCTACAATCACTTTTGCGTTGATAATCTTGATCATAATCTTCGCAATATCCAACGTTTCACTCCATTTCAAAGCCTTTGACAGCGGAGTGAATCATAATAACCAGTTGCAGTTTCATCATTCTGTAAGAATTCTGAAAATAACATCGGAATATGATGGAAATTTACACCTCTTACCTCGTCAGCCGGAAGAGTTGGAAATGTTTGAGGTATCTGATTCGACAAAAGCGTTTGATTTTAGAGTGAGGGAGTTCTTTGGCAAAAGCCAGTGTAAAGTTCAAGTCTTTATGACATGGATTTCAAGCGTCGATTCATTTGGAGAGAGACAGTTTTTGGGGCTTGAGAGCCTCTTTCAGACAAATCCCACAAGTTGTTTGATCATCTTGTCTAAATCCATGGATTCCGGCAAGGGTTTCAAGATTTTGGCGCCGTTGACGAGCAGGGGTTTTCGTGTTGAAGCAATGGCCCCTGACTTGTGGGACCTGCTCAAGAACACTCCTGCTGAAAGATGGTTCCATGAGATCAAGAGTGGGAACAAGAATTGGGGGGAAATCCCCCCTGCTCAGAACCTATCAAATTTGATCAGGCTTGCAGTTTTATACAAGTACGGGGGTGTTTATTTGGACACTGATTTTATAATCTTGAAAGATTTTTCAGGATTAAGGAATTCAATTGGAGCACAGAGCATGGATTCAAATGGGAATTGGACAAGATTGAATAATGCACTTCTCATTTTTGACAAGAATCACCCTCTTGTCTACAAGTTTTTGGAGGAATTTGCTTTAACTTTTGATGGGAACAAATGGGGGCATAATGGACCTTATTTAGTCTCTAGAGTGGTCGCAAAAACCGGGGGCTTCAACATTACGGTGTTGCCCCCGGTGGCTTTCTATCCCGTGTACTGGACGAAGGTTGCAGAATTCTTCGTTCGCCCTAATCACGGGACGAATGCAAAATGGGTCGAGGCCAAGATTCGGCAGCTAAACGGGTCGAGTTATGGGGTGCACTTGTGGAATAGACAGAGTAGCGGATTGAATATTGAAGAAGGAAGTATTATAGGGAGATTGATTTCTGACCATTGTGTTGTATGCAATCATCCATCCTTTTCAACATCATAAACCTTAAATTAAGCTCTAGGAAAATCCATAATCTTGTGTAAATTTCTATCAACAAGATTGAGAACTATTTCCTTTTTTCTTAATTTAAAATTAGCATTGCCAACATTACCCAGAGTATATTCCTAATTCATGTGTTATGTTTCAAATCAATTAATCTGATAACCAAGTTTATGATGTCGTTCAAGATTTCATAATCATAATTCTGAATCAAATCTTGGCCTAAAAAATGAACCAAAGACTAAATCTTGGTAAACTATTCAGACTAAAATGAGCTTGCTTAAAGATACTGATCAAATTAGATGGCATATATTTTATAGGTTCCTTGATTATTGTTTTTCTTGGCATGTTTATCATGATTAGTCCCGATAAACTGGTGAATGATTAGGGTATGTGTGGATCTTGATCCATTAATTATTACAATATTGACTATCATTAAAGTCACATCACAAATTAAGAGGATTTTAAGGCATGTTTGGGAGAAGAATGTGGTGGTTTTTTTTTTTTCATTATTTAGGGTTTATATTTGGGGTGAACTTCTCCAACCATGCTCTGCTCCTCGAATTTAAGGTTGAAATTAATCATTAAAATTAATAAATTCTGCAACGTTTTGTGCTCCTCCCAATATTGGAAAGGACGGTAACCTTGCAAACTATATTGTGATTTGAATTTTTTTATTACCTCTAGAATTTAATTTTATATATATTCTTTTCAGTTACTATAATTATTTAAAATTTTGTGATTTTAATTACACTGATTTATATATATTTTGAAATAGTATTTCATACTAAAATAATTAGAGCAAATTTACCATCTTATAATTGAGATGTGATACTTTTATAATTTTTTGTAATATTCAAATTTTAAAAATATTATAAAAACTTGTAAAAGTATTAGATCTCATATATGAAACTGTCTTATATAAATTTTTGTGAAGTAATTAACAAAAAATTGATACTTTTCTAAATGGTTACAAATTAGCATATACATGTTTCTCATCAATACAATTACTGTAACTAATTCCATTTGGATACATTTCAAATTTGTTATTGGACTGAAACGCCCCTCTGAAACTTCCCTTGCAAGATTTATTATTTTATAGTATCTATCAAATCAGTTTGACTTTTCCCCTTTTTCTCTTCCCATTTCTTTCTCACACCCATTCATAGCAAACCCCCAATTCTGAGAAATTGAAGATGAGGGTAGCGACGACGATGAATGGAATCATAGCAAAACTCCAAATCTGAGAATTTGAAGATGAAGGTAGCGACCCACCACTATTCCACTTTCATTGAAGCCGCGAGATACCCCGTCGAGAGTCTACGGTGAAGGCTGCGGAGGGGATGGCGATTCACGGCGGTGACATCCATTTCCGTCGCCTGTTGTCGGTGGCGTTGTTGATTTACAGCGGCGGAGAAAAGACAAAGAGAAGAGTCGGTTGAATTTCTGACCAGCGGAGAGAAGAGTCGGTATGATGATAGGGGTTATGTCGGTTGATGCGAGGAAGACGATATGGACGACGGGTAAGACAGTGAAGAACCGCTGTAAATTACAATGATGTAATTCTTTTTGTTGTTCAGCTTTTTTGATTTGATTATAATGATATAATTCTTTTTGTTGTTCAGTTTTTATTTTATTTGTGTGCTATGCAACTAATTATTTTTATTGATCACAATTAAATTTTCTCCCTGTTTTATGGTTTTCTCTCTGTTTTGTTTTATACTTTTTCTTTTAGTATTTAGTTCTGGGTAGATTTTTTTTCTTCAGCAATGAACAATATTAACGTCCTGTGTTTCTCTTGCTTGGAATGCACTCAAAATACAGGTTTACAGTCTTTTATTTAATAGTTTTACTTATTTTTTCTGGTTGGTTGAGTAGAGGATATTTATGTCTTTTTACAGCTTTTTTTATGTGCTGCAGTGCAATTATTTTGTCTAATGCAATCACACTAGTTAATTTGTACATCCTAATTACTGACCTTATTTTTATTCCACATTATTAACTAATTTATGTGTAAAAAAATATACTATCAAGTTACGTGAATAATCAATATTTCTTGAGCCCAAATGCCTTAGAATTGAATTCATGAAATTATGTCATACTTCCAAAGTTAGGCATATAATTATAATTAAATTGTAGAGGTGTATTAGGCATTAATTTATTTAGGACCAAGTCAAAAACAAATGTTCAAACACGATAATTTCAAGTTATTCCCACGAAATTACATTTATTTCTTGCATGTTTTATGCTGACTTTCATTTTCTAGTATTTATCCACCGTCACTCGCAATTATAATCATGAATTAGATATATTATCCTCTTCCTTCTCATTACGAAACTTCTTTGTCCTATGTGGCGCAACAAATTTTCTCCCCTCTGCATTTCAAGACTACCCATTATTCCATATATATACTTAAAAGTGTCCACCTCATCAATTAACCATTTAACAATTTAACAATTAAATATATTCATTTACAAATCTCCATAAATTCTATATAAAAATATCATTAAACAGATGTACAGTACATTTCTTCTTCATTCTGTATTCACAATTTTTTTATCTTCCACCTCCATTAATTCGCTTCTGGACGCAGAGTCGCAGGCCTCAATCTTATTATATTTTTCTACCCTCAATCTAATTATATTTTTCTACCTCTGCCGGATGAATTGCTTTCACCATTATAGAGTTTCTTCTCCGTCATCTTTAACGGTAATATACGATTTCTTTGATTCTGTGATTTCTTTGATTCTCACACACATAAAATTTGATCAACTAATCCTTCATTTTCATTATATGAATATCAGTTTCTTTTATATTCATACACATTTTGTTATGGAGACAAACAAATTATCTATCTGTTCGATGAAATGCTCCAACCAACCACCACATATTTTTTTATCTGTTCCTGTAAAATTTTTCTTTTGCGACGAAAATATCTTTCAACAAAATTTCTTCTTTGGTTGGTTAACTATGTAATAGAAGTTATTTATTCGATCAATTCAATTTCCTGTATATTTTAATTTTAAAAAAAAGGATTTTTTAAAATTTTTTTTTTTGGCTTAAGCGGTTTATATTAGTTCCTATTTTATCAAAATACGTACCCATTTTCCTTATATACAATTCCACAATTCTAACAACATAAACACTACGTTTATCTAAATTTTTAAAAAGTTTATTTCATTATGGCGTCAGAATTATTCCTTTTAGATGTAACTAGTGCAAATACGCGGGACTGAAGATAAATATTATATTTTTATTTTATATATATATATATATATATTTTTAGAAATATATTATGTATTAAAATTTGATCATTCTTTTATAATTAGTATATGTGATGATCTATGCAATTGCAATTGAAATTAGAGTATTATAAAATTTAGATATTTTTATAATTGTGTATCAGTATTTAATTTTTTTATTCATGTTGTAATTTTAGTTTTTCTCGATATATGCATTTAAACATTTAACTATACATTCAATAACATAGAACATGTTGCTAATATTATCAAAAGAAGAACATCACCACAAAATGTGTATTTTTACAGTGTAATAACTCGCACAATAATATTAATGAATAGGTAAAATTAAAACGATTAAATTATTATTCACAAGTTTCTAAAGACTTCTCTGTAGACAACATTGGTTATGTGGTTGCATGGTTTCCCTTCATCATCGAGACATAGTATTTTCAATTTTATTTTTACTTAACTCTGGAGATAGCAACATAGAGTTGACCATGTGTAAAAACGGGTCGCGGAAGGTATAACCACACAGTGGAAAGAGATTGTCCCTGACTTTTGTTTATCGTCATCGCGAAGCACAATAAGATTGGAAATTGTCTCCTTTGAAACCTAATAGCAGACGTTTCATCTGAATTAGTTAGGGTCATTCTTGGAATGTACACTTTACCTCCAATTTATCTTCCAGAAATTATTCTTGCCTCAATAATGTGCTTTCCCCGTCTTGCAACGATCAATATCGTTCTATTACACAAACCTGCTTTCTGATCAATATTGCGTAGTAGCATTATCGACACACCAATCTTTAAAACCAGACAATGTGATTAGGAAGGCCAGAACACTTAATTAAGTTCAAATCCCTATATTACTAATAGGGAGTTGATCTAATCCTATGTGTCACTCATACAAGAGTTTGACATAGGTGTCATAAAATTATTAAGTTGAGGACATGTGTCAATTATTTTTTTAATATTTTTCCTTAATATTTCCTTTGGTTTAATCCTACATGTCATTCCCTTTATTTTCTCAATCACATTAATACTAATTATTCAAATTGGATTCTTTGTCTTTTACTTAGATTGACTTCATTTTACAGATTTTATTAACACTAATTGATCGAAATTTTCAATTAATAGATTTTATTAACACTGATTGATTTATAATTAATATATGACATCTATGTGGCATTTTAATATAGAAATTAATTAAAAAATATATTTCTAAGGAGGTTTGAACCTTAAACCTCTTGCACAATATGTATATTTTAATAAATAAGTTAATATATAAATCTTTAAATATTTTAAATATATATTTTATATCTAAAAAGTGTTATCCTATGACAATTTTTAAACATAAAATTATATTTAACTTAAGCCTATAAATGTATGTAAGTAAAATTGTGGTTGTATCAACTTTTATTAAAAAAAACTTAATCTAATCATATATGATATTTATTGTGAATATAAGATATATATATATATATATATATATATATATATATATATATATATAATATTTATGCATCAATTATATAAAAAAAATTCTATTAATCATTTTTTTTTATTAATTGTAAAATAAATTTGAAACAAATCTTATAGTAAATTCTTTCACATAATTATAACAATTCTAATCCCTAGCATGAATTGTCATACAATTAATATTATTATTATTTAAATTTAATATTATAATTACAATTTTTTTATACATATATATTATTTTAATATATATATATATTATTATTTGAAAATATTATATATATATAATATATTATATTGTAAAGTTTATTTAACGAAAATACCGCGTAATACGCTGGAGCTCATCTAGTAATCAACTGAATACATTTCTGCTTCATTTTTTGATTTAGCAGTTGTTGTCCATACACTATCTGAACTCAAGTACTCATGTTTTTCTCCTGGAATCAAAGATAATACCCTCTCATTAATAGACTCGACGACCTTGTGTGTTGGAGCTAATATTGCTCTCTCTTTAAAATATTGTTCACAACGAAAATGATCCACTATCGATGGATAAATATTACGTACTATAGCATCAATAGGATCACCCCCATCCATTATGACATTATCTTCTGGAATTTTTTTCTGAGCAAAACCATCAGTACTTTCTCCAACATCACCATCCCCAACTTTCAAAATCCAATCTGAGAATCCAACAATGTCCTGTGTAGTCATGTGATTGTCATTAATATCACAGTTCAATCTCATATTTTTTGTCAGTTTCAAAACATTGCAGAATTCCCACAGATAAGAAGAGTTAATTGTTCGATGGACCACATCTTCTCTGGAACCTTTAGGTATAACCGGGAGTATTTGTCTAAAATCTCCACCCAAAACCACAGTCTTCCCTCCGAAAGGCAATGTACCTGGTGATCCATCTGAATTACATATTATGTCTTTCATACTTCGATCTAGTGCTTCAAAACAGAATCTGCTCATCATTGGTGCCTCGTCCCAAATTATAAGTTTTGCCTTTATAATGAGTGCAGAAAGCTTTGTTCCTGGCTTTATATGACATGTTGATGCTTCAGTGATATTTAGTGGTATAACAAATCTAGAATGAGTTGTACGTCCTCTAGGTAATGATAAGCTTAAAAGCCAACACTCACCCTTCAAGTGTAAAGGGATCGTGTAGCTAGTAAATTACCCGGTTAAATTATCGAACCACGGAAATCAAGTGTGAGATAGCCCTAAATTTACTAATTTAATCATAGTTGTAGCACAAGTCATATAATAGGATTAATTGGTTTTATGCAAATAATTAACTAATCAAACAACTAAATTCTACTAACAACGAAATTCAATCAATAATAAAGACGTGCTCGGGTGCTTATCAACAAATGGGTATCAATCATGCAACGAATTCAAATGAGCATTTATCATGTTAATCAACTAATAAGAGCAAACTTTTAATCAAACATTAATTCCGTACTTGGTAAGCCTAGGAATTACGCTACTATTTAAGCTCAAAAGTTTGAGAGGACTAAGTCACCCTTTCCTCCCGGGGCTAGAGCACGAGTCAATAGGTTCCCCTAGCGTGTCTCCCCTTTGATACTAAGGCACCTTACCTATGGTCTCTTCACTAATCACCCGACTACTAATCTAAGCAATTAATGTGGAATTGATGTATTTCTAATGGAATTAACCAAGTCTCCTTGCATTAAACCAATATTAACTCTAATTACCCAATTAATTCCCCTACCCAAATGAGTTATCTAAATACCCAAGTCTCCTTGCGATAATTAAACAACCATGCATGGAATTAGAAATTAATTAACAATAGATCTATCAACCCTCATTAATCCAATTAATTAATTAACAATCAAAATTACTCATAAGAATTTCTCACGAATCAATCACCCATAAGTATCAAAATACCTTAGCACTATGAATTTAGCCTAGCATAATTGAAGAAATTAAATCCATGAAATTAATTGAATATACGAAAGTTATAACGAGAAATTGAATTGATAAAACTGAAATTAAAAGTTGAATATCACCTAGATGGCGTCCAATCATAAAGAAATCATCCGATGATCGTCTAAATTGAAAAAGAAATCGAAACCCTAACTATGTGTGTGTGAGAAGTGTGTGTTCTTGATCTTCTTCTCTCCCTCCTGATCAAAAACCCTTCCAAGAACGTCTGAAAATTGTGTATCTTCATGTATATATATGTATATAACCGCCTTGCCACGTGTCGCGCTCGGATTGGACGAAAAAATAACAAATTTCTGCTTGGCACGCGCCTCCACTCGAGGGCTGACCCTCGAGTTGAGGGATCTTCGAAATCCAGTTTTTTAACTTGGCCTTCAGCCTCGACTCGAGGCTTCCCAAGCTCGACCCTAGGTCGAGACCAGGGATTTTTCTAGGCCCGATATGCACCTCCGACCCCCGTTTTCGCCTTACGCATTCGTCTTGTAGTCCTATGAATCTCGGTACTTTTTCGTTTCGTCAAATTCCACCGGAAACTCTGAAAACGAGATAAAAACCAAACGAAATGCATTAGTAATACTTTTAAGCATAAGAAGTGATACTCTATACTTTTAAGCTTAAACAGTAATACTTTTCATCATTTTATACATTTAAATCCCTCAAAACTCATTCAATAATTCACCCTAATCAACTCCCCCAAACTTAAAGTGTTGCTCGTCCCGAGCAACAAAACAAATAAGCACAAAGGTGAATTGATTGCAACTATGTCACATGGCACAAAGAATGAAATTTGGACAATCAAACTCATTAGTGAATATAAATTTTCAATGTCACTTTCAACAAACACTAAAAAATGTCATGCTTTGATAAGATGCAAATTCAAATACTTTCTCAATGCTCCTTCCAAGGAATGTATCTCTCATCACTCAAGTGTATAAGAATAATAAATCACTCATTCATCAAATCACAACCATACACACCATAAGCTTACCACAAGACTCAATCTCAATCGTCATTTTGTGTATCAACCATGAATCAAAGAGGTCTTTTCAAGAGGTTGTAATGAAGGCTCTTTGGATAAGGTAGATGAATTTGGAAATAGTGACTCAATGTTAGTAGAGCAATGAAAGTTGATCAAAATAATGCAATGCAATTTACACATCATCTCAACAAACACATCTCCTTCTTTCATTTTCTTCCTTTTCACATAACATTCACCACCAAACTCCTTTTGAGACTTTCTTTTGCATTCAAGCTCAAATTGAATTTTTCTTCTCATGATTTTTTTTTTTCATTTTTTCATACTTCATTTTTTTCTTTTCCTCTATTTTATCTCAACATACTTATCCAATTCATACCACCACACTTTTCAACTTCACTTCACCATTCATTTGCCAACAATCATGCTCTACTCAACATATGGGAACAAAGACTCATAAGGAAAGGCAAAATGACTTAATTTCTCAAGCTTACCAAAGAATAAGGCTTTAAGGCACAAATTGGCTTACTAGGAAAATCAATGGCATTGGTGGGGTAAAATTTGGCTAAGTGACTTAACATATCAAACATGGCCTCAAATCATCTTCATAGATCCACACAAAACTCGACTTCAACAAGTCTATAGGCAAGTTCTAGCATGCAAAATTGCAATTGATGCACTCAACAAGGAATCAAACCGTTTTTTCATGCACTATTTAAAAGACTCAAAAGCTCACGGACTTAAAATGAGCAAAGAGGAAACATTCTACATCACACTCATCATCACAAGACAACTTCTCATGCTAGAATCAAGCAACAAATCAACTCATCAACACTTCACAAGTTTATTATGTCCATCAATCAAAACAAATATGCCACGTACATACCTCCAAGCACAACACCTCATCAAATTCACATAAAATAGACTCAAAGATAAGAATGAAATCCACATTTAAGCTCAACATTCACAAAAATTTTCACACAATTTTCTCATTACGAATGAGAGACAAATTGATGCAACAAGCATTGCTAACTAATACACACCCCCCAAACTTTTCATTGCAAAGCAATTAAAAGTTTGGCAAAGGTAGTTAGCTAGGCTAAGTTGCACACGACTACCCACTATGAAATCCAAATGAGCACATAATGAAAAGAAAGGAGGAAAAGAGGCACACCTCCCCCAAACTTAGACAAGTCTAAGTCTAGAGAAGGTGTGGTACCGTAAAGGCTACAAAATTCCTCTCGTCTTCAAGCTTGTAGCACACCAAGCCTCACTTGCACACCTTGACCTCCTACAAGGAACACAAAAATAAATCACACACACTTATTGAAAGCAATAAATAAATAAAAACGAAAGCAAGAAAAATGATGGGTTGCCTCCCATCTAGCGCTAGTGTTAACGTCCTATGCCGGACGGAGCTTGAGTCACTCAACTTTTTGCCATCCATTTCATCCTCACTTCACCCACTTCCTTGGAGGATGAAGCATGATGATGTTTCCTTCCTTTGTTTCTTCTCTTCTTGTCAAACCAATCATTCTCCTTCTCCACTTCCTTTCCTAGCACACAAAAAGAATTATCATCAGCCAACATCAAATTTGCTTGAACAATGAGAATCATCAATAAAATGAGAGATAGAGAGTATAGAATGTATGGAGCTAGTTTTTGGAGGATCTTTAATGTTCATGGAGAATGAAATCTCTTCATCATCCACTTTGAGCTTGATCTTCCCCTCCTTCACATCAATAGTAGCTCCACTAGTAGCCAAGAATGGTCTCCCAAGGATTAAGGGGATATTGGGGTCCTCTTCCATCTCCATCACCACAAAATCCGCATGGAAGCTAAATTTGTCCACCTTCACCACCACATCTTCTACAACTCCTTTTGGATGAACGAATGATCTATCGGCTAGTTGTAGGTCCATGTGAGTTGGTTTGAGATCACCGAGCTTCAAACGGTCATAGATAGATAATGACATCAAATTAATGCTAGCTCCAAGGTCACAAAGAGCCTTCTTCTTTTCACCATTACACAACTCACAAGTCAACGTGAAGCTTCCCGGATCCTTCAATTTTTGAGGTAGACTCTTTTGAATAAGAGCACTACATTCCATAGATAGACTCACCATCTCCACTTCACCAAACTTTCTCTTCTTGGTGATCAACTCTTTGAAGAATTTAGCATAAGTAGGCATTTCCTCAAGAGCATCCATCAAAGGTACATTGACAGACATAAGTCTTTGGTACCCCCCATGCATCACATTCAACATTGGCACCTTCTAGCTCTTTCCTCTCTTTCTCTTTTCTCAACTCTTTTGTTTTCTTCCACTTGGGAATTCTCTCTACTTTCTTCTCTTCTTTCAACTCCTCTTTCAACTCTTCACCACCAACTTTTTTCTCAACTTCAACACCAACTTCCTTCTCAACTTTGCCCTCATCTTCCTTCACCGGCATGCTTGGTCCTTCATAGTGAGTACCAATCCAGAGTTTAATTGCCATGCAATGCTCTTTCGGGTTCACTTCCGTAGTAGAAGGAAGTTTTCCTTTTTGATTTCCTCCACTTGAAGAAGCAACTTGACCAATTTGGAACTCTAGGTTCTTGACTTGATTGGCCAAAGAACTCACAATGTTCTCCATCTTCTCCATCTTTTGATTTTGAGCACCCATAAAACTTGTGAGTAAATCCTTAAGGCTTGGCTTTCCCTCATTGTTAGGTGCACGAGCACCCGGATCAATTCTCGGAGGCAATGTAAGGGCGACTTTTGGGTTTGAATATGATAAGTTCTCATGCCTTCGAAAGTTGGAATTATATGGAGGGTTGTTTGAGGGATATGGATGTGGTTGAGAGGCTTGATTTTGGAAATTTGGTGGAGGATTGTTGGGATATCGGTTTTGGTAATTTTGTGGAGGGGTTTGGTTAGGAAATTGATTACCTTGAAAATTTCCTTGAGGATATGATGATCTTCTCATATAGCTTACCTCTTCCACATAATTAGCAACTTGGTGAGCTTCATTGCCACCCCCCATTCCACTTCTCATGCCATCTTCTACAATACCATCCACCTTTGTAGCCAACTTTTGAACCGCATCGGCTAGCACCTTCAACGTCTCATTCTCTTCTACTTGAACAATCTTGAAATGACCCCTTCTCTCGGTTGGCCAACTTGCGGTGTTGCAAGCTATGTTCTCGATCAACTCTTTAGCTTCTCTTCCGGACTTGTCAAAGAGTGATCCACCCGCACTTGAGTCAAGAATTCTCCGAGATGGAGGATCAAGTCCATAATATAAGAAGCTTACAATTTGCTCATCTACAAAACCACAAAACCATGTTAAGGGCACTTCCGGAGTAAGCTATTAAACCTCTCCCAAGCTTCATGCATGTTCTCCCCCTCCATTTGATGGAATTGAGCAATCAATGTCTTGCATTGGAGGGTCATGGATGGTGGGAAAAATTTCAAGAGAAATTTCTTACTCAATTCTTCCCAAGAACCCAAGCTATCACGGGGTAGAGAGGCAATCCAATCCTTGGCTCGATCTCTCAAAGTAAATGTGAAGATACGAGCTCTCCATGCATCCTCGGTCACTGCATTCATCTTCACCGTATCAGCATACTCAAGGAATTGAGCAATATGACGATTCGGGTCCTCCTTAGGATCTCCACCGAATTGCTTGCTTTGGAGAATGTGCAACAATGCCGGCTTGATTTTGAAATTATTAGCCGTCAATGGTGGACGAGCTATCCCATCATAGTGGATTTGGACTGGAGGCTCAAAATACTCCCGGATTGGTATTTTCCTTGGATTTTCTCTTGGATTCTCTCTTTGATTTTCTCTTCGATTCTCCCTCCTGTCGACCGCATCTTGGTCGTTATTCTCCATTTCAAGTTCTCTCTTTCTTGCTCGAGCTTGAGCCCTTCGACAATTTCGGTTTCTCCTTGCGGTGCCTTAAATCTCCAAGTTCAATTCCACCTTCAAAAACTAAAAGGCACTATCAACTACTTTCAACTTTCAATCTAAGTTATCTCAAACACCGATTCCCCGACAATGGCGCCAAAAACTTGATAAGCTTAAAAGCCAACACTCACCCTTCAAGTGTAAAGGGATCGTGTAGCTAGTAAGTTGCCCGGTTAAATTATCGAACCACGAAAATCAAGTGTGAGATAGCCCTAAATTTACTAATTTAATCATAATTGTAGCACAAGTCATATAATAGGATCAATTCGTTTTATGCAAATAATTAACTAATCAAATAACTAAATTCTACTAACAACAAAATTCAATCAATAACAAAGACGTGCTCGGGTGCTTATCAATAAATGGGTATCAATCATGCAACGAATTCAAATGAGCATTTATCATGTTAATCAATTAATAAGAGCAAACTTTTAATCAAACATTAATTCCGTACTTGGTAAGCCTAGGAATTACGCTACGATTTAAGCTCGAAAGTTTGAGAGGATTAAGTCACCCTTTCCTCTCGGGGCTAGAACACGAGTCAATAGGTTCCCCTAGCATGTCTCCCCTTCGATACTAAGACACCTTACATATGGTCTCTTCACTAATCACCCGATTACTAATCTAAGCAATTAATGTGTGTTGATGTTATGGCGAGTGTTACTCAGAATGTGCCAACATTCTGGTCACAACATCAGAATTCGTCCTTCCAACTTTCACTAACCCTTAACCCACGTTTTGTCTTGTTCATTGACTTGTTCTTTCAGGATTGAAGACTTACGGCAGTTACCGAAGTCATGCGGTTGAAAGAGGCAAGCAAGAGAAGTTATAAAGATCATGGGGAAGTTACATAGAAGTTACCTATTTTCAAGGGAGATGTGGAAGTTATCTTCAAGCATTAAGAGTCCAAATTTTATCTATATATACACGGCTGCTATGAAGATTAAAACTTGAAGTTGAGGGAAACACAATCTAGCATAGTCGATTGGCATAGACTATAGAATTTATTGTAGTTTCATACTCGATACTTCCGTTGGTGAATGTTCCAACATTTCACTCAACATTGGGTCATTATTTGTATTAGTGATAGGTTAAATTGAATATTATCTAGTCACTATATACGTAGATCCATTCACGGTGTGGCTTATGTTTTCATCGATTGTATCACTTAACAATTACTAGTGATAATACGCCGTTTGGCAGTATAGACTTATTTATAGTCTATACGAAAATTTTGATATCCATCTTGCAACGTGTTTAAGACTTCCGCTGTGTACATTTCTGATTATTTATTTGTCTGTGTTGCTCTTCGAATGTGCCAACATTCGTGACAACATTCTGCAAAACACGTACGCACACCTTCAAGTGGCACCAGAGCCATAAAACTCGTTATCCTGAGTTTAGATCCTGTGTTTGGTGTGATTTATTGCAATGGATTATCCTATGACAGCTCCAATTAGACCACCCGTTCTAGATGGTACAAATTATGCAATTTGGAAGCCTAAGATGCGCATGTACATCAAGTCCATTGATGAACGTGCATGGAGGAGTATATTGACTGGATGGACTCCACCGATTGTTCCAGCTGATGACAACACTAAAGCTCAAATAAAAAAGGAGCTAGAATGGACAAATGATGAGGTGACCACGGCCAGCTTCAATTCGAAGGCACTCAATGCCTTATTTACCTCTACGGATGTATCCATGTTCAAAATAATTTCTAATTGTGTATCTGCAAAAGATGCATGAGAGAGATTACAAGAACATTGTGAAGGATCTGAGAGTGTAAGAAGGACAAAGTTGAGGATGCTTGGAACCAAGTTCGAAAATTTAAGGATGAAGGAAGATGAGACCATATCCTCCTACAATGAACGAATCACTGAGATTTCCAATGAATCTCAAGCACTTGGTGAAGCCATATCCAATACAAGGTTAGTACATAAAATCTTAAGAACTGTTCCTAAACGTTTTGATGCTAAGATATGTGCTATTGAGGAAGCTAAAAATACTGATGCTATTACTCAAAATGAGTTGGTGAGTATTTTGAAAACGTATGAAATGAATTTTTCCCAAAGAGATAGTGAGAAATCCGAAAGGAAAATTTCTGTTTTCAAAGGAGAGACTTCTTCGTGTGTTGATAAACAACCGTTTGTTACTTAAATATATTCTGATGAAGATGTTGTTGACAATTGTGCCGACAATGCTGATAACATTGCTTTCCTGACTAAGCAGTTTAATGCATTTTTGAAAAAGAGAGCAAATAGACTTAGAAATAATTTGCAAATTAAGAATCAAGAGAGAGAACAGACTGGTAGTTCACGTCAATTGCCTGATAGAAATCGGAATGTGAATCAACCTAGGCAATTTGATAGAGGTAACAAGATCAAATATGATCCAGAATATAGGAAAAATATTAAATGTGATGCATGTTCTGATTTTGGTCATTATGCTAATGAATGTGCCAACACTCTTTTGAGAAAGAGGGTAAATTTCAATGCTACCTTAAGTGATGAGTCTGATTGTGAAGAAGATTCTGATAAAAATGAGGAATTTGCTTTTTCTGCAAGAATTTTGTATGATGATACTCTTGATGATCTACTGGATGATTCTGATGTTGAGTCAAATGTGCCAACATTTGAGGAAACATTGGGGGTTCCAGAATTTAATTGTTTCTCAAGTTCTTGTGTAGATGAAGCAGATACTTCTAATATTATTTGCAAAGATTGTAAGTCCAGTTATCTAAAACTTGAAAAGGAGTTGGAATCCACTCAGAAAGCCTTAAGGGACATGACTATTGAAGAGTCATATCAAAAAGATTTGGTGATAAAGCTTGAGGTCATTCTAACAAGGAAAGATTTGGAGTTATGCAACCTCAAAGAACAGCTCAAATGAACAACACTGAATTTCAAAAGATATTCGTAAAAGTTCAAACCAAACTTGATGAGGCACTCGACAATTGGAAGTACAAGTAGACATGGTCTAGGTTATAATGGTAATATCACTCGGTTTTTAAATAATAACAAACTGTTGTGTTTACAAAACCTTCGTTGAAACTGAAAAATTGAAAAATGATTCTGAAAAGAAGGATGTTTGTCATTATTGTTTTACTGAGGGTCACAAACGACCAAACTGTTTTAGAATGAGGCAGAATAAAAAGTTTTCTAAAATGTCTTTGAAAATGTTGCCACATTCTCGCTCAACATTCGAAACAAACAGATTCGAAATCTTTTCAAAACCTGTTCAAAAATTTACTTGGGTGAAAAAGTCAAATACTGTATGTAATGTTGTCTATACATCTTTAAAAGCATGTGTTCCGGGACTATGGTATTTTGATAGTGGGTGTTCTAGACACATGACCGGTGAAGAAAGTTATCTTACTGATTATAAGGCATATGATGGTGGAAATGTTACATATGGAGGAGGTTCAAAAGGTAAAATTATTGGTATAGGTACATTGAATGTTCTGGTTTTCCTAACTTGACAAAAAGTCTTACATGTTAAAGGTTTACTTGCAAATTTGATTAGTATTAGTCAATTATGTGATGACTTGCATGTGAAGTTTGACAAAAGTTCATGCTATGTGCTAAACAGTGATGATAAATGTCTTATGGTTGGTAATAGATCGGTTGATAATTGCTATTTAATCGATTCAAATCAAGCATGCTTTAATGCTCAAACTGATGAAAGTATACTTTGGCATCAAAAACTTGGACATGCTCATTATAGAAATATTGTCAAATTATTGAAATTTGATGTTTGTTAAAGGTCTACCTAAGTTAGAAATTCGTAGGTCAAATGTGTGTGGATCTGCCAAAGTGGTAAACAAGTCAAAATGTCATATGAAATGTTGACACAATGTACTACGAAACATTGCTTTGAACTTTTGCATATGGATTTAATGGGACCAATGGAGACTGAAAGCATTGGTGGTAAGAGATATTCTTTTGTCATAGTAGATGATTATTCAAGGTTTACATGGATTGAGTTTCTTAAAGAGAAATCAGATGCTTTTGATGTATTCAAAATTCTTTATAAAAGGTTTAAGAATGTGTATAACACTAAGATAAAAAGAATAAGGTCCGATCATGGTAGGGAGTTTGAGAACAGTTTTATTCACTAAATTTTGTGAAGATAAAGGCATAATACAAGAATTCTCTTCTCCTAAAACACCTCAACAAAATGGTGTAGCCGAAAGGAAAAATAGAACTCTACAAGAGATGGCTAGAGTAATGCTTTTATCCAAGAAACTTTCAAAAAGGTTTTGGGCTGAAGCTTTGAATACCGCCTGTCATATTTCAAATAGAGTTTATCTTAGACCTAATTCCACAAAGACACCTTATGAATTTTTGAATGACAAAAAGCCTAATCAAAATACTTTCATGTCTTTGGATGTGTTTGCTACATTCTGAATGATAGAGACCAACTTCATAAATTTGATTCAAAGAGTGATAAGGGTTTCTTTCTTGGTTATGCTAGAAACAGAGAGCTTTTAGGATTTATAATCTTAGGACCGATCTTGTTCAAGAGTCTATGAATGTTGTTTTTGATGATAATGCAAGTCTTGCAGATAATACTATTGAAGAAGATGTAATCGATCTTATTGAGCGGATGCAAAGTTCTCGAATTTCGAACCGATTGAGAATGTTGCTACAAATGTGCCCACATCTGAAGCAACATTACCTCAACATCCGTAAATTAATAGAACTATGCCTTATCCTGCTACAGTACCATCTTCTAGAATTCTAAAAAATCATCCATAACAACAGATCATAGGTAAGCCACAATCAGGTGTACAAACGAGGAGAAAATTAAGTTTTAATGCAAGACATGTGGTAAGATCGATTTGTATGACATCTATGTGTAACAAGGTGAACTTTGAATGTTTTCATTCTTTCAATAAACCTAAAAATGTTGATGAAGCTATGAAAGATGAAAATTGGATTAATGCAATGCATGAGGAGTTAAATCAATTTGAAAGGAATGATGTTTGGATACTTGTGCCTAGGCCTGATAATGTGAATGTAATTGGTACAAAATGGATTTTTAAAAACAAAACTGATGAATCTGGTAATGTTGTAAGAAACAAAGCTAGATTAGTAGCTCAAGGCTATACACAAGTAGAAGGAATTGATTTTGATGAGACTTTTGCTCCTGTTGCTAGAATTGAGTCCATAAGACTATTACTTGCTATTGCATGCTACATTGATATAAAACTGCATCAAATGGATGTTAAAGCTGCATTTCTAAATGGAATTCTTATGGAAGAAGCATATGTAGAACAACCTAAGGGGTTTGAGAATCATGATTTTCCCGATCATGTTTATAAACTTAAGAAAGCCTTATATGGTTTAAAGCAAGCACCTAGGGCATGGTATGGTAGATTAACGATTTTCTAGTTGAATTCGGTTTTTATAGAGGTGAAGCTGATAGAACATTGTTTATTAAACATTCTGGATATGACATTATGATTGCTCAAATATATGTTAATGACATTGTATTTGGTTCTACATGTGAGAAAATGCTTGAATTATTTGTACATGAAATGACCACTACCTTTGAAATGTCGATGGTTGGAGACTTGAATTACTTTTTAGGTCTTCAAATTAAACAATGCAAAGATGGTATTTTCTTTTGTCAAAGTAAATATGCCAAAAATCTTGTGAAAAGGTTTGGTTTAGACAATGTTAAACACATGAAGACACCTATGGGATCGACACAAAAGTTGTGTAAAGACAAGTGTTGGCACAAATGTTGACCCAACATTGTATAGGTCGATGATTGGTAGTCTTTTGTATCGACTTCTAGTAGACCGGACATCATGTTTAGTGTTTGTTTATGTGCACGTTATCAAGCTGATCCTAAAGAATCTCATATGAATTCGCTTAAGAGAATAATTCGATATGTGGCGAGCACATGTGATTATGGAATATGGTATAGCAAAGATACTAATTGTTCTTTGATTGGCTATAGTGATGCAGATTGGGCAGGTGATAGTGATGATAGGAAGAGTACAAGTGGTGGATGTTTCTACATGGGTAACAATCTTGTTTCATGGCATAGCCGAAAACAAAATTGTGTTTCCCTATCTACGGCTGAATCCGAATACATAGCCACGGGGAATTGTTGTACTCAACTTCTTTGGCTTAAGAAGATGTTTGATGACTACGGTTTGGAGAGCAATACTCTTACTGTTTATTGTGATAATACAAGTGCGATTAATATATCTAAGAACCCTGTGCAACATTCGTTAACTAAGCATATAAGTATTAGACACCACTTTATTAGGGATCTTGTAGAAAAAGAAGTTGTAAAGTTGGAATACATTTCTACTGAAAAACAGATTGCATACATTTTTACTAAAGCCCTTGATAATGAGAGGTTTTCTTCTCTTAGAAAATCTCTAGGTTTATGCACTAATTAGACCTATATCTGCTGTGTGTTGTGACAAATGTGCCAACATTTGTAACAACACTAGAACAATTTGTTTAAATTTTTCTAAGTACTGTAATATTTAGTGTTTTTGAACTCTATTGTGTAAATAGTATTAGAACCTGTGATAAAATATATTGTCCTGGACACACTTCTCTCAAATGCAATAGAATAAACTCACAAATAGATGCTATGTCATTGAGTAACTATGGGACACGGAGTTGACTACTACGATGTTCTCTTTTCAAAAGATGACTTGAATGCATCAATATATTCACAATCCATTGAGTAATTATGGGACACGGAGCTGACAACTACGATGATCTCTTCTGAAAAAATGGATCAATGTGAATGAGTGGGTAAAGCAAAATATAGTGCAACACAAATGAATTTATTTCATGTAAAAACTGTGTTGAGAAGTGTGTGTGCCGACATTTAGTGAATAACATTCTGGTTCTCATATGTATATTTACCTCTATGAGTTTGAAAATTTCCGAATATTATTTTATAAAGATCGATTTATTTTAAATTGTTCCCAGCAATATTATATAGTCTAATTTAATTATTTGTGCGGTTATTTTTATAAAATCAGGCGGTTTTTAGCATGTCTTTGAAATAAACTTCCAACATTTGATAATGCCCTAATTTTTAGGGATGTGATTATATCTTATCTTTTAACTTCGATGTGTTCACAACTTCTGCAATCTTTATATTCCTTATTTAAGGTCCTTAATACTCAGTGTGTTCTATACTTAATTTCATAGTTTCGAATTTAAGCACAAAATTTCGAAAGGTATCATTAATCATACTTTGTGGTATTAGTTCTTTCCCTCAGCCTATTTATATTCAAATTCATTATTTTATTAATTTAATTTGAATAGTGTTTGCAGGTGATTAATATGGCTGATCGAAAAGACCTCTCACCTTCACAATCAAAACACTCAACCTCTCCAACATCATCTTCTACCTCCAGAAACCTTCGACTTCTTGCTTCAATGGCCATCGACAATGTGTCTGAAAATGTTGGCGCATCTCGCCCAACATCACCCTCTTCGATTAGGGTTGGCTCGGTTGATGTTCCTCTCTCAGCCTATGATATTCGTTCTGAAATCCCTGAAACTCCGATTTTGGGCGGAACGCCACAAAATCCGGTTAGCGGCGAAGCTAGCGAAGCCCCCGTTCTCGAGACTTACCCAATGACGGTTGAGCTAGCTGAAGGAGCCACCTCCGATCAGATCGTCTATGCGTTCAAAACCCTCACTAAGCGATTTATTTACCCCCGTTGTCAAGGTAGACGACGTGGAGGTTGATTTCCAAAGACAAACACTTAGTGTTTACACCGCCACAATCACCGCAAGATGCTCCAAAGAAGAAGACCCGTCGACCGACTCGACCGACACCGGTGAACTCACCGCCGCTTTGAAACCGTTCGACAAAAGGCAACAAGCTCCGGGGACGCGTCGAGAAAAGGCGTTCTTACCGAACCATGGGCAAAAGGGTGGATTACTGCGAAAAGGTAAAAAACGAAACATGATGATGATGTTGCTTCAAAGCCGATTCAAGTGTTTGATTCTCAATCGTCTCAAGAAGAGATGAAAGAAGCTAGTCCAGAAGGAAACGAGCGATCAAGCCTGCATTCCGGTGCTCGGGCCGAGGGGAGTGCGAGGATTCGAGAAATGAATCAAACATTGGTCGACATGGCTGCTCGCTTGGAAAAGAGGAGCAAAAAGCGAAATGATCCGCAGGATGTGCCAAGAGGATGTTGGCACACCAATGGACACATCGTCCTCGACTCTGAGTCTTCTTCATCTGAAGGAAGTAAGGCTAAACCTGATGAGGTACATACTGATTCCTCTCTACATATGACTTCATCTGATTCTGATGATAGCTATAATGGTGTGGATAGTGATAAGTTTAGGACTTTAAGAACTAGACTGATTGTTGGAGAGAGGATAATTAAGATGGATGACTTTGTTTCTATGAATTTGGTTGGTTATCTGGAAGAAAGATCTCGATGTTTGCACTTCAATTTGCCACTCCTTATCCGATTGAATGGGTGTATGAATTTTATGCAAACTTAAAGGGCAAAGTGTGTCTATGGTCGGTTCCAAGAATTATGGAAAGGTCAAGTTTAGAGGAAAGGTTATTGAGGTTACTCCTGCTAAGATTAACAGTTTTCTTAGAACTAGAGATGATGAGGATCTTTCTATTGATAACTTGGATGAAGTGATTAGTGTTATCACCGGGGAAGGATTACTTGCATGGAGGTATAGGATGAATTCCTCGGTTTTAACAAGCTTATATAGTGTCTTGCACAAGCTAATTGTGTACAATTGGCTGCCATCATCCAACACCACTACCCTTACTTCAAACAAGCTGTACTTATGTACAAAATTGGCCATTTGCAAAGATTTAATCTTGGGAAGACAATTTTTGACAATATGATGACATATTCTCGAAGGGTGTCAAGTAAAGGACTTGCCGTATCCTAGTCCGATTTTTATGATGATTTCAAAGACTTGGGTTTCAAAGGGAAAATTCGGAGATAATAAGTTCGTTTTGCTCGAGTTTAGGGATCTCACATGTACCGAGGACTGGACCACGTGTGATTGATCTCGCCCTCTGAGAGATCCTAATGCACCCGAACCTCGAAGTTCCTCTTGATCAAACAGCCGATGTGCCGAGAAATGTTGGCACACACGTTGCCAACACTCCGCAATTACAGCCGCAATTCATCCGAGATCAGATTGCTATGATGGAAAACTCGATCACAAATGTCAAATGTCTCGTTGAGCAACCTTGAAATGCACAAGAAGGTCCGGGAAGCTATACTTTCTACTCGTCACAGGGAGTAGGACCTGATGTTGCCGCTCAAGTTGATGCTCAACAACGGATGTTCTTGATGTTGCCACGCCGAACAGTGAAGATGGAAATGCTAATGGTGATGGAACCGAAGGAGGACCAAATGTTGATATATCGGGAGCTGGAACAAGTGCGGCTCAGTGCTGGAGACCAAAACGAAAAACCCAGAATGCGCCGGATAATGTGCCCACAAATCTCGACAACAATGATGGACCCAAAGAGCTCGAATATGGATGTAGATCTTTGAGAAGATAGATGCAGATAGATTGGGATGATGAAGATCTCATTGTCTTTGTATGATGATTTGGATGATTGGAGACATTAAGCAAGGGGAGCTTTCGAAGATAGAGAAGCTTGAAGATAGGGGAGTTCGTGCGGACTCTTGAAGATGCAAAATGTTATTCTTTCTGACCCAATCCTCTCCTAAACCTTCATTTATAAGCTTTATCTGTTTTTGTAAAGACTCAATTTATTTTTTCCTTTTTTTATGTTTATGTCTTTTTTGAACTTATTACGTGGTAGCTATATCGATGAACTTAATAGTATTATGGTAGTTAGTTAAGTTCGTGATACTATGCTCGATTTTTTTTTGTTATGTTAAGTGTTTTTATCTTTAAGCTCGATTTTTGTTAATATGTTTTTTTTTTTTGTTAAAGCTCTGATTTAAGTTTAGTTAAGTCTAGTATTTTGTCTTTATTTTATTACTCTAAAATTTTATATTGTTTTATGTTAACTCGATTTTGTTTAGTCTATGTTTTGTTCAAAGTATAAGTCCTTGTGATGTTAAGTGTTTATTGTTTTTATGTTTGGTTTGGCTAAGTAAAAAGATGTCATTTACTTGATATTAATTTACTTATCTCTATTGTGTACACATTCTCGCATTTTGTTGCAACATCGGGTGTGTTCCAAAGAGAAAGGCCAATTGGGGGAGATTGTTGATGTTATGACGAGTGTTACTCGGGAATGTGCCAACATTCTGGTCACAACATCGAAAATTCGTCCTTCCAACTTTCACTAACCCTTAACCCACGTTTTGTCTTGTTCATTGACTTGTTCTTTCAGGGATTGAAGACTTACGGCGATTCTACCGAAGTCATGCGGTTGAAAGAGGCAAGCAAGAGAAGTTATAAAGATCATGGGGAAGTTACATAGAAGTTACCTATTTTCAAGGGAGATGTGGAAGTTATCTTCAAGCATTAAGAGTCCAAATTTTATCTATATATACACTACTGCTATGAAGATTAAAACTTGAAGTTGAGGGAAACACAATCTAGCATAGTCGATTGGCATAGACTATAGAATTTATTGTAGTTTCATACTCGATACTTCCGTTGGTGAATGTTCCAACATTTCACTCAACATTGGGTCATTATTTGTATTAGTGATAGGTTAAATTGAATATTATCTAGTCACTATATACGTAGATCCATTCACGGTGTGGCTTATGTTTTCATCGATTGTATCACTTAACAATTACTAGTGATAATACGCCGTTTGGCAAGATAGACTTATTTATAGTCTATACGAAAATTTTGATATCCATCTTGCAACGTGTTTAAGACTTCCTTGTGTACATTTCGATTATTTATTTGTCTCGTGTTGCTCTTGAATGTGCCAACATTCGTGACAACATTCTCAGCAAAAACACGTCGCACACCTTCAAGTGGCACGAGCCATAAAACTCGTTATCCTAAGTTTAGATCCTGTGTTTGGTGTGATTTATTGCAATGGATTATCCTATGACGGCTCCAATTAGACCACCCGTTCTAGATGGTACAAATTATGCAATTTGGAAGCCTAAGATGCGCATGTACATCAAGTCCATTGATGAACGTGCATGGAGGAATATATTGACTTGGATGGACTCCACCGATTGTTCCAGTGATGACAACACTAAAGCTCAAATAAAAAAGGAGCTAGAATGGACAAATGATGAGGTGACCACGGCCGACTTCAATTCGAAGGCACTCAATGCCTTATTTACCTCTACGGATGTATCCATGTTCAAAATAATTTCTAATTGTGTATCTCGCAAAAGATGCATGAGAGAGATTACAAGAACATTGTGAAGGATCTGAGTGTAAGAAGGACAAAGTTGAGGATGCTTGGAACCAAGTTCGAAAATTTAAGGATGAAGGAAGATGAGACCATATCCTCCTACAATGAGCGAATCACCGAGATTTCCAATGAATCTCAAGCACTTGGTGAAGCCATATCCAATACAAGGTTAGTACATAAAATCTTAAGAACTGTTCCTAAACGTTTTGATGCTAAGATATGTCTTATTGAGGAAGCTAAAAATACTCGATGCTATTACTCAAAATGAGTTGGTGAGTATTTTGAAAACGTATGAAATGAATTTTTCCCAAAGAGATAGTGAGAAATCCGAAAGGAAAATTTCATTTTCAAAGGAGAGACTTCTTCGTGTGTTGATAAACAACCGTTTGTTACTTAAATATATTCGATGAAGATGTTGTTGACAATTGTGCGACAATGCGATAACATTGCTTTCTGACTAAGCGATTTTAATGCATTTTTGAAAAAGAGAGCAAATAGACTTAGAAATAATTTGCAAATTAAGAATCAAGAGAGAGAACAGACTGGTAGTTCACGTCGAATTGCACGATAGAAATCGGAATGTGAATCAACCTAGGCAATTTGATAGAGGTAACAAGATCAAATATGATCCGAATATAGGAAAAATATTAAATGTGATGCATGTTCTGATTTTGGTCATTATGCTAATGAATGTGCCAACACTCTTTTGAGAAAGAGGGTAAATTTCAATGCTACCTTAAGTGATGAGTCGATTGTGAAGAAGATTCTGATAAAAATGAGGAATTTGCTTTTAAAGAATTTTGTATGATGATACTCTTGATGATCTACTGGATGATTCTGATGTTGAGTCAAATGTGCCAACATTTGAGGAAACATTGGGGGTTCCAGAATTTAATTGTTTCTCAAGTTCTTGTGTAGATGAAGCGAGATACTTCTAATATTATTTGCAAAGATTGTAAGTCCGATTATCTAAAACTTGAAAAGGAGTTGGAATCCACTCGAGAAAGCCTTAAGGGACATGACTATTGAAGAGTCATATCAAAAAGATTTGGTGATAAAGCTTGAGGTCATTCTAACAAGGAAAGATTTGGAGTTATGCAACCTCAAAGAACAAACGAATGAACAACACTGAATTTCAAAAGATATTCGAAAGTTCACCAAACTTGATGAGGCACCGACAATTGGAAGTACAAGTAGACATGGTCTAGGTTATAATGGTAATATCACTCGGTTTTTAAATAATAACAAACCTGTTGTGTTTACAAAACCTTCATTGAAACCGAAAAATTGAAAAATGATTACGAAAAGAAGGATGTTTGTCATTATTGTTTTTCTTGAGGTCACAAACGACCAAACTGTTTTAGAATGAGGCGAGAATAAAAGTTTTCTAAAATGTCTTTGAAAATGTTGCCACATTCTGCTCAACATTCAAACAAAAAAGATTTGAAATCTTTTCAAAACCTTGTTCAAAAATTTACTTGGGTGAAAAAGTCAAATACCGTATGTAATGTTGTCTATACATCTTTAAAAGCATGTGTTCCGGACTATGGTATTTTGATAGTGGGTGTTCTAGACACATGACCGGTGAAGAAAGTTATCTTACTGATTATAAGGCATATGATGGTGGAAATGTTACATATGGAGGAGGTTCAAAAGGTAAAATTATTGGTATAGGTACATTGAATGTTCCTGGTTTTCCTAACTTGACAAAAGTCTTACATGTTAAAGGTTTACTTGCAAATTTGATTAGTATTAGTCAATTATGTGATGATGACTTGCATGTGAAGTTTGACAAAAGTTCATGCTATGTGCTAAACAGTGATGATAAATGTCTTATGGTTGGTAATAGATCGGTTGATAATTGCTATTTTAATCGATTCAAATCAAGCATGCTTTAATGCTCAAACTGATGAAAGTATACTTTGGCATCAAAAACTTGGACATGCTCATTATAGAAATATTGTCAAATTATTGAAATTTGATGCTGTTAAAGGTCTACCTAAGTTAGAAATTCGTAGGTCAAATGTGTGTGGATCCTGCCAAAGTGGTAAACAAGTCAAAATGTCATATGAAATGTTGACACAATGTACTACGAAACATTGCTTTGAACTTTTGCATATGGATTTAATGGGACCAATGGAGACTGAAAGCATTGGTGGTAAGAGATATTCTTTTGTCATAGTAGATGATTATTCAAGGTTTACATGGATTGAGTTTCTTAAAGAGAAATCAGATGCTTTTGATGTATTCAAAATTCTTTATAAAAGGTTTAAGAATGTGTATAACACTAAGATAAAAAGAATAAGGTCTGATCATGGTAGGGAGTTTGAGAACAGTTTATTCACTAAATTTTGTGAAGATAAAGGCATAATACAAGAATTCTCTTCTCCTAAAACACCTCAACAAAATGGTGTAGCCGAAAGGAAAAATAGAACTCTACAAGAGATGGCTAGAGTAATGCTTTTATCCAAGAAACTTTCAAAAAGGTTTTGGGCTGAAGCTTTGAATACTTGCTGTCATATTTCAAATAGAGTTTATCTTAGACCTAATTCCACAAAGACACCTTATGAATTTTTGAATGACAAAAAGCCTAATCAAAATACTTTCATGTCTTTGGATGTGTTTGCTACATTCTCAATGATAGAGACCAACTTCATAAATTTGATTCAAAGAGTGATAAGGGTTTCTTTCTTGGTTATGCTAGAAACAAGAGAGCTTTTAGGATTTATAATCTTAGGACCGATCTTTGTTCAAGAGTCTATGAATGTTGTTTTTGATGATAATGCAAGTCTTGCAGATAATACTATTGAAGAAGATGTAACTGATCTTATTGAGCAGATGCAAAGTTCTGGAATTTCTGAACCGATTGAGAATGTTGCTACAAATGTGCCCACATCTGAAGCAACATTACCTCAACATCCAGAAATTAATAGAACTATGCCTTATCCTGCTACAGTACCATCTTCTAGAATTCTAAAAAATCATCCATAACAACAGATCATAGGTAAGCCACAATCAGGTGTACAAACGAGGAGAAAATTAAGTTTTAATGCAAGACATGTGGTAAGATCGATTTGTATGACATCTATGTGTAACAAGGTGAACTTTGAATGTTTTCATTCTTTCAATAAACCTAAAAATGTTGATGAAGCTATGAAAGATGAAAATTGGATTAATGCAATGCATGAGGAGTTAAATCAATTTGAAAGGAATGATGTTTGGATACTTGTGCCTAGGCCTGGATAATGTGAATGAAATTGGTACAAAATGGATTTTAAAAACAAAACTGATGAATCTGGTAATGTTGTAAGAAACAAAGCTAGATTAGTAGCTCAAGGCTATACACAAGTAGAAGGAATTGATTTTGATGAGACTTTTGCTCCTGTTGCTAGAATTGAGTCCATAAGACTATTACTTGCTATTGCATGCTACATTGATATAAAACTGCATCAAATGGATGTTAAAGCTGCATTTCTAAATGGAATTCTTATGGAAGAAGCATATGTAGAACAACCTAAGGGGTTTGAGAATCATGATTTTCCTGATCATGTTTATAAACTTAAGAAAGCCTTATATGGTTTAAAGCAAGCACCTAGGGCATGGTATGGTAGATTAACTGATTTTCTAGTTGAATTCGGTTTTTATAGAGGTGAAGCTGATAGAACATTGTTTATTAAACATTCTGGATATGACATTATGATTGCTCAAATATATGTTAATGACATTGTATTTGGTTCTACATGTGAGAAAATGCTTGAATTATTTGTACATGAAATGACCACTACCTTTGAAATGTCGATGGTTGGAGACTTGAATTACTTTTTAGGTCTTCAAATTAAACAATGCAAAGATGGTATTTTCTTTTGTCAAAGTAAATATGCCAAAAATCTTGTGAAAAGGTTTGGTTTAGACAATGTTAAACACATGAAGACACCTATGGGATCGACACAAAAGTTGTGTAAAGACAGTGTTGGCACAAATGTTGACCCAACATTGTATAGGTCGATGATTGGTAGTCTTTTGTATCTGACTTCTAGTAGACCAGACATCATGTTTAGTGTTTGTTTATGTGCACGTTATCAAGCTGATCCTAAAGAATCTCATATGAATTCAGTTAAGAGAATAATAATCGATATGTGGCGGGCACGTGTGATTATGGAATATGGTATAGCAAAGATACTAATTGTTCTTTGATTGGCTATAGTGATGCAGATTGGGCGGGTGATAGTGATGATAGGAAGAGTACAAGTGGTGGATGTTTCTACATGGGTAACAATCTTGTTTCATGGCATAGCCAAAACAAAATTGTGTTTCCTATCTACGGCTGAATCCGAATACATAGCCACGGGAATTGTTGTACTCAACTTCTTTGGCTTAAGAAGATGTTTGATGACTACGGTTTGGAGAGCAATACTCTTACTGTTTATTGTGATAATACAAGTGCGATTAATATATCTAAGAACCCTGTGCAACATTCGTTAACTAAGCATATAAGTATTAGACACCACTTTATTAGGGATCTTGTAGAAAAAGAAGTTGTAAAGTTGGAATACATTTCTACTGAAAAACAGATTGCAGACATTTTTACTAAAGCCCTTGATAATGAGAGGTTTTCTTCTCTTAGAAAATCTCTAGGTTTATGCACTAATTAGACCTATATCTGCTGTGTGTTGTGACAAATGTGCCAACATTTGTAACAACACTAGAACAATTTGTTTAAATTTTTCTAAGTACTGTAATATTTAGTGTTTTTGAACTCTATTGTGTAAATAGTATTAGAACCTGTGATAAAATATATTGTCCTGGACACACTTCTCTCAAATGCAATAGAATAAACTCACAAATAGATGCTATGTCATTGAGTAACTATGGGACACGGAGTTGACTACTACGATGTTCTCTTTTCAAAAGATGACTTGAATGCATCAATATATTCACAATCCATTGAGTAATTATGGGACACGGAGTGACAAACTACGATGATCTCTTCTGAAAAAATGGATCAATGTGAATGAGTGGGTAAAGCAAAATATAGTGCAACACAAATGAATTTATTTCATGTAAAAACTGTGTTGAGAAGTGTGTGTGCCGACATTTAGTGAATAACATTCTGGTTCTCATATGTATATTTACCTCTATGAGTTTGAAAATTTCCGAATATTATTTTATAAAGATCGATTTATTTTAAATTGTTCCCAGCAATATTATATAGTCTAATTTAATTATTTGTGCGGTTATTTTTATAAAATCAGGCGGTTTTTAGCATGTCTTTGAAATAAACTTCCAACATTTGATAATGCCCTAATTTTTAGGGATGTGATTATATCTTATCTTTTAACTTCGATGTGTTCACAACTTCTGCAATCTTTATATTCCTTATTTAAGGTCCTTAATACTCAGTGTGTTCTATACTTAATTTCATAGTTTCGAATTTAAGCACAAAATTTCGAAAGGTATCATTAATCATACTTTGTGGTATTAGTTCTTTCCCTCAAATTTATTTATATTCAAATTCATTATTTTATTAATTTAATTTGAATAGTGTTTGCAGGTGATTAATATGGCTGATCGAAAAGACCTCTCACCTTCACAATCAAAACACTCAACCTCTCCAACATCATCTTCTACCTCCAGAAACCTTCGACTTCTTGCTTCAATGGCCATCGACAATGTGTCTGAAAATGTTGGCGCATCTCGCCCAACATCACCCTCTTCGATTAGGGTTGGCTCGGTTGATGTTCCTCTCTCGGCCTATGATATTCGTTAAAAATCCTCGAAACTCCGATTTTGGGCGGAACGCCACAAAATCCGGTTAGCAGCGGCGGCTAGCGAAGCCCCCGTTCTCGAGACTTACCCAAATGACGGTTGAGCTAGCTGAAGGAGCCACCTCCTGATCGTATCGTCTATGCGTTCAAAACCCTCACTAAGGCATTTTTTACCCCGTTGTCAAGGTAGACGACGTGGAGGTTGATTTCCAGCAGTACAAACACTTAGTGTTTACACCGCCACAATCACCGCAAGATGCTCCAAGTAGAAGACCCGTCGACCGACTCGACCGACATCGGGTGAACTCACCGCTCGCCGCTTTTGAAACCGTTCGACAAAAGGCAACAAGCTCCGGGGACGCGGTCGGAAAAGGCGTTCTTACCGAACCATGGGCAAAAGGGTGGATTACTCAAAAGGTAAAAAACAGAAACATGATGATGATGTTGCTTCAAAGCCGATTCAAGTGTTTGATTCTGAATCGTCTGAAGAAGAGATGAAAGAAGCTAGTCCAGAGAAGGAAACGAGCGATCAAGCCTCTGTTCCGGTGCTCAGCCCGAGGGGGAGTACGAGGATTCGAAAATGAATCAAACATTGATCGACATGGCTGCTCGCTTGGAAAAGAGGAGCAAAAAGCGAAATGATCCGCAGGATGTGCCAGAGGATGTTGGCACACCAATGGACACATCGTCCTCTGACTCTGAGTCTTCTTCATCTGAAGGAAGTAAGGCTAAAACTCCGATGAGGTACATACCGATTCCTCTCTACATATGACTTCATCCGATTCTCGATGATAGCTATAATGGTGTGGATAGTGATAAGTTTAGGACTTTAAGAACTAGACCGATTGTTGGAGAGAGGATAATTAAGATGGATGACTTTGTTTCTATGAATTTGGTTGGTTATCTGGAAGAAAGATCTCGATGTTTGCACTTCAATTTGCCACTCCTTATCCGATTGAATGGGTGTATGAATTTTATGCAAACTTAAAGGGCAGTGTGTCTATGGTCGGTTCCAAGAATTATGGAAAGGTCAAGTTTAGAGGAAAGGTTATTGAGGTTACTCCTGCTAAGATTAACAGTTTTCTTAGAACTAGAGATGATGAGGATCTTTCTATTGATAACTTGGATGAAGTGATTAGTGTTATCACTGGGGGAAGGATTACTGCATGGAGGTATAGGATGAATTCCTCGGTTTTAACAAGCTTATATAGTGTCTTGCACAAGCTAATTGTGTACAATTGGCTGCCATCATCCAACACCACTACCCTTACTTCTGAACAAGCTGTACTTATGTACAAAATTGGCCATTTGCAAAGATTTAATCTTGGGAAGACAATTTTTGACAATATGATGACATATTCTGGAAGGGTGTCAAGTAAAGGACTCTTTGCCGTATCCTAGTCTGATTTTTATGATGATTTCAGCACTTGGGTTTCAAAGGGAAAATTCGAGAGATAATAAGTTCGTTTGCTCGAGTTTAGGGATCTCACATGTACCGAGGACTGGACCACGTGTGATTGATCTCGCCTCTACAGAGATCCTAATGCACCCGAACCCGAAGTTCCTACCGATCAAACAGCCGATGTGCCGAGAAATGTTGGCACACACGTTGCCAACACTCCGCAATTACAGCCGCAATTCATCCGAGATCAGATTGCTATGATGGAAAACTCGATCACAAATGTCAAATGTCTCTGGTTGAGCAACCTTGAAATGCACAAGAAGGTCTGGGAAGCTATACTTTCTCCGTCACAGGGGAGTAGGACTGATGTTGCCGCTCAAGTTGATGCTCCAGTGCGGATGTTCTTGATGTTGCCGCCGAACAGTGAAGATGGAAATGCTAATGGTGATGGAACCGAAGGAGGACCAAATGTTGATATATCCGAGCTGGAACAAGTGCGGCTCAGTGCTCGAGACCAAAACAAAACCCCGAGAATGCGCCGGATAATGTGCCCACAAATCTCGACAACAATGATGGACCCAAAGCTCGAATATGGATGTAGATCTTGAGAAGATAGATGATGGGATTGGGATGATGAAGATCTCATTGTACTGTATGATGATTTGGATGATTGGAGACATTAAGCAAGGGGGAGCTTTCGAAGATAGAGAAGCTTGAAGATAGGGGGAGTTCGTGCAGACTCTTGAAGATGCAGCTGTTATTCTTTACAGCCCAATCCTCTCCTAAACCTTCATTTATAAGCTTTATCTGTTTTTGTAAAGACTCAATTTATTTTTTCTGTTTTTATGTTTATGTCTTTTTTGAACTTATTACGTGGTAGCTATATCGATGAACTTAATAGTATTATGGTAGTTAGTTAAGTTCGTGATACTATGCTCTGATTTTTTTTTGTTATGTTAAGTGTTTTTATCTTTAAGCTCTGATTTTTGTTAATATGTTTTTTTTTTTGGTTAAAGCTCTGATTTAAGTTTAGTTAAGTCTAGTATTTTGTCTTTATTTTATTACTCTAAAATTTTATATTGTTTTATGTTAACTCTGATTTTGTTTAGTCTATGTTTTGTTCAAAGTATAAGTCCTTGTGATGTTAAGTGTTTATTGTTTTTATGTTTGGTTTGGCTAAGTAAAAAGATGTCATTTACTTGATATTAATTTACTTATCTCTATTGTGTACACATTCTGCATTTTGTTGCAACATCAGGTGTGTTCCAGTAGAAAGGCCGAATTGGGGGAGATTGTTGATGTTATGACGAGTGTTACTCGAGAATGTGCCAACATTCTCGGTCACAACATCGAGTTCGTCCTTCCAACTTTCACTAACCCTTAACCCACGTTTTGTCTTGTTCATTGACTTGTTCTTTCAGGATTGAAGACTTACGGCGATTACCAAGTCATGCGGTTGAAAGAGGCAAGCAAGAGAAGTTATAAAGATCATGGGGAAGTTACATAGAAGTTACCTATTTTCAAGGGAGATGTGGAAGTTATCTTCAAGCATTAAGAGTCCAGATTTTATCTATATATACACGGCTGCTATGAAGATTAAAACTTGAAGTTGAGGGAAACACAATCTAGCATAGTCGATTGGCATAGACTATAGAATTTATTGTAGTTTCATACTCGATACTTCCGTTGGTGAATGTTCCAACATTTCACTCAACATTGGGTCATTATTTGTATTAGTGATAGGTTAAATTGAATATTATCTAGTCACTATATACGTAGATCCATTCACGGTGTGGCTTATGTTTTCATCGATTGTATCACTTAACAATTACTAGTGATAATACGCCGTTTGGCAGTATAGACTTATTTATAGTCTATACGAAAATTTTGATATCCATCTTGCAACGTGTTTAAGACTTCCGCTGTGTACATTTCTGATTATTTATTTGTCTGTGTTGCTCTTCGAATGTGCCAACATTCGTGACAACATTCTGCAAAACACGTACGCACACCTTCAATGTGGAATTGATGTATTTCTAATGGAATTAACCAAGTCTCCTTGCATTAAACCAATATTAACTCTAATTACCCAATTAATTCCCTCACCCAAATGAGTTATCTAAATACCCAAGTCTCCTTGCGATAATTAAACAACCATGCATGAAATTAGAAATTAATTAATAATAGATCTATCAACCCTCATTAATCCAATTAATTAATCAACAATCAAAATTACTCATAAGAATTCCTCACGAATCAATCACCCATAAGTATCAAAATACCCTAGCACTATGAATTTAGCCTAGCATAATTGAAGAAATTAAATTCATGAAATTAATTGAACAAACGAAAGTCATACGAGAAATTGAATTGATAAAACTGAAATTAAAAGTTGAATATCACCTAGATGGCGTCCAATCATAAAGAAATCATCCGATGATCGTCTAAATTGAAAAAGAAATCGAACCCCTAACTATGTGTGTGTGAGAAGTGTGTGTTCTTGATCTTCTTCTCTCCCTCCTGATAAAAAACCCTTCCAAGAACGTCTGAAAATCGTGTATCTTCATGTATATATATGTATATAACCGCTTTGCCACGTGTCGCGCTTGGATTGGACGAAAAAATAACAAATTTCCGCTTGGCACGCGCCTCCACTCGAGGGCTGGCCCTCGAGTCGTGGGATCTTCGAAATTCAGTTTTTTAACTTGGCCTTCAGCCTCGACTCGAGGCTTCCCAAGCTCGACCCTAGGTCGAGACCAGGGATTTTTCTAGGCCCGATATGCACCTTCGACCCCATTTTTGCCCTACGCGTTCGTCTCATCGCCCTATGAATCTCGGTACTTTCCGTTTCGTCAAATTCCACCGAAAACAAGACAAAAACCAAATGAAATGCATTAGTAATACTTTTAAGCATAAGAAGTGATACTCTATACTTTTAAGCTTAAACAATAATACTTTTCATCATTTTATGCATTTAAATCCCTCAAAACTCATGCAATAATTCACCCTAATCAGGTAATAAGAGTGATGTTATTCCACTGGAAGCTACATTGAGAACAATATGACCATGTGATCAAAGAGCTGCTGATAATTCACCCTAATCAGGTAATAAGAGTGATGTTATTCCACTGGAAGCTACATTGAGAACAATATGACCATGTGATCGAAGAGCTGCTGATAAAGCCGTCCAAATGAAAGTTTTTCCCGTTCCGCCATAACCATACAGTTCATTTCTCCAAACTGCCCTAAGAATTTGATCAAATACGTTTTTTTGTTCAGTGGTTAACATAGAGGTCAATGATTCATGCTCTGTCTGCATAGTTGGTCGATCATAACTTAATTCCTCTTGTATAAGCTTATTATATCCTTCAGATGACAATGTTTGGTCTGGAAAAGGCATTGATTCAAATCTTTCGAGTGTGCTACCATTATGCTGCAGTAGATTTTCAATCTCGACCAGTGCATGATTTTTTAATTCCTCATTCGTGAGATGCAAATCTAAAAAAAATAAATAGTAAAAGTGAGTGACCATAAAATTAATAAAAATTAAAGTGTTATGCCAATATATATATATATATATATATATATATATATATATATATATATATATATAATTTTAATGCATTAAAATCAAATACACACCTTGCATAGAGTTGGACAAACATTTTCCTATAAAAAAAGTTATGAATCAAAGTTCATGCAGTAGTGTGGTTATTAGTTTTAATTATAACTAATGATTGTGTCACTACAAAAAAAACTGCTTATTGCCACACATTTTTTATCACATCATAAAATCAATGACTTAATAATTACTCTGTGGTCACATAAATTTTTTGAAGTGTGATAATATGTATTAGTGTACAATTTTGTAGTGATCTGTTCACTAAATGAATTTTTGTAATTTTCTGAATTGTATTCTGTAATTAAATTGAGAGAAAGAACTTGGGAGGAAGATGATCGAGAAGGAAGAGAGAAAATTTAAAAGAGAGAAGTTGGTTAGAAATTTATGCATATGCTATTCATGAATTTCCCACTACTTAAACATTCTAGGGGGACCATTCCCTTAATTGAAAATAACAGGAAATAAGTTGCTAATAAGAAAGACATAAAATAAATGGGGCCAAACTGCAAATAGTAACAGCCCACTTAATTGAACTAATCAAAAGGCTGGTTTACTCTATTCTTTCACCACATGGACGGTCAAGATTAATTCTGAGAGTAGTTGACATTTGTGTCCAGCTTTTGTCCTAACAAAGCCTGATGTCCTTTCACTTTGCCATAACCATTCATTTGCTTCTCTGTAGCAATTTCAGCTATTTCTTCTACAAACTCCGACGTCTTTCCTCCGGCCAACTCCACAATTTTGGTGCTCATGACAATACTCCCGGCGGCGACAGATCCTTGTCCCCAAGGATGAGCTTTTGGGAATTTTTTCTTCATAAAATCTTCATCTTCCCAAGTGATAAAAGTCGAATCTTGATCGAACCATACAACTCTAACTTGAAGTTTTTCCCCCTTTGATGTCAGGAGAGAACGACGGGCCACTATTTCGACAGGGTAAATCACGAAGACCCCATCTGGGTGTATTGGTGGAAGCGTAGCAGAATGTATGTGTGATTTTCTTCTTAAGTAAGGAAACATGGAAAACTGGGTGGATTCGCGAACCAGGAGGTAGAGCGAGCTTATAAGCAACTGAGCCAATCTTTTCAATTATTTTGTATGGGCCGTAAAACTTCGATGATAACTTCAAATTCCTTCGTAGGGAGACCGAGTTCTGCCGGAAGGGTTGGAGCTTGAGAAAAACTTCATCCCCTACTTCAAAAGTTCTGTCCTGTCTGTGTTTATCTGCGAAAAATTTCATGCGGTCTTGGGCTAGCTGTAGATTTTTCTTGATCTGCTCAATGAATTGTTGCCTTTGTTTAAAAAGTTCTTGAGCATCTGTTGTAGCACTGTCTAAGTAAGGACTTAGAGAAAATGAAGGGGGTGGGTAGCCGTAAAGAACCTGGAAAGGTGTACTCTTTAGACTGGTATGATAGTTAGTGTTGTACCAGTATTCCGCCAAGGGCAACCATTTTAACCACTGCTTTGGATGATCTTGGACCATGCTTCTAAGATAATGTTCCAAACATTGGTTTAAACGTTCTGTTTGACCATCAGATTGAGGGTGATAAGCTGATGTCATGTTCAATTGAGTGCCCAAAAGTTTGAACAATTCCTTCCAAAAGGAACTTGTGAAAACTTTGTCTCTGTCAGTAACAATACTTACAGGTAACCCATGTAGTTTGCAAATAATGTCCAGAAATAACTTAGCAATGGTATGTGCAGTGTACGGGTGTGATAGGCCTACAAAGTGAGCATATTTTGTGAACCTATCAATGATCACAAGAATCACATTTTTACCCCAAGACTTAGGGAGCCCCTTAACGAAATCCATGGAAATGTGGGACCAAGCCTGTGTAGGAATAGGGAGAGGTTGTAGGAGGCCTGGGTAAGGACCTGAATCAGATTTGCTCCGTGCACACACATCACAAGCCTGTACCCACTCTTCTACATCTGTCTTTAGCTTAGGCCAGTAGAAGGTCCTCTTGATCCTCAAATAAGTACCATTCACCCCGGAATGGCCACCATAAGCCGAACAATGCATAGCCACAATTATAAGTTTCCTCAACCCTATTGAGTCCCCAATAACGACCCTCCCTTTATACCTCAAAATACCATCAGTTAGGAGAAAATTAGGATACGAGGACCCATCAATTGTCTTGGCCGCAATAATCTTTTGTAAAAAGGCATCTTGAGAATAGCTTTGAACTACCTGCTCGATCCAAGTAGGAGTGACAGTAGTTAGAGCATCACAATCTTCCATAAAATCTTGCTTTCGAGATAAAGCATCAGCTGCCCCGTTCTCAGTACCTTTCTTGTACTGAATATCATAGTTTAAGCCCAATAATTTGGTTATCCACTTCTGTTGTAAAGGAGTAACCACCCTTTGATCCAAAAGGTATCTTAAAGACTGTTGATCAGTCTTTATGATGAATCGTTGTCCCTGGAGATAGTGTTTTCATTTTTGGATAGCCATTAAAACTGCAAGGAATTCTCTTTCATAAATGGACAAAGATTGATTTCTAGGACATAGAGTCTTACTCATAAAGGCAAGAGGTCTGCCTTCTTGCATTAAAACTGCCCCAATGCCTTTTCCACTAGCATCCGTTTCCACCACAAACGTCTTAGAAAAATTTGGAAGTGCCAAAACAGGGGCTGTTGTCATAGCAGTCTTCAATTGGTGAAAAGCTGACTCTGCCTCTGGACCCCAAACAAAATTATCCTTCTTCAGGAGTTCCGTGAGTGGCTTACTAATCAAACTGTACCCCTTAATAAACTTTCTATAGTAACCAGTAAGACCGAGGAAACCCCGCAGCTGTTTGACAGTCTTAGGTTGTGGCCACTGCGTCATAGAAGCTATTTTAGCTGGATCAGTACCAACACCACCTTGGGAAATGATATGTCCCAAGTATTTTAATTGTGTTTGTCCAAAATCACATTTACTCATCTTAGCATATAATTTATTATCCCGTAATAACCCCAAAACTGTAGATAAGTGATGTAAATGATCATCCCAAGATGAGCTATAGATTAAGATATCATCAAAGAAAACAAGCACAAATTTCCTTAGGAAATCTCTAAATACCTTGTTCATGAGAGATTGAAATGTAGCGGGAGCATTACACAAACCGAATGGCATAACCAAGAACTCATAGTGACCGTTGTGAGTTCGGAATGCCGTCAAGTGTCTAGCTTCGGGAGTCATGAGGATCTGAAAATAACCAGACCTTAGGTCAATCTTTGAGAAGAATTTAGCTCCATTCAACTCATCCAAGAGTTCATCAATAATTGGTATTGGATAATTGTGCTTGATTTAAGGTCATTGAGATACCTATAATCAACACAAAGCCTCCAAGTACCATCCTTCTTCTTAACCAAAATCACCGGTGAGGCATAAGGACCTTTGCTCTCCTGAATCACACCCGATTTGAGTAATTCTGCCACAATCTTCTCTATCTCCTGCTTGTGGGTATGCGAAGTTCTGTAAGGGTATTGTTGTCGTGGAGTGCTTCCAGGCTTCAACAATATTTGATGTTCAACTCCTCTTTCTGGAGGTAGTCCTACAGGTTCAACAAAGACATCCTGAAAAGTGTCCAAAATCCTCTGTAAAGAAGGGTTGTGTTCACTGGGAATGGACATTTGAGTAAGCAAAAATATCTCCTCCACCTTGTCCAACGCATCAGTGTGTAGTAGTTGATGTAGAGAACATTCTGATATCAATTGACAATCAGTAGAAGAAGTAAAAGCCTGTAGTGTAATTCTCTTTCCCAGCAAGGTGACGGTGAAAGTCATTTTAGTGTAATCCAATAATCTTAAAGAATAGGAAAATGAATGTGATTGCATCTTCCAACAGAAATCATCAACTTGATGTGAACTTAGCATTTTGTCTCCGTTAGCTATTCTCACCAAAATAGGAGTGGTCTTGGATAAGGGACAACCTAATTTCTTAGCTGTAGATGCCTTGATAAAACTGATAGTACTCCCTGTATCTATCAGAATGTGCAATTTGTGATTCTCAAACTCACCCCAAAGACGCATAGTAGTGAGGCCCCCTTCCCCCGAGGCTGCATTGAAAGACATTTGAACCTCTTCCATAGGATCAGTAACCCAAGAATCAGAAGGTGGAAGTTCAGGCTGATAGTGATCGAATGTATGCGGATTAATATCTTCAGGTAATATCATATAAGCAAGTTTCTGTTTACACTTGTGGCCAAAGACATATGGCTCATCACAATTGTAACACAGACCTTTCTCTCGCCGAGCAGCCATTTCTGCGGGTGTGAGTATCTTAAATGGTGGTTTAGGAGAAATAACCTGAGATTTAGGAGTATTTCCCCCAGCAAAATCAAATCGCCTTCCCTGTTGTGAGTTAGGATTAGAGTTAAAGTTAGGGTTAGGGTTAGTGGACCTCAAGAAGGGTCGAAACTTCTTAGAAAGAGCATCCAGAGTGATTTCCTGTTTCTTTCCCAAGCTGATAGCCTGCTGCAAGGTAGTTGGTTCAAACATATTCACTGAAGATTGCAACTCATCGGTAAGGCCACTGATAAAGCTAGCCACAAAATACGACTCCGAGAATTCCCCTTCCTTGAGCAACATTAAGCAAGCCTTTAACTCCTCAAACTTGTCAACATATTCCCGAAAGGAACCCGTCTGCTTCAATTTATTGAAAGCGGCGATTACAGAAGCTTCCTTCAACTCCTCAAATCGGGCTGAAATGATCTCAATAAACTGGGCCCATGTGAGATCAGATTGCTTAGTGGAAAAGTTTTGAAACCACAAGGCCGCCTTGCCGTCAAAATGCATAGATGCCAAATGCACTTTCTGAGAATCTGGAATGTTAGGAATAATTTTGAAATAACTATTGCATTTCAATATCCAAACTCGAGGATTAGTACCATCAAACATAGGGAATTCCACCCGGGGCATAGGGGTGTGAACAGCCATAGGTGAAGGGTCCATGATCTGGGTGAATTTTTGAGGATCAGAAGAACGAACCAGTGGGGGGGTACTAGAAGATCCCAATGTAGGGGGGTCTCCTAATAACGAATCCCTATCTGAGTGACCCTTTCCTTTATCATTGTTTAAGAAAAGAAGTTGTAGATTAGCGAGAGTATTTGTGAGATGTTCCAATTTTCCTGCGATACCTGAGTATTGATCGGATAATCCCAACACCGTCTCTTGTAACTTTTCATCTTTAGCCTGCCAGCGAAGTGATTCAGCGGCAAGCATGTTTTCTAATTTCTTTTGTGCCTCTTGCAGGTCCTTGAAGCGTGTTCCCTCCGCCATGGATATGTGGAGAAAATAACTTGTTTCTCTGATACCAAATGTAGTGATCTGTTCACTAAATGAATTTTTGTAATTTTTTGAATTGTATTCTGTAATTAAATTGAGAGAAAGAACTTGGGAGGAAGATGATCGAGAAGGAAGAGAGAAAATTTAAAAGAGAGAAGTTGGTTAGAAATTTCTGCATATGCTATTCATGAATTTCCCACTACTTAAACATTCTAGGGGGACCACTTCCCTTAATTGAAAATAACAGGAAATAAGTTGCTAATAAGAAAGACATAAAATAAATGGGGCCAAACTGCAAATAGTAACAGCCCACTTAATTGAACTAATCAAAAGGCCGGTTTACTCTATTCTTTCACCACATGGACGGTCAAGATTAATTCTGAGAGTAGTTGACATTGTGTCCAGCTTTTGTCCTAACAAAGCCTGATGTCCTTTCACTTTGCCATAACCATTCATTTGCTTCTCTGTAGCAATTTCAGCTATTTCTTCTACAAACTCCGACGTCTTTCCTCCGGCCAACACCACAATTTTGGTGCTCATGACAAATTTATATAATATTATCATGACAGTGTTATATTAGTGTGTTAATATTAATCTCATTACCACACTTTTGAGTGAGATAATAAATTATCATAAAAAATTAGAAATCTTTATTATTATCATGACGGCTATTTAGTTGTGTGATAATATAATTACTCCTAAAAGTGTGATAATAGCTATATTAATATAAATTAGTTAATACTATTATAACATTAATAATATAAATGTGTTAATAATAATCTAATTATCACATGCACTTAAAGTTTTAGTGCAAGCTAAGTTAATAAACTTCCACTTTTATCATTCGTTTAATTTTGGGAAGATGTTTTTTTAATCCGATATGTCTGCTTATTTTTAGTTACACGGCTTTTCACTTTTTAAAATTAATTTCGTCTTGTTGATTTTAAAATTCAATTTCGTATTATGCGGTATGTTTGTTAAATAAACTTTACAATATAATATATTGTATATATAATATTTTCAAATAATATATATATATATATATATATATATATATATATTAAAATAATTTATATGTATAAAATTTTATGTAATTATAATATTAAATTTAAATAATGGTAATATTAATTGTATGACAATTCATGCTAGGTGTTAGAATTATTATAATTATGTGAAAATTTACTATAAGATTTATTTCAAATTTATTTTATAATTAATAAAAAAGAGATGATTAATAGATTTTTATTTATATAATTGATTCATAAATATAAATTATTTAATACTAATAAAATAAATGTGATAATAATAATCTAATTATCACATGCACTTAAAGTTTGAGTGCACATATTCTTTTGACTGCAAAGTTTAAGTGCACATTGCCCTTGAAATATTAGGGAAAACTGAGACGCTAACAATGTTAACGGAAAATCTGTAAATTTGATAACCATTTTGCCAATGTCAACGGAAAATCTGGAAATCAGATATCAGCTCACCTATTCTCATGTTTCTCCAACAAAAGATCATCTCATCGCCAATTTTCTCAGGTTTTTCAACGGAAATTCTGAAAATCAATACCCAGGTCGTGAAGTCTTCGTCCATTGAAATTGCCACAATCAACCAAATCTCTAATCGATCAACCAGAAAATTAGGATACCCAGCTTAGAAGTCTGTCAATTCTACGATTCTCGTTGTTATTCCCAAATATCTGATCCTGTCACTGCTAATTAATTACTCCACACTTTTGCCTCTTGCCCATTCGAGCGATCTCTTCTCCGAGCAAGAGGATCTCGTGGAATCGCTACAGCTACCGGTTAGCCTCTAATCTTGTCACTAAATTTTTTGAAGCGTTAATCTCTGTTTAATTGCCGCTTTCACTCACCTTTGAGGTATTTGAATTTTTCATTCTCATCTTTTCTTCTTTGTTGGAGGAGATTAGATATGAATAAATCATATTAAGTTGTCATGTATACGATTGTTGCATAAACATTTATCGGGTTACTTGAGTAAGAAACAACAGCTTTGCCATGTTATGAGTACTGTAGATAAGGTTTCCTCTTTTTATTCTTTCTGATGAATTAGTTAGATGATTCTATTGGAGCATAATTTTGATACCAACCAAACGTTGATTTTGATATTTTGGAATATTGTTCACAAATTTTACATTAGAAGAATATAGATTTCTGGTTTAAGGTCTTCTCTATCTGATTTTTTACCATTCCCACTTGTAGTTAATGAACACAGACAGTATGACAGGGCAAATTATATACTACTATACTATGTTGTTCTAGTGTATATCTTTAGCAACAATTCTCTATGATTAGATTGCTTAATTGATTCATTATTCCTTTACCAATAACATGATACAAATTACAATGTTTCCTACTTCCGTGTAATTATATGTTGAGTTTTTTTCTATAAGAAAATTTAACATTCGACTCATTATCATTACTTCTATCTAGAGTTTTTTGCAAGACTAATTATTTTTATTACAAGTTGTAAGGAAGTTTATAGAGGAAACTTAATATCAATCAGTTTAATATTTGGTCCTAGTCCAGATATATGTCCCGCTGATTCTTGAGTTCAACTACTGCTGCATTTTTAGCTCCCACTAGATATGGATAAAAGTTGGATGAAATTGCCGAGGTATAGCAAACAATACTGGGATGGAGTTGAGAAGTTTCTAGACTTTGCCTTTTCTAATCCAATAAGAAATGGCATGATATTATGTCCATGCATAGAATGTAAAGTTGGCAAATGTGTGAAAAGAGATGATGCACGTGAACATTTGATAGTTAAGGGATTTATTAAAGGGTATGATAATTGGATAGCTCATGGAGAATTGAATAGTCATGCAATCAATGCTTCATCTTCGGTTAATACTAGAACTTCAATGGGTACTGATGACATGCATGGTTTAGTTCATGATACTTTTGGAGTTCCACAACAAGATGCAGATGTAGATAGTCCAATGGGGTCCTTCGAAGATGCGAGATATGGTACTGGGGTTGCTGAAAAATTTTACAAGTTAATTGATGATTCTCAAGAGAGGTTATATAAAGATTGCGAGAATTTTTCCAAACTTTCATTTATCATACGATTGTTGCACATTAAATGCCTCGGTAAATGGAGTAACACACATTTTAATATGCTATTACAATTACTGAGAGAGACATTTCCAGAGGCAATGACTGGCTTACCTAAGTCATACTATGAATCTGAAAAATTGATGAAGGACATAGGGCTTGGATATGAGAAGATAGATGCTTGTCGTAATGATTGTACATTGTATTGGGGAGTGAATGTGGACAGAACGTCATTTGAGACGTGTAATGAACCGCGGTGGTGCACTTCAGAAACAGATGTAACTAGTGAAGAAAGAAAAATTGCACATAAAGTGTTGTGGTATTTTCCAATAAAACCTAGGTTGCAGCGTATGTGTATGTCATCAAAGACAGCTTCTCATATGCGATGGCATGCTGAAGGTCGTACTAATGATGGGAACATGAGACATCCAGCTGATTCTCCAAGTTGGCAAACATTTGATGATAAGTATCCTGATTTTGCTAGTGATGCACGCAACGTAAGATTGGGGTTAGCTTCAGATGGATTTAATCCATTTGGTAATATGAGTGTGTCGCATAGTACGTGGCCTGTTATTCTAGTACCATACAATCTTCCTCCATGGATGTGTATGAAACAACCATATACCTTGTTATCATTATTAATTCCCGGTCCATCAGCTCCTGGAAACAACATTGACATTTATTTGCAACCGCTGATTGCTGACTTAACAGATTTATGGGAAGTGGGGATTGAAACATATGATGCATCAAGTAAACAAAAATTTCAGTTGCGTGCTAGTTTATTGTGGACAATTAGTGATTTTCCAGGTTATGCAAATTTGTCTGGATGGAGTACTAAAGGTGAATTTGCATGTCCCGTATGTCATAAATTCACACATTCTTGTTGGTTAAAATATGGTGGGAAATATTGTTATATGGCTCACCATAGATTTTTGGATAAGAATCATGAATTTCAGAAGAATGCTCTTACTTTCGATGTGTCAGAAAAGGATGAAAGACCTCCACCTTGACTATCAGGAAATAATGTGTTAGAAGAATTGCAAAATGTAAACTTCAAATTCGGAAAAACTTTTGGTTCTAACCCGAAATTGCCTTACAATTGGAAGAAGAGAAGCATTTTCTTTGAATTACCATATTGGAAAGATATTGTGGTGTGCCACAATCTTGATTTTATGCATATTGAGAAAAATGTATGTGAAAGCATTTGTTCTACGTTGCTTGACATGGATGGAAAAATAAAAGACAATCTTAAATCACGGCTCGACTTGAAAGAAATTGGGATTAGACCAGAGCTTCATCCTATTTTAAAATCGAATGGTAGGGTTTACTTGCCTCCAGCACCATTTTCAATGAATGCACAGGAAAAGAGCATGTTTTGCAACGTATTGAAAGGGTTAAAGTGCCTGATGGATATGCTTCCAATATATCACGGTGTGTTTAATTAAAACCACCTAAGCTTGTTGGACTAAAAAGTCATGATTATCATATTTTGATGCAACAGTTGTTACCTATAGCATTGAGAAAGACTTTACCAAAATCAGTGCGTCGTTCTTTGATCCAATTGAGTCGATACTTTAGGAAACTATGCTCTACGGTAGTTAATCCAGCTCACGTGGTTCGCTTAGAACGGGAAATTCCTGTTATACTTTGTCAATTAGAAAGGGTGTTTCCACCTTCATTTTTTTGACATAATGGTTCATCTAGTTGTTCATTTGGCAACTGAAGTAAAGCTTGTTGGGCCGGTTCACTATCGTTGGATGTACCCGGTAGAAAGGTAATGACTAAGTTTTAAATAATGTTTACATGGATAATTAATTTCAAGTTATATTTAGTTTTGATTGTTCAATTTGACATGAAGGTATTTAGGCACATTAAAATCATACATTCGAAATAGAAGTAGACCAGAAGGTTCAATTGCTCAAGGATATGTAGCAGAAGAATGCTTGACATTCTGCTCTTTGTACTTAGCTAACTATGTGGAGTTAAAATTCAACAAATCTGCCAGAAATGAGGATGTGATCGAATCTACTACACCAGGATTGGATGTATTTACTATGGAGGGTCATGCTCTTGGAAAGGGAACATCAAAGAATTTTGAAGATGAAATACTCAAAAAGGCTCATCAATATGTTTTGTTTAATTGTAAGACGGTCGAGCCATACATCCAGTAAGTATCTTATTTTAGTAAGGACTAATCCTAGTTAATTTGTTTTTTACTTTTTTGAATTTCAAACTATGAAAAGTTGATTATATTCAAAATGGTAGGCAACATCTTAGAATGGTGGAAGAAGACCATCCCAGCGCTCCACGCCATCAAATTGAACGTATTCATAGTGAAAATTTTGCCAAATGGTTTTCCAATCACGTAAGTTTATCTTATTACAGTGTCAAAGTTCTAGTTATTATATAATTCTTATAGAAATCTTCTCGTTATTTCTTTTGTAGGTAAAAAGTCTGTCATTACCCGAACAAGATCTAATATGTCAAGATCTAAAATTGCTTGCTAGGGGCCCAGACACAACATGAGTAACTTATGAAAAATACGTTGTAAATGGCTTTAGGTTTCACACAAGGAAAGTGGAGGCAAAGAGAAAAACACAAAATAGTGGAGTCACTGTTAGAGCTACGACGTCAAGTTTTTCTAGTATAAGGGATGAGAATCCAATCTTAAGTGACCTAGACTATTATGGAGTTTTAGTAGATATCATTCAACTGCAGTATGTGACGCGGAAAGTTGTTTTATTTGGATGTGATTGGGTTTCAAAAGGCAAACGATTAAAACAAGATAGTGATGGGTTTACTCTCGCTAACTTCTTGAATGTTCATCCTCATAATGAGCCTTTTATTCTATCATCTCAAGCTTCTCAAGTGTTCTATGTAACAAATCCAGTTGATAATAAATGGCATGTTATCATCACCACAACTCCCAGAGGTACTTATAATATGCAACCCCTAGCAGATGTTGAAACCTATTTGCAAAGCAACTTATGCACTCCTGTAGATGACAGTGAGAGTGAAGAAGTCGGATGGGTTCGTGAAGATACAGAAGGAGTTGAAGTTAATATTTCTGCATGAAATTTTCGCACTCTATGTAAGATCATATTTATTCTAGTTTTAATACATTTGTTTCAATTTTCTTACTAGTTTATTTTTTTGACAGGGTTCTTACTAGTTTATTAGTATTGTAATATTTTGGAATTTGTGATAATCATATTTACCTTTTAAGTCCGCCCTTCTTACTTACATTGGTTGTTTGGTCTAGGCTTGGTGTAATACTGATATTTGATATTTTTCTAATAGACTTTCAAAAATAAATTTTATGCCCCACTTTACTTATACATTCTCATTCATATTATTTTAATATAATTTATAATTACAATATATATATGATATTTGCAGAGAAAATAATAAAGAAAATCTATTAAACGAATTATACATTTCTACAAAATATATCTACACTTGTAATTTATTTATTTTTTAATGGACTTCCTACAAAAATTAGATTATATAATTAATATTCAAGATGCTTTACAAATAAATTTGAAAGGAAAATATAACATATATATATATATATATATATATATATATAATATTTTAAAAAATAATTTTATTTGATTGAAGTAATTAAATTAAATAAATGCTTAAAGTATTATTCTAAAATTAATAATATTTTTCAATTTCAATCTGCGTAATACGCGGGTTCTACTCTAGTATATATATATATATATATATATATATATATATATATATATATATATATATATATATATATATATAAAAAAGAAAAAATTACAAATTGCTTTAAAATAATTTCAAAATTACAAATAGGTACATATGCAAATATTTTTGTGCGTCTGTTCAAATATTTTTTGTGCTTCTGTGCAAATTTTTTAAACGTATTTGTAATTAGCCTGCCTTTTTTGAACCTATATGTAAATTACCTATACATAAAGTAGAAGTAAGCAGAGGAGCAAGTGAAGTGCACTTGTCATGTGGTGAAATAATGAGTCTCACTCTTCATTAATTTACCATTTTTTTTTTTACTTTACATCAACAACTTCAATTTTTTATAATTATATTTAAAATCTATTTTTAACACATTATATATCAAATGTTTAATTGAAAATTAAATCACCACATTTTACAAAAATTACAATCTAATATAAACGTTTGAATTTTTTTTAAACAAAACTTAAATTAATATTTTTTTTTTTGCATTTCGATCTTACAGGCATATTAGTTTCTCCTCGTAGCTGATGTATCGTTGAAATTTGAGGGTTTTATTTTCTTTGTTTAAATGGAATTTGCCTGTAAGCTATAATTGCAAAATTTATTAAATTGGAGTTTTGTTTAACAAGATTTAAAAGTTTAGATTAAAATGCGATTTCGAAAAAGATGGTGATTTAATATGCAATTAAGCCTATATCAAATTAATAGTCTTTTTAAAGTTTTAATTTAATATATGTACTACACATATAAAAATAAAATTCAGATCTAAAATTTTTATTTTATTGTTTGTATTTTAAATTTTAATTAATTATATGAGTTGAATTTAAATAATTTTATTTTAGGTTATATAAATTTTGCTAAATTTTATTATTTCTGATGAATTTAGTACCTATTTAAAAGTTATAAAATTAATTAAATAATTGTAATATACCTATGTATAAACAATATAATCTCTATATATTAATAAAAAATTGAAAAAAATAAAAATAGTTTAAAAAAAATTTAAAATTACAAATAGGTTCATGTGCAAATATTTTTGTGTGTCTGTTCAATTTTTTTTTTTGTGCTTCTATGCAATTTTTTTGAACGTATTTGTAATTAACCTACCGTTTTTGAACCTATATGTAAATGACCCTAAAAAATAATAGTAAAAAAAATTTAAATTATAATATCATATTTAAAATTATAATTATTAAAATAAAATAACTTAAATTTAAAATTAAAAAGTTATCATTAATAAAATAAAAAACTAAAAAAAATCAAATGAAAAAATTAAGCAAATTGTTTTTTAGAAACAAAACCTTTAGTAGCCCACCTTTAGAATTCCACCGCCCCACACCCACACAACCCTCTACCCTTCCTAGAGATGTTAAAAGGGCCGCGGGCTGGCGGGCCAGCCCGTTTAGCCCTGAAAAATGAAGGGTTAGGGCCAGGGGTTTAATGACCCGTTTAAAATCGGGTCTTTTTGGCCCGGACCGGTTAGCCCGCGGGCTAAAAGGGCTAGCCCGCCGGTTTTCCGGGCTGGCCCGTCAACCCATTTATTATTTTTTTTTATTTTTTTTATTTACTAACCTCATGCCTATTAGTTATTTAATAAGAGAAAAATTAGAGTTGAAAATTCTTAAAGGTAAAAGTTAATAAAGAACAAAATATTACTAAAAAGGTTTGAAATATTTCAAGAAAAAAAAAGAATAGAATGTTCGCAAATAAGTTGAGTTTATTCCTAACGATTTTTTTCTGAAAATGTAAAATGCATTTGACAATCTATTTTATTGTAATTCCTTATTGTTTAACTATTTTGATGTATTTCTAATGAGTTTATGAACAATATTTATGTTTTAAGTTTGTATTGTGTTATATTAAAATTATAATTTAAGATTTTATATTAAAAATTAATTTTTTTCTTCGGAACCCGTTAGTGTCCCGTTTAGCCCGTAGCCCACTAAGTTTAGGGTTAGGGTTAGGTTCCATCAATTGCCGGCCCGTTAAGAGTGAACCGGTAAGGCCCGGAACCGTTTAGGCCCGTGGCCCTGTAGAGCTGGCCCTAATGGGTTAGGGCCAGCCCGTTTAACATCTCTAACCCTTCCCCTCATTCAACCACCAGCATCCATACCACTATTTTTGGGCATCAAAATTTTCAATTGCCGGGAAAAAGATAGCGGGAGGGGAATTTCATAAATTTAAGCGGTTAATTGAAAATTTTGAAAAAGTTAAAAAGTTAAAAAGTGATAATATTTTAATAAAAAGTGCTAGAGCTGAAGTGGTGAAAATGTTGTGTTGCGTTTGTAGCAGGTTAAAGTATTAAATTTGTGTTTTGAGCTTGTTTTAGCAACTTAGGAATGGGGAGTTTGCTTTACTGTACTTCAAAGTTTGTTTCTCCCACAAAATTTATTAATAACACCTTTTAAACTGACAAAAATTCTAGGCTTCTTTCTGTCATTTTATGAACGAATTCTATAAAAGATTATGTTGGTGTTTGAAATGGTATACAATGAAGGATCTGATGGTGACGATAATTGATGATGACAGTGAGAGATTTTGGAGTTTACAAGAAAAATTAAAAACAAAAGGATGAAGAGTTTAGTTTATACGGTGTGAGTTGGATTTGACTCCTATTTTTTATTTTTTGGTAACTGGTGATCACTAATGTGATATTATGACATCATAAAATGTGTTCAACAATTAGGACTTTCTAATAGTCTTAGTTTTTCCATTTTCACAATACTTAGTTTCAAGACTTGCTCAAAAAGTTGATCTTCTAAATGAAAATACTATCATGCCTCATGCCAGATGAATGATCATTTAAATGAATGATTATTTAAACCTATACAAAACATGATTAGGCATGCAACATGTTTTAGTAATTGTTTCAAATTTTCAGTACATTAATTTGGATACTTCTACTTCAAATATTTTGGCATTTGGTGCTCTTGCTCTTGCGTCTCTCCACTTCATTTTATTGTCCTCAATTCAAGTCATGTGATATTGATTATTATATTTCGAATATGACTATATCACTTTTACTGTATCATTATATTATTATACGTCACTTTTAATAGGAAAATTATTGGATTTCAACGAATTCTTATCACTTTTCAAAAAGTGACATCTTCTTAAATGAAAGTGATACATTTTAAGTAAAAAGTGATATGTTTAACAAAATTAGAATTTCATTAGATTTTGAATCAAAAAGTATTTTTTAAAATTAAGTGATAATTTAAGATTAAAAGATGACCTCAGGACATAGAAGTGTAGAAGTAAATGGTTGTATGATTAAAAAATAAAAAATCTTCGAATTTTTTTTTTTAATTTAGTAATTGTCTTGTTATAGCTTCAAAAGTTCAGATCTGCAGTGAATATAATGATAAATAAAAGTGACATAGGGATTGAGCTGCAAAACTTATTGTAGTTACGCCTAGATTAATGAATATATATGTGCTTACTGTAACAATTTTTTTTTTAATGCAGAAGATAACTTTACAAAGAAAATAAGTTTTCATGAAATATATATCATCACGATTGGCGAGTTTATATTTCTACTTTTATAATATCACACATATTTGTTGTATATTATCTTATGTTCGCAGTTAATTATTTTTATCTTGGTTATTTTGTAGACATATTAACCAAAACTCGAGTGGGTGGACGAGTATACAGTGGAGTTGTACCTAACCTGCGCACCAATTCTCAAGATGATGAGTTAATTCAACAAAACAACACTGGCATTACAAATGAAATCAATGACATACAAAATATCCAAAGTAATAATAAATCAAGTCGACAACCTCCACGTAAGATTACACATTAAAACAACACATTTACATATTTTGTTGCACTCATAATATATTTTTTTTCTGGATTATCTTGCAGCTAAACCTACTAGATTTTGTAATACACAAGTATCTAGTGGAGTTATGGGCAACCAGCGAATCTCGGATCAGCCGGAGCACGTGAATGATTTACAACTTGATGAAGACATAGGTAGATAGATTTTCAAATTCATATAAAACAAACAAAGTCTCATAGATCTTTCCAGTGATATTCAGTGCCGCTATAATTAGTTCCAAATTAAATCAGGCTTTCTTGTGATTTTTATTTTAATATTCAAGTATGAAATTTCATTGCATAGCTTTTAGGCATGCCCACATGGTGGCCAACCAAGCTCCCAATTCACAGCATGAAGAACCAAGACAACACAACACATTTGAAATTTCAAATGAGAGTAATGACGTAGAAAATACGGAAAGTTGTGGTACTGAAATAGGTAACATTTCTTTTGATTTAGTTTTCCTTAATTCAAACTAGTTGTGTTTGTTTCAAATATTGCAAAATTTGGGGTCGACCATCAACTCTACCACTCATTAAGGTTGATTTCGATCATTATGGAAGACCCATCGGAATAAATAAAAGCACATTTATTGAATTCCTGGGCACTATTGCAAGGAACGACATGTATTGTCCAATTGACGTGGAAAATTGGCATAAAATATCAAAAGAGTACAAGAAAATCATGATAAGTGTAGTCAAGGTAATGTAATGTTAAGTATATTACATATATGTTCGAGATAGTTTTATGTAATTAAGCATTTCTGCAGGCAAAATTTGACATCATTGGAGCCGATGAAGAATGGATTCTTCATTCTATTAATAACAAATGGAGAAGCTGGAAGAGTTTTATGAAAGCAAGATGTTTTTGGCCTAATAAGACATTGGATTTTCATATGGATGAAAAAGATGAAAGAGTGATGGAGGATCAATGGGCCAATCTGGTCACTTATTGGAATAGAAAGGACGTACAAATATATCATGCAGTTTTTTAATTATTAATTTACTTTACATTTTTCTAGTTTCATTTGTCTTTCAGCTTTTTAATTTGTTTTTTCATCATATTAGGCACAAAGTGAAAAAAATAAAGATGCTAGATCGAAAAAAAATGGATCACCGAACTGGAAAGAAATCATTTGCACAAGTCAATGAAAAAATGGTGAGTTTTGCTATTGTTTGTTATTTCCTTTTAGCAATGAATTTTGAGGTCACAGTTCTGGTAAGTACTTAACATGTTCTCGCATGCAATATTAAATATTTATATTTACTCGTTTGCTAATTCCATGTGTATGATTGACATAATTTGTTATTTAAATTTATAATGAGACTTTAAGGGATCTGTATGTTTTTCGTAATCCCCTAAAAGATATACTAATTGAAGTCCATTTTGTTAGTCAAATAAAATTTAAGATGGTTAAATTGAATTTTAACTCCTTGCATAATACAATTTTGGAAGGTATATAGTATTAGAAGTTAGGAAGAGTTGTGCAGCATTCTGTAATTTAATTCTTAAGTATGAATTCTCTTGTTGTTTTGGTTATGTATATTTATTGCTCAAACATAAGGCCCTAAGTTGTCTTTTCTTGCTACTTTAAGTTTTTGAAGAGATTGTTGCAGCATGCTCTTTTTCTTTTTTCTATTTCGTTTTTAGTTATATTCTCAAAGTTTATGATTTTATTTTTTCTTCATAATGTAAATAATTGGATGTGAACTTTAATAAACTGCAATGTAATCTTCTCATGCTAATAAAATGTTTATTTCTTCTTTGACTTATTCATCATTGTAACTAGATTAGAGTTTAAGTAATTTTGTTCGATTCTCAGTTTTCAAGTTACTCTATTAATTAGAAATCATGTTTGCATTAAGTTAATAGTATCTCTTTAATTATTTGAAGGTGATTTTGTTGATTAAAGTTTGAAGAGATTGTTCTCAGTTTTCAAGTTACTCTATTAATTAGAATCATGTTTGCATTAAGTTAATAATATCTCTTTAATTATGTGAAGGTGATTTTGTTGATTAAGAAAATTGATATTCTTTGTAATTTGATTGTTTTCTGAAATAGTTTGAAGTTATAAATTTTTTTTGCCTTAAATAAATTACGAGGAAGAAAATTATTTTCAGAGAAAGGAAAAAGGTCGTGACCCATTTCGTTCTGAAATATTTGAAGTGTGTTATACTCCTGCTAATGGATCTCCCTCTATTGATGTAACATTTTTATATATGTATATATATTAGGTATTTAATTCACAATCTTTTGAAAATTCTCTAAAAATTTGTTCTGCCTAACACCCGACAGGATTCGATGAAAGAATTAAGAAGTCAACTTCCAGAAGGCTCTCATGATTCTGTTGGCCCGGATGACATATTTGCCCAAGTAACTGGTCAAGACAAACCAGGTTACGTTCGAATGTTTGGCGGTGTTCCAGCATCAGATGTATGGGGGGAAGTCCCTAGTCGCAACACATACAAACGCAAAATGCTGGAGCAAGAATCAGAAATTTCTAAAATGAAAAATCAAATGGCTGAGTTACAATCACAAGTTTTGTTTCAACAGAGACTTATTTTGCAGCAGCCTCAAGGTTCGACATCATTGCCCGATAGACTCCCCGGGCTAGTTTTAACAAAACAAACTCTTCGGGTAAAATTTACATTTTTCTTAAATCTCAACTCTTATATCAAATTATATTACACCTGATTTTTTTAGATGTTGAACATAAGTAGTTTTATGCTTGCTTTTATTAGAATTTTATTTAGCATGTTCACTTTAATGAAATTATACAATGATGTGTTATTTAATAGGCTGTCAATGTAAGTTTAATTCTTTGTTTATTGTTATAACTCTATAGCCCCCAATATTAACTTGCAATTTTTTTTATATTATGTGAATTATATTTGACCATTTCAGTTAGGATTTTAATCGTGATGATTGATTGACAATCTAGTTGTATATTTTATTTTTTATGTTTTGAGATCTTACTGCATGTTGCTAAAATGATAATTGTTATTTATCAATTATTATATATAAAGTATTGATTTTAAAAGGTTAACTTGTGAGCTCATTCTTATCCTGCTATAATTAATACAAAGTGAAGCAACACCGTGAAAATGTACCTAACTTGTGTTGGTTCCCCTAACCTATGTAGCTAAAATTAATATGTGAATATCTCTTGTGTTGAGTTCCTTTTTACTATAGAAACTTTTTTAACAATTTATATTTTTGATTTAATTTTTTCAGGTTGGAGGATTTGTTATTTTAAAAAGTGTATTTGATTCAACTAAAATAGTGGCAAAAGGTTGTCTTCATAGCATTGATCCAAATGCACAAGTGGGGGTCAAGCTTTGGGAGATAATTGGTGTCAAGTACATGTTCAAGTAGTACTTCAACCTGAAGAACAACTAATTCGGCTTTATGATTATTGTCAAACACTTGAAGATGCGCATGGTGGAATGGTTGCTTGGCCCGGTACTTTGGTATGTTTTACTTTTTTTTTTCTAAGGCATGCTTTAATAATCGAACTCTAATATATATTTTTCTATTTTTTTCCCTAAGACATGCTTTAATAATCGAGCTCTTATATATATATTTTATATTCAGGTGACACCTGCGGAATCATGTTAAAAAGTTTAGAGCTTGCATTGAAGTTGAAACATCTTAGTTATTGATTTCAAGACATTGAAGCTTCTTGATATTTTATTATAATTTCCTAGTATTTTTAGAATTGTTTAAAAATTGTTAGTTGGATGAACTATTTTTGTACATTGAATTTTTTATGTTTATGAGTATTTGAATTTAGAACAGTTGAAGTATATATATATATATATATATATATATATATATATATATATATATATATGTCTATAAAATATATACCTAGTTTGTTTATTTTAATTTTCATTTCCGAAAAGTGATTGTAGTTCAACAGTAATTTATATTAAAAATAGTAAACAGCCTTGAAATAATTTGTAATCACACAAAAAAAATGTATTTAAAAAAATATGAAAAGACATTTAATAGTGTCGTAACAAATTATTTAATGTTTTCTTTCCTTATCTATTAACACACTTTGATATATGGGAAAAATATTTTCTATATATAGGATACTAACTGTCTTCACACTTTTAAGTGTGTTAATATTCAACTTTTCTTAACATTTTTTAGTGTGTTAATATTCGACATATCCTAACATATTTTAGTGTGTTAATATCCAACCTATCTAAACATTTTTAAGTTCTCGATATCAAACCTATTTTAACACTTTTAAGTGTGTTAATATTTAATCAATAATAACATTTTATGGTGTGTTATAATCTAAACAATCTTAACACTTTTAGGTGTGATAATATCTAATTACCCTATCCTCACATAAAAACAGGCCACACTAAAAATCAATGTGATAATAGATGAATTGTCATAATAGTTGTTCTATTATACCACTTTAAAATGTGTTAAAAACTATTTTTTTTTTTTTGTAGTGTGTAAAGGTTTTTAATGTATTCAACATTTTGCATAGATGTAACTTAGTTATAATATTTGTCATTTTGAGCAACATTAGAAGATAATAATAATAATGTTGAGTAATAAGAATGTTAATGATGAAAAATAATGAATTTGTATCGTTAATGAGTAATAATAAGGAATGTGTAAGAAAAAACCTTTATAGCATTTTTGGATCTTAGCGTACTCCAAAACAATGATCCTGTTACCCTTTAAACATAAAACATGTTGATATAAAGTGTGAAATAGACATAAAATTATTATTGAGAATAAATTCATGAAACATAAAGTGTAAACCCGCTGTAAATACATTGGACGATTAATGATGATTATGTACATGTTCATCAATTAGTATGAGTTCAAAGAAACACTTTTGTCTTGTGTCGTCTTTTGAGAGAACCATCCAAGTACGCGCAACTATTACTGCATGTTTCTTTGTCAGGAGTTATTACATCTAAAAGGGAGAATTTTGACGCCATAATGAAATGAACTTTTTAGAAATTTAGACAAACATAGTGTTTATGTTGTTAGAATTGTGGAACTGTATATAAGGAAAATGGTTACGTGTTTTGATAAAATAGGAACAAATATAAACCACTTAAGCCCAAAAAAATTTAAAATAAAAAATTCTTTTTAAAAAAAAAAATTAGAATATACAGGAAATTGAATTGATCGAATAAATAACTTTTGTTACATAGTTAACCAACAAAAGAATAAATTTCGTTAAAAGATATTTTCGTTGACCGCAAAAGAAAAATTTTACAGGAACAAGTAAAAAATATGGTGGTTGGTTGGAGCATTTCATTGAACAGATAGAGTGCATGAATAATATAATCAGTTGTGAGCAAGGATGCAAATATCGCGAATATATCGCAAAAAATAAAGTTGGGATACGGATATTATGGGGAAATGTATTTTTTTCTGGATATCGCAGAAATATCACAAAATATCGATATCCATATCGATCAGCGTAGTGTATTTTTTCCCGAATATCGCAAAAATATCGCAAATTTTTAAAAAATCGCAATTTTTTTAAATTATTTATAATTTTTTTTATTTATTTTTTATTTTGTTTGTTTCCCACTTGTTTCCTACCAAAAAAGAGAATCATATAGGTCTTCATTTTGATATTAATTGTATTGTATCATGTATATTTAGTCATTTTGTATTATATTATGTATTATATTGTCACTTAGTTTGCATCAGATAGTATTTATATAATCTATTATCCATATGGTTGCTTTAAAAATATAATTTTATTGTAATTTTTAATGGAATATGTGCATAATAATATGTTATAATAATTCCTGAAATATCTTGTTAAATTTCCAAGATTTTAATAAAGTTTTCGTCATTTTTTTCAATTTTTTCCGATATCGATATTCGATATCGATATATCCGTAAAATTAAAATTGCAATATTTATTGCGATAGGATATTTTCATCCTTGGTTGTGAGGGTATAATTTGTTTGTCTCCATAACAAAATGTGTATGAATATAAAAGAAACTGATATTCATATAATGAAAATAAAGGATTAGTTGATCAAATTTTATGCGTGTAAGAATCAAAGAAATCACAGAATCAAAGAAATGTATATTGGTAACTCCCAACCCTTCTTCCGACACAAATCGTGCAATATAGATTTATATATTTTATAGAGAAAATGAGGAGAAAAAAAATAATTTCTATTACATAGATAACCAACAAAAGAACAAATTTCGTTGAAAGATATTTTCGTTAATCGCAAAAGAAAATTTTTACAGGAACAGGTAAAAAATATGGTGGTTGGTTGGATCATTTCATCGAACAGATAGAGTGCATGAATAATATAATCAGTTGTGAGCAAAGATGCAAATATCGCGATATATCGCGGATATATCGCAAAAAATGAAGTTGGGATACGGATATTAGGGGAAAATGTATTTTTTCCCGGATATCGCAGAAATATCACAAAATATCGATATCCATGTAGATCAAGCGTAGTGTATTTTTTTCCCGGATATCGCGGAAATATCACAAAATATCGCAAATTTTTAAAAATCGCAATTTTTTTTAATTATTTATAATTTTTTTTTTCATTTTGTTTGTTTCCCACTTGTTTCTCACCAAAAAAGAGAATCACATTGGTCTTCATTTTCATATTAATTGTATTGTATCATGTATATTTAGTCATTTTGTATTGTATTATGTATTATATTGTCACTTATTTTGCATCAAACAGTATTTATATAATCTATTATCCATATGGTTGCTTTAAAAATATAATTTTATTGTAATTTTAAATAGAATATGTGCATAATAATATGTTATAATAATTCCTGAAATATCTTGTTAAATTTTCAAGATTTTAATAAAGTTGCCGTCATTTTTTTCAATTTTTTGCGATATCGATATGCGATGTCCATATATCCATCGATATATCCATAAAATTAAAATTGCGATATTTATTGCGATAGCGATATTTTCATCCTTGGTTGTGAGCACATAACGTATAATTTGTTTATCTCCATAACAAAATGTATATGAATATAAAAGAAACTGATATTCATATAATGAAAATAAAGGATTAGTTGATCAAATTTTATGTGTGTGAGAATCAAAGAAATGTATATTTGTGAAGACTAAGTAAAAACACGATTTATATTCTTTCTTTTTTATCCCCTTTCAATAGTTGAGTTTGTTACAACTCCCCCTTTTTCTATTATCCATTCCTTGTATATATAGAAGAGAGATTAATAGAATTGGGTATCTGTATCAATTAATGATTTGTAAATCAATGAATACCGCTTCTCTTTTCTTCAATTCTATATCAGTTCATAGAATTTCTCATGGTATCAGAGCATATTTAGATTTATATAAACTGGATTTGCCCCCTTCTTTACTTCATAATAAACAACAATCTGATAGTAATATGTGTGTTGCACCTGGAAAATTTTCTGAACATTCTGTTAGGTATCCCATTTCTCATTACTTGTCTGTTAGTCAATTATCACCAGCTCATTATCGTTTTACAGCTTCTGTTTCTCACTTACAAGAGCCTAGATCTTATAAACATGCGAGTTCTCACCCAGAATGGAAAGAAGCTATGAGAAAAGAATTAACTGCTTTAGAAGCAACAAATACATGGACTTTAACTGATTTGCCTAAGGGAAAACATTGCATAGGTTGTAAGTGGGTATATAAAATAAAACTTAAAGCTGATGGTACTATAGAAAGATACAAAGCTAGACTAGTTGCAAAAGGGTTTACACAACAAGAGGGCATTGATTATTTCGATACGTTTTCTCCTGTTGCAAAATTAACCACTGTTAGAGTTTTTCTTTCTATAGCAGCAGGAAAAGGGTGGCATCTACATCAATTGGATGTAAACAATGCCTTTTTACATGGGGATCTACATGAAGAAGTCTATATGAGACCACCCCCTGGATATTGTGCTTCTACCGAAACCAAGGTTTGCAAACTTAATAAGAGTTTGTACGGTCTAAAACAAGCATCTAGACAATGGTTTCAAAAGTTGACAGATTGTTTGGTTAGTTTTGGATATACACAGTCCAAAATTGATACTTCTTTATTTCTGAAAAATAATTGTGAGTCATTTACTGCTATTTTAGTCTACGTAGATGATATCATATTAGGTGGTAATGATATGACTGAAATTGATAGAGTTAAAATGCATCTAGATAAGTCTTTTACTATAAAAGACTTAGGCATTCTTAAATACATACTTGGTATTGAAATTGCTAGATCAAACAAGGGTTTGTTCATTTGTCAAAGAAAATATGCCTTGGATATTCTTGATGATGCTGGGTATTTGGCTTGTCAACCTTGTAAAACACCAATGGATGTTAAACAAAAATTTTGTGTGCAAAATTCAAAAGTTTTACAGGACCCTTCCTCTTACAGGAGGTTAATAGGCAGGTTGTTGTATTTAACAATTACCAGGCCTGATATTTCTTATAGCATACAGACTTTGAGTCAGCGAATGCAGGCTCCAACTGAAGCAGATCTAGCAGCAGTCCACAGGGTTTTAAGATACATTAAAGGTAATCCGGGACAAGGTGTTTTTTACAAGTCTAACGTTGATTTTTCTTTAAAATGTTTTTCAGATAGTGATTGGGCTAGGTGTCAAGTGACTCGAAGAAGTATTAGTGGATATTGTGTTTTTCTTGGAGATAGCCTCATATCATGGAAGTCCAAAAAACAGCCTACTGTTAGCCGTTCCTCAGCAGAAGCAGAATACAGGGCATTGGCTTATGCATGCTGTGAAGTCCAATGGCTCCTCTATCTGTTGAAGGATTTCCACATTGATCATGTCTTTCCTGCTTTGATCTACACTGATAGTACATCAGCATATAACATGGCTCACAACCCGGTTATGCATGATAAAAGTAAACATATCCAAGTCGACTATCACTTTACGCGAGAGAAAATACATGAAGGGATTATCAACTTGATAAATTTGCCAGCTGAAGGCAACCTTGCTGATTATTTTACAAAGCCATTGGGAGCTCCATCTTTCGAGACAATGAAGTTCAAGTTGGGATTGATTAACATCCACTCCCAACTTGTGGGGGGGTGTTAAGACTAAGTAAAAACACGATTTATATTCTTTCTTTTTTATCCCCTTTCAATAGTTGAGTTTGTTACAACTCCCCCTTTTTCTATTATCCATTCCTTGTATATATAGAAGAGAGATTAATAGAATTGGGTATCTGTATCAATTAATGATTTGTAAATCAATGAATACCGCTTCTCTTTTCTTCAATTCTATATCAGTTCATAGAATTTCTCAATATTGGCAACCCCCAACCCTTCTTCCGACACAAATCGTGCAATATAGATTTATACATTTTACAGAGAGAATGAGGAGAAGAAAAATAAGGATGAAAGTTGAAAATAAAAATTGATGATTCCGATTATGTTCATTATGGCGTCAGAATTCATTTTGCTTACAGACGTGCACAATTAAAAAATATATATATATATATATATATATATATATATATATCACCTCATCACTTTCCACATTAGTATCTAAATTAGATACTAATTCATAATTATTCTACATTAGATCACATAACTAGGACACAAAGGAATTCTAAGACAAAAAATATTCATTTTGTAAGAACATTGAATAAGGAATTGCTTTAATAGAACATAAACACTAAGCGATCAAAATATTCATTTTGTAAGTCCTCAATTATGACTAATAATAATAATTGCTTTAATAGAACATAAACACTAAGCGATCAAAATATTCATTTTGTAAGTCCTCAATTATGACTAATAATAATAATTGCTTTAATAGAACATAAACACTTCGCATCCTTTAACAGTGGAATATAATATTTCACATCCTACACAGTTCGACACAGACCCACATATTGCTAAAAAACAACACTTATCGACAGAAGGTTACATACATCTCTATTTTCTTTATTTTAAATTTATTTTAATATAACGTGTGTATCATGTTCTCATTCCCAATATATACTAATATTTTAGTGGTTATTTAAATTAACTAGATAAGGGAAAGTCAATTGTGGATGAAACCTAACAATACCATCAGACACATCGATTGCAAATACACGGTCCAGTCATAAGTTCGGTCAATACACGATTACACCTTAATCAGTTTGGCCAAAAAATGGAATTATTTACCAACACACAACATCCCACTTATTCGACTACTGGTAAAGTTTCCTTAATTTATTACCTTTTAACAAGTAAATTTTTAAATCATTACTCAATTTTTATTTTAAATATGGTAAAATTTAATTTGGCTAGTAACTACATGTAGAAAATAATTCCATGTACGGTCGTCTTAAATAAAGTATGGAACGTATCATCAATGTGGAAATCATAGGTAAAATGTGATTATTTTTTCGTTTATTTATTAAATGAATTATAAGTTTATATAGTTTTTACTGCAGGTTATGTTGATTTTGGTGACCCCACACATAAATGTATAAACTGCAGTCAGTTATGTGGTACGAAGAAAGAAGTGGAAAAAAAACAGTAATCCACCAAACTTTCCAAATTGTTGCAGTAACGGAAAGGTGGAAGTACCCAGACTAACAGGATCACCTGAAATATTAAAGAACCTTCTATTTGGCAGAGATACACGAAGTAGAAATTTCATAAAAAATATCAGAGCATACAACATGATATTCAGTTTCACCTCGATGGTGGTATGATGGACACTTCAATAAACAAGGGTAGTGCTCCTTATGTTTTTATAATACACGGAACAAATTACCACAAAATTAGAAGTTTGTTGCCTGAACAAAGAAAACAACCGAAATTCTGTCAGTTGTACATTTACGACACTGAGAATAAAATTCAAAATAGAAAAAAAAATGCAATCAGGTATGTATTCACATAAATTCTTACAATATTTTGTTACATGTTTTCGTTGTTAACTAATAATTTAGAACTATAAAAATTGCAACGTATGTTTGTCGACTAAAAATTATAATTTAAATTTATTCATTGTTTCTTGACAGTGGTGGTGTAACTGGTGAATCTTCTAAATTAGACGATTCAATTGTAAAGGATTTGACAAAAATGATAGATCGAGTAAATCCTTTTGCAATACAGTTTAGAAGGGCAATAGAACGTTTTCAATCAACAGAGTCTGAATCTGTCAGGTTGCGATTGATTGAAAGAAGATTGAAAGATGGTAGAACTCACAACCTTCCAATGGGCTCTGAGGTCACAGCTCTAATTGTTGGTGACATTGATCAATCAATAGAGATAAGAGATATAGTGCTGGAAACAAAGAGTGGAGATCTACAATGCATTAGTGAGTTACATTCATTCTATGTTCCGCTGCAATACCCTTTGTTATTCCCTTACGAAGAGGATGGTTATCGTCTGGGAATACAACATAAAGGCGCTTTATCATGCACAAGAAAAAGAACAAAACTCACCATGCGCGAGTTCTTTGCATTTCGAATACATGAACGGCATAATGAAGCTAACACTTTGTTCCATACAAGAAGACTCTTTCAACACTTTTTAGTTCATACATAAGAAATAATCAATCAAAGCTTCGAGTTGATAAGCTAAGCGACTTAGCCGATGCCGCACTCAGAGGTGATATAGGACCTTCCTCATCAGGAAAAAGGTTCATGCCGACATCATTCACTGGAGGCCCACGTTACATGATACATCACTTTCAAGATGCTATGGCCATATGCAGGTGGTATTCATATCCCGATCTCTTCATCATATTCGCTTGCAACCCAAAGTGGCCAGAAATTATTCGGTTCTTGAATACAGCGGACCTCAAACCAGAAGATAGACCCGACATACTTTGTCGAATGTTCAAAATGAAACTAGATGCTCTTATCAAAGATTTGAAATAAAATCAGATATTTGGAAAAATTGAAACAAGTAAGTCAACCTTTTTATTTTATTTTTAATTTTAAATTTATTAAACATACGTACATATCAATAAAATATTTCAATTTTCATACAATTTTCTTTATTTCCTTTGTTTGATCACATGTGCACTTATACATATGTATTTCCTTATTGTGTTTATATTTATTGAAGGTGTGTGTAAGTGTTTTGCAGAATGTTGTCACGAATGTTGGCACAATCGAGAACAACACAGACGAAAATAGATGAACAGAAATACACAGCGGAAGTCTTAAACGCTTTGCAAGATGGATATCAAAATTTTGTATAGACTATAAATAAGTCTATACTGCCAATCGGCGTATTATCACTAGTAATTGTTAAGTGATACAATCGGTGAAAACATAAGCCACACCGTGAATGGATCTTCGTATATAGTGACTAGACAATATTCAATCTAACCTATCACTAATACAAATAAAGACCCAATGTTGAGTGAAATGTTGGAACATTCACCAACGGAAGTTTCGAGATAGAAACATACAATAAACTCTATAATCTATGCCAATAGACTATGCTAGATTGTGTTTCTCTCAACTCCAAGTTTTAATCTTCATAGCAGCCGTGTATATATAGATAAATCTGGACTCTTAATGCTTGAAGATAACTTCCACATCTCCCTTGAAAATAGGTAACTTCCATGTAACTTCCTCATGATCTTTATAACTTCTCTTTGCTTGCCTTTTCAAACGCATGACTTCGGTAACTGCCGTAAGTCTTTAATCTGAAAGAAAACAAGACATTGACCAAGAAAAAACGTGGGTTAAGGATTAGTGGAAGTGGAAGGACGAATTCTGATGTTGTGACCAGAATGTTAGCACATTTTGAGTAACACTCGTCACTAACATCAACATTTATTATTAAAAGTATCTAACGAAAATATTGAATTTTTATTTCTATAATTGTCCAATTGAATGGTATTTCATCATACCATGTTATTACACACACACACACACACACATATATATATATATATATATATATATATATATATATATATATATATATATATGATATATAGATACATAAATGTCTGTATGTATAAATTATAATGTTGTTTTCTAACTTCATCCCAAAAACGTTGCATTTTAATCAGAATATGTTCTTTGCAGTAATATACACTGTTGAATTCCAAAAAAGAGGTCTTCCCCATGTGCATATAGTATTGTTCTTGCATCATGACAATAAGATTCCAACTCCAGACGACGTGGATCGAATTATCTTTGCTGAAATTCCAAAAAAAAGATGACAATGTGAGGTTGCATGGCCTGGTCAAAGAATATATGATGCGAAAGTCGCCCTGCATGATGGAAAAAAAATATTCAAAACATTTTTCAAAGAAGTACAATGAGAGGACTTATGTGGACGAGGATGGTTACCCGGTGTACAAGAGAAGAAACGATGGATGTACGGTAAAAAAGGGAATGTGGATTTGGATAATGGATTTGTTGTACCTTACAACCCAATATTGTTGTATAGGTATGAGGCTCATATAAATGTTGAGTGGTGCAACAAACACAAATCCATCAAGTATTTATTCAAGTACATTAACAAGGGTCCTGATAAAATTACGACGACTATTGGTGAAGAAAGAGGACGAGAAAATAATGATAAATCCAAAGATGAGATATACAAGTTCATAACATATCGCTATATATCTCCATGTGAGGCGGTGTGGAGGACTATGAGTTTCGATATACACTACCGCTTTCTTACAGTTCAGAGATTAAACTTTCATCTTCCAAAACGAGCAAGGTGTGGTTTTTAATGATGATGATTGCATCGATGACATCATTGCTAGACCAACTGCACAACAAGCAATGTTTCTAGCATTGATGGAATGCAACAAAAAAAAATGAACAAGCAAGAAAACTGACGTATGTGGACTTTCCATCCAAGTTTGTTTGGGATAACACAAAACGTGTGTGGCTTTCATGACAAAAGAAACCTTCTTTAGGAAGACTGCAATATGTTCCTCCAGGAGCAGGAGAACAGCACTACTTGAGCCTTCTCCTTCCCCATACCAAAGGTGCAACATTTCACGAGGATATACGCACTATCAATGGAGTGGTTTATCATACTTTCAAGGAAGCTTGCTACTCTATGGGATTGTTAGACGATGATCGAGAGTATGTTGATGGAATCATAGAAGCAAGTTTTTGGGGATCAGGTCATTACGTCAAAAATTTATTTGCCATACTTCTTAATATTGGCTCCAACATACAAGGTCGTCGAGTCTATTAATGAGAGGGTATTATCTTTGATTCCAGGAGAAAAACATGAGTGCTTGAGCTCAGATAGTGTATGCACAACAACTGCTAAATCAAAAAATGAAGCAGAAATATATTCAGTTGATTATTTGAACTCAATTAAGTGTTCTGGCCTTCCTAATCATTGTCTGGTTTTAAAGATTGGTGTGCCGATAAAGCTACTACGTAATATTGATCAGAAAGCAGGTTTATGTAATGGAACGAGATTGATCGTTACAAGACTGGAAAAGCACATTATTGAGGCAAGAATAATTTCTGGAAGATAAATTGGAGGTAAAGTGTACATTCCAAGAATGACCCTAACTAATTTAGATGAAACGTCTGCTATTAGGTTTCAAAGGAGACAATTTTCAATCTTATTGTGCTTCACGATGACGATAAACAAAAGTCAGGGACAATCTCTTTCCACTGTAGGGTTATACCTTCCGCGACCCGTTTTTACACATGGACAACTCTATGTTGCTATCTCCAGAGTTAAATAAAAAAAAGATTGAAAATATTGTGTCTCGATGATGAAGGGAAACCGTGCAACCATACAACCAATGTTGTCTACAGAGAAGTCTTTAGAAACTTGTGAATAATAATTTAGCCGTTTTAATTTTACCTATTCATTAATATTATTGTGCGAGTTATTACTCTGTAAAAATACACATTTTGTGGTGATGTTCTTCTTTTGATAATATTAGCAACATGTTTTATGTTATTGGATGTATAGTTAAATGTTTAAATGCATATATCGGCAAAAACTAAAATTACAACATGAAAAAAAAAAATTTAATACTGATACACAATTATAAAAATATCTAAATTTTATAATACTCCAATTTCAATTGCAATTGCGTAGATCATCACTTATACTAATTATAAAAGAATGATCAAAATTTAATACATAACATATTTCTAAAAAAATATATATATCAAAAATAAAAATATAATATTTATCTTCAATCCCGCGTAATACGTGGGTTTTGCACTAGTTTCTTATAATTTAATGATCTTTAAATATTTACCAAGAAAATGTCTATTCAAACAGTATGTAGGTGTCGTGTGAGACAATTCTGCAATCCAGACCAAATAATGAATTCACAATCTAGAACATGCTGACATCTGAAGATCCGGCCCATGAACCCATTTATTCTTGGCCCATAAAAGAGGGCACATAATGGGCTAACCCATTTCTCTCAGTTTACTGGGCTTATAGTAAAAAAATTTGGGTCCAGGTTATTTGCATCCCATAATTAATAAAAGGGTTAAGTTATATGCACACACTTTTTTATTTAGAACACACACATGATGAGAATACACTCCATTAGATGAGTACACTCATCACCAAATACCATTTATATCCTCCTTATAAAATTCTATTTTCTCTCTTCTTTTCTCTCACACTGGTGCCACTTCCCTTTCCCCTTTTTTCTCTCTTTCTCTTTCCTCTCTATGCACAACTCTTCCCTATTCCCCTTCCCTCTTTCTCTCTTCTCCTCTATCTTCCTCCCAGCAGTGCATGCCCCCTCCTCATCTCTCCTTCCTCTCCTCATCGTCCCACTCCTCCTCCCTCGCACCAACAACACTACGCAGCGCCCCCGCCCACCACCACCACGATGCGTTCACCGCCCCCACCCCGAAGAGATATGTGTTAAATTATAAATACACAACTCAATTTGAAGATATATTAACATTGTTGTAAGTGTTCTCGATTTTCCTGGTTTAATTTGTACTTTTTTAAGATCGACACATTTGCAATTTTTTTTCCGAAATTTTTTATTTTTTTAAAAATAAACTCAGATATATTTGAATATTTTTGAAAAAAAAAATTGAATTTTTCTATAATTTTCGAACATACATAATATTCGATCTTTTTTTTTTTATTATTTTTTTTTGTTTTTCATCGGAATTTTTTTTTCAAAATTTGTGCATTAATTCGAATTTTTTTTAAACATACTTGAAAAAAATCTATGGTAATTCGTTATTGAATCGGTGGTGACTCGTTGTTGACTCAGTATTGAATCGGCGGTGACTCGGTGGCAGGTTGTGGTATATTTTTATGTATTAAATTTATTTAAATTTATTCCAATTTTAATTGCACAAGTTTTAAAAAATATTAGTTGTTTATAAATAAAGTAGATGAGTGGAGTAAAAAGTAAGGGTATTATTGTCAAGTCATTAATAGAAAAAATTAAGAAAATAGTGTGGGGATCTCTCAAATGAGAAATGGTGCAAATAAGTGTATGTTGTGTGGGTAGAAATAAGTAAAAAAAATTTCATTTTGGGATAACATATTAAAATTGGACAGATCAAATAAATATATTGACTAATTAAAATTGAACGAATGGAGTATTACTTTAAGATAATATATTTAAATTAAATAAATTGTATCGCCTTTTAAATATAGATTTAAAATGTATTATTCTAAAATAAAATTTTAATACGTGATAATGGTCTAATGGTAATAAGGTTCCACATAAGTTTTTTTTTTTTTCCTAGAGTAACTGTTGAATTTCTAGAGGGATGACATTTGAAGTAAAAAAGAAAAAAGAATTTGTAATACTTAGGGCACCCATAGTTGACATGAAATATTAAATAGGGTGTATTCAATTGGGATTCTATTGGATTTTTTTGGACTTTAAAAAAAGTATGTGAATTTAGAAAATCCATACACTCCATGTAGAGTTTCATAGATTCCATGCAGAGTTTGACTGACTTTTTTTATTGATTTACATGGATTTCCATAGATTTCGGCGCTGAAACTATTGATGCAAATGTATATGGAACACACTTATATATATAAAAAAAAGTTATCCAAATTGTTTAGAAAAAATATCAAAAACACATTAGTTCCAAAAAAATACATTACTATTATTCAATCATTATTATTCTCATCTTCATTCTCATCATCTTTGAAGTCCTATAATAATTTTATAAAAAATCTCAGAGATAATTTTAATGATTATAATTAAAATTAATAATTTAAATGATTTTTTATATTTGTTCTTAAATTAATATAAAATTCAAAATTTATTGATGTAAATATTAAAATTTGAAATATAATTTTTTTAATAAAATATATAAATATGTTTCTTTCATTTTCATTTTTTTCTTTATGTAACACCGCGAAAAAATATTAATAATATTCTCTAAGCAATTTTATATCATTTTTTTTTTCAAATAAATGTGACCTATCATGAAATAATTGAGATTTGTTCTATCATTCCCATAATTGAGATTTTTTTTACGAAATAATTGAGATTTATTCTATCATTCTCATAATTGAGATTTTTTTCGAGCGGCATTTTTCTAAAGAAAGTTGTGTAAAGAAAGTTATGTAGAGAGAGATTGAACTGGGATTGTGAAACTTTAACTGAGATCACGAACAAAAGTCTTGACGACAAAATCCAAAATAAAGAGCAAAAAAAAATTTGTAGAGTACTTTGTTAAAAGAACAACAAAGGTTTTTTTTCTTCTGAGAGAATACGTAGAAATCTCTCATTGTTAGAAGAGATTTTGGAGAGTGAAATCTATTTATATTTTGGAAAGAGAATCAAATAAGATCCATAGACTATTAAAATCCATACACTCTTGAATACCTCATGATTTTTTAAGATTTTTTAAAATTCGTATTGAATACCTCAGGATTTTTAAAGACTTTTGAAAATCCAGATTGAATACCCTCAGATTTTGAAAGTCTAAAAAAATCCTACAGACTCTAGAACCAATACACCCCCTAAAATGGAACTCTATACTGTCATGTCATGTGGCTAAGGTGAGAAAAAAAAAAATGAGGCAGAAATTTAGCATACTCACCACCACCACCACCACCACGATCACGATGCGTTCACCGCCCCCTCCCTCCTCGCCGCCCCCACCCCCAAGAGATAGGTGTTAAATTATAGTTACACAATTCAATTTGAAGATAACTATAACTCAATTTGAAGATATATTAACATTGTTGTAAGTGTTCTTGATTTTTCTGGTTTAATTTGTACTTTTTTTAGATCGACACATTCGCAATTTTTTTTTCCGATTTTTTTTTTTTGAAAATAAACTCAGATATATTTGAATATTTTCGAAAAAAAATTGAATTTATCTATAATTTTCGAACATACATAATATTCAATCTTTTTTTTTATTTTTTTGTTTTTCTTCGGAATTTTTTTTTTCAAAATTTGTGCATTAATTCGAATTTTTTTTAAAACATACTTGAAAAAAATCTATGGTAATTCGGTGTTGAATCGGTGGTGACTCGTTGTTGACTCAGTATTGAATGGGCGGTGACTCGGTGGCAGGTTGTGGTGTTGTTTTATGTATTAAATTTATTTAAATTGAAAAGGGTAATATTGTATTTTCAGATGTTAAAATGATATTAAAAAAATTTGATGTGTGTACTAAATAAAAAAGTGTGTGCAGATAAACTTGGCCTTAAATAAAATACACTCACCAAATTTTAATTTTAATTTTCTCAACTTATGATATATCTATATTACCCATTATCAATTTAATACTAAACTATCCAAATTCACAGATTCACACACTCACTTTTATTCGCCGCCATCATTGTTGCCCAAAATTTAAATACATGTAAATTTCTCATTTCCAGCATGTTAAAAAAATCAGTTCAGAAATAAATTTTATAAAAAAAAGTTACTAGTTTTCAAAAAAAAAAAAAAAACACAATGTCCATTTTTTTGAAAAATCAATTCCAATAAAAAAAAAAATTCGACTATTTATTTTCAAAAATAAAAAAGTTAAATTTACGGAAAAAATTGAAAAAGGCATAATTCGTTGAAAAGAATCAAACAAAATTTCAGAAAAAAATTTCAAAAATTTTACACCATATTTGAAACTTGAAAACAAAGAGAAAAAAAGTGTGATTGCATTAGGGGTGGGATCCGGGGGGAAAGGGTGTGGGAGTGAGGAGGAAAGGAAAAGAAGAAATGAGATGGGGAGAGGGAGTGTTCGCAAACAGGAAGGAGGAGAGATGAGAAGAAAATAAGAAACGTCGGAGTTTGTTCGCAGATGGGAATAATGGGATGAAGGAAAAGTAGAGTAGAGAAAGGAGAAAAAAAGAAGGGATGTGCTCAGAGGATGCAGAAGGGGAGGATAGAGGAGATAAAAATTAGGGTTTATCTAGTAAGGGTAAAAATAATATTTTAGGGTGGGTGTTCTAATTTGATGAAGGTGAATTCATCTGGTGGGTGTTATAACTACAAATGGGGGTGCAAATAACCTAGGCCAAAATTTTGGAAGAAAAGAGCTGGAACATAATGGGCTTGGCTATTTCAAGCATTGTTTACTGGACCTGTAGTAAAAAAATTAGGAAATTGGCATATAAACCCACTACAAAAAAAAAAGATTGAAGGTAATTGTCAAGTTCAAATTTCAGATGTACGCTGATCAAAATTAACTTACATTGTCCGGGACATAACATACTCTTCAACATTTTTTATAGTTTTTCTAGGAAAAAAAAAAGACTTTTATAGTTTTTTTTTTTAAATAAAGACTTTTATAGGTTTTTAAATTATAATATGATTTAATATTGAATTAAATATGGTGTTGGGCCTGATGGACTACGATAAAAACTCATACATAATAATGTCCACTTAGGCAGAGTTTATTTTAGCAATGGATAGTGCTTCGTGATTTATAATAAACTAGTAATTTCTCTCCTGCCCTGAATATTATAAATTTTAAATATGTAATTTAAAATATAAATTCAATTTATTAATTTTTTACTATTATTTTTTATTAATATATAAATTATGTTGTTTACCCATGAATATATTACAACTATTTAATTAATTCTATAATTTTTAATAGTTACTAATCTCATTACAAATATTAAAATTCAACCAAACCTATATAATCAAAATTAAATTATTTAAATTCAACTCATATAATTAAATCTTAAATAAAAATAATAAAATAAATATTTTAGATCTAAATTTATTTTTATATGTGCAATACTTATGTTAAATTAAAATTTTTAAAAGAGAATTAAAGTTGATATATAATGTGTTAAAATTAGATTTAAAATTAAAATATATGAAAATTTGAAATTGTTGATGTAAAGTAAAAAAGAAAAAAAAAAGTTAATTCACTCTCTTTTAGTGGAGAGTGAGACTCACTATTACACTACATGACAAGTGCATTTCACTTGCTCTCTACTTGCATTTTATTTTCTCTCTCCTGACTTCTATATATATATATATATATATATATATATATATATATATATATATATATATATATACTAGAGCACAATCCCGCGTATTACGCGGGTTGAAAAAAATATTAATTTTAGAGTAAATACTTCAAACATTTATTTAATTTAATTAATTTGATTTAAATAAAATTAATTTTTTTCAAAATTGTATATATGTTATATATTTCTTTTTAAATATATTTTTAAAGCATGTTGAATATTAATTATATGAGTATTTTTTTGTAGCAAGTCAATTCCAAATAAAACACTTAGAGGATGTAGGTTTTATTTTATAGATGTGTATCATTCATTTCATTAATCATAAATGTGCAATTTTTTTACTAATTAAGTAATTAAATTAATATATACACACACACACACACACATATATATATATATATATATATAATTTCATCTATTATTTGGTCAAAATTTATGGATAGAATGTATACATATTTTTTATTGTCCTCTATGAAAATTAAAAATTCTAAATAAAAATTAGAGGTGTAGATTTTTTTTACAGAGGTGTTAGGTGTAATTATTTTATTAAATTAAAACTTTAGCATATATTATTTTTCTATTCTAAACATATATTATAATTTTAAAATGTGTTATATTCATTTTTAATATTAAATTATCTATGTATTATAATTATAATTTTTTTGGTAATATATGATAAGTCTTTTTAAATGATTGTATATTGAAGTTATAGATTTATAATTTTCTACAATATTAATATGAAATATTTTTTAAAATATAAATTGAAGTTTTTAAATAAAAAAAATAAAATCTATCCCAATAATATTAAATTAAATTGTATATTTAAAACCTAATTTTAAACCTAATTTTAAACATAAAATATGAAAGAGAAAATTTATGGTTGAAATTTAATTAATGAAAATGAATATATACATTAATTTTGAAAGAAATTAAATAAAAAGATACCATAAATAGCTCAAATGTATAGAATTTGAGTATTTTGAAATAGAGAGTTTTGGTGAGTTGGGAATGATTGACAAATAGTATGTATATGATATGATATATATATATATATATATATATATATATATATATATATATATATATATATATATATATATATAGATTAATTTGCATGCTCTTCTCGGCCGATAACATCGCCCTTCTCGAGCTCCTCCTGTTCGAATTGAAGATTATTCACTAATTCGTAATTTTGATGAAAAAAAGTCACTTATTCGATATTATTTTTTAATATAAATATTACTCACTCCATCCAATTTTAATTACACAAGTTTTAAAAAATATTAGTTGTTTATAAATAAAGTAGATGAGTAGAGTAAAAAGTAAGAGTATTATTGTCAAGTCATTAATGGAAGAAAGAAAATAGTGTCGCTTGAATGAGAAATGATGCAAATAAGTGTATGTTGTTGTATCACGAATATTTGGGCCAAGCGTACGAGGCCCAATAGAGAGATGGGCTCGGCCCACCCAAAGTAAAGCACGACAAATAGTCAAGCGAGATGCCTAAGTATCTGGCTCACCAATACGTATCTGGCTCACCAATACAGGTTGGCTCGCCCGTGACTTCCGGGTTGCTCGTCACTACTTGGCCCGCCAAGAATCATCCTGCTCGTCGCTTGCTCGTCACTACTTGGTCCGCCAAGAGTCATCACCTGGCTCGCCGCTCGCCCGCGAATACTTGGCCCGCCAAGAATCATCCTGCTCGTCGCTTGCTCGTCACTACTTGGCCCGCCAAGAGTCATCATCTGGCTCGCCGCTCGCCAAAGCCTGGCTCGCCACCGTACAGGGAGTCCGTAAATCAGACAAGATCGAGCTATATATGAAAAATATATCAGTGTAATAGTTAGAATTAAATGTCAAACATACTTGTAATAGAAACAAATCAAGGGAATGTCAGGAAATCCCCCACCAAATGAATGTGTGGGACGAGAGTGGGTCAGCGCGGCCTGGCTAGAAGACGGGCGCGGCCTCGGCTTTGTAAGACAGCCGCAGCCAACCCACATTAAATGAGGATCCCAAAGATTAAATGCATGGGCAGCAAAGCTTGCCCTATATATAGAGCCTTTAAGGCACAATAAATGGATCCTAGAATCCACCCTTAAGACTCCAAGCTAACAACCCAAAGAATCCTCTCTCTTTTTTATTGCTTTCTTGCATTTATTCAAGCACTCATTGCTAATCATCTCCATTCATTGCTCTTGAGCATTTATTGTTCAAGAACATTGAATCCTTACTTGTTTTATCCGTTAAACCACGCCACATTAATCACAAATCTCTCGGATTTAGAACGGGTAACAACATATGTTATGTGGGTAGAAATTAGTAAAAAAAATTACCATTTTGAGATAACATATTAAAACTGGACAGACCAAATAAGTATATTGACTAATTAAAATTGAGCGAATTGAGTATTACTTTAAGATAATATATTTAAATTAAGGCAAAAACTTGTATGAGACCGTCTCATGCATGAGACCGAATCACTTTTTAATAAATTGTTATCACTTTTTTAAAAAGTGATACAAATTAGTATAAAAAAACACAAAATTAACGAGGGGGATTAGAGAGGGGAGAAAACCCTCGTTAATTAGAGAGGGTATAGCCGAGGGCATAATTTAACGAGGGCCTTCGCGAGGAAACGGGCCCCTCGTTAATTAACGAGGGCCTTAGTGAGAGAAAATGGGCCCTCGCTAATTAACGAGGGCCCCCTCGCCAAGCCCAAAACAATTACCGAGGGCCCCCTCGCTAGCCCAATATTACCGAGGGCGAGTGCCCCCGCCAAGCCCAATATTAACGAGGGCTTGGGCCCTCGCCGGGCCCCTCGTTAAATTGTAAATATAAGCCCACCAAATGGGGCAACCCTCCCCCACACTTTCTTCCCCAATTTTTCTCACAAAGAACCTCCCGCCGCCGCCGCCGCCGCCGCCCCGAAATTGGCCCACCCACTAGTCGGGCTTTGTTCCACTCGCTCCTAGGAACATTTCTACGGTGAGTATTTATGATTTAATCGGTTAATTTTGTTGTTATTTTACAAATTTTGTATATTTTCATATGCCTATATTTGTGTGATTTTGTTGTTAATTTTGTTGTTATTATACATATGCTTGTATAGGTATTGTTTTATTAGTTATTTAGTGTTAATTTTTGTAATTGTTATGTGTATTTTAATTATTAATAATTATTTAGAAATAATTAGTAGTATAATATTATTATTTATTTAGAGTTAGTATATGTATGCAATTATATAATTAGTAGTATAATTATTTAGAGTAATTAGTATGTATGCAATTATATAAATTTATTTTTAATTAATATTAATTATTATTATAATTTAATTTAATTGCTATAATTTATATATTTGTAGGTGTGTTGAAAAAGATTCGATCCGGGCATATAATTTCACTAACGCCACCACTATCACCGTAAGTATTCTTTTTTTAATTAGTTATTTAAAGATATGCTTTTAATTTAATTGTAATAATTATTTGATTTAAAATTATTTTGCATGCGCATATATATGATATAATAATAATTTATATATATGGTGATCGATGTTCGATCAAATTTTGCATGATAGTTCAATTATAATATTAGTTTTGAAAATTGAATCGATGTTCGATTCAAGTTGATGTTGGAGTTGAGGGTTGATAAATTGTTTGGTATTGTTTGCTGTAGAATGTGCGTTCCGACTTGATTAATTTTAATTAAGTCGGAAATGGATGCACTAGGAATTAACTTGATATATTAACTGGGGAATGCGATAAAATAAAACAAAACTCTGCCAAAATTTTTAGAAAAATATATATTAATATTAGGGAAAAAAAATATTAAGTGGAAGAATTAATTATGATTTAATTAAATTTGAAATCTTCATTAATTTGAAACAGATGAATTATTCAAGCCGTAGTTGGATGTATGGTCCAAGAACGATTAATGGCATGATATCTCCCGAATTTCGAGTGGAATCGAATCGCTTATAGAATTCGCTACTAGTAACCCTAATGGATGAGTGGAGGAAAGATTAGGTGTCCTTGCTCGAAATTCAAATGTAGGAACCATAGTTTTAGAGAACCCATTGACGTGAAATCACATTTGTTTAGGCATGGGTTTATGTCTAATTATCACAATTGATTTTGCACGGTGAGCAAAATTGGAATTCTATGCCACACCGAAACTATGATCACCGGCGGCCGACTTCATATAGAGTTGACGACACCGCAAAGACCTAGCTCGTACCAAAAATATGATGATGGACTTAACTTCTGGTCCTAACATCGCCTTCCAAAATGTGGAAGAAGAGCCCCTTAGTGAGGAACCTCCTAATCAAAGATGCCGCACATTTTTTTGACATGCTTCAGGCAAATGGATCGATCTCGTATCCTCGTTGCGAGTCTCATTCTCGCTTGTCATTCAATGCCCGTCTTTTTAAACATTAAAACCGAGAATAGACTGTCTGAAAGGGGTTACAATCAAATAGTTGATTTGATTAGTGAGATTTGCCCTCCGTAAAATCTGGTGCCCAAGAAATTTTCCGATACTAAACAAATGGGTGGGATGGGTCTTCCCGTAGAGAGGATTGATTGTCAGTGCAAATAATTGTATGATATATTGGGGTGCAGACAGGAGCTTGAATCTTGTAAGGTTTGTGGTCGGTCCCGATTCAAACCTCGCTAGACGTGGTGTGGATGGTCGATGGAAAAAGAACAAATTTTTCAAAGAGATGTTCTATTTTCCTATCATTCCTCGATTGCAGAGACCGTATCACCACTACTACCGCTAAGGATATGATATGGCATGCTAGTTGCTATAATGATGAGGTCGGTGTTATGCGTCACCCCGCAAATTCGTTGGCTTGGAAACACCGACTATTCATATCCCGATTTTGCAAACAAAATACGGAATGTGAGGTCGGGTTTGAGCACCGATGGTTTTCACCCGTTTGGGCAATCGGGAAAATAGTATTCGCCATGGCCAGTGATAGTGACACCGCATAATTTGCCCCCATGGTTGTGCATGAAAGAACAATTCATGTTTCGACGGTTTTGGTGCCTGGTCCTAAAAATCCGAAGGATAATATAGATGTATTTTTACAGCCACTAATTCATGATTTGAACATGTTGGGGAAATGGGGTGGAAACCTATGATGTTGCTAGAAAGCGACTTTTATGATGCGAGCCGCATTAATCTGACCATTAGTGACTTTCCACCTTACTCAATGTCAGTCGTCTGGATGGAGCACCGCCGGAGGATCGCTTGTCCATATTGTGGCCGAGTACTCCGATGCCTTCACTTTAAAACTCACCAAGCAAACAAATGTGGTTTGATAACCATCGTAAGTTCTTACCTGTGGGACATCCGTATCGCAGAACAAGACTCGCATTCACGAAGAATGTAGTAGTTACAGATGACCCACCACCCATCCGAACAGTGAAATGCTTCTACAAGAAATTGATTGGTTGGGGTACCGGAAAGTGACAAGAGGGTGCCGAGGCCCACAACAAAGATTAGATGGTGGCTGGAGGAAGAAAAGTATTTTTGGGGATTTGCCATATTGAGTACCCTCTTGATCCGCCATAATTGGATGTGATGCACATTGAAAAAAATGTGTTTGATAATTTGTTCTACACAAAGATGAATGTGGAAGGGAAAACAAAAGACACAAATAAGTCTAGGGATGAACTTAATGAATATTGTCGTCGTCCCTCTCTAGAGAAATGTCAACGCACAGAAAAAGTATCCCAAAGCTTGTTATTCACTTGATAAGAGTCAAAAGGATGATCTCGTGCGTATGGGTAACCGAGAGTTGAAGTTTCCCGATGACTATGTGTCTAACCTATCTCGATGTGTAGACTGGAGCAAATTGAAGATGTTTGGGATGAAGAGTCATGATTGTCATGTGTTTATGCAGAGACTACTCCCGATTGCTTTTCGTGAAACTCGCGCGCCGAATGTGTGGAAAGCAATCACCGAACTTAGTTTGTTCTTTAGGGAGTTAACTTCTACATCCATTACAAAAGAGAGAACATGGCTCGATTGGAAGCAGATGTTCCAGCTTATATTGTGTAAGTTGGAACGTATTTTTCCGCCCAGCCTTCTTCAATTCGATGGAGCATCTGCCGCACCTTGCATACGAAGCAAGGATAGCTGGTCCTGGCAAAAGATAGATGGATGTATCCATTTGAGAGGTAATTTATAACTCTAAATTATTTGATTACCTAAAACGGTTATATATATATATATATAACACTTGATTCATTTAATTAGGTATCTTTACAATTTAAAGCTCAGTGTTGGTAACAAGGCGCATGTTGAAGCATCGATTGCAAATGCGTATTTAACAAAAGAGGCCTCAATATTTTGTTCCCTCTATTTTGGCGATCACGTTCAAACGAGGCGGCACAAAGGTACCTCGTAATTACGATGGTCGGGGCGAGGTACCCGAAGTAGCGAAAGGTACTTTGTCCATATTTATACCTCCTGGTCGACATCTTGGAAAGGTGAACAAAAGATGGATTGTAGATGAGGAGAAAAACACGGCTCATACGTACGTGTTACTGAATTGTCCCGAGTTGCAACCGTATATCGAGTAAGTTTATAACGTTCAACTTTTGTTAATTATACCGTCAATCCGTATATTAAATAATCAAATCCCCTTTTGTAGTATGTTTTCCGAGCAATTGCAAAAATACCATCCGGGACTCTCGAGGGCTGAACAAGATAATAGACTACAAGATGAGTTTGCATCGTGGTTTGAACAACTTGTAAGGATAAACAATATTCAAAATCGGTGGATACGTGATCTTTCTAGCGGTCCTTCGAGTTGTGTCACCACATACCCTGGATATTACGTGAATGGTTACAAATTTCACACACGAACTTATGGCTCATCCAAATCTACTTCAAATTGTGGCGTTTGTATCAAGGGTAAAAATTATGATGCAGATGAGAATGATTTCTACGGGATCCTCGAGGAAGTAGTGCAATTGGAGTACCCCGGACGTATTGAGAAAAATGTTGTTCTGCTCAAGTGTGAGTGGTTTGATCCATCTCGTGCCAAATGGAACTAGAGTACATCCTCATTACAAACTTGTGGACGTTAATCAAAGGGGAAGATACGGCCGCTACGATCCTTTTGTGTTAGCAAGTCAAGCCACTCAAGTTTACTATTGCAAATACCCGGAAAGCGTAGACATGAGTGGTCGCCGCTTGCAAAATCAAACCGAGATCCTTGGTCGAAACCGTACAACGAATGAACAAGAGCTTCCCCTTTCAAGACGACCTTGAGTCCCAATTAATGTTGTGCAAACGGATGATGATCCAATCATATTGATGATGTCAACGGTGCACTAATTGATATTGAAAATAATGAAGAAGAGGAAGGAGAAGACGAAGAAGAAGAAGAAAACGATGATGATGAGGAGGAGGAGAGTGAAGAGGAGGAGGAGGATGAAAACTCGGATGAATATTGAATATATAGTGTAATAATTATGTGTGTTTCATTTTAATGCATTGCTCGAGTATATGATGAATTATTTGTTATTGAATAGTGTAATAATGTGGTTTTATTTAATTATTGTTACATATGAGCGGACCGTCTGGATGGAGGGGACCGCCTGGGTCCAGGGGACGATTTGGGTCGAGCGCGCCGGATTCGGGGTCGAGGGTACCAAGACGTACCCATTATTCAGCAGATGAAGCGGACGAGGCCGCCGGCTCTTAGTCTTATGAGGACCATCCAGATCCATCCAGCTCCAGCTCTCATGGGTTCGATCCTCGGATATATGGATCTACAGGCACGTAAGTTAAATACTTGTGAATAATAAACTGTGTCATATTTATATGTCTATTATAATTTCGCGTGTTTATTCCGCTTTTTGCAGGTTGATGCCATCGAATCGTATCCAGGATTATTCGGGATATTATGTATAAACATATGGAGCCCGGTGCATTCACTTTCCGGATGATATCTCCTCGCAGGTCAGCAGACGCATCGAGTCATTTCGTGTACATTATATTTTGTTATTCGCTATTTAATTTTGATTAATTTATAAACTTTAACGCTTATTGAGTACAATAATATTTTGTTTGGCAGAGAGTGACTAGGTGGGACCCTTCCGCTACGAACTCAACGGAGGTGTATCACTGCTCCTTCGTAGGGCAAAATGAAAGATACACCGATATGCCGAACAACGTGAAAAGTTGTTCTTCACCAAGGAACAGTGCCTGGATGGGATGACGCCGTCTTTCAATCCACCGCTCGAGTATTGGGGTAGAGAAGAGGTGAGGTCAAAGAGCGCGCAGTGTAGGAGGAATCGAATGTCGGAGCCTCGGAGGCACGGGTACCGCATGTCCTCGTCATAGGGGCGGATCCCGTGGATCACCCGAGTATGCATATGACTTTGTAAGTAATTTTTTTAATGCTAGTTCGATATTTTAATTAAACATGTGGTTCTAATTAAATAAATACAGAGAGGAAGCATGGACGGCCCCCACCGATCGGGACATAGTGCAAAGATTACCACGCAACTCCCGAAGGGGAGTACACCTACGGGGCCCTTAGTGACACAATTGTAAGTATTTTCATTTTATATTATGTAATAATTTATAAAAAAATTATATATATGTCTATTTTTGTAATCTAAATTTTTAATTGTGGAAATATTCGTGCAAAGATGAAGTACAAGAGGCGGCCTCCCGATGCCTCAGCCCTCTCGAGGGGTCGAGCTCCGAACCCCAACCCGACTTATCCCACTCTATGTCCAAAGAGTTGGAAAACAACACGGAGGGTTCGGGGTCTCGGTCACCGGGTAAGTCCAGACGCATCCCCTCCGGCTCTTGCTCATCATCGAGCACTCCTACTAGTGGGATCACCCAAGCCGATATGGACCGGATGCTCCAAGAGGAGCGTGAGAGGGTGCGGTTGAGATGGAGCAGATGCGAGAGCAGATGCGAGCGGAGATGAGAGCGGAGATGCGATTGGAGTTGCAGGCGGACATGCAACGTCAACTCCGGGAGATGTTGCAGGGGTTACGGGTTCCTTCCCCGGTGGTGATATTCCCCATCCGGTCCGGGTGGTTCTCGATCGGTCATCCCGTGGGTCCCGGGTTCTAGGCGCCGCTAAATGAATTATTTGTGTTTAAAACTATAAATTTTTCTGAATGTTAATTAAGAATTTATGAATTTTAAATGTTTATGAGTATGAATTTTAATTAATTTATAAGATGATGAATTTTAGTTATTTAAAGTATCAATTTTAATTGTTTAAGAGTACATATTTACACATGATAATATAGTTGATAATTTAATTGAATATATATGTGATAATAATAATAATTATAAACATGATAATATATATATGCAATAATAATAATAACAATAATATATGATAACATGTATATAGTGAATTTTAGGATACATTTTAATTGAATATATACAATATTAATAATTATAAAATAATAATATATATACTAATTGAATAGTGTAATAATGTGGTTTTATTTAATTATTGTATATAGTAAATGATAGGATACAATTTAATTGAATATATACAATAATTATAAAATAATAATAAATATATTAAATATTGTATACAATTTAATTGAATATATATAATAATTACAAAATAATAATAAATATATTAAATATAGTATACAATTTAATTGAATATATACAATAATTATAAAATAATAATAAATATATTAAATATTGTAGACAATTTAATTGAATATATATAATAATTAAAAATATATAATAATAAATTTATTAAATATAGTATAAAATAATAATAAATATATTAAATATTGTAGACAATTTAATTGAATAATATAAATTTAATTGAATACAATAAATATAATATAAAATTTAAATTAGTATATGTGATAACATATATAATTGAATAATAGTTATATTAAATATATTTAATTGAATAACATTTATAAATTAAAAATATATAAAATATTGAACATAATATGATATTAATATATTTAAAAGCAAAAACATATCGAATGATTAGCTTTGCCCAAACGGTAAAGCGCTCAAGCTCTCTCCTCCACTCTCTCGGAGGTCACGGGTTCGATCCCTTGCAACGCGAAATAAAAATGCCCAGCTAGCCCCAGGCCCGCGGCTGGGGCGCGGGTTCGATCCCCCGGCCGCAATTCTTTTTTATTACAATGATTTTAGCGAGGGCGAGACGGGGCCCGCCCTCGCCAGCTGGCCTCGCCACCCCTCGCCACCGGCCCTCGCCCTCGCCAAAACCCTCGCCAAACGCCCCTCGCCAAAACCCTCGCCCCACACCCCTCGCCAATTCCCTCGCCAATTCAGCCCTCGCTAAACTCGCCCTCGCCAAATCCCTCAGCAATTAATTGCCGAGGGATTTGGCGAGGGAAGTGGTTACCGACAAGGTTTTTGCCGAGGGCTACCTTCCCTCGGTAAAGCCCTCGCCAACCCCCTCCCCCTCGTTAATTCCCTCGCTAACCCCCTCGCCAAATTCGTTTTTTTTTGTGGTGAATGGTCTAATGGTAATAAGGCTCCACATAAGTGTTTTTTTTTTCCTAGAGTAACTGTTGAATTTCTAGAGGGATGACATTTGAAGTAAAAAAGAAAAAAGAATTTGGAATACTTAGGGCACCCATAGTTGACATGAAATATAAAAATGGAACTCAATACTGTCATGTCTTGTGGCTAAGGCGAGAGAAAAAAAATGAGGCAGAAATTTAGCATACTTACTTTTTTAATGAAATAGACAATATTTCTTTTTTATGGATACTGCTATTAATGTAGAAGATTATGAAGATATATTTTGTATTATTATTGATTTATGACCGTTGAGATTACAAGTCAATAGTTTCAATAGTCAAAACAAAGGAACATGATTTTCTTGAATAATAGAAATAGAAATGTTTAGTGATGATGAGTGTGATCCACCTTGCTCCAATGTCAATCAACAGGGAAATCTTTAGACCTCGACACACCCGATTTGGATCTAATTTTCAGTAACATGCACTTCGTTTAAAACCGAGGTTCGCACATGCAATTCATATTTAAATAGTTTTACTTCCAATTTTATTGTGTTCATATTAATTATAGTCTCTGTCAACTTGACAATAATATTTTTGAAACATTTCCCATTAATTTAGGTTAAGAAATTAAAGTAGTTTTATCAAGATTGTGAGGTATGAGAACTTTAGGTCAAAACTAATATTTCGATTTAAAAAGTTGATTGTGATAGTTGTGTGCTCCATTTAAACTTACACCGAATTAGAAATTAGAGTTAGAATTTAGGTAAAAACAAATACATTGATTTTCCCTTATTATATTCTCTGTCTCATTTTGTTTGTTGTTTAAAATATTCCATATGAATTGAAAAATTATTAAATAGTAATTCATATATATGTAATGTGTTATTTTTGTCCTTTTATGTACCTATATAATTATTTATACGTTTTTTTAATGCTTACTATCACAAAAAATTAAGTAGAGTCAAAACTGGAATGTAAATTTGATCTCATAAAATAGTGCAAAATGATAATAATAATTATTTTGAAATAAAAACTCTTATTTAAAAAGACAAACAAAACAAGATGGATAGAGTAACTTTTTCACATTTTCAAGCAACAATAGATTAACCAGTTACGGTATTTCACAAAAAAAAAAAAAAAAAAATTAACCAGTTACGGGGTATCAATTTTTTATTTATTTTACTTAGTTTCTTATCGTATACTTCTCTTAAATCTTGGTCGGTCACAGATATCGGAAAATTAAACTCTTGCGTTAATATATGCATGAGTTATCATTTTTCAATATTTTGTTACTCCATTTAATTTTAGTTATTGTGTTAGGCGTCAGTTGGAATATTTAAACAACAAAATGCATATAATAACATGATTTTCACTGCAAGTCAACACAAGTACAATGTACAAAGTGGCCAACTTGAAGGCAAATCAATTATTTTAATAATTTGATAACAATTAAGTTGCAGTCTTACTTGCTGGAGTGTGAAAGGTTAAAATACGTATGTAAAGTATTTCATTATATGTATTTCGTTTTTATTATTTTTAAAATACGTACATGTAATACACATAATGTTAAGTATTTCTTAAATAAAAATATTTCAAAATAATAAAACATAAAGTGAAATGGGCAGAAGGGCAAAGGAAACCATAAGACTGTATATTTAGCTCGGAGTTGTGTGATTGATTTGGAATTAGAGGAATAATCGATGTTATGTTTAAAAGTGTTAAATCATCCGTAGATAAATTAGTTGTTGAGATTAAAACTAGATTATGGAGTTGTCTGTATATAAAAGATATGGTGTGTATCAACTTTTCATTTAGAAATTGGAAAGTCAATTGAAGAATGGTGTTAGGTTGTTGACTTTTATAATCTTTTATTTTGACTGGGATATTTTTTGTACATAAACATGAAAAATTTCATTGATAAAAAAAGTATATAAAATGTAATGCGGAAAATGATAGAAATGATAGTGATACAGGCATGTAGTCCTTAAATCTAACATGAGAAGTTCAATGAACAAACTCTATAATGATTTGCTACCAAACTTGCTTTACTATAAAGAAAGTTCTGTAGTTCTACTTCTACACTTCTCCATTTTTTTTTCTGTGAAGGAAGTTCAATTTACTTTTTATAAAACAAAATAATTTTCTTCAATTTTTTGTGATCTAGATTATTATTTATTAAAATAAATAATTTTTGTAGGTCACATATGAACCCACGTTAATGTGATTAATACCTTTTTTTGAAACATTATTATTTGAAAGATATTTTGAAATAATAATATTTAAAAATAACAGTAATGTAAATAAAAAAATTATGTGAACTCGTATTCACATAAATTTTTGCTCAATTTAGAAAAAAAATGCTCTGAAATCTTATTTTAACAATTCCGCGAATAAAATTGTATTTTGATCAAATGCGCTCCAATTTGAATAAGAAGCTATACGTGTTCTTGGTACAATAAAATGTGATTATTATTAACTTACCTTTTTTTTTACGATAAAAATTACAAAAATTACCCGAAAAATAATAAACCCATATATAGAAGAGAGAGAATTGCAGCACGTGACAATCAAGGAAACAATCGTGCATCCCATGTGATTGGTGGGCTTGGGGCCCCAGTTCCCATTCCTCTTTAAGAGAATCTTTTAGTTAAAAATGGTTCATTAATAAATAACCTTCAAGATCAAACCCACAACATTGCATTTCATTATTCATTAGTCTACTCACATTGGGAAACATGCCAAGCAATAATGACTTTGGAATAAATCAAATAAATAAGTATAGATTCTTCAATCAAAAAAATGATAATTGTTTCACTATAGAATACATATTACAACTATATAGTTCTCTATATTCAATTTCAACAAAGGTGGCAACAAAAAAAGAAAAAGGCTAACTTATATTGCCTGTAATTAATTAACCTATGCTTTTATCAAAGCAAAGGGAATCATCACAATTCAACCCACTATCTCCTCACCTAATACTTTAAACCAAAAAAAAAAATCACACACATAAGATGTAAGGGAAAATATTGCTACTTCCCCAGTTTTATATTACAAAAAAAAAAAAAATAGAGAAAAGCGACTTGATCGTTTCTCATTCTAAGCAGTAGACTTCTTAGTGGTGTTGTGGTGGCGCCGCCATTGGGTGGGCGGAGGGAGGTGGTTTACACTGATAACACTTAGCAAACAGTCCAAACGTGTCAACTTGTTTCACAAAATTGGTCACACTTGCCCATCCTCCGAACCCGAATCCGACCACCAAAACCCATATAACGACGAATGTGTTTATGGCGTACATTGCTGTCCAGCTTGGCATGAAGAATGGAGGCTTCTCAGCAGCATTCTGTGGAAAAAAAAAATCAAATTTATTAATTAGTCCAATAATTTAAGAGTACAAAATAAAAATATATTTGTGGAAATAATTATCAGACCATGTTTTAAATAGGCCCAATGAATATAGTTTTAAGTGGGCCAAACGATATACGTCAGGTCACATCTCATTGCATATATATATTTACATGTAAAATACATGATGTAGCATCTCTTCAAATGGAAAGTGGGCAAATAAAAGCCAGCTCATATAGATAGATTAACCGTACAGCAATATTGAAAATGTTTCATGTAACTAAATTGAAAATGACTTTCCACCCATACTTTGTGTGTTGGTAAAATTTCAAAATCCAGCATTCAATGCTAGCTTCCCCCACACAACACTTTTCATCCCTTCAAATACTTTGAAATTTCTTTACTTTCATCTAACTTGTAAAAATACTCCAAAATAATTTCACAAAAATTTCCCTTCATCAATGAAGTTGTTTTACTCTTATACCATTAAAAATATTTCATGAAATTAATTAATAAAAATTTATTTGTGCACTTTTGTGTTAATTTCATTCATTTACTACCCATGGCAATATTTACGTTTATTTATTATATGTAGAGCGCATTGATGAATGTAAAAAAAATTACCTGACGAGCAGAGGCTTTCCTATAAGTGAGCATATGGGCGAGGGAAGGAATAATGTAGACAGTGAAACTAACTAAAAGAGCCCCAACTGCAGAGTTGATAGGCCCAAAGAATGGGAAAATAATGGCTAAGAACCAAATTGGTATCACCACTGGTAGCCTTGCAAGTGCCCTTAAACACATGCTTCTAGTATCGTGCATCCCGATCACCTTCTCCCACACAAAATAAAGTGGTGTACACGCAAATCCGAACGTGATAAACTGCAGTGACGGACCTAAAATTTTAGATTTAATTTCGTATAATGTTACTTAATTCAAATGATATATTCAATACTACCTGATGGATGAGCATGAGGATGACGGCAGCATCACGCCAGCCGTTCTTGGGGAGGAGGGCGAACGCGTTAGAGTGGTTGAGGAGCTCATCGCCGAAGGCCCAATAGACGGCGGAGGCCGACGGAAGAGTTAGAGTGAACACATAGAGAGTGGCCAATAAGTAAATGTACTTGAATTTCTGAGGTTTCCACATAGCATGCATTATTTCCCTGTAACATTTTTACATTAAAAAGTATGATCAGATTGAAATTAGGCCTAATGTACAACATAAATATACAATTATATTATAAAGACAAGAAACTAACAGGAAAACACAGTCCAATTATTGTATGATCCAATTAAATGCCAAAAGTCAATACTACCCTCAGGGGTACATCATGAAAAGCAAAATTGCTGTAAATGGAATTTCACCTTTTCATTTTATCTTTGTTTTTTCATCTACCAAACAGAGAAAAAAAAAGTACTACTAGTTACTATAATTCTGTCTGTTTTTACATTCCCCGGCAAAAGCTGCAAAGAGAAGGCTCTACCTATAAATAATTAATTAAAATAAAAAGAAAATACTTACACAGTGACAGCGTGCCCACCAAATGTGTACAGTATATTGGTGGCGCCGGTGAAGTACAACACCAGCCTTTTCGGACCAGTGTGCTGTACACCTTCAGCCTAATCAAGAGTTAATGATTTCATTAGAGGTAATTAAAAACAAGATTATTAATTACCGTCTAATTAATTAGTGATTAGTATAGTAGTATACCTGGCCATGAGCAATAGATGCTATAGTTAAGTACCAAGCAGTGTAAGTAGTCATTCCAAGTCCAAGAAAAGACCAAATTCTGTAGTTGTGGAAAGAGGGAATGAAAACAGTTGTTGCACAGCAAGCTCCAAATATATAAGTCCATGTTCTCTTATCCAGGTGGTCGTTGATGTAGTATATGTTGCTAACATAAGATAGAAATTTAAATATGAATTAATTTGCGGATCAAGAATCAATCTTTTTTATTGCAAAATTCAAGATTTAATGTGTTACCTAGCGCAAGCTATAAGCTGTATTACAGATCCAAATAGAAGAAAAGTGCAGTTGAAGGCCAGACCCATTGCTTTCCAGAATGGGCCAAGTAATCCATCAAGAACTTCAAACCACTGCCAAAAATTTAAAAAAAAAATAAAATAAAAATGGGAGGACAAAAACTTAATTATTTGAGATGGATAAATAGGCAGATAGATTAAATACCTGAATGACATGGTTTTTGAAGCTAACACCTTCTTTTTCCTTGCGACTTCTATATTCAACGTACAAAACACTTATAAGGTAAGCAGTCCAGCTTCCCATCAAACCGTAGAATATTTGCAAAACAACTCCGGATAACATTCCCAGTTGAGAGAAAGAGTAGGGAAGTGTTAACAGGACTTGTGCAACCTGTGATCAAACGAAATGATAGTAGTGTTAGTAAAAAGAAATCAAATTTATTTATTTATTTTAAGGAGAGAATCTTGATAAAGAGGGAATATTGTGATGGGAAAGTAGAAGAAAAAGATGAAAAATGTACATACTTGATTGGAAGCACAACTGAACCAGGCATCCCAGGCGGAGCCGCCGTGCCAGAGAAAGTTTTTGAAGCCGGAAAGGGACTGATCCTCCGGTGGCGCCTCCTCCTTTCCGCCGTGTTCGGTTTCATTGAAGTTGGAGACAATAGCTTCCTCTGCTTGCTTCTGAGCCAACATTGTCTTCGATTTTCTCTACGGGATCAAAGAAAGAAACGACACTCAAAAGATGTACACACTTGTTCCAAGAAAATCTCCCTCAGATCCAAACAAACAAATAAAATTCTCAAATTTCACTGTCTCAAAATTCTTACTGTTTTGATTAGTCTCTTTCTCGAACCAGCGAGATCTTAGATAACTGAAAATTACTCTCTTGATTGAACCAACTCGAGAGATGTGTATACTGAACTATTGATCAAGATTTGTTCACTCCAGGATTTGGCAAAGAGAAAGGAAGGAGTTGTAATTAATGCAGGCCAGAAATTATTGGAGCTTTATAGTTGCAAATATGAGCAACTAAATGCTCTTTTACAAGATTTTGTGCAGCGGCTTAAGGCGGTGTGGACCTTAAAAGCACCCAAGTTTCAATGAGAAAACAGAGTCCTTTTTCCTTTCTTTATAGTGTTTTGCAGAGACGGAAGAGAGAGAGAGACTAGTGAGTGACAAAAGGGAAAATAGGACTTTCTCTACTATTAAAGCAGCTGATATGTAATTTATATAATTATTCTGGCAGGGGAGCTGTGAATTAATTACACGATACATAATTTCTTTTCCTTTCCGTATCTATATTAATTAATTTTTTTTTTTTTTTATGAGAATAAAAGTTTCTAGCTAGGCTAAAAATGCAATAATCAGTCAATAATGAATGATAAGAAGAAATTCGGAATGTTAATAAGAGATCTCCTATATTAATTTTATAATTTTTTTATCTTCGAAATTATACTTTATTTTTCTCTTCACTGTTTTATCTTCGAATCGTGAGATTTTGAATTCTCAGTTGTCACTCAAAAACATGGATTAGTAGCTCTCATTTTTATAGGACTTTGTACTTCATAAACTGTCCTATTTTCAATGTCGTTATTTTTACTATATTTTTTTTTAATTAGTAGGGAGTACCCATACCAGAGGTCCCTTGGTCAAACGGGTTGTAAATCGAGAGATGTGCACCAGTGACCGTCATGCAAGGGAGAGAATTTTCAAGAGACTCTAATCCATAAACAACCCTGCAGTATTTTATTAAAGATTAGTCACCACACATAATCGAACCTGGAATACGGGCAAAAAACTAATGTAGGGTAAACTTTTTATAATAACTTGTTCCACCGCAGAGCGGCCCCATACCTCTGAAACCTCCTAAGATGTTTTTTGGGGAACTCAGTTCCACTATATTGGTAAGAGGGCTCGAACACGGAACCTCAATCAACAATATCAGCGTGTTTGCATTTAGGACAAAGATCCAGCCGATAAGTGACTGATTCCACCACATAGCGATCCTATACCCCAGAAACCATTTAAATATTTTTTTGGAAACTCAGTTCTACTATATTGATAAGAGAACTCGAACACGGAACATAGCTTATCCAACAATATCAGCATGCTTGCAATAGCACAAAACCATTTTTTTTCATATCTACTTGAGTCGTAGAAGTTAAAGCATTTATTCAGCTTTATTCTTTCATCAAGAAACATGGAGCACGTCTTCTTTATTTTTTTGTTTCATGCGTGCAAAGATTGGATTGTAAGGAAAAGAAAAAATAAAGTTTATTTTGTTAAGAAATCATTTCTAAAACTATAGTCAACCACTTCAGACTGCTCGACAAAATGAGTAGTTAACAATCAAAATGCCCACACACACACAAACAATTTGATATGTGCACCACCGGTGTTTCAATTTAAGTTGTGTTGTCTCATGAAGCCTGATTAATTGCATACCGTTCTATGATTATAACGATCTAAATGATTCAATGAGCTTTTTAAGCAGTGTTACAGTTCAATGAATTTTTAGGGTTACGGTTCAATTTTTGATATAAACAACATTTATCTATTATATTTCATATCACAAAAATTAGTAGATCTTCTGATTTAATGGTATCACCAGACGTAGTAATTTTTTATATTTTCATTTCTATTAATTCTTCATAATTGTATATTAATTACTAGCAAGTTATACTACGTACCTCCATTAAAATCTAGACATTTCAGTATGAAATCATAATATAGTATTAAATTTGATCCAATTAATACCTTGTAAGTATAGTTACTAGACCCATTTCCTACTATTTGCTTTATATGAATTTCGCTTATATAATAATAATAATAATAATAATAATAATAATAATAATAATAATAATAATAATAATAATAATAATAATACAGTATATAACTTGTGATGTGATCATTATTGCATAAGTAACATGAATTATTTAAAAAAAATAAAGATATATTACCAAAAAGTTTTGGAGATGATACTAAAATGCTCAATTTGTCCTCTATATTTAATTTTTTTAATAGTGTCTCTTATCTTTGATTTTATTAATTCGTATCAGCATGTTATAATATTTATACTTTGGGAAAAGATGGGAAAAAAATGGAATAAGAAGAGCTGCAAAGTTGAAAACGTGAAAGAATGTAATTATCGCGTGTAGGCCTTCCAACCAAACTAAAATATATTTACTTTGAGCTCCAATATTTCATTTTACCTTTTCCAGCCTAGCCGATTCATTAGCAATCAGCTTCAGTTTTTGCAAAAAAAAAAAAAAGATAGATAGATAGATACACCAATACTTACAGAGCTAACGCGAAAAAGAGAGAAACTTTTGTGTGAGTGCAATTTTAGTCAAAATTTCAGATTGTTAATTAGGTCATGATATTTAAATTTATGAGTAAATTGAAATATTTTCGTAGTTAATAGTAAAAACTGAATCGTGACTTAAGTGATAAGTAATAACAATAATAGGCTGTGTTTGCTTTATATGATCATGCAGTCTCGATAACCAATGTTCAGCCTATGTCCAAAAAATAATTTTACACCTAATTTGAGGACGTCGTTCCAATTTAGGGGGCGAAATAAAGTTGTTTCATTTGCGTTTTTATCATATTATCCTTATTTTTTAATTTTATTTACCATATCATTTAGAAGTGAATGAAGGGCATAATAGACATTTATCATATTAATCTAATTTATCATTGAAACCAAACACAAAAATAAACTTGACAGATTAAAAAATAAAAATTGTAATTCAACAATTCCAACACATAACAAAATTTACACTAATCAAATCAAAACAGTATAATTTTGATATGAGTGTCTCTCTAGTTTACCCTTCAACTATCTCAACTAATACATTTTACTAATATATATTATACTGTTCAGTTATCATTATTAATACTATTTGTACTGTTGCTCTGTTGTAAATCATACGATTTAGTTATCACGACTCTTATAATTAATAAACTGCAAAATGAAAAAGAAAATCTAATAGGAGTAAAATTTAATGACTTGCATATTGTACATTTGTACTTTGAGAAAGCATAATAAGTAGTGTCTTGTTAGTTGTTAGAATAGTTGAATCAGCTGAAGCCATGATTGTAAGCCGAGCCGTTAATGCTGCAATCACTTTCGTTAATTCTCCCAAAAGGCCAAAAGGGAAAACACAGAACACGCGCGCGCACATATATAAGCAAAGCAGAGGCCCACATCCTTGACGGCTCACAATTTAGAAACGTATCCTTGCGGCTCGATGTGGCCCGGCTAACGGCGCCTAGGTCCCACATTACTCCCTTTTCCTTTTCTTAATTTCTGTTCAAACACAAAGTAAATTAAGAGAAAACAAATATGCTAATTACTTCCTCCTTCCGAAGATTAGTTTTCATATTAATTTGAACATACATTTTAATAAAAAATATAATGAGTGGAGTATTAATAGGTAATTTTATAAACTTTTATTATTAAAGTAAGAGAGGTGATTGGATTGAATGTCATAAGGAATGACATATTGTATAAATATATAAATATTGCAAGGGTGGAGTTTAAGGAGGAATTTCCTTTTTTACAATGTGAAAACTAATGTGGGACAAACGAAAAAGAAAAGTGTGAAAGAAAAGTGTGAAAGTAATGTGGAAGAGGTGGAGTATTATTTAACTAAAAAGATGAAGACTGGGAGTTTACTAATGTATTTGTTGAACTCAGCAAAATGCACAGAAGGTCATGCAAGACATTTTCTATTTTCGATTAAATTTAAATATTTTAGTGACAACACATTAGAATCACAATTACTTAATTTTAATAATAATAGTAAGCAGACCTACGAGAGACCATACAAGATTTTATTATTATCTATAAATAAATAAAAGAGGAGTTAAACTGCGAACTTAAAATATAAAATTATAGAGTTAACCTTTTGTGGGTTGATTACGTGCATACACTTAAATTTTGTAATGACATTTTTTATATAATTTTATTTATATTTTTTATTTTTAGTTTTTATGATATATTATTATATTGAAAGTGAGTAGATGAATGGATTAATGTTATACGAGAAAAAATCAAAATTATGAGGTCATCAAGAGATCAGAGAAATACTGTTAAACTTAAACATGCGTTTTGATTCAGAGAATATGTTTGAAACAATTTGAGTTTTTTTTTTTATAATATTCTTATATTTTTACCACTCTAGCTATTAGCAAATCGAGATATTAATTACTACACTATTTTATTATGACGTCAGAAATGTGATGACCATACTTATTACCTACCGGCAACTAATGGTGGAGATCGTGGCGGGCGGTTGCCGCCGCCGCAAGCATGGTGTGGTGTGAATGGGTAGCATAATGGTGTAATGGGGGATGAAAAGATTAGCCATGTTAAACGAAAATATATGCCACGTCGGCGCTCCGGCTCAACGGGGATCTTCCCATAGGCTTCACCCCCACCGGTTTTTTTACACTTAAGGGGTTGTTTGCTTCACGAGACGGGATTGATTAGATGAGATAGATTAAGTTGGATTTTATTGTTGGGATTAATATATTTGAAATAAATATATGTTTGGATTGTTACCGATCAAAAAAAAATATATGTTTGGATTGTAGGATTGTTATTTTTTTATTTTCTAATGATAAAGGTAATTTTGTATTTGGATTGATGGATTAGGTGGGATTGATATTTAAATGACATAATTGCCCTCAACAATTAAAACAAGAATAGAAAATATAAGGATAATGTAGTAATTTTCAGCTTGGGACAAGGTAATCCAAACTCCCCCGACCGTATTAGTTTGTCCCAAGAGCATGGTTTTAAGCTACTTTTGATCCCGGGCTCAATTTTAATCTTGGGCCAGAGTCCCTCCAAGCAAACACAATATTACTTATGATTAAGCAATCAATCAAGGCTATCCCGCGAAGCAAACACCCCGTTAGTGTGCACCCCTTGAAATGAAAAGAGGCGGACTCCTTTTAAATATTTTACACCTTTTTATCTTTTAATGAATTAGTTCCAATGGTAATTTAGATTTTTTTTCTTTTTCTTTTTAAAACGTGTAGTTCAAAGATAAAAAAGAAATAGTAGTAGCAACATAAGAACAACTTAAATTAAAACAATATTTAATATTTTTTTTTACTTAATTGAATGAAAAAAATCAGTCTACCATCATGAAGTGGAGAACATATAAATTTTTTCTTGATATTGTTAGGGAGTCTTCTAGTTGTTCTTCTTCTTATAAAATACGATTTTATTTTTTTAATTAAACAATATTTGTTGTTGATAGTGAGTGCAGTGAATTAGTATAGAGAAGGAAGCGGGGTGCAGAATTGCTGGAAACCAATGAAAAAGAGGTTTTGAGATGATTTCGTGAATCAAATAAATAATTAATGGGGGGATAAAATTGGGGATTAGTGGGGGAAGCAATGATTAAGTTAATAGATTTTTAGGGCACGAGGGGGGGACGGAGCCCCCATCAAATTTCGGAATTCTGTTCCGCACATGGACCCCTTTTTTACTCCCTTGTATCCCCACTTTTACATAAAAACAATTATTTTCATCTTTAAAATAATAACAACAAATTTTTTTCTGGATTTTCCGTATAATGTCGGATTTAATGGAGATGCCTGTATTTTCTTATATTTTCATTATACACTGAATTTAATCGATGCGAGTCAGATAGTTAGTACTTAGTAGTATGGCTTCTTGAATATTAAATGAAGTTACATATTTAAACATTAAATTGGACGAGGTGGTATAACTCAAGTGGTTAGAGTTCTACTATCTATAGTCTAAGGGCTCGTTTGGTTTCCTTTATTGGATAATACCTGAACTATAATACCTATATTTGTAATACCAGTTTATTATCAATATTTTGTTTGGTTTCAAAAACTTGAGTTAAATAATTAGTTATTAGCTATCAATATTATGTTTGGTTGCAAGTATTATAACTAGTATTAATTTATTTTAGACTAATTTGTCCTTATAAATAAAAATAATAATAAACACATTTTGATGAAAGTGAAGGGTGTTTTTGATATTTTAAAATTTAATAGATGTTGGAGAAATATAAGTATTACAAATACCATATGAAACTTGGAATCTATAATACCATGTATTAGGTATTATTTGAACGAGCCTATTCTTAATAACGGGCTGGAAGTATAATGTATACAACAAACCAAACAAGTGATAAAGGTGTATTAGGGATCAATACACCTCTAATAAAGGAAACCAAACGACCCCTAAAGATAATGGGTTCGAGCCACCATTTAGCAGATAAAAAAATTAAACACTAAATTATAAGTTACCCTGAAATAATTTTATTTACAGAATCACGTGGAAATATGAATTCGTAAATAAAATTTTCAGCCCAATATATATAGGTTTTGTTTTCAACGTAGACGTAAATATTTTAAGGAAATATTTGAATTCTACAAATTTAAATTAAGAATTTCAGGATATATGCTAACATTGAGAGGAATTCTGGTGTAAGATTTAAGTGAAATGTATGCTTAGAATATCACTATTCCCGCACGTATTAATTATAAATTACACCCTTTCTAATCATCGTATTATTAATGGTAAAAAAGTATGGATATAGTCAAAAGTTCTGAAATCTTATCTGATTATTATATATAAATAATCAATCACGCTTTATTGAACCGTGTTAATAGTTAATGGATTATTTGTTTGATTAATTAACTTCTTGCCATGATATTGATTTATTTATATTTTAGGTAACATATTCCGATAAATCAAATTTATTTATTTATTTATTTATTTATTTATTTTGAACCGATAAATCAAATTTTATTATGAAGCACCGCATTGCATATATGGAGAGAGACTCGTATAGGTGTGTGTATTTATGTAGAGATATATAACAAGCTGATACACTGAACTAATGATGAAATACAGCTTTCGAGAGATATAAATCTCTTTGGAGTAGGGTGAAACCAATTTCAAAGTAAAAAACACACAAAATAAGAAAAAGATTAACTCGAACTCTTGGAAAGAAATCTAAAGGTTGGGTTCGCAAAGATTATTTGGTGATGAATTTGAAAACACGCAGATTTACATGGCAATTTTTGACCAAATGGAAAAAAAAAAAAAGAGGTGTAGTGGAGAAAAATTTCAATATATATATATATATATATATATATATATATATATATATATTTCAAATTAAAATTGTGCAAAAGAGTTGTAAAAGATGACGACCAAATTTATGAAAAACATAAATAAATGTAAAGCTCGAATCAAACTAGATCTCGACCTCCTACTACCACAAACCCCTAAAATAATTCTTCAAAAAGTTAGTTGCATCTAAAGTTAGCTATTATCCTAATTGAGTAGCTCAATAGCTGGACTCATTGGAGTTTAATTTCGGCTCATAATATAAACAAACAAGTCAAATTCTTAAAATACTTGATTTTAAAATAAACAAGACAAGCTCATAAAATATTCAATTTACTAACGAGTCGAATAGAACTCGATTCGTTAGGTTTAATATATGAATTTTTTTTTTTGTATTTTAATATAATAATGAGAACTTATTAGTCTCGATTTTTGTTCATATATCAAAATAAACGAGTCGAACTCGTAAAATACTCAATTTTACAACAACTCGGCTAGAGCTCGATTAGTTAGACTTGATATATAAGATTTTCTTATATTTCAATGTAATGTATGAAGACTCATTAAACTCGTATTTGAGTCGAACTCTATTCAGCTTGTTAGTGTAATAGAGGACATGTGTCCAACTCGACAAATGCTCGAATTAAGTTCGAACTTCAACTTGCACCGACCTATATGAATCCGTCCAAATAGAATTCGAGCCACAAGGCTATCAAGAATTGATGGTTTAGTTTTAAGTAATAATTTGAAATTAATCATATCATAAATCATTTATTGAGTGATATATTCAATTGACTGGAGTATTTTTTTCAAGAAAAATTATGGATGGATTCGAATCAACTCTAGCTAGTATATACGCGTGCGGATTTGGATCCTCTATTTATTTGGTGTAATTTTTTTATAAATTTTGGAGAGAGACAAATATAATAATAAATCTTAATTTAAGTTATCATTTTATCATAATTATATATACAATTTTACAAAAATATTCAAATTTAAGCTCGTCGTCTTTGTTCCATTTCCTTATATAGTAGCATCGACGTACCTAGCTCAACATATATCTAACAGTAAAAATTAATGAAAAAGACTGTCACATAGGATGGTTCATGGTACCCTTTGAATTTATAATTGATGGTCACTCATAAGTCAAAAGAGAATATGGGAATTTACCTACTTGATACGACTAACATTTTATCCTCACGTCTCATCGCCAATAATTCAGCTACTATATCATATTCAAGAATCCTAAGTAGACGCAATTGATCTACACGATTCATCATCAAGTGTAATATCTGTGAATTATTATTATACGATTATTATTTATTTATGTACTTAAATATACTTTTAATGTAATGTACTACTTGTGTACGTATGTCACATATACTAATTTTCTTTGATCCTTAATTTAATCATTGACAAGAATAATGAGCAAAAAAATAATATAGAATCGAAAAATGAAAGGAGGTATATTTGTAGCATGGAGTCGAACTTCTCATTATATTTTGAAGTCGTAATACAAAAATACCCACTTTATATTGTTAAATGCATGTGAAAAATTTTTATCTGATCCAAACTTTTTACATTACTATGAAATATTTTAATTTTATCTAAAAGTTTGAATGTGTAAGATGTATATTTTTTCAATTTATATTAATTCTCTTAACAACCATGTCTCAAATTTTCTTTTATCTCGATCGTATCCAATAGTGTATGATTACTGTAGAATCTGAGCTAGCTCATGCAATCATTAAATATAATGATTTTAACCTAAAATTATATATTGGTGTCGTACTGTGCAAAATATGTTTTATATATATGGGGTTGCTTCTGCAATCAACGTGAACATTTGAAAATGATTATTTTTACAAATTATATATAGCTTGGACCTTGATCTTGATTAATATATACAGGGGGTTGGGGAAGAAAAGTGAGTCGAAGAGTCTAAAACGGAAAATGCCTTTTGTAGTAATTACTATATATGTCGGCACATGGTGTACCTATAATATGTGCTTTTTTTTTATTCATGCCAAAATGAAAGTGTACATATTAAGAAGTTAAATTTCTTTGTGTCAGTTTTTATGTTCCACATTGTATTATACTTTCTGGATGTTTAACACATGGATTCAAAATTGTAGTGATTCGTTGGGTATTTTTTAATATTTCACGTGTTATTTATCCACACTATGGAATATAGAGTGGAACACCAATTTGGACACAAGTGATATCATTTGCATATTAAGTCACCTTCTTTTTTTTTTCATTTTTGTAATTAACCGTGTTTATTTCGAAAAATTTAATAGGCTCGTACGATTTATCAAGTTGCTATATGCAAATAAGAAAATACTCAACATTAACGTTATTTTAAGAAACTCTAACTTATTCGACCCCATGAATTCTCATCCTCCAAGTATTTCATTTTAAATTCAACATCAAGTTAATGTCATATAATTTAATTGGGACAAAGGAGATGCTGACACTTCCAATCATTTGTGTCTAGGATCATGATTTTCCCTTTTTATTTAAATCATCTTATTCTGCTCAAAAAAAAAAAAAAAAAAAAAAAAAAAAAAAGAAAAAAAAAAGAAAAAGCAAAAAGCAAAAAGCAAAAAAAAATCATTTTATTAACAAATTAAGATAAATTCCACGATAGCAAAAATATGGGATTTTTTAATTAATTATTGTGGTTTTCAAAATCACTTTCAAATATAGGGTGGTTTTTTAATATATTGCAGATTTGTGGAGAGGCGCCATGGGCTATGGCGCCCCATGAACGTATCCGACAATCTCTGTACAAACGAAATTACTTTTTAGTGGGGCGCCTTCACATATGGCGCCCTTTCAAATGTATATATATATATTTTAATTTTTATGTGGTTTTGGAGAAATCAAAGCCCTTTGACTACCAAATTCAAAGCATCGTATTTTTTTTATCTATATTTAAATTTTGCAAAAAAATATGTATGATAGGTCTAAATCATATATACAATATAAATATATAATATATATTTGCGCATTTTCAAAGTAAAATATTATTAAAAAGTATTAATTTTTGTTATAAGATATTAATTTTTAATAATACTTTGAGATAAAAATATATGATATCTCACAATTATTAAATTATTTTTATATATTTTTAATTATACACTAAACTCATTATAAATATTACTCCCTTCGTCCACTAGAAGTATGCTCGTTTGATTTTGACAGGTTTTAAAAAAATGTTGATAAAGTCGATAAAGTAAGGGTATTTTGGAGTATTATGCGATTTATTTATGAGTTAAGTAGTTGTTTATGAATATAAAATCAACAACATATGAAAATATCAAGTGATGGTTATGGGGAAGCAAAATAAATTGATGAAAAAAACAGTATGAACATACTTTTAGTGGACAGATAGAGTATATTTTTTTTAAATAATATTAAAAATTTTATAAAATTATAAAATAAAAAATTTTATTACTTTAAAATTTTTGAATAATAATAGTTTTATTGAATATTTGATTACTTTTTAGATGATTTACTAATTAAATATTTACTTCTATTTATACAAGTTCAATCATGAATAAATGATGAAGACTATTTTAATTTAATAGATGAAAATGAGTTCTAACATTTCACAATTCTCCACACAAATAAAACATTTAATAATCATTCCAGAACATTTAACAATGCTCTTTATTCAAATAATTTTTTTTCACCAACATAATAAAATTTCTACAACAGTAAAAACATGTATTATAAACAAAACACTATAACTAAACTAAAAATTAAAATTTTGAGAGAAACAACTTTACTATTTTACTAATTTACAATGTTGTCGGCCAAAATTTTTTCACCCTAGAAAGGGCGTCCAACTCTTGGGGTGCTCGTACTATTAAAAGGTATGGGACGCCTAACTTTTGGGTGCCCTCTTTATTTTTATAAAATCCTCCAAAATCACTACACATATGTAATTGATTTTGAAAACCACGATATATATTTTAAAAACCCATCTTGCAGACATAGAAATTAAAAAAAAAAAAAATATTTGAAAGGGGCGCCATAGGTGAAGGCGCCCCATTAAAAAAATAATTTTCTCTTCACAAATCTGTAACATTTCCAAAAACCACTGCATATTTGATAGTGGTTTTAAAAACCACAATAATTAATTAAAAAATCCCAAAAATATGTGCATTGGGGTTGCGAAAGTGTACTATTGTTGAATCCCTAGCAATTACAAATATCCATGACGACATAATTCCAAACATAATTTAGATCTCAAATTCTAATCATAAAGATATGCGAAAAAAATCATATGCTCACTGATGCACACCAATTTGCATACATGCTACTTATTATGTGATATCACATAAATAATCAATTAAATAATATTGAATTTCTCTATTTATATAACATTCACACTATAAGCGTAAATATGTTGAAATATTGTCCACAGATAAACATATGATAATTTCGTTGCAATTACTTACAATATAAGGCAGCGTATTGTTTCATAATTTATATACGTATCATATATTAATAACGTTAATACATACATATATATATATATATATATATATATATATATATATATATATAGTTAAGAGGTTGTGGTTCAGTGGTTCCTATATTGGGTCAAAGAATATTAGAGATGGATTATTGGTGAGTAATGACTAGTCAGATAAAGTGAGATTGGATAAGCGAGGAAGCAGGTAGCTAGCAGTGATGATTTGGGGCCCGCTAGTTGAAATGGACCCTCCATCGAATATTATTTGTGCATATCTGTCAAGGATCCACCACCCTACCTCTATAGGTTTCATAACACATTAGCGTCGACCCATAAATTGACAAATACAAAGTTGTTAGCACTAATTTTCCAGTATAGACATGCACCTTTCATACTTTGATATGGAAATTCCTACTTCGATCTATTGTCATCATTAATATTATTCCTTTAATATTTCATTGAATCGAATTAATTTGAGTTTTAGATGCTTAAACGTAGTAGTAGTTGTAAAATATGGGGTTGCAAAACCCTCATCGTACATTACACCTTTTCTTAGTATTTATACGATGCAAAATTACATAAAGTTGTCCCAGGTGCATAGTAAGATGATAAGTGGACAAAGTGACTGAAATGAAAAAACTTCGACGTAGCAGGTTCAATATCGTGTGGTGACAATTCTTTGTTGAAATATCGTAAGGGATTCGTTCCGTATGGTGACTATTCTTCGAATATTTCCTCCTTATAAAAAAAATTACATAAAAAGAAAGAGAATTGCATATTCTAGTAGAACGAAATTCTGAATTCGTCATTTTATACTCTTACATCGTAAGAGAATGATTTGTGAAAATCTATGTGGGACACTAACTAAATACAATACTCATCATGTATACAATATACTAACATTTACAAGAATATTCACAAAAAATAATGTGAGATTATCTCATTGAGTATATTTCAAATTTTAATTTGATTTTATTGACTAGTAGGAAATTAACGATAAATGGAATTGATAGGCAGTTGGAGTTGACTAATGACTAACGAGTTTGATCGTATCAATTGAAATCTACACTTAAATGTTAATTACCAACGACTCAGGATGAAATATTAATATACTTATAATTATTTACTTTTAGTGTGCACTGTGCATTTAAATTTCAGCGTGCTTAGACTAAAAATAATAAATCATTATTTTTATACCTTTTTTTTTCAAGTATATAAAATTTGAAAATAATTATGTATGAAGTATAATATTAGGGTAAAATATTGTTTTCAAAAAAAATATATATATATTAGGGTAAAATATGTGCGGTCAACACTAATTAGTTTTAGAGCTCTTTTGTTGTCACCAGATACTTGATTAAATCTAAGGATTGAACTCACAAATTAACAAACAATTATCGTGGAGAGACCTTGCTGTCTTGCTTTTGATCACTAGATTTTCACATGATCAGACAGCTAAGTTCATAATTAAGGAAAATTAAATCGAATTTATTCTATTAATTAAGATAAAAAAAAATTGAATATTAATCAACATTAACAAAGATCTCAATCAGTCATACAATCGGATGATATATATATATATTGACATCAGTGGACTAAAATTTAGTACTGTGGTGATATGCTACATGGGAACATGCACTTCTTGCTCGGGAACAACTCACAATTATATTTATTTAATTAAATAGCGATTTCAACATCTGAGTGAAAAATAAGACGAAATCACATATATTATGATTGTCCCACATTCCAATAATTGCTAGTAACAAACTTAATTTGGAGTACTTTTATAGTGTGTGCATATATGATAGGCAAAGTATACTTTAAACAGTTTTATGGTGAAACTCATTAATATTTTATATATATATTTATATATATATATATATTTTAATAGTATTAATTATTTTATTAAATTATATTAGTTTAATAATAATACTATTATTCAATTTTTGTTTTTGGCGGTGCTATCTTTATTGCTCTTCAAACAAATTCACTGTGAAAACGGGGATTTAATCCTTGGTTATGCGAAGGTTTTTCATTCTATTAATAATTTAGAATTATCAAAATTCATTTTGTTTAAGAGAAACGTTCAGTTCTAGCGGTTCATGAGTTATTTTCTGTACTAGATGTGTGTGATAGTTCTTTTATTTGAGTTAATTTTTTTAAGATATTTTTTGAGATCTTTGTTTGGTGCGTCATTCTCGTACCAAACACATCGAGATGACGTGCTTGTTCAAGTAAGGGGTGATCCTGAGGTGAGACTGACCACCCTAAACCCCTATATAAAAGTATTATATATATCGGTATATATTTCTCAACTTCCATCTCAAAATGTTGGAAGAAGTTATTTTAAAATATTTATTATTATATTTTCATTTATTTTTTATATTGGTTAAATATATATATATATATATATCTTATAATATATAAAAGCAGCTCACATTATATATTTGGGTTTTGACGCCATTTCACCTGGTCCGTTGATCGAATTTCTTCTAATTCATCATGGTCATTCACATGGTCAAACATCTAATTTAGGTAGCAGACATGCACAATTAATAGGACGTATATCTCTCTAATTCATCCCTTATTTTTAGGCTCACCCTCCACTATAAAGTATTGAGTTTTTTGTTCATTTTCATCACAATTACACCACCACCATCATCCATATATTACGTTGCTCCGACGAGGAAAATGGAGGAGCCAATCAACCCAAGTTACGAGCATTAATTAAATGAAGAACGCATTCGCGGAATCGGAAGAAAAATAGTGGTGGTTAATCTGCAACTATTCATTTGTAATTTTTTTTTTATTTTATTGTTTCAATAGTGATCTAATGTAAATTATTGAGTTTTTTGAATGACCATATTTTTTGTAGTTGTACATTAAATAAAGGGTGTTGGATTACCCATTTTTTTTAAATAAATTCTTAGGTATGTATTTAACCGTATCAGATGCCAAGTACATGAGTCCAACCAAAATACTTATATATGACATTGACACACATGAATAGTTTCTCAAGAGGTAATACAAAATCAAGATCAATTTTTTAATTCAATATGTATGAACTCTCGAATTCATTAATCATTTAAATTTTATTAAATTCTTTTTTTATCATAGTTATAAATTAATTACTATTTACTATAAATCTTTTGATTTGACTTTTCCCTACTCTTACTTACTACGTAATTTATCTCTGATTTTATGCAAATAAAAATTAATTATTGCAAGATAAGCAAATTGAGGAGGGAAGAACATCCTCAATGGAGGCACAATTTAATTATGAGTCAATCTAATTATGAGAAACAGTGTGAAAATATTAATTTGATAATTTGTGTGTTACTATAAATAATTAAGTGTTATACTTATAATTTGACAATATTCAATTAATAGGAATCGATTTAATTAGTTATTATTAGGTAAGATTTAATGTCATATTTAAATTTTGGGAAGATTTTAACATATATTACGTATGATTAATTTAGGAATATTTGGATTATGATTATAAATGGAAGAACTGTGACTGCATTGCCATGATTAAAATTTACAATATACTTAATTAGTATTATTTTTTTATATGTTACATGAATAGAGGTATGTATACTATATTTTATGAGAAAAGGATTGTAGCTTATATTTAAAACACAAAGATGAATTTTTCAAATATTTTAATAAGTATAATACAATAATTTTTCTTGCTACAACAATTCAAGTGTATTTTATAGCAAATATTTTTTAGTTTTTAACAATTATATGTAACAATGTCTCACTACTCAATCTTTATGAATAAATTCTATAATTTTTCAATTCACCATTAAACAACGGTTCTAATAAAAATTGATTAATCTTATACATTAACAATTATTATTTTGTTTAAGTATTACATTATTAGAAATATGTATATTATATTTTTTGAAAAAAAAATTATAACTTATATTTGAACATACAAAAATTAATTAATTTTTGCAAATAGAAACAACTATGTGAAAAATATCAAGACTAAAATAATTTAATAATATAAAAATCGAGAAACATAATACACTAATATACTAATATATTATTAACATAATTAAAAGTCATTATGGTTAATGAAAATCATTAATATATGAATTAACTTAAATGAATCATATATATGTCTTGGGATTTATTTTGATATATGTATATGTGATATCATTGTTAATTATTTTGAGTGATTTGGGCATACTTCATCAATTGCTTTGGCAACAATTTTTCAATAGTAGCATCCCATGTTTAATGATAATTTTCACTTAATTGATTGATTTTTTTCAAGAGTAGCATCCCGTAATTAATTGTATTTAACCAAATTTTTTAGTCTACTATCCTTTTGAAAAAGTAATTGATAGGATTTTATTTAAAAGAAAAAATAAATCAAAATCAAATCTCATAATTATCTAAATTTACGATTTAGCTTGACTTTTGTGATATTATTTATAGAAAGAAAATCAATTGTAAGAAAAAATATACCCAGACAGAAATTATGTGTAATTTGCTTCTTAACATAAAGTCATGGACAAATAATATGGCTCTAAATTGGTAAATCAACTAATTAATAAAAAAATAATTCATGCTGATTAATTGGAATATTTATAGTAGTATATGTGTGATTATCTAAAATGTAGTATCATTCTTAATTTTTAAATCTTAATTGTTCATTTGTCTAAATATTAAGTTTATCTAATGACTATAAATAGTATAACACAAGAACTTATTTCAATACAATCATATCTTACTTCAATATCTAAGTTTTCATAATGATAACAAAGAAGGAAACAAATTTTAAAAAATTAATTTTCGGTCCTAAATTTATTGTCCCGTAACTTTGATGGTTAATATCATATTTGAAATCTTTGACAAAAAAACAAGGTATTTAAAAAAAATTACTTATTACAAAAGATTTTCAAATTATTTTAGAGTGGGAATATTAATGTATTCAATATAAATATATTATATAATTCAAGTCGAGCTAACTTGAAAATTAAGGCACCGTCCCAATAAAAAAAATGATATAAGGAAATTATGATATTGAAATTTGGTTATATTTCTTTTTTTATGAAAATCCTACATTGTCATATTGTTATTTATAATACTTATGTTTGAGATATATTGATTTACTACAAGAACTTCAAGTTCTCTAGGTTTCTCATTCTTCTATTACTTTTACATGTGAGTTTCTTATTTTGTTTCTATTGTATAATATTATTATCCATAAGTTCATTTACTTATTATATTTTTTATGAAAACGTAGAGTTTCAGAAAAATCATGTATGTCCCCTAATTTATGTAGAACTTTATGAAGTAATTATGCATACATTAATGCTATGAACTATTGATTTTTTTATTTCGGTTATAAGTTAATGTCCTTTTTCCAAAAATATAATATAGTTTGGTAAAATTTTATAACCCTCTTTATGAATATTATATTTTATTGTATCATGAAGGCTTTAAATTAATGAATTTTTATTATTTTTTTTTCTCTTTCTGATGTAGAAGTTATAGTACTTCTTTTACATCCTTGGTAAAAAAAATTTTTTCATTAAAATTGAACTTCCGTATCTAAAACTAATAAATGCATACATTCTTTAAAGACTTTCGTATTATTAATTGCACACATTTAAGATTTTTCTTAGACAACTGCATGCATATTAGAATTGTTAATGATTGTTTTTTTGATTTGATTAGAAAGTCACTGTCCTTTTTTTATCGATATATGCATGTTAGTAATGAGTTTGTGATTAAATTTTTGCATGCCTTTTTTGGCAATATTTATGACATTCTCAATCATTTATGTATAAACTTTAAATTTAAGGAATAATAAATTGAGTGATATTTTAATTTGAATGTTGTTTGTAATATAATGAACTTTTATTATGTAAAATAGTACAATGTATACATTACTATTTTTATATTAAATTTTTTTAATTGGTTGTTTATTATTGGATTTGTTGCACAATAGTAGAAATATATTCTTATGATATTTGGTATATGCATATTTGTAATGAATTTGTGTTTAAGTTTTTGCATGATTTTTTTTTTTGACAATATTTATGATATACTCAATCATTTACGTACAAACTTTGATAAACTTCGATCCTTTCGATGAACAAAAAATTATTATTCATTTCATACAGTCGAAATTGCTCTTATTTTTTTATAAAAAATTATTATTGTACAGGTTGATAATGGAAAAAACTCTCATTCAAATTCAGATATGACAATTAGTCTTGGTGATATTTTACGCAAGCTATTTTTTTTAATTCCTATATACAAGATTGAAAACTATGGATCAATTATTATTCAGTTGTTCATTTATATAGAGATGATGAAGAACAAGATAAAATTCAAGGAAATTTTGGGACTACCGAATTAGAGGCTGAAAATGATGTTATTTTTGTGCCGTCAATCGTCTTATGAAAAAATACAATATCTCTGTAAATGATGTTAGTTAATTGTAAAATTAACATCACCATGAAAATTTTACTATATAAATTTAAGAAATAATAAATTGAGTAATAATCAATTTGAATATGGTTTGTAATATAATGAACTTTATTTATTAAACTTTTTTTTTTATCAATAATGTTAGTTGTTAGTAGTTAGTTCACCAAGTACTTAAACACTCCTAGAATTATCCAAGCCACCTTATAACTCCATTAATTCATTCCCAAAGGGAATCGAACCTGGGTTACCCACTGAGACTTATACTAATAACATAAATTTCAATTCACTATTAAACAATGAATCTAATAATAAAAGGTTAGTCTCACATATTTACAATATACTTAATTAGTATTATTTTTTATATGTTACATGAATAGAGGTATGCATATTACATTTTATAAAAAAAAGGACTGTAACTTATGTTTAAAACTCAAAAATATAATTTTCAAATACTTCAATAAGTATAATACAATAATTTTTCTTGCTACAACAATTCAAGTGTATTTTATAGCAAATATCTTATAATTTTTAACAATTATATATAATAATGTCTATACTTTGGAATTTTTAAACACTCTAAAATGTTATGGTGTGCCTGATCATAAAATCAGTTTGAAAATTGGTACGCCAGTAATGTTGTTGATGAACATTGATCATTCGAAGGGGTTATATAATGGAACGAGGTAATTTTTTTTATTAATGTTATTTATTTATAGTTTTGTTAAGATTTATAATTATATTTATTAACAATAATATATTTAATATTTCTGTCAATTTTTAATTTTTATTAGGTTGGTGATTACACGATTGAGAGATAAAATAATTGAAGGAATGGTTTTGACTGGTAGCAGTGCTGGTGAATTGGTTTTGATACCAAGACTATCATTAACTCCTTCGGATGCAAGATTGTTCTTTAAATTTTAGCGGATATAGTTTCCATTAATTATATCATATGCTATGTCAATTAATAAAAGTTAAGGACAAACATTTTATCACATCAAATTATTATTGAAGAAACCGGTGTTCAGTCATGGTCAACTGTATGTTGCAATTTCAAGAATTACTAATCGAGATGATTTGAAGATCTTATTGTGTAACAGTAATGGTAATAATTGTAATAAGGGAAAGAATGTCGTATTCCGCGAGGTTTTTAGAAACCTTTAACTTTTGGTGTATATATTAAATAAAAATTTTATTATCTACAAAATTTATGTTTGTTTTATGATTTATTGATTTTTTACACACTAATTATTGTATTATTGATTAAATTTTATAATAAAATATTAATATTATTGAAAATACAAAATAAATTATTCATTAGACAACCGTGCGAAGCACGGTTACGGGACAGTACTAGTATCTATCTATTTATCTATCTATATATATATATATATATATATATATATATATATATATATATATATTTTTATAAAAAAGAAAAAAGAGCGCCGATTTTTTCATTTGCCCCAAACCAATAACTTATCAGGACCACTTTGGTTCAAAATCTTCGCCCTGCCTCGCAGGGAAGCTCATAGCATTCGGAAGCATGTCATAGTATTAGTATGTGACTCTGCATGGTTTTCATTTCTTTGTTTGAAGAGCATATCTAGTGTGAACCAAGTTTTACGGTGAAATTTGATCCATATTGAAAAAATAAATTCAATTTACCTTTCAGTTATCTTGATCAATACTCTTTAATAGTGTAGGTGATACCCTTTAATTATCATGATTAATACTCTTTTTAATGTTGTCTTGTGTTGTAATATAGGTTATACGACTTATGTCCTTCAATTATCACGACTGATATCTTTCAGTTATATAAGTAATATACCCTTTAGTAATATAATACATACTTTTTAGTTATCATGACTGATACCCTTTAATAATATAGATAATACTTTTCATGACCACTGATATTCTCTAGTAAATAAATCAAGTTTCATTATGAATTCTTGTTTATAGTAGACTTTGTCTTCTTTGAAAAGCAACGTGAATGATTTCTGCCTTTAGCACGTGATTAGGGTGTCAACTAAAAATAATAATTGAAATAATTATAGGAGGCAATCGTAATTGTTCTTCTGTACTTGGCTACTTCTGAAAGGTCTTAATTGACATCAAATGAAATAATTTCTTTAACAAATAGTATATATTTAAATTGAAATAAGTTCTTTGACTTGCATGATAAAAATTAATTATTGCATATGATTAAATTCATGAGAGACAAGCACTTGTACATAATTATCTACCCAAATTATCCCAATATTCTTGTCCACGATACTATCATGTATGTTCCCCATTTGTTATTCTCTCCACTAAAGACAGAGATACCAATAAGGGTCATACTTAAATACTCATCATCAATGCATCAGCATGAACAAAGCTAAAATATTAAAATTTAAAATAAAAGGGGGGTTTACTTTATTTTATCATGGTCGATTTATTATATAAAAAGTTACGATTAATTAATTGATGAAATAAAAATTAATTAAAGAATGTGTCACACAGGAAGTTGTCGTAATTTGCAGCTCGAAGAAATTGACTAACAATGGCCAAGTGCAGTGGAAAAAGGTGAAAATTGTGCGCTTTCAAATCTTGAAAAAACAATTAATTAATCTGCAGCAATTAGAATTGAGAATTAGAGTAATGATTACATGTTTTGCATATATACGTAAAAAAACCTTATATTTGAGTGAAGTATATACGTACTGTTAACATAAATTGATTAATTCTACCTTTTTCTATAAATTTGTATTTTTGATGAGATATTATTTTGTTTATTGAATCAAAATTAAATGTATAGAATCAATTCTATTCCAACTCTTAGACAAAAAAGAACTTAAATCAATAGCATGATGATACATTCATACAAAACTTCTATCCAGAGCACACGCAATGAAACCGTAGACAGTCAAGTGAAATCCAATCCACGAAATAATTTGATCTATGGGCAGCATCACTGTAGTAAAGGTCGTAATGCTAGATGAATCATTACCTCAAGGCATAGAGGGGAGGTCATAAGCATCTATACTGTAAAATCGATTTTCGACGGAATGAAAAAGACATATATAGTAGATTATACCTTTACATGTCTTTAAAAGCAAATTTCTTTTATAATGTCATAAAATGATTTAAATCAAATGATTAGAGTTCCACTATCTACAGTTCTACCGTAAGATTATGGATCGAGTCATTATGTGGGCGATAAAAAAAATATACTCATATATATATATATATATATATATATATATATATATATATATATATATATATAATGCATAAGGAGTGATTCCTAATAAAAATAGATGAAGAGTAGTGATGAAGATGATACTCCATAGCTACGTAGGGCATAAACGTAGAACTTTTTTTTTTTTTTTTGACAGAAAACTTAGAAATTTTAAAGAGCAGTTTTAGTGTTCCACAACCAAGTACGACGGCGGCGGCGCTGCTTGCGCAGCCCATGAAATTCCTCTCACAGAAACCTAGCCGACACTACTTAATTAGAATTTCACCAACTCGAAGCAATCCCATTTTCTATTGAAACTTTCAAGGCACATTTATATCTTTATTACTGTCTATTTACTGTATTAAGTAATTCCAGTTGGAAAAAAATCTTGACCTTTTTCCTTTTTCTGTTATCTGATGACATGCATGGGCTTTAACTTATATATATATATATATATATATATATATATATATATAATATATATATAATTACCAGGCAAAACAACATTCTTCTATTTCAAAATCCCCATCTTCCCATTCATTTAAGTTTTTAAAATTAAGCTATTTCAAAATCTCTCTCTTCTCATTCATTTAAGTTTTAAAAATTGATCTCAATAATTTATTTATAATTTTTAATCTTAACCATTGATCTCATTCCATATTATTCTATATAAATCTCTAAGCTCTCATTTGTTTCTCATTAAAAATTCTAAATTTTTTCTTCTCTCCTTTTATTTTATCATATTTATATTTTAATTCAGTAATTTCATCATTTAATAATGAGTTGCTAATCTTTCTTTCTTTCTTTTTTTTTTTTATTGCAGAACACATATAACATGAGATGATCTTTATAGTATTTAGTTTTTTTATAATGAGTTGTTAGTCTTTTTCTTTGTGTTCTTTTAATTTCATTGTATTATTTTTTTTAATATTTTGCTATTTTTGCAGAATTTGGATGTCCGATTTGATGTTACTATACAAATAAAAGAATTTTGTATATTGGTTAATTATGATTAGTACTACAAACTAATTCTGGTAAGTTTTTCCTTTCTTTTTGAATAAAACTAGATTATGATTTTCTTTCTACATGTTCATATGTTCGTTTATTGAAGTTTTGATCTATATATATATATATATTTTATTGTAGATTGCAAACTAATGATTGATTTGATCAGCTGGACAATCGACAATTTAGAAGACTATGAAGAATGTTTTATTTTTATTTGTATCCATTAGAATTAGAAATTTTATTATTTTTTTATAGGATTAATTAATTTATAAATTTTGTTTTGAGTGATTTTAAATTTGTGTATTGTAAATATTGATAATTATATATCAATCAATTTATTTATTTACAAGTTTCTGACAATATAAATCTATTTTAGTTGCATTTAATTCAAAGTTTCCGGGAATTTTTTTTTACAGAATTCATTATGTCAAAATCTACATTTGAAATTGTAGGAGTCATAATTTATATTTAATTTATCATAATCTATGAATCTATTAATATTTTACAAAAATATAAAATTGAGTTCCTACCTTTTAGGATGTATTTTAGGAGGAGGTTGAATGAATATTGTAATGATATATTTGAAAATATAATGTTTAATTTAAATCAAATCAATAATAGACTTAAAATTGAATTAATTACAAATTGATTCAAAACATATCAAATTGGTATTAATTATAGTCAAGTTTACCATTAAAGTACTAATCGATAATTTAATTTCTATAAATTATGCAACATATGATAGTATATAATTTATTATCTCACAAATTTATTATTATTTCATTAGGTGAACATACAAAATCTACATTTAAAATTTTAAAATTTTAAATAAATAATATAAATTTTAATTAACACTAAATACTGATTAGGGTGAATTATTGCATGATAATTGTGTGCTTAATTGTCTCAAGTTGATATAATTTTCATGATAATTTACCATTAGTTGTTCCAATTGCACTTAATTGTTTGATTTGATATTATGTGTTTAAATTATAGGTTTGAGGTCAACTTTGAGTGCAATTTGAGGACATCTATTATATTCAATTCAATGGGGAAATTACATGGGTAGAAAGAGGGCCGAGAGAGCTTCGCGTAGCAAAAAGAATCACCCAAATTGGAGTTCGTATGAGGAAGATATGGGCAAACGAAGAGGAGGTAGCACACAGGGAGAAGTGACTCGGGCAACCACACCTTGACTCGCCCGAGTCACATTTTTTACGTGGCCAAGTGACTCGGGCAACAACATCATGACTCGCCCGAGTCACCTTATGCACTGCCCGAGTCACTTATGCTGAGTGGGTCATTTTGTGCGCGATTTTCAGCTCATTTGACATAAATTGAGCACTTTTGAGGGACCTAATGACAAATTAAAGTTACTCACTTACTACCCACTATATATACACTCCAAGATCAGCATTAGAGGGGGATCCCACACACTTAGAAACATTAGCTTAGGTTATTTTTAGATTTCAGCACATAGTTTCACATAGTTGTAGGTGTTCTTCAATTTCTTTTTAATTTCTTGCAAATTAGTGATAGATTTTAATTCAATCAAGTGTATCTACACATTTAAGGTGATACCCATCCTTAATCTCTTTATTTTAATGGTTTATTTCTTTATTAGCATGCTTTCTTCTCCTTTAATTTTCTTAATGTTTATGGGTTTCTTGCAATTAGTCATGATTGGCTAAAATTCTTATGTGCTTGGGTGTAATGACCCTTAGATGAGTTGATTTTGGTGATTTTATGATTGGGTGTTCATTTGTTGAGGTGATTAATTGTCTTAATGATGCTTTGTATGATTTAATTGCTAATGTGAGCTTTGATCTTGTGTTTATTGATTTAATTAATGCAAGGATACTTGGTTGATTGAATTGATGCATAGGTGTTAGGTTTACTTGAGTGATTGAAGTGGATATTTGGTTAACGCAAGGATACTTGGTTAATTAATTAGAACCTCATTAAGGCACATTGATTACTTGTTGTTGCTTGTGATTAGTGAGGGGGTGAGAGTGTCGTCTCTTACATTCCTACGTGCTTTATCGATCATTTAGAACCTAGGCTTATCAAGTACGGTTTTATTTGAACTATTTGTTGGTTATCCCTATGATCCCTCTTTGAATGAACACTTGATTGTTGATGATTCGAATTTGACGAGTTTTTGGTGATTTGCACCCGAGCACTACTATCTCATCCTTGTTATTCCTTTGTTGATTGCTTGGTTTAATTTCTTGTTGAATTTGTGTTGTTATTTTGTTGCTTTTCTTTTGCAATCTTGACTAGCCACTATAATTCTATGGAAACGTATGTTTTCGAGGCTCCATTGTACTCCTAGTCCCTTGGGTTCGATAATTTGTTTGGTCGTAAAATACTTATCCACTAAAATACACACGATCAAAATGGCGCCGTTGCCGGGGATTAGTTGAGGACATTTAGGTGGAACTTGAATTCTTGTTGAGTAGTTTTACTAGTGGCATTTTTACTTGCTTTATTTTATTTTGTTTGTGTGAATTTCATACTTGCCTTCTTTTGTAGGTGGACACTCACTTGTTCTTAGGGGGTTAAATTTCTTAATTGAAATCAAACCTCGAACTTAGCCACCGAAAGAAGGCAAGGGTTGTGAAGAGCTTAATTGAGAAGATGGACGTATATAACCAATACCCATGGAATCATTGCTATGATCAAAATGGTATGGTTTATCCTCCACAATATGAAAAAAATGGTTACGATAATTGGAGGAACTTTGATTATGAATATCAAATGCAACAAGTTCCCTCCTATTATCAAGATTGGAGAAATGAGGAAGCCTCACCCACTCTTCAAGAGACGTTTCCAAACTACATTGATGAGCATTATGGTCAAGAATTTGATCCACATGGATTTGAATTTCAAGAAGCTTTGGAAGGAGATTGCCACGATAATTGGAGGAGATTTGATTATGACTACCAAACGCAACAAGCTCCTTCTCATTATCAAGAGTGGGAAAACAACGAGGAAAAGTCAACGACAAATGACTTGTTACTCCTATTGTTGAGGAAAACGGAAGAGAAAGATACTAAGCTCGAAGCTCAAATTGCTCAACAAGGAAGCCAACTCAAAACTCTTGAATTTCAACTGGAGCAATTGACCATCGTGGTGAAAAATCTAGAAGAAGAAGAAGAAGAAGAAGAAGAAGAAGAAGAAGAAGAAGAAGAAGAAGAAGAAGAAGAAGAAGAAGAAGAAAAAGAAGAAGAAGAGGAAGGTGAAAAGAACCCAAGTGAGAAGAAGAGTCAAGACAACAATTCAATGATCAAGAGAGATGGAGAGGAATGTCCCTTGATGGACACGAGCTTCAATGAGCAAGAAAATCAAGAAGCATCGAACAATACATTGAAGAGTGAAATGAGCATTTCTAAACCTTGGAACTCTTCAATTTGTACTTTATTTGATATTAATGCTTCTATTGATTTTGTTTTGCCTCTTGAGAACTTTGATCGAAAGAAGGAGATTGAGTCTTGCTTGGGCATCCTTGGACAAAAAGCAAAAGAATGGAAAGAAATGAAGGTAAAAGAGGAATGGGAACGTCGATTGATGAAGATGTGCAAGAAAGATGGGGGTGATAGGTCCACCTTTCATGAGAGCCTCATGGCTTTGGAAACTCAAAGAATGAAATATAATGGCAAGGAGGACCGATATCCTTGGCCATTCCGATAGGGAAGTTGAACTCAATGAATAACGTCCGGCATAGGACATTAAAAATAGCGCTAGATGGGAGGCAACCCATCGTTTTTCTTGCTTTCTTTGTTTTTGTTTTGTTTTGCTTTCAATAAGTGTGTGTGTAATCTTTTTGTGACCCTTTGTAGGAGGTCGAGGTGTGCAAGTGAGGCATGAGGAGTTACAAGCTTGAAGATGAGAGGAAGTTGAAGACCTTACGGTACCACACCTTCTCTAGACTTAGACTCGTCTAAGTTTGGGGGAGGTGTACCTCTTTTCACCCTTTTCCATTTGCACCGGCGCACCTCGTGTTTGGGGCTTATACGATATATTTTACTTGTACATGAATTTTGAGATGAACTTACTTGTGCATATGCTTACTTGTTATAGTTTTGGATTTCATTGTGGGTAGTTGTGTGCAACTTCACCTAGCTAACTACATTTGCCAAACTTTTAATTGCTTTGCAATGAAAAAGTTTGGGGGGGTGTGTGTTAGTTAGCATTGCTTGTTGCACCAACTTGCCTCTCATTTGTAATGAGAAAATTGTTTGAAAATTTTTGTGAATTTTGAGCTTTATATGTGGATTTCACTCTTATCTTTGAGTTTATTTGATGATAATTGATGTGGTGTTATGCTTGGAGGTATGTACGTGGCATATTTGTTTTGATTGATGGACATGGTGAACTTGTGATGTGATATTGAGTTGATTTGTTGCTTGATTCTAGCATGAGAAGTTGTCTTGTGATGATGAGTGTGATGTAGAATGCTTACTCTTTTTGCTAAATTTTAAGCCCGTGAGCTTTTGAGCCTCTTGAATCGTGCATGAAAAACGGTTTGATTCTTTGTTGAGTGCATCATTTACGATTGTGCATGCTAGAACTTGCCTATAGACTCGTTGAAGTTGAGTTTTGTGTGGATCTATGAAGATGATTTGAGGCCATGTTTGATTTGTTAAGCTACTTAGCCAAATTTTACCCCACCAATGTCATTGATTTCCCTAGTAAGCCAATTTGTGCCTTAAAGCCTTATTCTTTGGTAAGCTTGTGAAATTAAGCCATTTTGCCTATCTTTATGAGCCTTTGTTCCCATATGTTTAGTAGAGCATGATTGTTGGTAATGAATGGTGAAGTGAAATTGAGAAAGTGTGGTGGTATGTTTGGAGTAAGTATGTTGAGATGAAAAGAAGAAAGAAAAGAAAAGAGGAATGAAGAAAAAATTGAATTGAGAAAAGAAGTGAAGAAATGATGAAAAGAAAAATTCAATTTGAGCTTGAATGAAAAATAAAGTCTCAAAAGTTGTTGGTGGTGAATGTTATATGAAAAGATTGAAAGTGAAAAGAAAGAGTGGTGTTTGTTGAAATGAGGTGAAAAATTGCATTGAATTATATGTTCAACTCTCATTGCTCTACTATCATTGAGTCACTTCTTCCAAATTCACCCACCTCATCCAAAGAGCCTTCATTACAACCTCTTGAAAAGACCTCTTTGATTTGTAGTTGATGCACAAAATGAATGATTGAGATTGAGTCTTGTGGCAAGCATATGGGGTGTATGGTTGTGATTTGATGATTGAGTGCTTAATTGCCCTTATACACTTGTGTGATGAGAGATACACTACTTGGAAGGAGCATTGAGAAAGCATTTGAAATTGCATCTTGTCAAAGCATGACATTTTTTAGTGTTAGTTGAAAGTGGCATTGAAAACTTGTGTTCACTAATGAGCTTGATTGTCCAAAATTCATCTTTTTGCCATGTGACATAGTTGCAATCAATTCACCCTTTGTGCTTATTTGTTTCGTTGCTCGGGACGAGCAACACTTTAAGTTTGGGGGAGTTGATTAGGGTGAATTATTGCATGATAATTGTGTGCTTAATTGTCTCAAGTTGATATAATTTTCATGATAATTTACCATTAGTTGTTCCAATTGCACTTAATTGTTTGATTTGATATTATGTGTTTAAATTACAGGTTTGAGGTCAACTTTGAGTGCAATTTGAGGACATCTATTATATTCAATTCAATGGGGCAATTACATGGGTAGAAAGAGGGCCGAGAGAGCTTCGCGTAGCAAAAAGAATCACCCAAATTGGAGTTCGTATGAGGAAGATATGGGCAAACGAAGAGGAGGTAGCACACAGGGAGAAGTGACTCGGGCAACCACACCTTGACTCGCCCGAGTCACATTTTTTACGTGGCCAAGTGACTCGGGCAACAACATCATGACTCGCCCGAGTCACCTTATGCACTGCCCGAGTCACTTATGCTGAGTGGGCCATTTTGTGCGCGATTTTCAGCTCATTTGACATAAATTGAGCACTTTTGAGGGACCTAATGACAAATTAAAGTTACTCACTTACTACCCACTATATATACACTCCAAGATCAGCATTAGAGGGGGATCCCACACACTTAGAAACATTAGCTTAGGTTATTTTTAGATTTCAGCACATAGTTTCACATAGTTGTAGGTGTTCTTCAATTTCTTTTTAATTTCTTGCAAATTAGTGATAGATTTTAATTCAATCAAGTGTATCTACACATTTAAGGTGATACCCATCCTTAATCTCTTTATTTTAATGGTTTATTTCTTTATTAGCATGCTTTCTTCTCCTTTAATTTTCTTAATGTTTATGGGTTTCTTGCAATTAGTCATGATTGGCTAAAATTCTTATGTGCTTGGGTGTAATGACCCTTAGATGAGTTGATTTTGGTGATTTTATGATTGGGTGTTCATTTGTTGAGGTGATTAATTGTCTTAATGATGCTTTGTATGATTTAATTGCTAATGTGAGCTTTGATCTTGTGTTTATTGATTTAATTAATGCAAGGATACTTGGTTGATTGAATTGATGCATAGGTGTTAGGTTTACTTGAGTGATTGAAGTGGATATTTGGTTAACGCAAGGATACTTGGTTAATTAATTAGAACCTCATTAAGGCACATTGATTACTTGTTGTTGCTTGTGATTAGTGAGGGGGTGAGAGTGTCGTCTCTTACATTCCTACGTGCTTTATCGATCATTTAGAACCTAGGCTTATCAAGTACGGTTTTATTTGAACTATTTGTTGGTTATCCCTATGATCCCTCTTTGAATGAACACTTGATTGTTGATGATCCGAATTTGACGAGTTTTTGGTGATTTGCACCCGAGCACTACTATCTCATCCTTGTTATTCCTTTGTTGATTGCTTGGTTTAATTTCTTGTTGAATTTGTGTTGTTATTTTGTTGCTTTTCTTTTGCAATCTTGACTAGCCACTATAATTCTATGGAAACGTATGTTTTCGAGGCTCCATTGTACTCCTAGTCCCTTGGGTTCGATAATTTGTTTGGTCGTAAAATACTTATCCACTAAAATACACACGATCAAATACCATATCTAATTTTTTATACTAAATTAAATTTAGTATATATCTAATTAATTTGATTTACCATAAATTAACAAAAATATAAATGTAATTAACAAAAGAGAAATTTGATTAAAATCAATTAATCAAGTCAAATTTGCAGTGTACGTGGAAGATCGGATCCTCTTTTCTCTCTCTTTCTATTTACTCGGTCTTCCTTTCTCGCTGACCAGCTAATATTATATACCTAGATAATATAGATATTAATTTTAAAAAATGTATATTTAAATTATTTAACGATATATATCTATAACCTTTTAAAACTAAACCTAGGAAAGCTTATGTGGCAAAGCCACATTCTTCTATTTCAAAATCTATTTTCTCTCATTCACTTAAGTTTTAAGTATTGATCTCATCCATCAATTTTATAAGTTTTAATTTCATCCATCCATTTATTTATATATTAGTCTATAAATTATGAGAGAGATACCAAATCTATATTTAAAATTTTAAAATTTTAAATCAAGTTGTTCAATTTGTATTCAAATATTTGGAAAGTATATATTTAATTTATTTGATAATATATATAGATTATATAGATATATTCAACTTATTTGATGATATATACAAATTATATAAAATATGTGCAGAAAGCAAGCGTATATTTAATTTATTTGGTGATATATATAGATTATATTAATAATCTGCAGAAAATAAACATATATTTAATTTATTTGGTGATATATACAAATTATATAGATAGTCAACAGAAAATCTATATTTAATTTATTTGGTGATATACATCTCGAACATAATATATATTTAATTTATTTTGTGATATACACAAATTATATAAGTTAATTTATTTGGTAATATATATAGATTATGGTATTTTACTATTTTTCTCTTCCACCTTTTTTTCGCTCTATAATTTAAATAGATTATGTATTATAATTATTTAAATTTATTTTTTTATTATATACGTAACATTTCTTTCATTATCCCGCGAATTTCGCGGGACCTAATACTAGTGTATATATATATATATATATATATATATATATATAACTTTATAAGACCATAAATTCACGGCTTAGTTATAAAAAAAAATTAATAGACATTTCCCAACTTTTATTATACATTTTAATTTACTCGTCCATTCAGTGTAGATTAATAAGACATACATTAAAAAAATAATAATAAATAATGACTGGAGTCCATAACTTCACAATATAATAATAGTGAGCTAACAACTTCGATTCCACTTCGTCAATACGACATGCACTTTCCATTATTGTTTTTACTAAAAATATATAACATGCAACAATATTTTTTATTTTTTGATGAGCTAATTAAATGAATGTTTGCAAACTCAATTTTATGGAGAAATTAAATTATTTATATTTTTAAAAAATATATGTTGTCGGAAAATGAACCATACATCTTTTGAGTTTAGATAATTAAAAAGAAAATGTTGACTGAAATTATTTGCTTATTTATTCAAGTTTGTATATTTTTCGACAATTATGCCAACACATATTTGCAAACTCATTTTTTATTAAGGCAAAGTACATCTACTTTGATTTTATCAATCAGTTTTTATTATTAATATTAATTTGTTTTTATTTTATGTGTATTTTATTATTTTTTAACTATATAAGTTATTTTATTAAAATATATTAATTTGATAATGATACAATATAATAAAAACAACTAATATCATTTTGAGTTGCATTACCTATATCAAAGAGTGGTATAGTTCAATCGGTTAGAGTTCTATTACTTATGTCTAAGGTTATATGAGTTCGAGTCACCATTTGCTTGATTAAAAAAATAAATAATTATCATTTTAAGTTGCACAGTGAAACAAATTTGCAAGAAAATTATTATTTTTGTTAATTTTTAATAATTATATATTTTTAGATACCTATATAGTATATAGGGACGAAGTGGTATAACTCAAGTCGTTAGAACATCACTACTTATATAGTATATAGGGACGAAGTAATATAACTCAAGTGGTTAGAGCTTCACTACCTATTGACTAAAAGTCATAGGTTCGAGTTCCCATTGCTCGAAAAAAAAATTATATAGTATATAGGTACCTACGTACGTATAACATAAATTGCTAAATATATAAAATTGATGAAATAGGTAAAAGAAATTGATTATGGTAGGTTAAATATATAAATCTACTTTCTAAATATATTTTATTTATAAATGTTATACTACTTTGAATTTATCTTTTAGCCATCACATTATATTTATTGGCAAAAATTTGTATGAGACGGTCTCATACATGACCGAGTAACTTTTTAATAAATTGTTATCACCTTTTTAAAAAGTTATACAAATTAGTATAAAAATGATAACAAATTGAAAAGTAATAACAATTTATGAAAAAATGATAACAAATTGAAAAGTGATAACAATTTATGAAAAAATGATAACAATATATTAAAAAGTGACTCTTCTCATGTGTGAGATGGTCTCACACAAGAGTGCCCCATATTTATTTACTTCACTTTAAAATTCTTTTACTTATTCTTTTGAGATATTATAACTGTTTATAAACATTTGCAAAATTTGAGAATATATATTTAAATATAAAGTTCAAAGATTAATATTTTTAGAGTGATTGTTGATTTTTAAAGTGTATACACAATTTTTGTGGACGTCCAAATAAGAAAAGTAAATACAATTTTGATGGATAGAGGGAGTACATAATTGGGCCCCAATGAAAAATTCTGCTCACTGATGGTAGCAAATTAGAATCGCGTACTCTATAATTCTTAGATTGTGAATTCATTAATGAATTTTTGTATGCGATACTTTTTATATGTGGTCATGATACTATATTGTTGCAAGTTGTCAAAATTGTTAATTCAGTAGTGGTCCGAAGCAGACAGCTAGCGTATCAATATAATTCAATCACTCATAATTTTTATGTCGGAGTTCGGAGATTTTTTAAACATATTATTGATATATATATATATATAATATATATATATATATATATATATATAATATTTCTTTCCTCCCATAAATTTTTTATATTTTTTCTTTTCGTCCGTCTCATTATTTTTATACTTTTGTAATACCCAAGAATATCAATCACCATAAGTAAATTAAATTTTCCATAAGTTACAATTATAATATTAATTATTAATATTTTCAGTTTTATTTATGTTATATTTTGTTAATAATTATATTAATATTAATAAAATATATAGTTCTCAATCTTTCAAAAATTCAAAATTTTAAATTTATAATCTTATTTTTAGTGTAAGATTTTGTAGATCCAATTCCCTGTTAATCTCAACAAAAATATCTTCTCCACTTATTTTTATAAATCACACGGTCATCTCTCTAGATAAACGCACAAAAATTATTTCTCTCCATTAACGTAAAAGTTTTCTCTCTGGAGCATCAAAATAATTTATTCTCTCAATTCCTTGCTGTTCCGGTAACACCTTATCCTTACCTCTTTTGTTGAGTTTGATAAACGAATTATATTGATTCTTATTTCATGATTTTTTTTTGAAAAAAAAAAAAAAAGAATGATTCCTTTGTTTATTGTTCCAGTATAGGATTTAGATGATGATTACCATGTCTAATTATTTAAAATTATTTTGGCGATTACTTTTAAAAAAATATATATATTTATATAAAAAAAAGCTAAAAACATTTATATGAAAAGAAAGAAAAAAAAAAAATGAAAGGGCGTTAAGCCTTATTTTCGATAAGATCCGGCTATACTGCCTATACTCAATTCTTTCGGCAAAAGTTGGTTTTCCCATTCCTTAACCATTATTATTATTATTATCTTATATTATTATTATTATTAGATTATTATTATTATTATTATTATTATTATTATTATTATAATATATGCTTTAATTTGGAGTGTTCAGTACGATAATTATTAAATTCCTAAGATTCTCTAATCTTTAATTTATTTATCTTCTTACGTAAATTTCTAATAGTCATATATATACAATTTTATTTTAAAATATTAACTAAGAATTTAGATAAATCACTTTTTATTAAACCCAATACTAAAATATTTAATAGCAATATTAACATTTAAGATTTAATAAATTTATAATACTAAGACATAGTTTATTAATTATTATTTTAGGTGCCAAGGAGGCCACGCTCTAGAACTTTTACCAAGGATAATCGAGGTTTAAGGTGGGGTTTTTCTCTATATGATTGGTATTATTTGTCACTTTTAAATACCTTGCATGATTGAAATTTGTTGCTTGCTACTATGTGCTATATGATATGATATGGGTATGTTCCGGTGGAAAGGACCGTGTAATATACTATTTATGTGTATGACCGGTGGAAAGGACCGTGTACATACTATACTATGATTTATGTTCCGGTGGAAAGGACCGTGCAACATAATAAACTATGATTTATGTTCCGGTGGAAAGGACCGTGTGACATAATGAGTTTAAGAACTATGTTTCGGTGGAAAGGACCGATTATGATGCTATGTTACTATGGTTGGCTTTGCTGACACATGTTATGGTTATGTGGTATGTGAGTTGCTATTTTGATTATGTTGGTTATTTAACTGTGACAAATAGGACCCCACTGAGCTAGTTGGTTGCTCATCCCAAACAAATTAATGCTTTTGCAGATTAAGAATAACGGAGGCGCGGCGGAGGCAAGGTGGATTGGTTGGTGTTATTTATTTTAGTATTTTTAATTCATAGCATGACATTAAATTTCTTTTCGTAAGATTGTTTTTGGAGTGAATTAAGTTTTTAAGAAAATTGAGACAATGTATGCAATTTATTTTAGTTGACATTCTTTTTATTATTATTTATTAAAGATTCCCATGTTCATGTTTCCGCTGATGGTATATATTAAATTGTTTTTGAAAAAAAAATTATTTTTATGAACTCTTGAAAAGAAATATTTTTATTCAAGTCAGCGTTAAAATTATTTATAAAATTAGGATGTGACAACTTTTATAATAGAAAATTCTTTATACTCTCCACCCTCACAGTTTTTACTAATTTACACAAATTATCATTACCTTTTGACTCAAATTAACATACATACAACCCAATAAATTTTTTTATTTTATACATAAATTTTACAAATATACCTCTTGAAATCCCAACTATTACTTTTTTTTTTCTTAAAGTGTGTAGGGATGGAGGAAATACCAAAAATACTGATATACCAACGTCACCGTGCCAAAAAATACCGAATTTGCGGTATACCGAAAATTTCGGTACGGTATGGTTACCGTACCGAAAATTTCGGTACGGTATCGGTATACAATTTTTAAAATTTTCGGTATACGGTATATACCGAATTACCGATAATATTTCGGTATTTCGGTATATACCGTATACCAAAATACCGTAAACATTTCTTTAATATAATTATTTAATTAATTTATTTATAAAATATATTTTTTTAATTAATTATTCGGTATGGACGATATAATCGGTATGATTCGGTACGGTATGGTATACCAAAATATCGGTACGGTATGCGGTATAAAATTTTTTAATACCGAAATTTCGGTATACTGAAAGTTCGGTACGGTATCGGTATGGTTTTTTAATTACCGAAATTTTCGGTACGGTATACGGTATTTTCGATATACCGTACCGATTCATCCCTAAAAGTGTGTGCACTCCCTCCTATTAAAGTTTTTATGAGATAGAGGGAGTATATATATAAAATTCTCACAGGTAGAGCCAACAAAATAGGATGGGCCTATTGGGATAGCCCGCCCCACCATTGTAAAAGAAGAGTTGGGGCAAGGTTTTTTTCAGTTCGCTTGGAGGCGGGCCTAGATAGGTCGGCCCATCTGGGCTGCGGGTTTTGGTGGGGCGGGCTTTGGAGGGCTTGCACGCCTCTATTTTTTTTTATACATTCTTAAAACTTTATAAAAATATATTTATTAATTATATATTATGGTTAATGAATGATGAATTTTATTCTCTAGAAAGTTATGTTTATGATTAATGAATGATGAATTTTATTTGTGAGATATATTTTATTTTAATATTTTTTTAATAATTGTCACCCAAATAATATTTTTTAATTACAATTGATTTTGATGAATTTAATGTATTAGTAATTTAAAATTATATTTTTTAAGTTTAAAAAAAAATAAAAAAAATTTCAAAATAAAGGTGGGTTGGTCGGTCTGAACCTGCGGCCCACCAATAAGTGAGTTGGGTTGGGAGTTTGGCAGCCTGCCCCACCCATCTCTCTACTCACAATTATGACATTCTAATAATAAGTATTTAATGTCATTAAAGAATTATCTTACTCATACAAGCTGACGTGGAAGAAGTCTCTAGATACATTGAGGAATACGTGCACACGTGGACGAATATTCTAGAAGATAACAGCTGGCATTTTAGTTAGTTAGTTGTAACCAACTTTACTTGTTAGCTGCATCATTTTATACTGTATAAATAAGAGCAGAACGATGGCATTTAGTGTGTGCAGAAACAATAAAAATTCCTCTGATTATCAGTATGTTATCTCTCTTTTGCTAAATTCAACATGGTATCAGAGCTGTGTTTCATCAAAAATATCCATGTAGCTCGAGTATAATCATCCACCAAAGTTAGAAAGTATGGGGTATTAGTGATTGAGGGTGCAGAGTATGGTCCCCATATATCAATGTGAACAAGAGTAAATGGCTTAGTGGAATGAATTGTATTTTGTGGAAATGGTAACCTGGTTTGCTTAGATAAATGACAAACTGAGCAAGGATCAATATCAAGAACATCAGATTTATTCATATCAGAAATGATAGGCAAATGTTTGAGTACAACCAAGGGAACATGGCCTAGCCTTTTATGCCAAACACTCACAGGTGTTACAGATTTATGATCGCTTGTATTTTAGCAATAAGTATTTACGACCAAATAAATTATCGAACCCAAGGGACTAGGAGTACAATGGAGCCTCGAAAACATGCGTTTCCATAGAATTATAGTGGCTAAACAGGGTGCTAACACTTAAATCAATAAAAAGCCAAACAAGAGCAAACAAAATAAAACAACGAAAGCAATTAAAACTCTAATGAGTGCAAGCGGTGTGTGAAACGATCGCTCGGGTGTCTTCCTTAAGCAATTCTTTGGGTATCACACAAATCAATCACGAATCAAGGCATGGAATGGGCATAACTAAGAGCGATAACGCAAATTCTAGCAAGCTGGCTCCTAGGATCGTTGATCACCTAGACACGTTCACAATCGGGTACTAATGTCTAGGGTCGTCCCTTCACTACACACCTAGGCATGCAATGTCCACTAATGGGGAATCTAGCAATTAATCCACCTCTCGGTGCAATCAATTACAATCAAAATCATCAAAATCAATCAGTTAGTTCACTTAATCCTATCTTAAGCATATCCAACTCTCGTTGCAACACACCAATTCAACGAATCAAGCTAATGAAATCAATTAATCAAGAGATCATCACAAATCCCAATAGTAGAAGCATCAAAGCCACAATCACATGCCAATCAAAGTGATCAATCCATGATCAACACCAAATTCATGTATAATTCCAACACCCAAGCAATCAAGAAGATTAGCCCATGGCTAATTCGATCAACAAAATAGAAATGAGGGAGATGAGATCAATACCCATTGCAAAATTAATAAAAGCAATTAAAAGGAAGAATATCACCTTAATTGAATTGAAGAATCTATGAATTAATCCCAACAAATGTTTGATCCTTGCTTGAAAGTAGAAGATTACACCAATTAAATCTATGGGCTAGCTTAATCTATGGAAATTGAAGACAATCTATCTAGGAATTGAAATACAAGAAGAAGGGGAAATGGAATTCTAAGTTTCTAATCCAAGCTAATTTAATCTAAGTGTGAAATTGTGTTCCCAAATGAGAGAGATGCCATTCAATTCATAAAAATGGGCTTTTATAGCAGAGGGCTCGAGTGAAAAAGCCTAAATTGTAAGTAAGTCCTTCGAAATATTTAATTCTGCAAAAATAGCTCCGAAACAGCCTGTCTCGACTCGAGACGTAGGCCTGACTCGATTCGAGACACTTGGTCTCCCAAAACCGTAGCTTACTCTGCTTGTCTCGAGCTTTTCTGGCCGTCTCGACTCGAGTTATCCACCTATCTCGACTCGAGACACCACTCGAGACAGGGTCGAGATGGGCTCGAGATGTGGTAGCTTGCTCACGTAAACCCCCTAACGTCTCGACTCGAACCACGCCAATGTCTCGACTCGAGACACATCACGAGACCTGACTCGAGACAAGCTCGAGACAGTGCATTTGACCTCCAATTTTGACGATTCCACTTGCGTTTCGACCCTCAGCTTCATGCCTTTCTATTTCCACTCGATACTTCACTTTTCTGAGAATATGAACATGGAAGAGGTTTGATGGAAGGTTGAATCGTACAGAATGAATAATCAACACCTACAAAACCGATAAAAACCTTCCACAACCATAAAGCTCACAAGTGTACGAGTAAGGGAGAAAATGCTCGTGAAATATATAAGAATAAGCAATTAATCCATAGTAAAAACATGCACAAATTCACCCTAATCAAACTCCCCCGAACTAAGAGTATTTCTCGTCCCCGAGCAACGAAACAAATAAGCACAAAGGGTGAATTTGATTTCAAGACGTTCATCCAGCATTAGAAGACATAAGATCATCAAACTTGATTCATGACAACAAGCATCAATGTCAATCATCAACTAACACAAGAATATTACATGCAATGACTAATGTAAGATCACACACTCAAATCCATGTTCCTTTCATGAGGTGTTTCACTCAACTCTCAAAAAATTTTAGACGTGTATGCACTCAAAAATCAATGCACAAAAATGTACACCATATCCTTGCCTATAGACTCAATCTCCATTATGTCTTTTTGTGCTTCAGTCATAAATCGAAGAGGGCTTTCTTAAGGTTGTAACGTAAGCTCTTTGGACGAGGTGGGTGAATTTTAGGCAAAGTGACTCAAACATTAGTAGAGCAATACGAGTTGATTAAACAACATAATTCAATCCACTTTCAATTCAATTCATCAACCATCACTCATTCTTTTGCTTTTTCTTTCATCAAATGCAAACACCTCCACTCCTTAGAGTCTCTTTTTCTTTCACTATCAACTCAAACTTGAATTTTCTTTCATATTTTTTTCTATCATAGCATAATTCAATCTTTCTTTCTTTACAACCCTTCTTTTCATTTACTCTTATCACCCCTTGCTTTCAACTTCCACACACAACCATTTCTTTTAACCACCTTTTCAACAATTATGTTCTACTAAGTATATGGACAATTATACTCAAAAATGGATAAAGATGGCTATAATTCACATGGCTTGCCAAAGAAAATTTGGATTCAAGGCTCAAATTGGCTAACTATGGAAATTATTTTTTTGTGGGGGAAATTTTAGGCTAAGTGACTTTAAAAACCAAAAATGGCCTCTTGTCATTTTTACGAATTCCACACAAAACTCAATTTCGACGAGTCTCAAGGAAAGTTCTAGCATGCACAAATGTGATCGAATCTCTCAACAAAAAATGAAACCGTAAAGATGCACGGATCATTAGGCTCTAAAGCTCACACGATTTCCATGAATATGAACTCAAGCATGATTACTCACACAACCACTACACATATTATCTCATGCAAGCTTCTAATCAACACATCACTCATTTCACTTCACTAGTTCAACTTTCCACTATCAATGCACATGCCTTTTGAACATCTAAAAATCATTACTCCCAATAACATCCATTCACAAAAATAAACTCAAAGATTTTCAACAATCATCCACAATTAATCCCAAGAATAATCATCAAACATCAATAAAAACATCATCCACAACCCATAAACAAACATCTAAGAAGTTAAAAACAAACATCACACAATCATTAATACATCCCATCAAATCAAGATTAACAACAATCTTATCAATTCAAATACAATCATCAAGAGGGAAGAGATACTGAAATTAAATCCGAAAGATACCACCACTCATACATTCGGAGGCGGAGGTGGAGAAAAATGGCCTTGAGCAGTGAACCAAGAGTACATAGCTTCCTGCATCTGCAGCTGCCTCATCTCCGTAATCTCTCTTTACCGCCTCTGCTCCTGCTCCAAACCCACCACTCGTTGCTCCAAACCGGTGATTGTCTGAGTCTGAGCCTCCATCATATTATGCGATCTCTCGCTGCTCTGCAAGAGTGTCTGATACTCATTACGCCGGTGGTAGGTATGCGCCATCACTTCAGAAATTGGCTCTCTTCGTCTTGGTGGTGGCAGTGGTGGTGGATCTCTCTCATCTTCTTCTTCATGTTCCTCTTCCTCCTCTTGGTCTACTTGCATCCTCGATGACTCTCCCCTTTCTCTTCTGGGCTCCGGCTCATCCGGCAAATTCCCAACTGAATCCATCCAAGCTCTGTGCTCCCGAGAGGAGAGGTTGAGGTTCGCCACACTTCCCTCAATAATTGTGGTCAACTCCGGTTTCGGAAGTGGGAACCATCCATCGGCCTCGAGATTGAAGTAATATCGTCTTCGAACCCTCTTGAGCATCTTCATATCGTCTTCTATCAATTTTCAAAGTTCAATTATGCACCTACCAAAAGAACCCAAATATCAAATTCTCAAATAAAAACAACAAACAACAAAAATAAATGTCACTAGTAAATCCACTCAACTAGAATTCAAATTCCACCTAAGTGTCCTCAACTAGTCCCCAGCAACGGTGCCGTTTTGATCGCTTGTATTTTAGCAATAAGTATTTACGACCAAACAAATTATCGAACCCAAGGGACTAGGAGTACAATGGAGCCTCGAAAACATGTGTTTCCATAGAATTATAGTGGCTAAACAGGGTGCTAACACTTAAATCAACAAAAAGTCAAACAAGAGCAAACAAAATAAAATAACGAAAGCAATTAAAACTCTAACGAGTGCAAGCGGTGTGTGAAACGATCGCTCGGGTGTCTTCCTTAAGCAATTCTTTGGGTATCACACAAATCAATCACGAATCAAGGCATGGAATGGGCATAACTAAGAGCGATAACGCAAATTCTAGCAAGCTGGCTCCTAGGATCGTTGATCATCTAGACACGTTCACAATCGGGTACTAATGTCTAGGGTCGTCCCTTCACTACACACCTAGGCATGCAATGTCCACTAATGGGGAATCTAGCAATTAATCCACCTCTCGGTGCAATCAATTACAATCAAAATCATCAAAATCAATCAGTTAGTTCACTTAATCCTATCTTAAGCATATCCAACTCTCGTTGCAACACACCAATTCAACGAATCAAGCTAATGAAATCAATTAATCAAGAGATCATCACAAATCCCAATAGTAGAAGCATCAAAGCCACAATCACATGCCAATCAAAGTGATCAATCCATGATCAACACCAAATTCATGTATAATTCCAACACCCAAGCAATCAAGAAGATTAGCCCATGGCTAATTCGATCAACAAAAATAGAAATGAGGGAGAAGAGATCAATACCCATTGCAAAATTAATAAAAGCAATTAAAAGGAAGAATATCACCTTAATTGAATTGAAGAATCTATGAATTAATCCCAACAAATGTTTGATCCTTGCTTGAAAGTAGAAGATTACACCAATTAAATCTATGGGCTAGCTTAATCTATGGAAATTGAAGACAATCTATCTAGGAATTGAAATACAAGAAGAAGGGGAAATGAAATTCTAAGTTTCTAATCCAAGCTAATTTAATCTAAGTGTGGAATTGTGTTCCCAAATGATAGAGATGCCCTTCAATTCAGAAAAATGGGCTTTTATAGCAGAGGGCTCGAGTGAAAAAGCCTAAATTGCAAGTAAGTCCTTCGAAATATTTAATTCTACAAAAATAGCTCCGAAACAGCCTGGCTCGACTCGAGACGTAGGCCTGACTCGAGTCGAGACACTTGGTCTCCCAAAACCGTAGCTTACTCTGCTTATCTCGAGCTTTCATCTCGACTCGAGTCATCCACCTGTCTCGACTCGAGACACCACTCGAGACAGGGTCGAGACGGGCTCGAGATGTGGTAGCTTGCTCATGTAAATCCCCTAACGTCTCGACTCGAACCACGCCAATGTCTCGACTCGAGACACAGCTCGAGACCTGACTCGAGACAAGCTCGAGACAGTGCATTTGACCTCCGATTTTGACGATTCCACTTGCGTTTCGACCCTCGCCTTCATGCCTTTCTAATTTCCACTCGATACTTCACTTTTTCGAGAATATGAACATGGAAGAGGTTTGATGGAAGGTTGAATCGCATCAATGAATAATCAACACCTACAAAACCGATAAAAACCTTCCACAACCATAAAGCTCACAAGTGTACGAGTAAGGGAGAAAATGCTCGTAAATATATAAGAATAAGCAATTAATCCATAGTAAAAACATGCACAAATTCACCCTAATCAAACTCCCCGAACTAAGAGTATTTCGTCCCGAAGCAACGAAACAAATAAGCACAAAGGGTGAATTTGATTTCAAGACGTTCATCCAAAGATTAGAAGACATAAGATCATCAAACTTGATTCATGACAACAAGCATCAATGTCAATCATCAACTAACACAAGAATATTACATGCAATGACTAATGTAAGATCACACACTCAAATCCATGTTCCTTTCATGAGGTGTTTCACTCAACTCTCAAAAAATTTTAGACGTGTATGAAAAAATCAATGCACAAAAATGTACACCATATCCTTGCCTATAGACTCAATCTCCATTATGTCTTTTTGTGCTTCAGTCATAAATCGAAGAGGGCTTTCTTAAGGTTGTAACGTAAGCTCTTTGGACGAGGTGGGTGAATTTTAGGCAAAGTGACTCAAACATTAGTAGAGCAATACGAGTTGATTAAACAACATAATTCAATCCACTTTCAATTCAATTCATCAACCATCACTCATTCTTTTGCTTTTTCTTTCATCAAATGCAAACACCTCCACTCCTTAGAGTCTCTTTTTCTTTCACTATCAACTCAAACTTGAATTTTCTTTCATATTTTTTTCTATCATAGCATAATTCAATCTTTCTTTCTTTACAACCCTTCTTTTCATTTACTCTTATCACCCCTTGCTTTCAACTTCCACACACAACCATTTCTTTTAACCACCTTTTCAACAATTATGTTCTACTAAGTATATGGACAATTATACTCAAAAATGGATAAAGATGGCTATAATTCACATGGCTTGCCAAAGAAAATTTGGATTCAAGGCTCAAATTGGCTAACTATGGAAATTATTTTTTTTTGTGGGGAAATTTTAGGCTAAGTGACTTTAAAAACCAAAAATGGCCTCTTGTCATTTTTACGAATTCCACACAAAACTCAATTTCGACGAGTCTCAAGGAAAGTTCTAGCATGCACAAATGTGATCGAATCTCTCAACAAAAAATGAAACCGTAAAGATGCACGGATCATTAGGCTCTAAAGCTCACACGATTTCCATGAATATGAACTCAAGCATGATTACTCACACAACCACTACACATATTATCTCATGCAAGCTTCTAATCAACACATCACTCATTTCACTTCACTAGTTCAACTTTCCACTATCAATGCACATGCCTTTTGAACATCTAAAAATCATTACTCCCAATAACATCCATTCACAAAAATAAACTCAAAGATTTTCAACAATCATCCACAATTAATCCCAAGAATAATCATCAAACATCAATAAAAACATCATCCACAACCCATAAACAAACATCTAAGAAGTTAAAAACAAACATCACACAATCATTAATACATCCCATCAAATCAAGATTAACAACAATCTTATCAATTCAAATACAATCATCAAGAGGGAAGAGATACTGAAATTAAATCCGAAAGATACCACCACTCATACATTCGGAGGCGGAGGTGGAGAAAAATGGCCTTGAGCAGTGAACCAAGAGTACATAGCTTCCTGCATCTGCAGCTGCCTCATCTCCGTAATCTCTCTTTACCGCCTCTGCTCCTGCTCCAAACCCACCACTCGTTGCTCCAAACCGGTGATTGTCTGAGTCTGAGCCTCCATCATATTATGCGATCTCTCGCTGCTCTGCAAGAGTGTCTGATACTCATTACGCCGGTGGTAGGTATGCGCCATCACTTCAGAAATTGGCTCTCTTCGTCTTGGTGGTGGCAGTGGTGGTGGATCTCTCTCATCTTCTTCTTCATGTTCCTCTTCCTCCTCTTGGTCTACTTGCATCCTCGATGACTCTCCCCTTTCTCTTACAGGCTCTCCGCTCATCCGGCAAATTCCCAACCGAATCCATCCAAGCTCTGTGCTCCCGAGAGGAGAGGTTGAGGTTCGCCACACTTCCCTCAATAATTGTGGTCAACTCCGGTTTCGGAAGTGGGAACCATCCATCGGCCTCGAGATTGAAGTAATATCGTCTTGAACCCTCTTGAGCATCTTCATATCGTCTTCTATCAATTTTCAAAGTTCAATTATGCACCTACCAAAAGAACCCAAATATCAAATTCTCAAATAAAAACAACAAACAACAAAAATAAATGTCACTAGTAAATCCACTCAACTAGAATTCAAATTCCACCTAAGTGTCCTCAACTAGTCCCCAGCAACGGTGCCGTTTTGATCGCTTGTATTTTAGCAATAAGTATTTACGACCAAACAAATTATCGAACCCAAGGGACTAGGAGTACAATGGAGCCTCGAAAACATGTGTTTCCATAGAATTATAGTGGCTAAACAGGGTGCTAACACTTAAATCAACAAAAAGTCAAACAAGAGCAAACAAAATAAAATAACGAAAGCAATTAAAACTCTAACGAGTGCAAGCGGTGTGTGAAACGATCGCTCGGGTGTCTTCCTTAAGCAATTCTTTGGGTATCACACAAATCAATCACGAATCAAGGCATGGAATGGGCATAACTAAGAGCGATAACGCAAATTCTAGCAAGGTGGCTCCTAGGATCGTTGATCATCTGAGACACGTTCACAATCGGGTACTAATGTCTAGGGTCGTCCCTTCACTACACACCTAGGCATGCAATGTCCACTAATGGGGAATCTAGCAATTAATCCACCTCTCGGTGCAATCAATTACAATCAAAATCATCAAAATCAATCGGTTAGTTCACTTAATCCTATCTTAAGCATATCCAACTCTCGTTGCAACACACCAATTCAACGAATCAAGCTAATAAAATCAATTAATCAAGAGATCATCACAAATCCCAATAGTAGAAGCATCAAAGCCACAATCACATGCCAATCAAAGTGATCAATCCATGATCAACACCAAATTCATGTATAATTCCAACACCCAAGCAATCAAGAAGATTAGCCCATGGCTAATTCGATCAACAAAAATAGAAATGAGGGAGAAGAGATCAATACCCATTGCAAAATTAATAAAAGCAATTAAAAGGAAGAATATCACCTTAATTGAATTGAAGAATCTATGAATTAATCCCAACAAATGTTTGATCCTTGCTTGAAAGTAGAAGATTACACCAATTAAATCTATGGGCTAGCTTAATCTATGGAAATTGAAGACAATCTATCTAGGAATTGAAATACAAGAAGAAGGGGAAATGAAATTCTAAGTTTCTAATCCAAGCTAATTTAATCTAAGTGTGGAATTGTGTTCCCAAATGATAGAGATGCCCTTCAATTCAGAAAAATGGGCTTTTATAGCGGAGGGCTCAGTGAAAAAGCCTAAATTGCAAGTAAGTCCTTCGAAATATTTAATTCTACAAAAATAGCTCCGAAACAGCCTGGCTCGACTCGAGACGTAGGCCTGACTCGAGTCGAGACACTTGGTCTCCCAAAACCGTAGCTTACTCTGCTTATCTCGAGCTTTCATCTCGACTCGAGTCATCCACCTGTCTCGACTCGAGACACCACTCGAGACAGGGTCGAGACGGGCTCGAGATGTGGTAGCTTGCTCATGTAAATCCCCTAACGTCTCGACTCGAACCACGCCAATGTCTCGACTCGAGACACAGCTCGAGACCTGACTCGAGACAAGCTCGAGACAGTGCATTTGACCTCCGATTTTGACGATTCCACTTGCGTTTCGACCCTCAGCTTCATGCCTTTCTAATTTCCACTCGATACTTCACTTTTTCTGAGAATATGAACATGGAAGAGGTTTGATGGAAGGTTGAATCGTACCGAATGAATGATCAGCACCTACAAAACCGACAAAAACCTTCCACAACCGTAAAGCTCACAAGTGTACGTGTAAGGGAGAAAACTCGTAAAATATATAAGAATAAGCAATTAATCCACAGTAAAACCATGCACAAATTCACCCTAATCAATTTATCAGAAGTAATACAAGAGAAATGTGGTAAATGAACAGAATGAGATGAAAATGATTGTAAAATGTAGAGTTTGCCCATCAGATGTCCCACAGCAACAATCCTCTTACTCAGCCGGTCTTGCATCTCACATTTAGAGGAGGTAAATGAGAATATCAGGTTAGAGTGTTGTAGCTAATGTGAGATGGACAATAGGTTATATTTGAAGCTTGGTATATACAGTACATCAAGTAAGATTAAAGAAGTAGATAACTGTATATGTCCTGAATGTGTGACAAGTTTATGAGAGCCATCAGGTAAATAGACTGTTATAGGGTGAGTAAGAGGGTGTAAACCGTTGGTAAAAAGTGAATTATCATAGCTCATATGTCTACTTGCTCCAGTGTCTAATATCCAATTACCACTACTCAAACAATCAAGCATAGATAATGCAAACTGAGAATCTAGAGATGTTACCTACAAATTCCACTAGATTAGCAAAGGTATCAGTGGAGGTAGAGGAAGTACCATGCTTATGATCAAATTTCCCCAGGTACTTTGCTATCTCTTGCTGAATCAAATGAGTAAAATCTGGTTGTGGAGAGGTACCAGAAGTGTGATCAAGAATACCATCAGAGTAGTGCGCCACAGCGGTTTTAGAATCCTTTAAAGCAAAAAACCAGTCTGGATAACCATGTAGTTTGAAGCATTGAGAAGCTTCATTTCTCTTTCCACCACAGTGTGTACAAATCAATTTATCCTTCTCTATGAAAACATATTTCCTTTTCATGTTTCTTCATCAACTCCTCCTTCCACTGATTCCCATCCATTTTTCCTTTCACAGACACCTATGATGACTATACTGATACTACCCAGCCACCTATTCTCTCTTCTACATCACCTCAAACTCAAACACATCTGTCTCCTTCTTCTGTTACTCCTACATATTCTCCTCCACTACATAATACCAGACCTATGAGAACTTCACGAAAGCCAGCCTGGCTTAATGATTTTGTGATGTATGGTGTTGTTCCTCAGTGTTTCACCAATGATCCTCAAACCAGCTCTACCTCTTCAAGTAAGCCTTCTGACTTCTCTTTTCCATCACTTATATTTGATCATGCTTATACTACTTTTGCTTCTAATTTGTCTAACATCAAAGAACCTAAATCTTACCATCAAGTATTAGGTAATAAAAATTGGGAAAAAGCTATGTTACAGGAACTGCAGGCTTTGGAATTAAATCAAACATGGGATGTTGTTCCTCTTCCTTCTCATAAGTCCCCAATTGGTTGTAAGTGGGTGTTCAAAATCAAACTTAACCCAGATGGCACCGTAAAAAGATATAAGGCAAGACTTGTTGCCAAAGGGTATCATCAAATTCATGGCATTGATTATGAAGATAGCTTCTCTCCTGTAGCAAAGCCTGTGACTATCAGAATGTTAATTGCTCTTGCTACTGCTCACAAATGGCCTTTATGTCAACTTGACATTAATAATGCATTTCTCCATGGTTTTTTGAATGAAGATGTGTTCATGAATCCTCCACCTGGTTATAAGATTGCTCCTGGTATGGTATGTAAGCTGAAGAAAAGTCTCTATGGCTTAAAGTAAGCCTCTAGAGAATGGAATTCTGAATTTTGTTCCACCTTACTCAAGTATGGTTTTATTCAGTCTTCTTCTGACCATTGTCTTTTTACTATGGGTTCAGGCTCCTCTTTTTTGGCTCTATTGGTGTATGTGGATGATGTTTTGATTACAGGTGCACAACTAACAGATATTAATGCCCTTAAGAATCATCTTCATGAGGTATTTACTATCAAAGACTTGGGTTTTACCAAGTATTTTTTGGGTGTGGAAATTGCTAGGAGTGAACATGGTACTACGCTCACGCAGAAGAAGTTGTTCCACTTTTTATCAACACACAAATTTAATTCCCGCAAGCGTACGGTTGTCAAATTATAGTGCGATAAGTAAGATTATCGATCCACAAGGAGGGGGACTAGTGTAAGAGTAATGCCAAGCGATTTAATCAAGTCTAGAGAATCAATTAAAAAGGGTTGCCAATTTAAGACTAAACTTATCTAATTTCTACCAAGTGTCACCAATAAGAAAATTAGAAAGAAAAGCCACAACAAATAGCACTAGATTAAAACGAGAAATCGAAGGAACACAAGCGAAATCAACAATTAAAAGAATAGTCCTAGGGATATGCTTCACCTAAATCTCCATCTATGGTAGCAAATTCAAATCTATAGGGTAATGTGATGATTATGCAAAGTGAATCACTAAACAAGAATTGAAAGTAATTTTCTATCCAATCAATCCCAAGGAAAATCAATATTAACATGTATCTCTACCCTATTAATATGATCAACCCAATAAACACCTTAGATTCCTAAAACTTTCCCACTAATTAATCCCTTTCTCAAGTGATAATCAAATGGGTCATGTATTGGAGGTCAATTGATGGGTTTTAATTTCTCAATCTTAAACCCAAGCAATAATCATTAAAGCAATCATCATGGCCAATAACAATAAACTCTTAAAACATGATAATTCCAACACATGAATCATAATCAACAACAAATACCAAATAAACAAGAATTTAAACCATAGATTTCAAAATAAGATCCACAAATCCCTAGAACAAGGGTGTTTAGCCAACAACCATCATCATCCAAGCTATTACAAAATTAAAGGGTAAAAACTGAAATAAAAGAAGGGAGAAAGGAAGCTTAGTCTATTTGGGGATGAAATACTATGCAATCCAAGCTCAAATCATGTTTTCTTGCTTCAAAGTGATGAAACTTGAGGGGGAAGGCACAAAATACTTTCCAGTGTGTGTAAATGTGTGTGGGGATGTTGGAAATGGGTCTCTCCTACTTTGAAATCTGAATTGGGGAGTATTTATAGTGTGGGTCTAGGGTAAAAATGAATTATTGCAAAAGAGCCCCTTGAAAATTAACTTTCTGCAAAAAGTGCTCCGAAATAGCCTGTCTCGACTCGAGACACGGGCCTGACTCGAGTCGAGACGAAAGTCAAACATCTGTCTCGACTCGAGACATCCCTCTCACTCGAGTCGAGATGAAACTCTGCCAAAAGTCGTGGCCTGTTCTGCTTGTCTCGAGCTACGCCAGCCGTTTCGACTTGAGTCACCGAGTTGTCTCGACTCGAGACACCATTCGAGACACCACTCGAGACGCCACTCGAGACGCCAAACCTTGCTCTCGTAAATCCTCATTCGTCTCGACTCGACCAGGCCTGGACGTCTCGACTCGAAACGGCTCCGCATCCGGTCCTTAGATTTTCGATCTTCGATATCTTGAGCATCCGACCTCCGATTGACTCGATTCTTTTTGCATTCTGACCCTCTCTTCAGTGTCTTTTTGATTCTTCACTTGGATCTTGGATTCACTGAGAGATGAGCATGGAGTGGGCTCGTTTCTTGGACCATTTACTCAACTCGAACTTGATTTTTGGTGGAAGGCTTGTCTTTTGCATAAAAATATGATCAAAAGCCTACAAAACAAACATAATACCTTCCACAACCTTTAAGCTCACAATTATACTAAATAGGGTGATATTGCTCACAAAATAGATCAAAAATATGCAATTAAACCACCATAAAACCATGCAAAAATCACCCGAATCAGAAGTACATCCTATATCTTCTCCAGGATGCCAAATTGACTGATTGTAAACCAGTTCCTACTCCATTTCCTCAAGGTGCACGTTTGTCTACTTCTGAGGGATCTTTGCTACCAGATGCTGAAAAGTATCGTCGAATTGTAGGGAGATTGTTGTATCTTGGTTTCACCAGGCCAGACATCACTTATTTTGTTCAGCAATTAAGCCAATATGTTAATTCTCCTCGCACTTCTCACTGGGAATTCATGCTTCATTTGCTACGATATCTGCGAGGGACCTCTGACCTTGGCTTATTTTATTCTGCTGCCCCTGATTTGTCTCTTCAAGCTTATTGTGATGCGGACTGGGGTAGTTTCTTAGACACACGAAAGTCCGTCACAGGTTATTGCATCTTTTTTGGGTCTTCTCTCATTTCTTGGAAAACCAAGAAACAAAACACGGTTTCACGGAGCTCGGCTGAGGCTGAATATCGAGCAATTGCATCCACTGCCATGGAGCTTAAATGGATCTCTTATCTTGCTTCTGATTTCCAGCTTTCCCTTCCACAGCCAATCTCACTTGCTTGTGACAACAAAGCTGCAATACACATCACTGAAAATCCGGTCTTCCACGAGTGTACAAAGCATATAGAGATCGATTGTCATCTTGTTCGTAATTTGTACAAAGATGGCTTCCTACAGTTACACCATATTCGTACTCAACATCAGATTGTTGATTTGTTCACAAAAACGTTGCCTAAGACTCTTCTCCACTATTTTTGCTCCAAGCTGAAATTGGTTCCTTTGTCACCACTTTCATCTTGAGAGGGGGGGGGGGGTGAAGAATTATCTTACTCATATAAGCTAACGTGGAAGAAGTCTCTAGATACATTGAGGAATACTGATTAGTGTGAAAATTGCTTGAAATTCATGTGATTAATTTGCTTAATTTAATTGGATTTTTTGCATTTATTTACACTAAATTGACTAATTGCACTTGAGACGAGAAGGGTATTATTTTGCTATTTTTTGTAGGAAAGTTGAGCATTATTGGGAGCAAAATATATATCTATTATTTTGTGAAGTCAATTAAAGGAGAACTCAAGAGATGAGACAAAATACGAGAAAAAGAAGAAAAATGATTAGAGGCCCAAATTATTGATCAAAAGTTGGAAGCCCATTTACAATTAATTGGGCCCACTTGCTCATGGTAATTAGAAATTAAAAGGCAGCAGGGCACGATTTTGCATGAGGAAAAAATAGAAAAAAAAAAAAAACAAAGCCCGCTTTTTGAAATAAAGAATGCGTGACTTTTGGGAATAAAAAGAAAGTAGGAAGAAGCAGAGGAAGGACAGCGTAAAAAGTAGGAAAAGATAGCAGCGCACACAACAGGGGATTATTCAACAGTTTTTCAGAGTTAGATTTTTAGGGCTTGAATTCATTATTCTTTCCATACACATATAGATTAGGTGTTCTTCAATTCCATTTTCAATTTCTTGCAAATTAGGGTTAGATTTTAATTGATTCAAGTGTCTCAACACATTCAAGGTGATACCCATACTTTTCTCTTTATTATTAGTGGATTATTTCTTAATTCTCATGCTCTCTTCTCATTTAATTCTCTTAATTTTCATGGATTTTGTTGAATTGATGATTAGTGGCTAAATTCCTTTTGTGTTTGGGTGTGATGATCCTTGGATGAAATAATTTTGATGATCATGTGATTGGGTGTTTCATTTAATGAGGTGATTAATTATTCTATTGTGATTTGCATGATTTAATTGCTAGATTAGGTTTTGATCCTTTGTTAATTGATTTAATTTGCTCAAAGAGATTTGGTTTATTAAATTGATGCTTAGGTGTTAGGCTTGGTTTGATGATTGAAGTAAATATTGGATTAACGCAAGGAGACTTGGTTAATTTTCATTAGAACCTACATTAGGATACGTTAATTACTCGATTTTATTTCTAGTGATTAAGTGAGGAGACTTAGGGTGTCGTCTCTAAACTATCTTACGTGCTTATTTGATGTATTAAACCTAGGCTTATCAAGTACGGTTGATATGTGATTTTTTGCTAGATAGCTCCTATTATCCCTCATTAATTGAAACCCCGATCATGTGTGATTCGTAATTAAGGACTCCTTGGTAATTTGCACCGAGCACATTTTTCTCACATTAGTTATCTCTTGGTAATTTGCTTGTTAGTTATTCTTAGTCGTTTAATTTAGATTTAATTTTGCAAAACCCGAGCCCGACTCTATAATACCATGCCAACTCTTAGCTTTAGGGATCCTTGCTCGACTTAGTTCCTTTGGGTTCGATAACTTGGTTGTGTCTTAATTATACTTACTCGAACAAGCTGTAATCAAAATGGCGCCGTTGCCAGGGAACTAATTAGAGTGCTAATAGGGACTTAGAGTTTGTTGAGTGGTGTTAGTAGTGTCATTTTATTTGCTTTATTTTTATTTTTGTTTTGGTTTATTGTTTTTTTGGGAGTTTGATACTCGTCTCTTTCGTAGGTGCATGAACACAAGATCTCGTGGTATTCAACCCGAACCTATCAACCTCGAAATTGAGGCTACCGCAAGAAGGAATCGAGGACGTAATCGTAGAGAAGCAAGTGAGAGACGAGAAATAGAGGCTAGGAATGATATGGAAAATGAAGTGGGAGGCGGTGATCCTCCGATTCAAGAAGGGAATGGTCATCCAAATCCGAATGGAAATAGAAATGAAAATGACAATGGTGATGGGGGCAACAATGTGGTGGAGAACCAAGGGGGTAATAGAAACCAACCACAAAATGCTCAAGTTGGTCATTTCCCTCAAGGGTATCCACCAAACCAATTTCCATATCCACAACAACCATATCCCTACCCTCAACAATTCCCACAATTCTCATACTATCCACCCCCACAATACTTCCCACAATATCCCCAAATGCCTTATCCTCAAGAACCACCTCATCAACCACAAAATCAAAATCAACCCGTTCAAGAGCCTCAACCCCAAGGCCGTCCACTTCGTGAGTATTTTGAGCCACAATTGAGAGAGTTCTATGATGGGATTGCTAGACCTCACATTGAGGCTAACAATTTTGAGATTAGTCCGACCTTGCTAAGGATGCTTAGAGAAAAGCAATTCGAGGGGAAGGATGAAAATGAAGATCCTCATAGTCACATAGCCCAATTCTTAGAGATCTCCGACACCACCAAATACAATGGTGTTCCGGAAGATGCAAAGAAGCTTCGTCTCTTCTCATTCACTCTTACGGGGAGAGCGAAAGCTTTGCTCAATTCAATTCCATCGGGGACCGTGAGAACATGGGAGGATCTAAGCAAGAGGTTTTTGATAAAGTTCTACCCTCCATCCAAGACCTTACAAGCCAAAGAAGCAATCTCACAATTCCGACAAAAAAGTGGAGAGTCGATTACTGCGGCATGGGAGAGATTCGGGAACCTTTTGATAGCATGTCCTCAACATGGGTTTCCTTATGAGCAAACGATCATGTACTTCTATACCGGACTCAATGATTCCGATCGAGCCTTTCTAAATGCTTGTGCAAGTGGGTCTATTTGGTCCAAGTCCGTGATCGAGATGAATCAAATCATGGAGAACATTGCTTAAGATTCATTTCAAGCTCAAGTAAGTCGGGGAAATCATCATAGGGTGTCTCATGTTGAAGAGATTGAATCTATGAAAGCTATGATGATGTCCATGATGGATAGATTTGGAGCTCTAACATCTCAACAAGGTGGAAATCTTCAACCCTTTGTCCAAGGTGATATGTGTCAAGGTTCAAATCCAATGGAAGAAGTGAACTACATGGGAAGGCTACAATACCAAGGAAATCAATTCCAAGGAGGGTATCAAGGGAATTACCAAAGTGGGAGGCCTTATCAAACACTTTTTCAAAATTGACCTCAAGGCAATTCTTCTTCTCAACCTCAAGCTCCATTCATGCCTCAACAAGGAGGACAAGCTCCTAGCAACAATTGGAGGAGACATGAAAATTTTTCCTATGCCAATCCTAGAGCGGCGGTTCAATTTCCTCCCGGTTTTGATCCGGGTGCACGAGCCCCAAATAATGAAGGCAAACCTAATTTGGAGGATATTTTGGCAAAATTCATGGGATGCACTTAAGAAAGGTTTGAAAAGATGGAAAGTACGGTGAGCTCATTGTCAAGCCAAATGAAACAAGTGGAGTTTCAAATGGGTCAACTTGCAAACACATTGAGCCAACATCATACAAAAGGCAAGTATCTGTCTACAACCGAAGTAAATCCCAAAGAGCAATGTAAAGCCATTAAGCTAAGAAGTGGTACAAGTTATGAAGGACCTCCTATGCCTACTAATGAAGGAGATAAGAAAGAAGTTGAGGAAGATGATGTAGAAGAGGAGATAGAGGTGCCTAGTGAAGTTGAGAAAAGAGGTGTAGACAAAGAGAAAGAAGTTGTGGTAGAAGAGAAAGTGGAAGAGAGAAAGAAGCCTAAGTGGAAGAAAGCCAAAGAGGCAAGAGAAGAAAGAATAGAAGTTGAGAGAGACTCATGGGGAGTTCCTAAAACCGTTGAGCCTATTTCTTTTCCTCAACGTTTTATGAAGAAGAAGATGGACGAGAAGTTTGCCAAATTCCTTGAAGTGTTCAAGAAGCTCTATATCAATATCCCATTTTCGGAAGCTCTTGAACAAATGCCCAACTATGCAAGATTTCTCAAAGATTTAATTGCCAAGAGGAGGAGAATTGAAGAGCCCGAAACCGTGAAATTGACAAGGGAGTGTAGTGTCTTGTTCAAAAGGGATTTGCCACAGAAATTGAAAGACCCCGGAAGCTTCACAATCTTGTGTGATCTTGGGAATGGAGTGGTGAAAAATGCCTTATGTGACCTTGGTGCAAGCATTAATTTGATGCCTATGTCTATGTTCAAAAGGCTTGATCAAGGTGATTTGTGCTCCACTTCTATCACACTTCAATTGGCCGATGGATCCACAACAATCCCAAAAGGGGTTGTGGAGGATGTACTCGTGAAAGTGGAGAAATTTGTCTTTCCGGCGGACTTCATTGTGCTTGAGATGGATGAAGACAAAGAGGTTCCTCTAATTCTTGGAAGACCATTCCTAGCCACTTCAAGAGCGATGATAGATGTCACAAAAGGGAAGCTTACTTTGAAGCTTAATGATGAGGAAATTGATTTCTCCATCAAAGACTCAATGAAGCATCCAAAGGAGAAGGAAGAGTGCGACTCAATTGATATTGTTGATTTAAGCCTTCAAGAGGCTAAAGATGAATCTTTTTCTACTCTCTTAACTTATGATCATACTATATCTTCTTGTGAATTAAATCCTAATGAGTCTTGTGTTTCACTTTTTGATCTTAGGAAGGAGAAGACTTCTCAAGCACTCTTGCTTGACCCGGGAGATGGAAAGAAGGAAGAAGTGAAAGATGTGACCAAACTTGAGCAAGTCTTAATTTTGGGGGTGTTGGAGAAAGGGAAGTTGCCACAAGAGAGAAAGAAAGGAAAAAGTTTTGTGATTGGAGATGAAGTGGTATGGAACGAGTCGAATTGGAGTCGATTGCTAGGAGTGGAGAGACTCAAGAACAAAGAAGTGAGGATGGTGGAGAATTTGTTCTTGGAGGAAAGTTGAGCAACTCACGCTCCGTCTGGCAATGGACGTTAAAAATAGCGCTAGATGGGAGGCAACCCATCATTTACTTACTTTCTTTTATTTTCGTATTTATTTCTTGCTTTCAATAAGTGTGTTGTGTGTTGTTTTTCAGGAAGTCGAGGTTTACAAGCTTGAAGGAGAGAGGATACTTGAAGACCTTTAGGTACAACACCTCCTCTAGACTTGGACTTGTCTAAGTTTGGGGGAGGTGTGCCTCTTTTCGTGTTTTTCATTTCTTAGTAGTAGGTAGTTGTGTGCAACTCAATTAGCTAACTATCTTACCAAACTTATAATTGCTTAGCAATGAAAAAGTTTGGGGGGGTGTGTTAGTTTAGCGATTTTCGTTGCACCAATTTGCCTCTCATTAGCATGAGAAAATTTTTGTGAGGTTGGAGCTTATTAGTGGATTAATTGCATATATTTGAGTTTATCTTTATTGAGTAGTAGTTTTGGAGAGTGTTGTTATGTGTAGAGGTATATGATTGAGATTATGTTCATAAGCATGTGTGCTTGATTGGTGGACATATTGGACTTTTGATGTGATCATGAGTTGATTTGTAGCTTGATGCTAGCTTGATGAATTGTTGTGTGATGATTGATGTGAGTGAGAATGCTTGATTCCTTGCTCATTTTTAAGCCGTGAGCTTTTGTGCCTTTTAAATCGTACATTTTATACGGTTTGATTCCTTGTTGAGTGCATCGTTCATGAATTTGCATGCTAGAACTTGCCTAAAGACTTGTCAAAATTGAGTTTTGTGTGGATTTTGTGAAGATGATAAGAGGCCTTGTTTGTTATGAAAGCCAATTAGTCAAATTTGACCCCACCAAAAACATTGATTTCCCTAGTGAGCCAATTTGAGCCTTAAATCCTTATTTCTTTGGCAAGCTTGTGAAATTGAAGTCATTTTGTCTATCCTTATGAGCCTTTTTGTCCTAATGATTAGTAGAGCTTTGATTGTTGACAAAAGAATGGTGATTGAAAAGAAAAGTGTGGTGGTTTAATTTGCTAAGTTTGAGGAGAGAAAAAGAAAGAAGGGTTGAAAAGAAAAAAATTGAATTGTGGAAAAGATGAGAAAAATGATAGTGAAAAAAAAAATTCAATTGAGTGCTTGAAAATGCAAGAAAAGTCTCAAAAGAGTTTGGTGGTGAATTATATTTGAGAAAGAGTGAAAAAAAAAAAAAAAAAAAGAGTGATGATTGTTGAGATTTGAGTTGAATTGTATTGTATTGCTTGATCAACTTTCATTTGCTCTACTAATTGTTGAGTTACTTGTCCTAAAATTCACCCACCTTGTCCAAAGAGCCTACATTACAACCTTGAGAAAGCCCTTTTTGATTCATGTTTGAAGCACAAAAATATATAATTGAGATTGAGTCTTTTGGCAAGCCTATGGTGTTCATTTTTGTGGATTGATGAGTGAGTGCATACATGTCCTTATACACTAGAGTGATGAGTGAAACACTCCATGGAAGGAGCATTGAGTTGAACATTTGAATAAGCATTTGTCAAAGCATGACATTTTTTAGTGCTAGTGGATAGTTTGCATTGATACTTGTTTTCATTGAAGAGGTTTGATTGTCCTATTTCGTTCTTGTGCTCGTTGAACATAATTGCAATCAATTTTCTCTAATGTGCTTATTTGTCTTGTTGTTTGAGGACAAACAACATCTTAAGTTTGGGGGAATTTGATTAGTGTGAAAATTGCTTGAAATTCATGTGATTAATTTGCTTAATTTAATTGGATTTTTAGCATTTATTTACACTAAATTGACTAATTGCACTTGAGATGAGAATGGTATTGTTTTGCTATTTTTTGTAGGAAAGTTGAGCATTATTGGGAGCAAAATATATATCTATTATTTTGTGAAGTCAATTAAAGGAGAACTCAAGAGATGAGACAAAATACGCGAAAAAGAAGAAAAATGATTGGAGGCCCAAATTATTGATCAAAAGTTGGAAGCCCATTTACAATTAATTGGGCCCACTTGCTCATGGTAATTAGAAATTAAAAGGCAGCAGGGCACGATTTTGCATGAGGAAAAAATAGAAAAAAAAACAAAGCCCGCTTTTTGAAATAAAGAATCCGTGACTTTTGGGAATAAAAAGAAAGTAGGAAGAAGCAGAGGAAGGGCAGCGTAAAAAGTAGGAAAAGATAGCAGCGCACACAGCAGGGGATTATTCAGCAGTTTTTCAGAGTTAGATTTTTAGGGCTTGAATTCATTATTCTTTCCATACACATATAGATTAGGTGTTCTTCAATTCCATTTTCAATTTCTTGCAAATTAGGGTTAGATTTTAATTGATTCAAGTGTCTCAACACATTCAAGGTGATACCCATACTTTTCTCTTTATTATTAGTGGATTATTTCTTAATTCTCATGCTCTCTTCTCATTTAATTCTCTTAATTTTCATGGATTTTGTTGAATTGATGATGAGTGGCTAAATTCCTTTTGTGTTTGGGTGTGATGATCCTTGGATGAATTAATTTTGATGATCATGTGATTGGGTGTTTCATTTAATGAGGTGATTAATTATTCTATTGTGATTTGCATGATTTAATTGCTAGATTAGGTTTTGATCCTTTGTTAATTGATTTAATTTGCTCAAAGAGATTTGATTTATTAAATTGATGCTTAGGTGTTAGGCTTGGTTTGATGATTGAAGTAAATATTGGATTAACGCAAGGAGACTTGGTTATTTTTCATTAGAACCTACATTAGGATACGTTAATTGCTCGATTTTATTTCTAGTGATTAAGTGAGGAGACTTAGGGTGTCGTCTCTAAACTATCTTACGTGCTTATTTGATGTATTAAACCTAGGCTTATCAAGTACGGTTGATATGTGATTTTTTGCTAGATAGCTCCTATTATCCCTCATTAATTGAAACCCCGATCATGTGTGATTCGTAATTAAGGACTCCTTGGTAATTTGCACCCGAGCACATTTTTCTCACATTAGTTATCTCTTGGTAATTTGCTTGTTAGTTATTCTTAGTCGTTTAATTTAGATTTAATTTTGCAAAATCCAAGCCCGACTCTATAATACCATGTCAACTCTTAGCTTTAGGGATCCTTGCTCGACTTAGTTTCTTTGGGTTCGATAACTTGGTTGTATCTTAATTATACTTATTCGAACAAGCTGCAATCAAATACGTGCACACGTGGACGAATATTCTAGAAGATAGCAGCTGACATTTTAGTTAGTTAGTTGTAACCAACTTTACTTGTTAGCTGCATCATTTTATACTGTATAAATAAGAGCAGAACAATGACATTTAGTGTGTGCAGAAATAATAAAAATTCATCTGATTATCAGTATGCTATCTCTCTTTTGCTTAATTCAACAGTTATTGCACGCCTACTATTATTTTACGGGGTGTGAGAATAAAATTAAGTGAACAAACACAAACAAAATTTGTTTGAGATTGGTTAAGGATAAATTGGGCTTTGACCCGGTCAAGTTTAATATTATTGTTCATTTATTAAGAATGAAATTAAATTGTAAATTTGTAATCTATATATTTCGAGTAGATTAATTTGATGTTTTAAAAAAATAAAATATTAAATGTGACAATTTCAAAATAAAAGAATAGAGTTAAAAAGTACGGACATGAGAAGTCTGATTTTCCACATAAAATAAATGTGGTGAAAATAAACACCATACAAATAGACTCCTTCTATGAAGAAGAAACTTGATAAAGTTTATATGGCGGTGTTATAGTTAAGTTAGCTCCAACCCAAATATCTATAGGACAGACCCCCAGTATACGTCACACTTAGGGCCCGATTGGTTGGGGGTATTAGAAGTAGGTAATGGGAATGAATCATTAATTATTCTCATTGATGATGCTTGGTAATATTTACAATTTGAAATTGATTTAAAAATAAAATAATCACTAATTTATTTTGATTAAATAATCTCCCTCTTATAATCAATTATTTAACAATCATTCATTTTTCCTCAGCTTAACTTTTTTCTCGCTCAAATTTTTTCATTCTCAACTTTCTTTCCAAAATTCATCAATGAGAATAAATCACTAATCATTCTCATTACTTAATTTTAATACCCCAACCAAGCGTGCCCTTAATATTATTGGCGTTTTGATTCTTTGTATCTTGGGGCATTAAAAAACACCTATTGGACTACATATTGACAATAATTAAATGTATATATTTTTTAGATTACGAAGAATATAATTTATATAAAAAATAATATATTTAAGCATACTAAATATTATAAATATTAATTTTATTAATATTTCGACGCATACAATATATCAATTACAGAAACTGGTATTGTCATCAATAAATAGAGTTGGAGACTTTCCTCGTCACTTGAAGAATAATGATTAAAAATGAGTTGTAAACCTATCTATCCAAATACTTTATTGTAAAGGAGATTTTTACACTGAAATATAATCGATATGATACGAAGGGCCATATATTCTTACCTGCATGTTGGTCGGAACTAGTAAGCATTCATTAACTCAGCTTACACCATAATTAGGAGGTATATATATATATATATATATATATATATATATATATATATACGTTGCTAATTATCTTTATAAGTACACTATATTAGAATTGTTTCTTATGGCTCGTTTGCTCTCTTTTATGGAGTCATGGGATTAATCCAATCCCTCCCCTTTACGAGAAAATATAATTTTTTTTATCCAATCAACAAACCATCACGAACTGATATCACATGAATCAAATACAAGAAAAATGAGAAAAAATACATATCTCCAAAGTAAATATCGTGCCCGTTTGGTAGACATGTTTAGCAATAAGATAAGTACCTAATTTAGCCTAAATTAGGTCCTTATCTTATTGCTAAACATGTCTACCAAACGGGCACTAAATTAGTGTCTAGAGCCTAGTTAAAGATAGGTTAAACTGATGTTTTTGAACTTGCATGAGAGAGAATTTATTTCTATTTTATAATATTGAGCGGTGTCCAATAGAATATTAAAATGTTATATTATATGGTTGATATGGTGTACTGAATAACACTATAAAGGGTTATATCAAATATGATACACCTTGATAATATAGAAAATTTCGGAAAGATACGAGAGAAGCATAAGCTATACATAGTCTGGCTTCTAGTCTTGTTGCCTTTTATTTCGAATATGGTTCAACTGTTTGTCCTATAATTAAATCTTTATGTGTTTCATATTGTGAATGAATTACACGTGAATAGTGAAAAAATAATTAATTGGTGAAAAACTTTAATATTAGCAATACTTGGCTAGGATTTTCTTGGTTATGTGACTTATGTCTTGAATCTCTCTAATTGTATTTGTTAATGGGTTGAGTACCCCTTGTACTCATTATTAATGAATACCTTTTTTTACCGTTAAAAAAAATGGTGATATATATACATCAGATCGACATGTGTTAATAATTCAGAAGGATAAACACCAAATGAAATAGGAAAAGTGGAACATTAGAATCCATCTACATGTCTTTGAGGAATACTATCATTACTGTTTTTCAGAAAAAATATAATAAAATCCGTTCTCTGTAATAAATCACATGATTAAAAGTAAATTATAAACCTCTATTCAATTAATGTTCCGACCCTTTTATAAAGAATAAAAAAAAAGTTCCGACCCGCAATAGTCTCTTGATGAAGAATATAGCCGTTGAGATATCTTAGTGGGAGAGATCAACTAACCATACAAATGATTAAGGCTGAGATATATTTTGAAGGTGGTTTACATATATTATGAGTAATTGAAGACTAAAATAAAATTAATTTTCCCTTTTCATTCACAATCGATATCGATTTGCAACGTGCTTAGGTCGTAAAAAATTTGCTAAAATGTTGACGTTTTGCTTCATTTTCTACTACCTACCCATTGCAAATACTGATTTTGAATTAGAGTCGACAAATTCCCATCGCAAATAAGTTAACCAAAACGACATATGAGAGTTCTAATAAAATGTGATACGTTGTGATGGGTATGGGCAATAACAAAATCGAATCAGTATTTGCGACACAACATCTCGCAAAGTTCACTTAATACGTTGTCGTTTAGTTTTGTCAAAAAACCTGATGCAAACTCAGTCCCAATTTATTTGTAAGGGAGACTTAGGCGGCACTTGGTTGAAAATTGCTCAATAACAATGGGAATGAGAATAAATATAAGACAATTGTGTTGCTTAATGAGAATAAAAAATGGTGAATGACATTGTTTTTCCTTCTAAATAAGGTAATCATTACCCATTATGATTAACTTTTTCTTCATTTACAATCATTTCTCATCAATCATTCTCCTCCACCACCAATAATAAGCTTCTTTTATCTCATTTTTTTCTAAAATTGGAGCACAACACCAATGATGTAACCAACATGGAGGCATTCATTCCTCCAATAAATTTGGGGGCATAGAGGAAAAACCAATTTCTTTCCTATTCCCATTGAAGATCTCGTACACGCGCCCCCTTAATTGTTGCAAAAGTCGATTTTGATTTTCAGAACGCGATTAACTCGTCGTAAATTACGGCAGTTTTTCAGTTCAGAAAAAAAAAAAAAACCCATCATTTTTTAAGTGTACTCCACCTGTAATAATTTTTTTAATAACAATTGTGTAAACCAATTGCTCTGTATAATTGGTTTTTAAGTAATATAATTTAGGGAAACAAAAAATATTATTAAGTGATACCCCCTCTGTCCTGGAACTATCTTCACAATTGATTTTTTAACGGTTTTTGTGTGAGAATTATTTCATAGTAATATGTGTACAAAAGTTGTTTTATATGAATAATATGCTAGTTGATCTTATTAACTAGCATATCATTCATATAAAATAATTTTTGTACACATATTATTATGAAATAATTCTCACACAAAAACCGTTAAAAAGTCAACTGTGAAGATAGTTTCGGGATGGAGAGAGTATTTAGTTAAACTAGTAATATCAATAAATAAAATGAGTAATACTATTATATAAAATGAGTAATACCAATTTTTTTTTTAAAAAAAAGTGCACGATCCAAATTCTATTAAGTCTAGAGTATAACTATATTTATCGATTTGTATACATGCAGAGTACATATTTATTAATCCATGAGAATTCATTGATGGTGGAACCGGCATTAAATTAATGATAATGAGTCCATCTACTCTACTCTACTCTACAGGCCTCACTCAAACATGCACAAATACAATAAATAGATCAATCAATCATTTCAATCTTTCAACCTGCTTCCCTAATCTTGTTCGTTACCCTTGCCCCCAACAAAAAGGATCAATAACACTTTGAATTTTTTGGATACATGTGAATCCCAATGGCCCTCTTCTATGTAATCCATTATTCATTGCTTTTAATCGGCCAGGGTGCATTCAACAAATATACATCCAATCTATATACATTAATTAGGTATATATGAATTAATGACATGCTCAATATGAATTTATACACCATTATTGTAGTATTGGTTTTAAAATATTACGTGCTCCTCCCGGAAGGCTTGATTTTTTTTATAATTATTTTTATGGGTTGGGGGCTCAAATTACAGGATAACTAGTAATTTTGAATTTGACAAAAAAATTATCAAGTTGTGTCTCGAAAATTAAAACTATCAATTTTTTAAAATCCAAATTCATAACTCTGTTTGGTTTCTTAATTAGAATTATTTATTATGAAAAAATATTTTAAAATCGCTGTCTCAAAATTATACTCCCTCCGTCCCGAAAAAGCTTTCATATGTAGGAGGACACATATTTTAAGAAAAAAGAATAATGATTGAGATTTAGAGGAGGAATTTTGTAAGCTTTTATTTATAAAGTAAAAAAACTTTATTGAGTTATGTATATGTGAGAGTAAAAAGTAATGACATTTGTGTAAATTAGTAAAAATTGTGAGGGTGGAGTTTATAAAATATTTTTCATTTTAAGGGTGTGAAACTTATAATGGGATAGACGAAAAAGAAAATCTTTTATGGACGGAGTGAGTATATAATTGAATTTCATATTTATGGAAAAAAAAAATAAAAAGCTATAAATTGCAAGACACCGAATATGAGTTCAAATTTTTTGATTGATAGTTTCGAATTGATAGTGATTAGAAAGAACAAATTATAGCATTTGAACTATTTTTTAAAGTTATATGGAGTAATATTTTATAGTCAAAGTTTGAGGGAGTTTAAAGTCATTTTGGTCCCATAATTATATGTTTTTTTCGATTTGGTCCCAAGATAGTTAAGAAAATTAATTTAGTCCCATAATTTTTATAAGAAAATTAATTTAGCCCATAATTTTTGTAATTGCATAATTTAAGTCCTAATTACGCCGAAAATATAAAAATTACGCAATTAAAATATGGGACTAAATTACACAATTACAAAAATTATGGGACTAAATTACGTAATTACAAAAATTATGGGACTTAAATTACGTAATTATAAAAATTATGGGACTAAATTAATTTTCTTAACTATCTTGGGACCAAATCAAAAAAAGCAAATAGTTATGGGACCAAAATGACGTTAAACTCAAGTTTGAGGGGGCCTAGAAAAAATAATATGGTACCACATAATTTGGGCGGATAAGAAAGATGGGGCCAATATCTATTTTGGATTGAATGCTTGATTTTATTTCTCAGCCCAAAGCGTGTTTCGAAGTGCTTAGCTGTAAAGGGCCACCTCTATCCTACATATAAGGGCCCATTTACAACTTCTTTATCTTATTATTTTTAAATCTAAAGTCCTAGGTTTAGCAAGATTTTGTGTACCCTTAAGAAAGACTTTGTTTCCTTTTCTAAAAGAAAAAAAAAAAAAAAGATTTTTTTTTCTTTTTTACAACTATTTAAAAATGAGAAAAATGCAAATCAGTAATATGCATAGATGGCAGCTGAACTATTCTCCATCCATGGGAGAGTAAAAGTTCATCATTATTTTGTCACATACTCACATGCTATCAGTCTTGAGGTAGAATAAATATAGCAAAATATAAAATTAAATTGATATATATGTACATAATACTCCAATATGTTTTGTAGGTTCATCCTTCATAATTGCAAATTTAAATGAAAGAATAAATTAAATTTCAGAAAAAAAAAAATCGTTTGGGAAACGAAGAATGGTTATGTGAAGGAAAATTTGATAACGTGACAATGCATATGTAATTATGTATCATCATTACATAATATATATGATGAATTATTATTTTATAATAAAAAAATTCAAGCATTTTGACACCTCAACGTGGAGTTACATAAATAACGTACATTGAACCTTGCACATCAGTTCTTTTTTAATTTTTCATACCTTTTCGATGAGGCGGGACCCAAAAAATAAACTAGGGAAGAAAAAGAAAACTTAATACACGAGTGTTGTCTTTTTCAATGTTTTTTTTTTCCAAATAATTTTAATTAATTTAGGTTTGATCAGGTTACTGAACAAGGAAAAAAAATATCTATAGATATGTGAAAACACTATACTCCTTACCTTCATCCAATAAATTTATTCTTCTTGTTAAGATTTCGTGTCGCCGTCTCGGGTTTGATTCGGGTGTAACACGGGCTCAGACTCCCTTTTCTGGCGACGGTGCAGGCACACGAACCAAACGTCTCATCTCTCTCTCTCAACCGTTGGATTCTCTCACAAAGAATGATTTTGAAATCCCACGGATCTGGACGCCTTCTCCATCAATTTATTAATTACGAATTTGAATCTCCAACACCAAATTAGGGAGACAATTATGAAATCTCTTGAGGAAGACAATCAATCACCGCAAATCTATGATCTCTTTCCAAACGGGATGAGAGAGAGAGAGGAGAGAAAGGAGTTGTGGGCCTCAGGGATTTACACGATGGACCAAATATCCCTAATTACCCTTTCCTTATCCCAACACTTCTTTCTTTGGATACATATTTTAATAAATATTATTCTCTTCTATTCAAAATATATGTCATTCTATATGAATGCACACATATTAAGAAAATAATTTATTTTTTATTATATCCTTAATAAATATTTAATTTTAATAAAAGAACACATTTTTCTAAATATTCTAACATGTTTAGGGGTAAATTTGAAAAAAAAAAATGCATTTAATTTACATAGAAAAATGCAAAACGTCATCTAATTTGCAAATAATATGAAAGATCAAACGACATTTAATTTATTTTAAATAGGAGGGAGTATATTTTATGTTCACAGTAGAAATGTGTGATAAATATATATTATTTAGAGAGTGATAATAAAGTAGTGTGAGATAAAAAGTTATTTTTAATTAAAAATAGAATGAAAATTTTTTGGACAAAATAAAAAAACTAAAAATAAATTTATTCGAAAAAAACGATATATTCACTGCAAGAGCAAATAAGATTGACAATATATCCACAAACAGAAGTTCCAATAATAGAGAACATTCCAGAAATATTCTTAAATTAATTTGAAGAGATTTTTAAATTTTCAATATGTCGTAAAAAAGTAAAAGTTCAACTTAAATTACTTGACGTAGAAGTCTTAAAAATAATTGTAAAGAAGCTACTAAAAAACAATGATGTAATATATAATCCTGGTCCCTTTTTAATTTCCCTAGCTACGACATTGACTCTTAATCAACAGAGATAATTTGTTTTTTCATATATATATATATATATATATATATATATATATATATATCAAGCCTAATAAATTTGTTTTTTTTATATTAAGACATGAATAGGAAAGTAACACATGTGTTCATAAGTAAATATGATATTCAACTCGTAATTTCAAAATAGTGTGCAACACTAGACCTTGTTTGCTTTACAAAATTAATTTCGATAGATTATTTCAACTAATTTATTTCATTCTAGTTTATCTTATTTCATCTGATCAATCACACGAGACTTAAATATTCAAAATATGAATATTTGTTTGCTTGATAATTGTTTTATTAATAATATTGAATTGGGTTGGAGTCTAGTCATTTGTCATAGTAATTTGGTAAGAGTTACTAGACAAAATATTCATTCCACACATCTTATTAAGTTTGAAGATTTTCTTGGATTTAATGGGACATTTATCCTACAACTACACGAAGGTGGGGCTTTCTTCTTTATGCTATTATCTTTTTTACCCTGACCACATACGGCTGGGCTGGTGGAAAGTTTCCCCTGTAATGTCACTTGATAAATGCAAAAGAATTTTATGTCAATAAAGTGTTGGAAACTTTGGCCTTCCTTTGTTCAAGATTTTATGGCTTTTAACAGTACTTTTTCTCTCTCTAAAAAAATCAAATAAAATAACAATAGCGACTACTGCTCGATATTTCACTTTTTGGGACTGTTTTTGTTACTCTTAAGTTGACCTTGAAATTTTATGATTATTCATTATGTTCATCTAAGACCCCACATAATGGGATGGTTGAGTTCATTTTAATCGTGGGTAAGTTACATAGCTCAGAGATGACCCGTACTTTTTTTTTAAAATTTTTTAGATACCATATAAATTATCAAATTTTAAGATGGTATTATATAGATTACAGATTTTTCCTTAACAAGAATAATACAAATATAAATTACATTAAAAAGCTCTTCACATTTTAACTTCTCTCTCCCCCTTTCCCTCTATCCCCCTCTCTATAGGGCAATTACAATATATAGTAATGTTTAATTTCTTCAGTATTGTATATATAAAAATATTATGGTAAAGTCATATGTATACTAATTTAATTATTTACATAATTATTTAATTTTTATACGTATTTTTAAATAATACTAGTTATTTCATTTAGATATATATCATTTTACTATCATGGTTAAAACTATCTCTCTCTTTTTTTTTTTATCAAAATTGTCTTAATGTATTTTTTTTTTTTTTTTTGAAAAGATTGTCTTAATGTATTGATATGACTAATATATTCTTGGTTTGCAAAAATTTTAAGAATCAAATTGATTGATTAAATTTGATTCTCCGGCCCTTTTGAAATTCCAATTTTGTGATTACGATTGGACTGCTAAGCCTACAAACCAAGGTATCACTTTATATGGTCCATAAACATATGAAATCGTAGGCATAAATAAATAGAAACCAAAACCATGCCATAATCCACCACTTAATTTTCCTTAATTCGTCATTTCCAGAACAAAAGAAAAAAACAAAAGTTAGTGGAATTTCGGACCGAACATCCACTCTAGGATTACCCTGGATCACGTGTTTAGATATAATAGTAGGTTTTATGTGAATTCGGAATTTTTTTTTAATATTATTATTACACATTTGATCAAATGTTTTGTTTAAAAAATATATAATTTTTAAATAATTATATTTATATGCACAACAATAATAGTGTGTCTTTTCAAAACAATAATAGTGTGAATGTATAACAGTGATAGTTGAAGAATTTTTTTTTTATGTAAATTCAAGTTTGCAAATTTTTTTTGCCTATATATATATATATATAAAGACAATCATGTATAAACAAATTTCATGGTAAAAGTGATTTGCAGGGTATTAATTATTTTATTAAAGTATATTAGTTGTTAATATTATAAGGTATTAGTTTTGAATAATATTAATTATTTTATTAAATAATATTAGTTGAAGGATAGTTGTTTCATTAAAATATATTAGTTGTTTTATTCTAATGTATTAATTGTAATACTTGTTTTACAGTGACACCTCTTACTAGTAAAATAGGTGAAAACTTTTACTAAAATAATGAATACTATCAAATTAATATTTATGAAAAAAAAATACTTTTGAAAATATATAAAAAATACAAATCAGTTAGCACAGTAAAAAATTGTTTACACAAAACTTTGGCAAGTTTATAACTTAACTTAGCAGGCAAGAAAAATGAGAATGGAAGTTATTTTTCATAGTGGCCTTGGTTTATCTTGATTGACTTGTCTATTCAAATTATCTTATAACGGTTTGTTTGGCACGTACATATGGATTGTGGCAGACATGAAGAAACATTTTGACTGATATAATTTCGTGCTTGAATGAGAGATTCTTACTGTGTCAACTCATAAAAGCACTTTAATTTACATCTTTCGAATCTTCATTTTATACTCAAATCATACTTTGCTTAATTAGAGAAGGTTAAGTTTTAATTCTTTGTCATTTTGATTATTTCAGTATGTTAATTAAATGAGCTGAATAACAATACAAAAAACATAACTCAATAGAAAAATTTAGAACTTTTTTTTTATAATCTTTTTATCGGTCAAATGGTGAGTTGAACCTAAAATTTTGAAATCATATGTGACTTTAATCCTTGAACAATACCATTCCGTCAAAATCTCAAATTAAATCTCACTTTTTAAATTGAGTTTATAAACACCACTAGTCTAATAACAGATCATGTACAGTATAAATGCATATTTTTGCATCCCAAATTTAGGACTCATTCTGTATAATAATTTGATAGCAGTAATTTAACTCTAATATATATTTAAGAATTCCTGTTGCATTTAGGTGCCAATATTGGCATGTTAGATCGATGAATGAATAGTCACTAATCACTCTATCAGTAACTGAACTGAGTCTATTAAATTGGAATGAGTAATTCACGTGTATTATAATAACATACAGTATAATAAAATATACCACCTAAAAAGAAAAACTTAGCATAGTCCAACTATCGAGACTAATTGAAGGTTATTTAATTATTAAATAAAATCACGCATCCAATTTTTAGTGGGAAATAAAAAGGTAAAGAATCGAGTTCTTGACGGAGCCAGTAATTTTGCGTAGTGGATAAATAGATAAAATAAAAATATTTGAAATACTTTTTTTTTTTATGAGATATAATATTTTTGTAAGTTTTTTATAATACTTTTAAAACTTCATTATTATAAAACTTACTAAAGTATGTACATATATGTTGAATCATGTAATAAAAAATGTGAATAGTAAATACTTTGTTCCGTAGTTATTGTGATATTTATTGTTAGCCACAAATTTTAATGTATAAATTATTTAATAATATAAATTTTTTTTTTATGAGAATAAAATAATTTTTTCAATTTTAATAAAAGAGTTGTTGACAAATTTGAGATGGAGAAAAAAAAGGTAATAAAAACTGGAGAGGAAAAGAAGTGTTAAAATAATATTTGAAAAAAAAATCTAAACAAGGTTGAGATAGGATTCAAAACCTCGTGAGATATTACTATACATTAATAATATTTCGGGAAATAAAAATAATACATATAGTAAAAATTAAATTTTTTTTAGAGGGGGTCCAGTGTCCTGCCAACGTGGCTGCGTCAGTGTTTTTATTTCTAGCAATAGCATTAGATTTGGAAGAGGATTCAAAAATAAAAACCCATTTCTTTTTTTTGACAGACAAAAATAAAAACCCATTGAAGCTTCAAGCTTTAACGAAATTTATTTGGACACTTCAACGTGGGCTCAAAATCCCCGAAGCCCAATATTAAGGTGGACCTCAATCGTGATTAGCCCAATTAATGTTTGTAGGTTTTTGGGCTTCTCTTTTTTGTACAATTTTAATGTCCAAGGCCCATTTGATATTCGCGAGTTGTGACATTTTGAGATTATTATGGTGGGAGGGAGGGGTCTATTTCCATTTAATATAAATAATTTTAAGATTTTTTTTTTTTTTTACAAAGTTGGTTTTACACAATTTTTATAAAAAAATGATTTTAAAAGTATTTTAAAACACATTTTTACACTTTCAAATTTTAATGTATTTGAAAATCTTTATGAAGACAGAGTAATTGTTACTTTACGTGACATGACATCGAATATGTAAGATTGATTATATTATCATATTAAGTATTGTTGTGTTTATAATTGAATAATCTTTTGAGTGATTATAATATATTTTGGTAGTTAGGGTTGGATTTGATAAAAATAATAATAATAATAATTACATAAAAATTTAAATTACGTTACAAACTTGATTTGTAATTTTAATGTTCAGTCTGATCAGCTAGTTGCGAAATAATATATGCCTATGCATGTTTTTTAATTTTACATATATTCAATCACATCAATTTTGTGATTGGATGGAGATTAATTTGGCCATAAACCCTTCCCACCAACTTAGAAAAATGATGGTATATATTTTGATTGATGTGCCATGTTAGCTTATTGAACTCTATTATTAAATTTTAGACAAATTCTTATATGCAATATTTCATGAATCTAAGATTCGTGAAACTACCCATATAACAAAATTCGCGGATTTTTGGCGGGTCGGGTCAGATTAGGTCGTGTTTGGCTAAAAAAACTCGCACAAGGACAAAAATACAATTTTCGCTTCCAGGTGCTCCCAGGGGTGTTACTATTAGGTTACGCATATGTTACTTAAACGATAAATATGTGTTACTAAAAAACAAATAATATGTATTTGTCTAAAAATAATCGCCAAAATGCAAAAATAAAAATAAAAAAATGGTCAAATAAATATCTAATCTAATTATATGTGTGAATCAAATAAGTCTTTAATCTTCGACAACTTTATTCTTATTAAAAAAGTGTGATTTTATTAAGATGATGACTTATTTGATCTCAATATTAAAGAGAAATAATTTTAATGTGTTAAGAAAAAAATCATGGGTTTATTTGATCCCCAAGTATAAGATTTTGAGGTAAATATGTGTTATTGTAAGGGCAAATATGTGTATTAAACTCGTGCAAAGGTAAAAATAAATTTTTACTCTCAGGTTGTGTTATTATTAGGTCAAACACGTGTTACTGTATGAAGAAAAATGTGTTATTAATGAACAAAACCAATATTTCATTCTTTTAAAGACCAGTAACACGTACTTACCTTTACAGTAACACATAATTGTTCTTACAGTAACACATACTGTTGAAAAAAATATGTTACTATATGAATACAAACGTGTTACTGTATAGTGAAAGATGTGTTACTATATGGAAAAAAAAAGTGTTACTATATGAACACAAACGTGTTACCCTATAGAGAAATATGTGTTACTATATGAAGAAATCAGAAACAGAGTAACAGTTGCGATATTAATTCCAATTTTTTAGAAGAATATGCAACTGATAACAAAGATGATCCAGAATTTTGTTATTGTGTTTGATAAGATCTGCAACAATTATTAGAAAATTTTCAAAAAAATATTTATATCTTCTCCTTTTTCTTTTTTATCTCTGCGTGATTCTTTTCAATTTGATATTTTCATTGATCTCTGCGGTTGTTTTCGTCGGAATTCTCTGTTGAATCGCCTCTTGATCGCCGCCTTCTCTGCGCTGGTTGTCATCATCGCGATTTCTGCCCTAATTCTGCAAATCTGCGTATCTTCTTATATTTGACCCGATCCGATGATGACCCGCGAATTTTAAATCTTTATATTTTTAATTAATATTGCACAGTGCAATATTGTACAAGAGACTCGCTCTATATTTTATATGTGATGGGATTGAGAAGTAATAATAATAATAATGTAATAATGCGACTTATTCCAACAAATTCCGGCTGGTTATTAGGGTCTGGTGTTTGATAATTAAAACACGACTATACTTTTGGTGTTAGTCATCATCTATCAATTTATGTGTATAAACCCAGCGCTAGATTCCTAAAGTACTCTTTTCAATCATAATTTGAGGAAGAAAGCCGTCAATGTAGGTGAGACCAAACAACTATAGAAGAGGTGCCCTCCAATAATTAATAATGTCAAAATTAAAATAATTTCAGGAATTTATCACTATTAATTGTTTCAACATTTTTTTAGGATTAAAAAGAAAAAAAATAGGAGGATTTGGACAAATTCTTGCATAAGAAGGTTTTTCAAATTTACACAAGTTAATATTCATACTTTTCAAATTGTTAAACATCATTTACAAGTTATGTTTCGACTCATTGTGAGACTATTCCACATAAGACCTAGAGATTTTGAACTAATAGATGATGGTATGACTTCCTATATTATATCAACACGTGCCTGAACTTGACTCTAGGCTAGGGACGGCTGGGATGTCCTGTAAAAGAATGATATAACATCTTCCGTTACACCTATTAAATTAGTGACACATGTTTTTGGAAGAAAGAAAATCATCCTTATAATTAAATAATTTATCTAAAATATAAATATTTTAAAAAAAATTAAAGATATGATTTTATCCTCATATGTCACGTGTATCTCTCTTCTTTCTCTTTTAAAAGACACGTGTCAATAATTTAAAGGGTGTAATAGAATTTTTTAAAATAAATATAATAGGTTTTAAAGTAAAGTAGGTCATGTGAACCAATTTCACTGTAGAATTGATTTACAATTAATATTTTTAGTAGAATAACTAATTTTTTTTTTTGAAAGGAATAATAATTAATTTTTTTAAATAAAATAACTAGCACCCGTTAATTAATATTCTACTATGACAATTAACATCATTCAAAACTAATATTTATAATAAAAATAATTAATATATTTAAATAAAATTACTAATACTATCAAAATTAATTTCACAATGAAACTTGTTTACTCAAAACTTTATCTTTAAATTATAGATCTAATGTTGAAAAATATAAAAATCTAATTAATTCTAAAAAATATTAGTATTTTAATTTTATTGATACATTTTTAACTATATTCAAGTAAGTCCAACATTTTTCTTACACACACATGCACGTACTTACTAATATTTAAGTAAACTTTCATCAAATTAAGCTGATTTCGTTGAAATTAATACATAACTAAATAATGTTTCATCAAATTTTGATACTTTTCAACGATCGAGGTCCCCTCCTTAATTAATTATCTGTTTACATATATCTTAGATGCAATATTTTTAGTTGCCATGAAGTCCCAGTCAGCAATAAATTTGAATAATGGTGACAAGTCTAAAGGAATTGTACAGTCAATTTAATATCATATAGTCTCCTCCATATGCAAGGATTTCTTCATATGACTAAATTTTTCACCTAAACCACGGCACCAAGTTCTTCGTTTGAAGAATTTCATGAGAATAATAAATTGTTTTCTGGTTAGAGACTTGAGTGAATGTACAAAATCTGGTGGTTGAACTTCAAGAATATTAGCATCACTATAATCTTCTTTTCCGTGTCTTTCTTGTCGAATTTTTATTTTTTACTATTTTTTTAAATTTTTTTTTATCAGGTAAAGCTACAAATATATATTAAAAAACAATTCACGGGAACAAGATGTGCCCGTAAATCAGAGTTTCGTACAGTCATTTAAAAGAAAATCAAAGAATTACCAGCAACTTTCAAGACATAACCTAGGATTAGAGAACCAAGAAAAATATAAGAAATTACATAAAAATACATACTTAACTGAAATCGAACTCCAAAATCTACTTCTAATCTCATCAAGAATTAACTCCTTGTTCCAGCAAACTCCTTCAAAGATTAATCTATTTCTCCGTTTTCAAATGACCCAGACGACACAAATCCAGAACCAGGCTCTTGCATTCCATATTACTGTAACAGTGTATATACACCCAACGAGTTATATGCAATATTACGTACATTGTATAATATTTTCAAAATATAGAAACTAAAAATCTCACGAGTTAAAATTGAGTCATAAAATCAGTATTAATTATTTATTTGTGCATGTGCACATGATATTACATTAACAAGTAATATAACATAAGACATTTGTTGTTACATTGCTATTCATATAGTGCTACGGTTGAACATATATAATACAATATGAATAAACAAGTAACAATCTCTATTTTTAATTTAGTATTATATTGTTACTCATACAGTATTTTTAAAATAAATATATAACAATGTCTCTATAATCTGATTTTGAGCCCGGATTTTTATTTGTGTCTATTTATGAACCTATGATTTTTCCACTTACATCTTAAGGTATTGCACAAGAAAACTCTATTTTATATATTAAATAAATGTATAACATTGTTATGGAGCGCGTTATTGAGACTTCATAAAAAATTACTTAGCTATATTACAAAGTTCGAGTGAAAGTAATTTATGTTGAAAGTGCATGTAATTTATGTTGAAAGTGAGCTTCATAAAAAAAGCATTTTAATTAAATTAAAATAAGACAATTAATTAAAAGGATAAAATATTATTGCCAGTCACGGGTCTAATTTTCTTGCAAATCATGGATAGAGTAACCATCAATCGAATACTATATACTATTAGTTTAATAAATCTAAATTAAAAACAAAAAAAAATCATAGTGGGTACGTCGAGTAATTAGGAAGAATTTCCTAACCACAATTAACCAGAAAGGTTCAAACTTAATTACACGAGAATAAAGTCCTCCAAAATCATGGATCAAATTGCTTCCAAGTTAACTCTTTCTTCTGAAACACGACATAACAAGTGAAAAGCGTTTTATGTGGTTCCACGGCGCATCTAATCGCTTGAAACTTGGGTTTTTGACTTTTTTACACCATGTACCCTCTCCTTTCCTTAAATATTTGTTCATTTGTTTTATTTATCCATACTAAACAAAAATGTATTTATTTATTTTATGAGTGCAACTATTTTATCTCTACATTTCAACTATTACTTAATTACTCAAATTGTTATTGTACTATACTTTAATATCCTATACTTTATCTATTTTGTACATTTTTTCATAAAATTAGTGTCCAATTCAATGATCACAAATTTGTGGGATAGTGGAAGTATTTTTTTTTTTTAAATCTTAGAAAAGACTAAAGAGTATAAGAATTAGCCTTATCCCCATGTTTTTAATTATTAAAAGTCCCCTTCAATTTGTAAATTATAAGAGGAAAAAAATATACAAAAAGTAAAATAATGCAAGCATTAACGAAATTGATAGGCGTATCCCATTCCATGTCTCAAATTTTAACAGTAAGTTGATCTCTTATGTTTCGTATACAATATATGTTTACAGTATCATTATTTTTGAAAACATTAAAGTAACAAATATTTGATCAAGGTATTCAGAATCTCATCAAAATTATAAAAAATTATGGTCAATGATATCATATTTGATCAAGAGTACCACAAATTTGACCAAAAATACAAAATTTTTAATGAAATTGAAAAATAATATTTAAAGTATCAAATATTTAACCAAGATTATCAGTGAAACACCATAAAAATAAAATAAATTTTTACCTTTAACAGTATATATACTTTTCTAGACGATTTTTATAAAATGGATAAATATAGAATAATAAATTCTTTAATAAGTCAAATCTTAGAAAATGTTTTTATTTAATTTAAAATAAATTAAATAATTCTTGAATAATCATAGGGCTCAACGTCAGGCCCAATACTTGCCAATAATTAATATAAACTTGAGATTGATCAGGTTCGTGTGTTGTCTGAAATTCTTTTGGACTAATCAAATCTATCTACAGTAACAATCCTGTATGGCTGTACATGCTTGTAAAAAATCCTGTACGTAATTAACTGTTCATATCTCCAATGTATCTATAATGTGCAATAAGCTTTTCTAGTAGTATTATATTGGTGTGAAACCTTTGGATAATCTCGATCGATTAATAAATCACATCTAATTCATGAACAATTGTTCTATCTAGATCTTATCAGTAATAAGTTACATCGTTATGTTATGTACAATGTTTCCAAAAAAACAAAAGAGTAATTAACTATATTAATTTAACAAACGTAGAATTTTTTTTTTTTTTATCAGGCAAAAAAAAACATTTTATTGAAAAATACCAAGGATATGAGAAATACCCCCAAAACACAATCCTACAAACATAAGAGAACAACAACAGCTTTTCCTAAGAACAAAGAACAGCAGCAACTTAGAACACTAACTTAGGATCTAGCAACCAATTTCTAAGAGAGGAATTACAATGAATAAAACTCTTCGCCAAACACCAACTCCACATTCTTCCTTTGACCTCTTCTATAATTGAAATTGAGGAACTCTCCATGCCTTTAAAAATAAAATTATTCTGAGTTTTCCAAAGAGATCAAACAACACACTCCCACATGCAAATCACAAATTTCTTACCTTTTTTTCATGGACTTATACCTGAATGATTTAGGAAATGATCTCTAATATTAATTTGGGATACCATCGAGATGCCTAGCCATTGATAACAGAATGCCCAGACCTCCAGCGCATTTGGACAGTGTAGGAACAAGTGATGAGTTGTTTCTTCTTGATAATCACAGCAGTAGCATTTTTTTCTCTTCCAGCTGTATTTGAATCCCCCTCCTAGCAAGATTTGACTTAGTTGGTAACCTATCTCGAAGGAGTCTCCAAGCCATCGTTGACACTTTGAGAGGAGCTAATTTATTCCAAACAAGCCGAAACTCTTCTCCCAGCAAACTTGCATCGCGATTCTCCGGCATTAATTCCATTAAGCACTCCGAACTCGTAGTATACCAGCCCTTTGGATTTAGTTTCCATGCCCATCTATCCACAAAATTTTGGTGAATCTGTCATTGCCAATCACATCATATAAACAGGAAATGCAATTTAATTCACATTCAAAGAGATTTCTCCTCCCATCTCCACGTCCACTCTCCCCCCTCCCAAATACCCATTTCCCTTACTGAACAATGTTTATTCCTACAAAGATAATACAACCTTGGAAACTGACTCCTAAGAGACGACCCCCTGCCCAAATATCATGTCAAAAACTAGTCCCACCCCCATCCTCTATTATTCTCTCCAAATTATTCACGAACCACCTACCCTCTTCCCTCGACCCAGTATTGACCACATCTCTCCACCATCTCGACCTTATACGATTTCTACCCACCACAACTGTTAAAATTGAGCAACAATAATCAGCAAAGTTCAATCAACAAACACTTTGCATGCAATATGAGAAAACCGAAAAAAAAAGCTAGAAGAAATATCAAATTTACGTGGTTCGATCGAAAAGATCTACATCCACGGAGCCAGGATAAAAGGATCCACTAAAATGAGAAGGATGAGTACAAGTACAAAGGAGTTTGATCAAGATCAGTGTGATCAAATGATCAATAAACCCTAATTCTGCAGAAAACCACCAACAAGAACCCTAATTGATCGAAGAAGAAAACCACCAAAACTGTGTAATCTATTTTCTCTCTGATATGACAAGTGTATCTTGCTGGAATGAGCTTGCAACAAACCAAGTAACCAACTCTAATTAGAAAACCGACTAAGGAACGAGCTAACTGAAACCGAGCTTAAAAAAACGGTTAAGAATGCAACAGCTATTGAAACTTCTTAACTGTCGGTTTGCTACAGTAGTGGTTCACTCCAAAAACCCGGTTCATGATTAAGTAAGACCGGTTCAACAAACTTCATAAGATATGGAATAGATCCATAACATAATCTGCATTACTTCTTCACAATTCTCCACCTTAATGCATATTATCCCTTAATGGCTCAAAAGTTAAATCTGATTAAGGCACCCTCCATGATCTGACTTTTATCAGATCACAACAATGATGGAACTTACTTCCTGGTAATGCTTTAGTGAACATATCTGCTGCATTGTCTTCAGTTGGTACCTTTTAAACTTTGATCACTCCCTTTTCAATGATGTCCCTTACAAAATGAAGTTTAATATCAATGTGTTTTGATCTCTCATGAAACACTTAATGCTTTACTAAATGCAAAGTACTCTGATTATCACAAAGAACATATACATGCTTCTGATTTATCCCAAAATCCTTTAGTATGCCTCTGAGCCAGATTGCCTCCTTAACAGCTTCTGTCATGGCCACATACTCTGCCTCAGTAGTGGAAAGAGCAACCAATGATTGAAGTACTGATCTCCAGCTGACTGCAGTTCCATACAAGGTGAATACATAGCCTGTTAGTGATTTTCTGCTATTAGGATTCCCAGCAAAATTTGAATCAACATATCCAAGTAGTGGAACATCAGATTTCTCAGTCTTTTCAAACAATAATCCCAAGTCTTTAGTGCCATTTAAGTATCTCAAGATCCACTTCAAAGCTTCCCAGTGTAGTTTCCCAGGATTTCCCATGTATCTACTTAGAATGCTTACTGCATAAGCAAGATCTGGACGGCTGCAAACCATAGCATACATAAGACTTTCTACTCCACTGGAATAAGGAACATCAAGCATATAATTTCTTTCTTCATCATTAGAAGGAGCACACCCTGCTATGAGCTTGAATTGTTGACCCAAAGGAGTTGTAACAGCTTTAGATTGGTGCATATAAAATCTTCTCAAGACTTTATGAATGTACCCTTTCTGAGACAGGAATAGCTTACCATGACTTCTATCTCTGAAGATATCCATCCCAAGTATCCTTTTGGCTTCCCCTAAATCCTTCATTTCAAAAGCAGTGCTGAGTTTCTCTTTTAGAAAATTCACCCTTTGTAAGCTCTTGCTTGCAATAAGCATATCATCTACATATAGTAGAAGATATGTAATAACACTTTTATTTTGCTTCTCAAGATAAACACAACAATCATATTTGCACCTCAGAAAACCAATAGATGTCATAAAGCTGTCAAACTTTTTGTACCATTGCCTTGGAGTTTGTTTAAGTCCATAAAGAGATTTTCTGAGAAGACACACCTTTTGCTCATTCCCTGGTAAAATAAAACCTTCTGGCTGCTGAATATATATTGTCTCAATAAGATCTCCATGTAAAAAGGCTATTTTTACATCTTGCTGCTGCAACTCTAAATTGTCTTGAGCTACTTTGGATAAAAGTAATCTGATTTAGCAATGTTTTACCACTGGAGAAAATATCTCATTGTAATCAATGCCTTCCCTTTGTGTAAATCCCCTTGCAACTAATCTAGCCTTGAATCTGACCTGTTCAAGCTTTCCAGTTTGAATCTTCTTCTTGAAAATCCATTTGCTACTGATGATTTTCTGATTTTGAGGCTTGTTAACAAGAATCCATGTTTGATTCTTTTTTAATGACTGCAACTCTTCTGTCATTGCCATCAACCAGTGCTCTTTATCCTTGCTTAAGAGGGCATCTTTGTATGATTTTGGTTCATAGAACTCCAGCTCTTCTACTATAACTAGTGCATAAGAAACTAAGTCTACATGCCCAAATCTTGCAGATGGATGTATTTGTCTCCTTACTCTGTCTCTTGTGAGGCTGTAATTTCTAAGATTGTCAGGCTCATTTGCTTCTTCTTCTTCTTCATTTATCTCAAGATTATCAGGATCAACTTCTTCTTGTGCATGAGTTTCTGGAATATCATCATTTGTTTCTGGCAGATCAGTGTTTGAATCTTGCAACTCCACCTCAGCTTCCTGTGTCTCCACCTCAGCTGCAGTAACATCATTTGTGATGTTTCCATCAGAGTTTTCAGAGTTGTTTTCAGTCTTGTATCCCATGACACCCTCATTAAAGACCACATCTCTGCTGACTATACATCTCTTGTGCCCAGATTCTAAACACCAAAGCTTATACCCCTTTACACCCTTTGGATAGCCTATGAAAATACATTTCAAGGCTCTAGGTTCCAGTTTATCTTGCTTCACATGTACATATGCTTGACACCCAAAAACTCTCAGTTTTGAATAATCACAATGCTTGCCATACCAGATCTCATCTGGAGTTTTAAAACCAATTGCTGATGAAGATGATTTATTAATAAGAAAAGCTGCTGTGCTCACTGCCTCACCCCAGAATGACTCTGGCAACTCAGCATCTGAAAGAAGACATCTAACTCTTTCAAGCAATGTCCTGTTCATTCTCTCTGCTAATCCATTTTGCTGTGGATTAGCAGGAACAGTCTTGTGCCTAGTGATCCCTTTCTCTTTGCAGAAATTTAGAAATTCTTCAGAAAGATAATCTAGACCATTGTCAGTTCTTAAGTGTTTAAGAACCTTTCCCCTTTTATTTTCCTGCTCAAGCAACCATTCTTTGAACTTCTGAAATGCCTCATTCTTATGTTTCAAAACATACACCCACACTTTCCTGGTATAATCATCAATGAAAGTTATGAAATACCTGCCTCTACCATGAGACTCAACTCTTGCTGGCCCCCATACATCAGAATGTACATAATCAAGTGGTTGTTGAATGTGATGTTCACCTTTCTTGAAGGGCTTCTTGGTTGATTTCCCAAGAATGCATTGCTCACAGAAATGTAGCTTTGTGAACTCTTTTCCAGATAATACCCCTTTCTTGGATAGCTCTTGAAGACCCTTCTCTCCCATATGTGCAAGCCTTTTATGCCATAGATTAGCATCTTCAATGCTCATTACAGCTGCAACAGATCCAGTAACAATGCTCCCAATTAATGAATAAAGACCATTAGACTTCTTGCCTTTCATAACAACTCTTCCTTCGTTTGTCACCAGAATGAACCCCTTTTGAGTATTGAACTCAAAACCCAGAGCATTAAGAGTACCAAGAGAAATCAAATCTCTCCTTAATTCAGGAACAAGTCTAACATTTGATAAGATCCTCTCCTTGTTATCAAACATCTTTATTTTAACAGATCCCACACCAGTTACCTTGTAGCTTTCATTGTTTCCAAGAAGAACAAATCCTCCATCCATCTTCTCCAGATTTTGAAACCACTCTTCATTTGGACACATATGAAAAGAACAACCAGAATCTAACACCCATTCATCATAGATTCTTTTGATGGTCACATTCAGGACCTCTGCACTATCATATCCATCATCTGCCAGATTTGCATCAGCTTTCTGAGGTTGATTTTCAGATTTCTTGACTTCTTTCTCAGGACAATTCTTCTTCAAATGTCCCACCTTGTGACATGAAAAGCATTTCCTTCTTTCAACAAAGCCATTTTCAGATTTCTTGTCATCTTTGTCTTTCTTCTTGTTTTGAAAATTCTTCTTCTTGTTGAATTTTCCCTCCACAGTTAGACCTTCTCCTACATGCTTCTTCTCAGAGTTTAAAGAATTTAAACTCTTTGTTTTCAGAGCTGTTTGAACATCATCGAATGTAACTCCATCAACTCTCCCAAAAAGAAGTGTATCTTTAAAGCCTTCATAAGACTTTGGCAAAGCATTGAGTAACATTAATGCCTTGTCTTCATCCTTTAACTTGACTTCCAAATTTTCAAGATCGTCAATAGCTTGATTAAATTCATCTAACTGATCGGCAAGAGGCTTATCATCCACCATTTTGAAATTATGAAGTTTTTGCTTTATAAACAATCTGTTTGTAACAGATTTTGTGAGATACAAATTATCAAGCTTCTTTATAACTCCAAGAGCAGTAGTCTCCTTTGCAATCTCCCTTAAAACTCGATCTCCTAAACACAAAATTATTGTGCTATAAGCCTTTTGTTGAGTCTCAGCACGTTTCTTAGCTTGATCACTAGATTCTTGATCATTAGCAGGTGTCAAGGCATGTTCCACTTTTTATCAACACACAAATTTAATTCCCGCAAGCGTACGGTTGTCAAATTATAGTGCGATAAGTAAGAGTATCGATCCACAAGAAGGGGGACTAGCGTAAGAGTAATGCCAAGCGATTTAATCAAGTCTAGAGAATCAATTAAAAATGGTTGCCAATTTAAGAATAAACTTATCTAATTTCTACCAAGTGTCACCAATAAGAAAATTAGAAAGAAAGCCACAACAATTAACACTAGATTAAAGCAAGCAATCGAAGGAAAACGAGCGAAATCAACAATTAAAGAAATAGTCCTAGGGATATGCTTCACCTAAATCTCCATCTATGGTAGCAAATTCAAATCTATAGGGTAATGTGATGATTATGCAAAGTGAATCACTAAACAAGAATTGAAAGTAATTTTCTATCCAATCAATCCCAAGGAAAATCAATATTAACATGTATCTCTACCCTATTAATATGATCAACCCAATAAACACCTTAGATTCCTAAAACTTTCCCACTAATTAGTCCCTTTCTCAAGTGATAATCAAATGGGTCATGTATTAGAGGTCAATTGATGGGTTTTAATTTCTCAATCTTAAACCCAAGCAATAATCATTAGAGCAATCATCATGGCCAATAACAATAAACTCTTAAAACATGATAATTCCAACACATGAATCATAATCAACAACAAATACCAAATAAACAAGAATTTAAACCATAGATTTCAAAATAAGATCCACAAATCCCTAGAACAAGGGTGTTTAGCCAACAACCATCATCATCCAAGCTATTACAAAATTAAAGGGTAAAAACTGAAATAAAAGAAGGGAGAAAGGAAGCTTAGTCTATTTGGGGATGAAATACTATGTCAATCCAAGCTCAAATCATGTTTTCTTGCTTCAAAGTGAGAGAACTTGGGGAAGAAGAAATCAAAAACCTCCAAGTGTGTGTAAATGTGTGTGGGTGAGTTGAAATGGGTGTCTTCTCCCTCTTGAAATCTGAATTGGGGAGTATTTATAGTGTGGGTCTAGGGTAAAAATGAATTATTGCAAAAGAGCCCCTTGAAAATTAGCTTTCTGCAAAAAGTGCTCCGAAATAGCCTGTCTCGACTCGAGACACGGGCCTGACTCGAGTCGAGACGAAAGTCAAACATCTGTCTCGACTCGAGACATCCCTCTCACTCGAGTCGAGACGAAATTCTGCCAAAAGTCGTGGCCTGTTCTGCTTGTCTCGAGCTACGCCAGCCGTCTCGACTCGAGTCACCGAGTTGTCTCGACTCGAGACACCATTCGAGACACCACTCGAGACGCCACTCGAGACGCCAAACCTTGCTCTCGTAAATCCTCATTCGTCTCGACTCGACCAGGCCTGGACGTCTCGACTCGAAACGGCTCCGCATCCGGTCCTTTGATTTTCGATATTCGATATCTTGAGCATCCGACCTCCGATTGACTCGATTCTTTTTGCATTCTGACCCTCTCTTCAGTGTCTTTTTGATTCTTCACTTGGATCTTGGATTCACTGAGAGATGAGCATGGAGTGGGCTCGTTTCTTGGACCATTTACTCAACTCGAACTCGATTTTTGGTGGAAGGCTTGTCTTTTGCATAAAAATATGATCAAAAGCCTACAAAACAAACATAATACCTTCCACAACCTTTAAGCTCACAATTATACTAAATAGGGTGATATTGCTCACAAAATAGATCAAAAATATGCAATTAAACCACCATAAAACCATGCAAAAATCACCCGAATCAAACCCCCCCAAACTTAAAGTGTTGTTTGTCCTCAAACAACGAGAAAATAAAACATGAGGGTGATATGATTGCATCAAAGTTCATCGGACACAAGACATCAATTAGAATCATCAAGTTCTCTTTATAACAATTGCTCTCATGGTGTTGCAATCAACAAACAATCAAACATGTTATGCTTTGAGAGATGCAAAACTCAAGTACTTCATCCAATGTTCCTCTCAAGGAGTGTTTCTCTCTACACACAAGATATATAGGACGTGTTTACTCTCAAAAGTCAAAACACACAAGTGTACTACCATATGCTTGCCAAGCATCTACATTCTTACCATGCCTTCATGCTCAATTCAAGAATCAAAGAGGGCTTTCCATTTGGTTATAACGTTGGCTCTTTGGTTAAGGTGAGACAATTTGGATTGAGTGACTAACAAACTAGTGGAGCAACAATTTAGGATAAATGATCCATTTGCAATACAATTCCAAAACTCCAACAATCATTCTTCACTCTATCAAACACATTCTTTCTCATCCTTCATTGAGCACTTTTTGAATATCAAACTCTATCAAATTCTTTGCACACAAAGAGAGTTTCATCTCAATTTTTCTTTTTTTCTTTTCTTCTTTACAACAACTCAATCTTTTCTTGCGCATTCACATCTCATCTTTTTCTCATTCTTTTTACACACTTTTCACTTATAAACCAAGTAATCCCACCAACTTCACAATTAAGCTCAATTAACCTTCTTATCCACATTAAAGCTCCACTAGTTCATAGGGACAATTTAAGCTCATTAAAAAGGACAATTGGGTTAATACATGTAGGTTGCCAAAGAAATCGGATAATAAGCTCAAGTTGGCTAACTACGGAAAAAATTTCATTGGGTAGGAAAACTTTGGCCAAGTGACTATTAGATAAAAATGGCCTCTTATCCTCTTCAAAAATCTCACATAAACAATTAGCTCAAATAAGACACTTGGCAAGTTCTAGAGCACACAAGCATGCAAGACACTCACATGAAGAGATTAGACCCAAAATATATGCATGTCTAATAGGCTCTAAAGCTCACGGGCTCAACGAACATGGACAAAGTACCATCATAAGCATCAATCATCACACAACTAGCTATCATGCAAGCATCAAACTTCACCAATCAATTCATCATTATAGCAAAAACTCAACAATCCACCAATCTAAACACAAGTATCCAATGAACAAATTTGCAACTCAACCACAATAACACTATCACACAACACAACCTAAAATCTAGCACCACGGGTGCGTGCGCCGGTGCAAAAATGTGACTCCTAGTAGAATGGTGCGCCGGTGCAAAATTAGCAAGAGCAGCAATAAAAAGCAAACAAACAAATAAAACCCCCCCAAACTTAGAATTTCACTATAGGTGAGAATTCTAAGTTTGGGGCATCAACAAGCTACCTCTCTCCTTGCACATCCTAAGCATCTTCATCGGAAATTACAATTGCAACATTCTTTTCATCCCATGGTGCTCTTTCTCTTCCTTCAAGTCCACTAGAACTCTCATATGGATCATCCACCTACAAAAATGCTAAGCAATATCAAACGACTAACACTAGAAAGCAATAAAGAAAGCAATAAAAACCTTGGGTTGCCTCCCAAGAAGCGCTATTTTTAACGTCCTATGCCGGACGGACTTCCCTTTTATCTAAGCTTCATCCAAGTAAAGTATCTCAATCATCCGGACTTTCTCATTTCCATAATAGTGCTTTACTCTTTGGGCATTCACCACAAAAGTTTCTCCATCGTGCCCTATGAGTTCCACATTTCCCATGGGTGTGACATTCTTGATCATGAATGGTCCCGACCACTTGGTCTTGAGCTTCCCCGGAAATAGCCTTAGCCTCGAGTTATATAGCAACACATGCTCTCCAACCTTGAACTCTCTCTCCTCAATCATCTTATCATGATATCTTTTTGCTCTTTCCTTGAACAACTTAGAGTTCTCATAGGCTTCACTTCGAAATTCATCAAGCTCATTCAACATCCTCTTCCTCCTTTCTCCGGCGGCCTTGAGATCAAGATTTAGCTCCTTGATAGCCCAATAGGCTTGATGCTCCACCTCCACGGGCAAATGACACGACTTACCGTAAACAAGTTGGTACGGAGATGTACCCAATGGAGTCTTGTACGCAGTCCTATAAGCCCAAAGAGCGTCATCAAGCTTGATGGCCCAATCCTTTCTTCTCACTCCCACGGTCTTCTCCAAGATTTGTTTCACTTCCCTATTTGCAAGCTCCGTTTGACCGTTTGCTTGAGGGTGATAAGGAGTCGTCACCCTATGCTTTACTCCATACTTCACTAGAAGTTGATCTAACCACCTATTACAAAAGTGTGATCCTCCATCACTCACTAATGCTCGAGGGGTGCCAAATCTTGTGAAGATGTTCTTCCTTAAAAATTTGAGGACAACTTTGGCATCATTAGTAGCCGTTGGAATGGCTTCAATCCACCTTGAGACATAGTCAATGGCTAAGAGAATGTAGGAGTTCCCATGAGAGATTGGGAAAGGTCCCATAAAGTCAATGCCCCAAACGTCAAAGAGCTCCACTTCAATCACATTCTTCATTGGCATCTCTTGCTTCTTGGAGATGTTCCCTATTCGTTGGCATCTATCACACTTCTTCACAAAATCTTGACAATCCCTAAAGATAGAGGGCCAATAAAATCCACTTTGAAGAATTTTGTGAGCCGTACGGTTGGCACCAAAGTGGCCTCCATAAGGTGAAGAGTGACAATCTTCCATGACTTTCTCCCATTCAATTTCCGGTAAGCACCTCCGAATGGCCATGTCCGAGCATCTTCTAAAAAGATATGGATCATCCCAAATATAGAACTTCACATCATGATAGAACTTCTTCCTTTGATGAGAGGTGAGATTTGATGGTGATGTCCCGTGGCAAGAAAATTGACCAAATCGGGCGAACCATGGGCACCCATCCTTGATGGCTAAGAGTTGTTCATCCGGAAAAGTTTCTTTAATTGGAACTTGCATATCCTTCTCTTCAATGTTCTCAAGTCTTGAGAGGTGGTCGGCCACCACATTTTCACATCCCTTTCTATCCCGAATCTCCACATCAAATTCTTGTAATAAGAGAATCCACCTAATGAGGCGTGGTTTGGCATCTTTCTTGTCGAACAAATACTTAATTGCCGCATGATCCGTAAACACAATAGTCTTGGCTCCAACTAAGTATGCTCGAAACTTGTCAAAACTGTAGACAACCGCCAACATCTCTTTTTCGGTTGTAGTATAGTTCCTTTGTGTGGAATTCAAAGTCTTGCTTGCATAATAAATGACCCTAAAGAGCTTGTCCCTCTTTTGCCCCAAAGCTACTCCAACGGCATGGTCACTAGCATCACACATGATCTCAAATGGTTGACTCCAATCGGGCTTTATCAACACGGGAGCTTTGATCAATGCATCCTTCAAAATCTCAAATGCCCTCACACATTCATCACTAAAGTGAAATTCGGCGTCCTTCTCCAATAAAGCACACATAGGCTTGGCTATCTTGGAAAAATCCTTGATGAACCTCCGATAAAATCCGGCATGCCCCAAAAAGCTTCTAACGGCCTTTTCATTGGAAGGTGGAGGCAATCTTTCTATGGCCGCAATTTTTGCTCTATCAACCTCAAGTCCTCTTGAAGACACCTTGTGTCCTAGCACAATTCCCTCTCGTACCATAAAGTGGCACTTCTCCCAATTTAACACCAAATTGGTGTCAATGCAACGCTGCAAAACACAAGAAAGATTATATAGACAATGATCAAATGAAGAGCCAAAAACTGAAAAATCATCCATGAAAACTTCCATTATCTTTTCTATCATGCCATGAAAGATAGCCATCATGCACCTTTGAAAGGTGGCGGGTGCATTACACAATCCGAATGGCATCCTTCGAAATGCAAAAGTGCCATAAGGAGTTGTGAATGTAGACTTCTCTTGGTCTTTAGGATCAATCAAGATTTGATTGTATCCCGAATAACCATCGAGAAAGCAATAAAACTCAAATCCCGCCAACCTATCAAGCATTTGATCAATAAAAGGGAGGGGAAAATGGTCTTTCCTAGTGGCCGCATTCAACAAACGATAATCAATGCAAACTCTCCATCCTACAATAGTTCTAGTAGCAAGCACCTCTAAGCTATCGGTGGTCACAATAGTCATACCCCCTTTTTTAGGAACCACTTGAGTTGGACTCACCCACTCACTATCACTAATAGGAAAGATTATTGCATTATCTAACCATTTAAGCACTTCTTTTCTCACAACCTCTTGCATAATTGGATTTAGCCTTCTTTGACCTTGAACCTTAGGTTTGGCCGACTCTTCTAGACAAATTTTATGCATGCATATGGAAGGTGGAATACCCTTCAAATCAGAAATATCCCATCCTATGGCCGACTTATACTCTCTAAGGACTCTAAGCAATTTATCAAGCTCACACTCACTCAAATAAGAAGAAACTATAACCGGAAAGAGGTCACCTGATTCAAGGAAAGCGTATTTTAAATGTTCGGGGAGAGGTTTCAAGTCCAATTTCTTCCCCTTTTCTTGCATGTTCTCTTCTTGTTTGATCTCATCTTTCTTTGTCTCCACCTCAAAGCATGAGGGCCACTCCTCAATGTTAGTGTATGGAAATCTTAAGTGCTCCTCAAGAAGCACCCCCCCAAACTTTATTTCTTTGTGTAGCTCCAAGAACTTCTCATCCTCTTTGACCGCAAAACTCGCAAAACATCAAGAGAACGAATATAGTCAAATAATTCCACATCATCTAAATCTTCAAAATTAAATTCAAAAGGAAGATTAGAGGGTGAAGAGATAGAGTTTCTTATGCATAGGTCAAGTGTGTCTCCCGAGTTCCTCTTCTCTATTTGCTCTTCCACACAAGCTTTCACAATATCCACCATACGACACTCATATTGGTCCTCCTCAATATCATGACATTTGATAGCTTTGTAGATGTCAAACATCACATGCTCGTCATTGACATTTAAAGCCAACTCTCCTTTCTTCACATCAATCACGGCCCCACCGGTTGCTAAAAATGGTCTTCCCAAGATCAAGGGGATTGCCCTATCCTCCACCATATCGAGCACCACGAAATCCACGGGAAAAATGAATTTGTCAACTTTCACCAACACGTCTTCAATAATCCCACTTGGGTATGCCATGGATCTATCCGCTAGTTGGAGATTGATGGTGGTAGGCTTCAAATCTCCCAAACCAAGTGTCTTGAAGATAGATAGGGGCATAAGATTTATGCTCGCCCCTAAATCACACAAGGCTCTAAATGTGCCTCCATTGCCAATCTTACATGGGAGTGTGAATGAACCGGGATCCTTCAATTTTTGAGGAAGCTTGGATTGGATGATGGCACTACACTCCTCGGTGAGGTTAACGGTCTCATAATCGGCCATCCTTCTCTTGTTAGACATGATGTCTTTCAAGAACTTGGTGTAGTGAGGCATTTGCTCCAATGCTTCCGCAAAAGGTATGTTAATATGGATCCTCTTGAATACCTCCAAGAACTTGGCAAACTTGACATCTAAGTTCTTCTTCTTTAGCCTTTGTGGATAGGGAACGGATGTCGCTTGCTTCCCTTTGTCATTGAGAGGAATAAGAACGTCCACTTCTTGCTCACCCTTCTCTTCACTTGATTTTTCTACACTCTCTTTTTCGACTACACTTTCTTGTTGATCTTCTTCTTGCACTATCTCCTCTTCAACAATATCGGTTCTCTCTTTTCTTTCTTCTTCCACCGGCATCTTTGGCCCCTCATAGCTTGTGCCACTTCTCAACTTTATAGCCTTGCAATGTTCTTTGGGGTTCAATTCCGTGTTAGATGGAAATTGACCGGTTTTATGTTGACTCCCAACATGTTGGCAATTTGACCAACTTGCACCTCAATGGCCTTCATGTTGTCCTTGATCCCTCCAATTTCATGAGAGATGTGATCAAACTTCTCATCGTGTTGTGCAAATTTTTGTTTTGTCTCTTGCATGAAATTTTTGGTTACTCCCATAAATGATGTGAACATTTCCTCCATGGATAAACCCTTTGAAGGTTCTTCGATCACCCCATTATTCACCTTGAAATCCGCCGGCGGTTGAAGAGCATTCCTTGGATTGGCATAGGAAAAGTTCTCATGGTTTCTTAACCCCGGATGGTAGTGGTTTGGGTTGTGGTGAGGTGGGTTCCCTCGGTATTGCCTTTCTCCATAATTACGGTCTCTTGGATAGCCCATGTAATGAACCTCTTCATGTTGAACTTCCGCCAAGGGCTCTTTGAGAGTTTGCTTGGTCACCATTGAGGTAAGATTGTCAACCTTGGATGCTAGCTTGGCTAAGAGCTCCGAATCTTGAGTCGAAGTGACTCTTTTATGTTGTCTCCTCTCCGATGGCCATTGATTGCCATTCTTAGCCATTTCTTCAAGCAATTCATACCCTTCTTCGGTTGTTCTTCCCAACAAGGATCCTCCGGCCGAGGCATCCACCATGCCTCTCGTGCGATGGTCCATCCCATTGTAGAAATAGCAAATCCTTTGGTCTCTAGAAAAACCATGTTGTGGGCAACTCCGAATTAAGTCTTTGAAACGATCCCATGCTTCGGCCAATGATTCATCTTCTCCTTGCATAAAAGAAGATATTTCCCCCCTAATTTGAATGGTTTTGCTTGGGGGAAAATACTTCATCAAAAATGCATCTACCAAATCATTCCATGTGGTAATGGTATTCATATCAAGAGAGATATACCATTGCTTTGCTCGATCCCTAAGAGAGAGAGGGAACAATTGTCTCCGGATATAATCTTGAGGTACCCGATTTATCTTCACCGTCCCACTTATCTCAAGGAATTGAGATAGATGTAAATTGGGGTCCTCTCTTGCCGAGCCTCCAAATTGATTGTTTTGCACCATCAAGATGAGAGCCGGTTTGAGCTCAAAGTTGTGAGCATCCACGGGCTCCATTCCGGCTCCTCCATAAGGCCTTGGTATTGGACGAAAGTGATCTCTCAATACCCTTTGTTGTGCTCTTCCATCATTTGGAGCATTTTCTTGTGGTGCCATAACATTTGGATTAACATTGTTTCCGTCTTGAGGATCAAATGGAACTCCTCCCCCATCATCTACTACCGGATTATCACCGTTCATCTCTTCTACTACTCTCCTTCTTCTTCTTTCCGCGTTTTGGTGTCTACAAATAGCCTCAATTTCCAACTCCAAAGGATGGAGATCTTGTCTATTTCCTCTTGCTCTAGTGTTCATGCACCAATCTAAAACAAATACCAACAATTAGAAGAGTAGCAAAATAAACCAATAAAAGCAATAACTCAATGTTTTTGTAATTTTCCACAACTAAGAGAAAGCAAGTAAAATCTAGTGCAAAATTTAACCACTTATCACTCCTAGAACTAATAAACGCCCCTCCCCGGCAACGGCGCCATTAACTTGTTCCACTTTTTATCAACACACAAATTTAATTCCCGCAAGCGTACGGTTGTCAAATTATAGTGCGATAAGTAAGAGTATCGATCCACAAGAAGGGGGACTAGCGTAAGAGTAATGCCAAGCGATTTAATCAAGTCTAGAGAATCAATTAAAAATGGTTGCCAATTTAAGAATAAACTTATCTAATTTCTACCAAGTGTCACCAATAAGAAAATTAGAAAGAAAGCCACAACAATTAACACTAGATTAAAGCAAGCAATCGAAGGAAAACGAGCGAAATCAACAATTAAAGAAATAGTCCTAGGGATATGCTTCACCTAAATCTCCATCTATGGTAGCAAATTCAAATCTATAGGGTAATGTGATGATTATGCAAAGTGAATCACTAAACAAGAATTGAAAGTAATTTTCTATCCAATCAATCCCAAGGAAAATCAATATTAACATGTATCTCTACCCTATTAATATGATCAACCCAATAAACACCTTAGATTCCTAAAACTTTCCCACTAATTAGTCCCTTTCTCAAGTGATAATCAAATGGGTCATGTATTAGAGGTCAATTGATGGGTTTTAATTTCTCAATCTTAAACCCAAGCAATAATCATTAGAGCAATCATCATGGCCAATAACAATAAACTCTTAAAACATGATAATTCCAACACATGAATCATAATCAACAACAAATACCAAATAAACAAGAATTTAAACCATAGATTTCAAAATAAGATCCACAAATCCCTAGAACAAGGGTGTTTAGCCAACAACCATCATCATCCAAGCTATTACAAAATTAAAGGGTAAAAACTGAAATAAAAGAAGGGAGAAAGGAAGCTTAGTCTATTTGGGGATGAAATACTATGCCAATCCAAGCTCAAATCATGTTTTCTTGCTTCAAAGTGAGAGAACTTGGGGAAGAAGAAATCAAAAACCTCCAAGTGTGTGTAAATGTGTGTGGGTGAGTTGAAATGGGTGTCTTCTCCCTCTTGAAATCTGAATTGGGGAGTATTTATAGTGTGGGTCTAGGGTAAAAATGAATTATTGCAAAAGAGCCCCTTGAAAATTAGCTTTCTGCAAAAAGTGCTCCGAAATAGCCTGTCTCGACTCGAGACACGGGCCTGACTCGAGTCGAGACGAAAGTCAAACATCTGTCTCGACTCGAGACATCCCTCTCACTCGAGTCGAGACGAAACTCTGCCAAAAGTCGTGGCCTGTTCTGCTTGTCTCGAGCTACGCCAGCCGTCTCGACTCGAGTCACCGAGTTGTCTCGACTCGAGACACCATTCGAGACACCACTCGAGACGCCACTCGAGACGCCAAACCTTGCTCTCGTAAATCCTCATTCGTCTCGACTCGACCAGGCCTGGACGTCTCGACTCGAAACGGCTCCGCATCCGGTCCTTTGATTTTCGATATTCGATATCTTGAGCATCCGACCTCCGATTGACTCGATTCTTTTTGCATTCTGACCCTCTCTTCAGTGTCTTTTTGATTCTTCACTTGGATCTTGGATTCAATGAGAGATGAGCATGGAGTGGGCTCGTTTCTTGGACCATTTACTCAACTCGAACTCGATTTTTGGTGGAAGGCTTGTCTTTTGCATAAAAATATGATCAAAAGCCTACAAAACAAACATAATACCTTCCACAACCTTTAAGCTCACAATTATACTAAATAGGGTGATATTGCTCACAAAATAGATCAAAAATATGCAATTAAACCACCATAAAACCATGCAAAAATCACCCGAATCAAGGCATCAAACAGATCATATTGACAAAGAAGAGCTTTGATCTTCATCTTCCACAATGCATAGTCATTTTTCCCAGTGAACTTCTCAATCTCCATCTTCATAGGACCCATCTTTGATTCGTTTCCCACAGACGATGCCAATTGTTAAAATTGAGCAACAATAATCAGCAAAGTTCAATCAACAAACACTTTGCATGCAATATGAGAAAACCGAAAAAAAAGCTAGAAGAAACACCAAATTTACGTGGTTCGATCGGAAAGATCTACATCCACGGAGCCAGGATAAAAGGATCCACTAAAATGAGAAGGATGAGTACAAGTACAAAGGAGTTTGATCAAGATCAGTGTGATCAAATGATCAATAAACCCTAATTCTGCAGAAAACCACCAACAAGAACCCTAATTGATCGAAGAAGAAAACCACCAAAACTGTGTAATCTATTTTCTCTCTGATATGACAAGTGTATCTTGCTGGAATGAGCTTGCAACCAACCAAGTAACCAACTCTAATAAGAAAACCGACTAAGGAACGAGCTAACTGAAACCGAGCTTAAAAAACAGTTGAGAATGCAACAGCTATTGAAACTTCTTCACTACCGGTTTGCTACAGTAGTGGTTCACCCCAAAAATCCGGTTCATGATTAAGTAAGACCGGTTCAACAAACTTCATAAGATATGGAATAGATCCATAACATAATCTGCATTACTACTTCACAACAACCATGCCCGACTCTGATACCCTGACATCCCCATGCAAAGAAATTAACACTCTCGCCCACAGGATCTCCTTATCATCTAGAAATCTCCACAACCACTTTTCTATAAGTGCCTTATTAAAACTACCCAAATCCCTCACCCTCAAACCCCCCCTAGATTTTGGGAGACCGAATTACACTTAATCCAAGCAATTTTTTTCACCCTGTCCCCACCCTCCCACAAGTAATTACGAAAAATAGAAGATAACTCTCTCAAGGTAGCCAAAGGTAGAATATAAAAGGAAAGGTGGTAAACCGGGATTGCTGATAGAACTGCGTTCAGAAGAGTCACCCTTCCTCCAATAGAAAGTTTTTTATGTTCCCATGATTTCAGTTTGCTTTTCACCTTCTGAGTAAGATGCTCCTATTCTGCTACTCTTTTATAATTTAATCCCACTTTGACTCCAAGATACAAAAAAGGTATTACTCCAACTTCACAGTGTAGAATTTTTGCCATCTCCTCAATTTTTCTCCTATCAATGTTCACCCCCACCAAACTGCACTTGCTGAAATTAACCTTAAGCCCAGATAGAATTTCAAAATTTCTAAGAATATTCTTCATCGCCCAGGCATTTCTCACCTCCCTAGATGTAATAAAAATCGTATCATCGGCGTATTGGAGATGAGAAACTTTGATTTTTCTTACCCCCAATACGGCAGCTGCTAGAAAACCCTCCTCAACTACTTTATTCACTAGGAGACTCAACCCTTCCGCCACAATGAGGTACAAGAAAGGGGATAACGTGTCTCCTTGACGTAAACCCCTCTCCAACTTAAACTCTCCAGACGGGCTGCCATTAACAAGCACATTTGTCGTCACCAAGGACACACATTCAATCATCCACTTTCTCCATTTTGCACATAAATTAAATTGCTTCATCATCATCTCTAGAAAAGACCAATCAACTGAATCGTAGGCTTTAGCTAAGTCAATTTTGAAAAAAATTCGTTCCAGCTTTCTCGACTTAGCCTCCTCCAACGCTTCGTTGAGGACCAGAATTCCATCTTGAATTAGTCGATTACCCACAAAAGCACTTTGATACTCAGAGATAATCCCCCCTAACTCTACTGATTCTTCCTGCTAACACCTTTGCCAAAATCTTATACAAACTCCCAATAAGAGAAATAGGATAAAATTCACTCAACTCTCTTGCGTCTTCCTTCTTTGGTATAAGGACAATATAAGACGGATTAGAGCCCCTTACCAGCCTTCCATTTTGGTGAAATTCCTCCATCATTCGCAAAATATCATCCTTAATGGTATCCCAACTCTCCTTGAAGAACCATCCGGACCAGGACTCTTGGAACTGTCACAGCTCCATATGGCTATTCAAATTTCCTCCTCAGAGAAAGCATCACACAACATTGCATTATCCTCTTCCGACAGTCTCCTTCTCGCCAAATTTTGCAACAGTGCTGGTCTTCTTATGTCCTGCTTTCTGTAGTGATTCTGGAAAAAATCTCTCACCCTATTTTTTACACTTGCCACCTCTTCAACCCAATTATCACCAACCTGGATGCCCACAATCTCATTAAATTTTCTTCTATGATTCACTGCCCTGTGGAAGAAACTTGTATTATCATCACCTTCTTTGACCCATTTAATTCTCGCTTTTTGACCTGTCAAGCTATTCCTCCAATTTAGGTTCTTAAAGAGATCAGCTGACGTCAGTTTCCTCTGCTCAATCTCCCAATCCTCCAACCCAAGCGTGTCATCATCATCTCCAGAAAAGACCAATCAACTGAATCGTAGGCTTTAGCGAAGTCAATTTTGAAAAAAATTCGTTCCTGCTTTCTCGACTTAGCCTCCTCCAACGCTTCGTTGAGGACCAGAATTCCATCTTGAATTAGTCGATTACCCACAAAAGCACTTTGATACTCAGAGATAATCCCCCATAACTCTATTGATTCTTCCTGCTAATAGCTTTGCCAAAATCTTATACAAATTCCCAATAAGAGAAATAGGACGAAATTCACTCAACTCTCTTGCGTCTTCCTTCTTTGGTATAAGGACAATATAAGACGGATTAGAGCCCCTTACAAGCCTTCCGTTTTGGTGAAATTCCTCCATCATTCGCAAAATATCATCCTTAATGGTATCCCAACTCTCCTTGAAGAATTTCATATTAAAACTATCCGGACCAGGACTCTTGGAACTATCACAGCTCCATATGGCTGTTCGAATTTCCTCCTCAGAGAAAGCATCATACAACATTGCATTATCCTCTTCCGACAGTCTCCTTCTCGCCAAATTTTACAACAGTGTTGGTCTTCTTATGTCCTGCTTTCTGTAGTGATTCTGGAAAAAATTTCTCACCCATTGTTTTACACTTGCCACCTCTTCAATCCAATTATCACCAACCTGGATGCCCACAATCTCATTAAATTTTCTTCTATGATTCACTGTCCTGTGGAAGAAACTTGTATTTCATCACCTTCTTTGACCCATTTAATTCTCGCTTTTTGACCTGCCAAGCTATTCCTCCAATTTAGGTTCTTAAAGAGATCAGCTGACGTCAGTTTCCTCTGCTCAATCACCCAATTCTCCAACCCAAGCGTGTCATCATCATCTCCAGAAAAGACCAATCAACTGAATCATAGGCTTTAGCGAAGTCAATTTAAAAAAAAAATCATTCCAGCTTTCTCGACTTAGCCTCCTCCAACGCTTCGTTAAGGACCAGAATTCCATCTTGAATTAGTCGATTACCCACAAAAGCACTTTGATACTCAGAGATAATCCCCCCATAACTCTACTGATTCTTCCTGCTAACACCTTTGCCAAAATCTTATACAAATTCCCAATAAGATAAATAGGACGAAATTCACTCAACTCTCTTGCGTCTTCCTTCTTTGGTATAAGGACAATATAAGATGGATTAGAGCCCCTTACCAGCCTTCCATTTTGGTGAAATTCCTCCATCCTTCGCAAAATATAATCCTTAATGGTATCCCAACTCTCCTTGAAGAATTTCATATTAAAACCATCCGGACCAGGACTCTTGGAACTATCACAGTTCCATATGGTTGTTCGAATTTCCTCCTCAGAGAAAGCATCACACAACATTGCATTATCCTCTTCCGACAGTCTCCTTCTCGCCAAATTTTGCAACAGTGCTGGTCTTCTTATGTCCTGCTTTCTGTAGTGATTCTGGAAAAAATCTCTCACCCCATTTTTTACACTTGCCACCTCTTCAACCCAATTATCACCAACCTGGATGCCTACAATCTCATTAAATTTTCTTCTATGATTCACTACCCTGTGGAAGAAACTTGTATTTTCATCACCTTCTTTGACCCATTTAATTCTCGCTTTTTGAGCTGCCAAGCTATTCCTCCAATTTAGGTTCTTAAAGAGATCAGCTGACGTCAGTTTCCTCTACTCAATCTCTCAATCCTCCAACCCAAGTGTGTCATCATCATCTCCAGAAAAGACCAATCAACTGAATCGTAGGCTTTAGCGAAGTCAATTTTAAAAAAAATTCGTTCCAGCTTTCTCGAATTAGCCTCCTCCAACGCTTCGTTGAGGAGAAGAATTCCATCTTGAATTAGTCGATTACCCACAAAAGCACTTTGATACTCGAGAGATAATCTAGTAATAATAATATACAGACATTAAAATAGACAAATTAAACTTTTGATATAACAAAAATGCAATGATCTGAGAAAGTCTAATAATGGATAGTAAATGCAACTCTTTATATAGATATAGTAAGGCCTTGTTTGGTTTCCTTTATTAGGGGTTTATTGATCTCTAATACTACTTTATTACTAATTTGGTTTGTTATATAGCTTATACTTGCAGCCCGTTATTAAGCATGAGCCCGTTTTAAGAAATACTTATTATATGAGATTATAGATTCTATGGGGCTGCTTGGTAAAGACCTTTTATGATGACGAATGGGAATGAAATCAATTTTAGGTATTTGGTACAAACCTTTGTAAGGTGCTACAATATTTTCATACCCCAAAACTAAGCAATCACCCATTCCTCTCAATTTTCTCTACTATTACTTTCATTCCTTTGTCTTCCAAAAAAAAAAAAACACATAAAAGAATTTTGGCAAACCAAACGAAATCAATGACTATGATAGTGATTCTCATTATTAACCAAACAATACAATTTTAAGGATTATATCCATTCCATTTCTCACTACTATCATTACCATTCATTTTTCCATTCCTTGTAACAAACCAAGCATCCCCTAAGTCTTATCAGGTATTTGTAATACTTATTATTTGTCCAACATGTATTAAATTTAAAAATATCAAAACACCATTCTCTTTTTATTTTTTTTATTTATAAGAAGGACAAATTGGTCTAAAATAAAATTAATACTAGTTATAATACTTCATACCAAACATAATATTGATAGCTAATCATTAATTATTTAATTGAATTTTCTGAAACCAAACAAAATATTGACAAATAGACTGGTATTATAAATATAAGTATTATAATTCAGGTATTATCTAATAAAAACAACCAAACGAGACCTAAGTATACAACGAGCGAACTAGTAAATCAATTTTAGGGTTAAATTAGTTCAAAAATATACTTTGCCTTCATGTGATCATATGCACAAACATCATTTTTCATACTCGAGATTGATTAGAAAATGACTTACTGATATTTTCAGGAGATCGAATTAATTTTTTTAGATGACCTCATCTTGCTACACTAAAATCGGCTACTAATTAAAGTAAAAAATTACTATGACTATTAATGCAACATGTTCAGAATTTATCCGTTGATGAATAGAAAAGTAGTTTTTACTGTATTTTGCTGAAAATACCAAAACATTTTCAAGTGGTTTCTTAGTTTAAATTCAATAATTAAAGCTCGTCTCTGGAATTGGGGACTATTCTATTTCCTGATATTCGTAATTTTTCTTATTTTTAATGATTTTTCATAGTACTTACATACTCAATATATTTATATATATTTATATTACATACTGTCAATAAAATATATTTTCTGATTAAAAAAATATATATATATATATATTTATATATATATATATGTAATGACTGTTAAAAAAAATTATTTGTAACGAAAATCATGAAATTGAGACTTAGTACAAATTAAGCCCATCATGACTTGAACACAAGTGACGCGCAGTTCGCTTGTCATCACTCATCAGACAACCGCCACAAATTATTCATCATCCCAATATTAATTCTTTCACTAAAATACAATTTTATGTACTAATTACCTTCCATTGAATTTATTGTTTTTAATTTTTGAACCTCGCATAGTTAGCATGTATAGCTTGTGTGACATGCATACTGACATATACATGTGATTCTATGCACCTTTTTATTAATTTTGCCATAGTTTATTAAATGACATATAGTATTTGTATACGTTTAAAATCATATTTATTAATTTTGCCATAGTTTATTAAATGACATATAGTATTTGTATACGTTTAAAATCATATTATGTATTAGGTACATTATCCATAGCGGATTCAAAACTTAATGGAAGGGTTAACGATAAAATCAAATAATATAAAAAATTTAATTACATATAATATTTTTTTTATCAGTAAAAATAATTTTATAAAATAAAATTTGGGCACAAGAGATACCCAATTCAATAGTTTTACAACAGAGAATTTGGATAATTAAGTTGCAATGAACTCGAGCCCCCTTAATCCGCCACTATACATCGTGTAATTCAAAAATATTTTTAAATAATATTAATTATTTTTATTGAACAGTTGTAACTATTTATTATTCAGTGAAAAAAACTGCAATTATTCAGTGATATTAATTAACAGCTTTAAAAATACATTATTAACTACACAATACACTTTGTATATATATAAAAATATGCCTTCCGGGCATAGACGGATGGTAAGTGGACAAGGTGACTGGAGCACATACATTCCGGATTCGTGTCTCCCGAAAGTCCTCTCTCTTGAATGACTATCACTCATGCACATCATTCGATTTACAACCAGCCTAACCAAGGCGTCTCTAGTACAGGTGGGGGTATTTCCTCCTTAACAAAAAAATATATATATATATATATATATATATATATATATATATATATATGATGTAATACTATTAGAAAATCCATTAAATTTTTTTTTTTTTTTTTTTTTGACAGAGAAAATCCATTAAATTTGGTATGCTAAAATTGGATAAATTGTCGGGACACTTTAATTATTATACATGCAATAAATATTTACTTCAACAGTTCAACTTTCCCCATGCATCCAAAAACGCCAACAATAAACCACTTTTAAATCTGGATCAATGGTTAGCAGACGAAAATGCAGCTAGTTCGAGTGGTATCCAAAAAAAGACTCAAATAAAAAAGGAAAAAGAAAAAAGGATTAAATTGCGATTCAATTATTCAATCTCTTAAAAACTAGTACTACTGTTTCCCCACAATAATTTTAGAAAATAATTACAATCACGGCCTAACTGTACAAATATGTAAAAGTAAATAAACTTTTAATGCGCCACAGAAATCTAGATATTATTTCTTTCTTCTTTCTTGCAAGTTTAATTTTTATTACAACCAAGTTAGATTCATTATTACTGAATATGTATACAAATGTAATTAAAAGAGGGTCTAATTTTAAAAATCCATTCATAACGACCTAATTTAGATTTCGCTCAATTTTCTCTAATAACGATTTGAACAAAAAAGGGATTTAAAGTAAATTAAATAAGATTAGTGTATACCTTAAGAATTAGACTTTAAAAAAGAAAGTAGATTCTTTCAAAAAAAAAAAAAAAGTAGATTAGACAACATTCGAATAATATAATAATAGGAAATAAAATTTAATATAAAAAAAGAATCATAATGTCGCGGCTATGGCGGCATCTAAGAAGCTGAAAAGGAGGCTAATTGAATGTTAACAGAGGCATTCAACTACTTGGACACTCTCTTCACAACTGCCATCTGCCATCAATTTAGGTTTCCAAACAGCCAATCATATAATAATATTTAAATAATACTAATTAATTATGTCCAGCAAAATATCTTTTTATCAACCACATAACATTTTCGTGGTGTAAAACCACCAACAACTCCCCACATTTCTTTTGAGACCACTCTCGTAAGAACCGTTTTAAAATTTATTAAGTAATAAAAAAATTATGAATGAATGAAGACAAAGATATATATGCACCAATTAATTATTACTTACAACTAATACAAGTTTGATCAAAATTTAACTTATTCACAAAAAAAAAAAAAAAAAGTTTATACAAAAGAAAGTATTTGTAGGATGAATTGCGTATTTTTTTAATATACAACTAATATTTTTTACCATATGACGTGATACTTTTCATCACTTGTATTAATACTTTTTGATTGTCTTCTTCTATGTTTTGACTCAATTATATCATGCAATTAGTGTAATTTTGACCAGACTTTTAACTCATTCAATTTTTTTTTTAAATATATAATGAGAATTATTAGTTAATATAAAGAAAAATATTTATCTGTACAAAAGAAAATATTAAATTGTAGGTTGAAAATGATTAGTACATTTTCAATGTACAATTAATACTTATTTATGATGTAATACATTTCATCACATGAATTAATACTTTTTGATCTTTTTCTTTTCTAAGATTTGGAAAAAGAAACAATTTGGTAAAAATATTTTAATCAAAATTGCACTAAGTTCCATGGTGCAATTAATACACCAAAATATTACTCATTAATAGATAAACAATATTAAATTTCATTTCAGAAGAAAGCGAAAGACAAGAATTTGTTTTCTTTTTAAACCCCTCCATCCTCCTTGTACCATAAGTAGCTCACAAACATTGAGCCAACCACACTACACACTTTCTCTCTCTTGTTCTCTCTCTCTCTCTTCAAAAATGGGGCAATTCGAGGCCCATAACAAAATGCAGCACCGAGGGGCGGTCCGATCAAACAGTTGCGGCGGATTTAGATGGCACACTACTGCGATCTACGAGCGCTTTCCCTTACTTCATGCTCATTGCTTTAGAAGCTGGAAGCCTTATTCGGGCTTTATTGCTCTTAGCTTCTGTCCCCTTGGTCTATTTGGTGTACTTGTTCGTCTCGGAATCATTGGCAATCAAAACTCTGATCTTCATCGCCTTCTCCGGCCTCAAAATTCGCGATATCGAGCTGGTTTCAAGGTCCGTTTTGCCTAAGTTCTACGCAGAAGATGTCCGGGCCGACACGTGGAAAGTGTTCAATTCGTTTGGGAAGAGATACATAGTCACGGCAAATCCGCGGATAATGGTGGAGCATTTTGTGAAGAATTATTTGGGTGCGGATAAGGTTTTAGGGACGGAATTAGAGGTGACGAGATCGGGCCGGGCCACGGGGTTTGTGAAGAAACCAGGTGTTCTTGTTGGGGACCATAAGAAGATGGCGATTGTTAAAGAATTTGGTGCTCATGTGCCTCATTTGGGCCTCGGAGATAGACAGACTGATCATGACTTTATGTCCATATGCAAGGTAATTAATACTCCATCAAAATGCCTCTCCTTTTTTTTTTTTTTTTTTATTTGGCAAAAAAACTTTTTATTAGAACAAAGAGATATGAGGAATATCCCAAATTACAAAGAATTATACAGCCCCTATAATAGGAGCATAGCACATTAACATAAGCAATACACATTAAATCAATAGTTTTGGATGATAAAGCCAATCACTAATAGAAGCATTACTAAAAATAAATTCTTTTATTAAGCACCAACTCCAAAGTCTGTTTTTAACCTCTTCAAAAATTGATTTGGAAGAGCTCACCAAATCTTTGAAAATGAAATTATTACTAGCTTTCCACAAACGCCAAACCACACACTCCCAAATACATATGACAAACTTTTTGCCCTTTGATGTATTATCGATATTTAGTTAGGTTGGGTGGAATTTTTTTGTAAATGCCTTTTTTTAAGTGCATGCAATATATATTCTCACAAAATCATAGCTATCATATGACCCATGCATATTTCATGTTAGTAGGTGAGACCGTAATTATATTCGCTGTTAAAGCGGATTCAGGCACGTATAATATATATATATATATATATATAAATTATATTTTTTTAAATTGTTATTTGTCTTAACGGTGATCCTTTGTTTTCACATATAAATAATAAATAATTGTTAAGGCTAAGGGATCCTGGGTTCGAAACTCTGCAGCATTTTTTTTAATTACCCCAACACGAAATTATGTTCCTAAACATTTTTTTTTATTAATTTTATTTAATACGAAAAATAATCCGTCGTTGTTCAAAAGCTTTTTTTTTTCTTTAACTCCAACACCAAATGTTCCTAAACCATTTTTATTCTTTCTTTATTAATTTTAATTAATAGGAAAAATGATCAGTAGCTGTTCAAGCTTTTTTCTTCTTCCTTCATTGCTTTATTTTTTTTCTTCTTCATTTGTTTGTCTTTAATTTCTTCTTTCTTTCTTTATTATATTATACCCCCAACATTTTTCCTTCTTTCTTCAAGTTCAAGGTTATTTTTTTCAAAATAATTAATAAGTAGTAGTTTAAATATTTTAATTTTATTAATTGTTCAATTGTTGGGTTAATATAATAATGAATTTGATATGATATTTTAATTATAAAATATATTTATGTTATTCTTGTGACACTTATGTTAAATTAATTTAATTAAGACATATAATTATTACATGTAGGTCTTTCGTTTATATGCTATTCTTTTATTGAAAATAATGTAATTTTAAATTTGTCTGTTATGTCATTTTTTATTAAGTTGGCATATATGGAGTTGTATGACTTTTTAAATATTAAATAATATTTTGTCAATTATCTTTTGTCCTCTCATATTTAAAGTTTTGGAGCTGCCATTGTTTAGCACTGTGTTTAATTATTGGTATCATTTCTTATGCATAACACATATATAATACTTCCTCGTTTCTATAAAATCTTTCACACTTTTATTTTTTGTCCATTCTATTATAACTTTCACACCCTTAAAATTAAAAACCCTTTATGAATTTCACTCTCACAATTTCCACTAATTTACACAAAATATCATTACTTTTTGACTTGCACGTACACACAACCCAATAATTTTTTTTTTTTTTTTTTTACTTTATACATAAAAGTTTACAAAACTACCCTTCAAAACTCCAATTATTCTCTTTTTTTCTTAAAGTGTGTGCACTCGCTGCTATAAATTTTTTTATGGGAAAGAGTGAGTAGGTTTTAGTAGACATCAAGATTATATGTATGATGTATGTATGTTTTATAACGGGATTGATCATTTATTTCAAAACTATGTATGTCATCTCATGTTTTATAACGTGATTGATCATTCATTTCTCATCTCATGTTTTAATTGTTTGAACAGTCGACACGTGTATTTCAAAATACCCTTTTATTTACTCAATGCTAGAACATTTATAGAATGATGTAAAATGATTATTTGACTCTTAAAAATAGAAAATCTCTTCGAAACACTTATATATATTTATAGATAACAAGTACTGCACTAAATATTTATCACGTGATGAGATGAATTACCTGATCAAGAAAGTTTTAAATTAACTACCTGTAAATTATGAGGCTATAATTACAGGCCTCCTGCCAACGGTTTGTAGTTTGTACAACTTGTAATTTTATTCATGCCATATTCAATAGCTGACGCGCTGCTTTTATTAATAATTAGTTAGCTTTCTTATTTACTTCTCTCCAGCTATTTCTCAACCCCTTGGTCCAAATAAACTAACTTTTTCCTCCCCTTTCAAAACAAGTAAATATCTCACTCACATACACACACTCTGGATGTTAATGTACAGCTGGACAAATCCGTAGAACATGCATATAGTTAATTTATTCAAGATCCAACATTAATGATAGCTACGAATTACCATATATCTCCTTAAAAAAAAAAAAAAGAATTACCATATATTAATAGGTAAAATATATCGTGAAACTTGTTTGCATTTTATGTATATTTTTTAATAATATTAATTATTTTATTAGATAATATTAATTTTATAATAATACTTGTATAAGAAAATAGCTAATGCTATCATTTTGAGTTCCACAGTAATTTTTTCACTTACTCATATTAATAAGTGCATGGAGTTTGAATTAAGGATCGGTTTTTTCATATTCTTGTAAATACTACAGCTACTTGTTTAAATATTTGTTGTGAGAAAATATGAAATTAATTTGTTGATTCTGTTACAGGAAGGTTACATGGTGCCAAGAACAAGAAGTGAAGCAGTCCCCAGAAACAAGCTTCTTGCTCCAATCATATTCCACGAGGGTCGTTTAGTCCAAAGACCCACCCCCCTTGTTGCCCTAGTCACATTCTTATGGATGCCAATCGGCATTATTTTGTCAATAATTAGAGTGTATCTCAACATTCCTTTCCCTGAAAGAATTGTACGTTACAATTACATGATGCTCGGAATCAAACTAATCGTCAAAGGCACTCCGCCGCCGCCGCCGCGCCCGGGCCACGGCGGCGTGCTCTTCGTCTGCAATCACCGCACCGTCCTCGACCCCGTCGTCACCGCCGTCGCACTCGGCCGGAAAATAAGCTGCGTCACTTACAGCATTAGCAAGTTCTCCGAACTAATCTCTCCGATCAAAGCCGTCGCGCTGTCGAGAGAGCGCGAAAAAGACGCGGCGAACATTAAACGCTTGCTTGAAGAGGGCGATTTGGTAATTTGCCCGGAGGGGACCACTTGCAGGGAGCCGTTTTTGTTGAGGTTCAGCGCGCTTTTTGCGGAATTAAGCGATAGAATCGTGCCTGTAGCGATTAACACTAAACAAAACGTGTTTTACGGAACTACGGCGCGTGGGTATAAGGTATTGGATCCGTATTTCGTGTTTATGAACCCGCGACCCACTTACGAAATCACGTTTTTAGACCAATTGCCGATGGAGTTAATGGTTAAAGGTGGAAAGTCGTCATTTGAAGTAGCGAATTATATACAGAGGGTGCTGGGAGGAACGTTGGGATATGAGTGCACCAATTTAACGAGGAAGGATAAGTATGTGATGATGGCTGGGACCGATGGGCGTGTTCAATCAAAGAAGGAGAAGGATTTTGAAGAAAAGAAGTGAATTTGGAACAATGGTTTTCTTTAATTTTCTTTTTTATTATAATATTTGTTTTCCAAATTAAGGGGAATGGGAAAATTATAAAATGAAGAATTATATTAGGGCCAAATTAAATTTGTGGGTTGTGATGATGATCATGGTTGCCAAATAACACTCAATATGTATATTGTTCTTCCCTCACTAAAATTAATAGTGTTTTGATTGTGAAATAATACTCATGTGATCATATTTTGCATTAATTAATTTTCAGAATTTTGGTTTGTTTGTTTGATTTTGGTGACTCTTGTCAACCATCATAACATGTTGTTTTTGATTTTGTAATTATCATTGTTAAATCTTAAATGTAGAATTTGAATTAAGGTCTATGTACGTAGAATCTGAATTTTGATGACTTTTGTCAACCATAATATATTACTTGTTTAATTTTGGTGACTCGTGTCAACGATAACATGTTGTTTGAATTTGTGATTATTATAGTTAACTGAAATGTAAAACCTGAATTAAGTTCTATGTATAAACAAGACTTTACTTTATGCATATATGCATATTTAACATTTAACATATATATAATATAAGGTTGTACAACATAATCTTTTTAACCTCGAATTTTTAAAACATTATAGCTATTTTTTTTTTTTTTTTTTACAGAAAATGATCGGAGACATTTTTTATCGGTAAATGTTAGTTTGCTAGTTGTTAGTAATTAGATCACCAAGCACCCAAACATACCAAGAATTTCTCCAAGCCACTTTATAATTTTATAATTCGTTCCCAAAGAAAATCGAACCCGGGTCTCCTACTAAAGTGAAGAACCCGGTGACAAGTGGAAATATATAGACAATTAATGTCAAATTAAAACCTGCTTATAGATTCTAGCCGAACTATATATTTGAACTTGAAAAAAGAATTAGAAAATATTGTGAAATAATTCAAATGGTAAAATCATTATTAATTTATTATCAATGAGTTGAAGTTATAATCAAGTTAACCTAGTACTCTTATCATTTGAACTATTCAACTTATTTTTTTAAAAGAAAAAACTCAGAAAAAGAATTATTCTCCCAAATGACTACTTATGATCACATTAGTTTAAATAGTAATATTCTCACACTCAACTATTCCATTTTATAAAAAAGAAAATAACTCAGAAAAAAGAATCAAAACAGTTGTGCTACACACCAATTTATTCATTTCTATAGAGAGTATAATCAATAATGAAGTTGCCAAAACTTGCAGTTGCAAATAGACAAATCTGAGGTATAATTAATTTTGTGAGGTCCAATGTTAGGTTTGAACTAATATAGAGCATGTGCCCATTTTCCATTTCCAGAGTGGTTGGACATTCATTGTTCGATTTGGTTGATTTAAACTATGTTTTTTTTCGTACAAAAATCCACAATTTAGTGTTTTAAAACACCTCAACTTTTTACCAAAACTAAGTAATATTAGAAGTATATTTTTTTAAGTCCTGTAACTTTTATCTATACGCAAATCATTCCAAATAATTTAAAAAATTATTTTAGTCCCTTAATTTTGCACATTGCTTAATTTATGACAATTATTTATCAAATAAATTTGCCTGAAAATGAAAATTACAGGTTAAAAAATGAGCCCAAAATTAAACTTTCTAACTATTTTGGAATAATTGCGAAAAGAGGTAAAACCCAAATATGTTTTACTCGTAATATAAACAACATTCCCTCAACAAATTGTGGATTTGATTTGAATTGGTCATTGTAGTGAATAAACTGAAGATATTAGGAAAATTATATTTTAAAACAAACGTGACTTAGACTCGTACATTTAATCTTATCAACGTGATTAAATTAACTGTGCAGAATCTCTAATGAGGTCAGTAGGGATCAAATTAGCAATAATAATGAACCAAAATACCTAGAGAGAACCGAACATTGAGATATATATTATTGTAATTATTCATCTAATACTACCCCCTATGTAATTATTAGACTAGAGTTTGGCATTCTCTTTTAATAATATAATAGAGTTCCCTCTTTTCATATACATGTCATCTGTATTTTTTAATTGAGTTGTTTGCATAAATATGATCAAGTTATCAACAGTAATTCTACAATATTTTAAAAAAAATATTACTCCCCGTCCCATACTTGCGGTGACATTTACCAAAAAGTTTTAGCATGTACTCATTGCATCATTTTCTTAAATAATAAAAAATAACTTTTTCACTTTTATCTATCCCCCAAACAATATAATATTATACCATATGACATTACTTTTTCCATATTAACTCAATTTAATACTACTCTCTCATATTCATAATATATGTAATTTTGACTTTTCGTATTATTTGCAATTTAAATGTCGTTTTGCACTTTTCAATGTGAGTTAATTATAATTTTTCCCAATTTATCCTTGGTTTTTTAAAAAATTACATTGATAATATATAATAATCTTTAAAGTCATGTGAAAATTTTCAAAGCTATTAATTAAGGGTATAGAAGGAAGTAAATAATTTTCTTAAAATATGTGCATGAGCTTGGGATGATATATATTTTTGAATAGGAGGGAGTATTAAACAACTCTCTTATTAAAGTTGAAAAGACTACTCTAACCCCATAAAAAATAACTTATATTATTAAATAACTCTACATTAAAATTTGTGTCAAACAATAAATGTCTTTAACGAGTATGAGACGAAGGGAGTACTAATTTTTCTTATTATCAAAATAAAAAATTTATGGGTCTGATGAGTGTAATCCATTGGTTTGAGTTTAAAAGAAAAAAATTTAAAGGTTAACCCAATGGGCTTCAGGTTCTATCTAAGGTAATGGTCATTGGGCCACAATTAACATTTGTAAAACCAAATTGTAACTCAATCCAATATATTTCCTCTATAAATTTTATCATTAGTCTTATAATCAACTGGTATTATTCATTTATTTTATCTGTTATTCACTACTATTTGAAAAACTAAAACACCCTCCCAAAGAAAAAAATTGCCTCAGGAAAAAGAAAAATAAGGTTAAATAACTTCTCATGACTGTAGTTATTCGCTTGCTAAATCTTCTCCTAAAATTCTCCTAGTTTGTAGAAGATTTTTGGGAATATAAAAAATATTTTCTTAAATAAAAAATCACAAATGCGTTTAGTTAACTTAAGCAATGCCTAAACAGTCAACACAACATTATTAGTCCAGAAAAGTACAAATCGTTACGAAAAATCCAATCTAGTAACTCAGTTCCCCTAAAAAAGCCGTCAATGGGCGACCAACCCCGCCGCCGCCGGTGAGCGCGTGAAGATCAACGTTGGAGGTAAGCTATTCGAAACAACTGTAACTACTCTGCGATCCGGTGGGCCGGATTCCCTCTTATCCGCCCTCTCGAACCGTCCGGCTCACGATTCGGTCTTCATCGACCGAGACCCTGAAATCTTCTCCATCCTCCTCTCGCTACTCCGGTCCAATCGCCTTCCCTCGACCGCCAAACGCTTCTCCAATCAGGAACTCATCGAAGAGGCGCTCTACTTCGGAATCGAGTCCCAGCTCAAGTCCGCACTCGCCCCCATTCGACTCAGTGGTATAGACGCCTCTCTGTTCACCACCGTGAAACCCTCATCTGACGGCGTCGTATCGGACTTCGACGCCATTGAATCAGATGGATCCTTATGGGTGGCCCACGGTGGCCAAATTACGGTCTACGATTGGAATCTCAGCCACACAGCAACGGTGCGAACCCACTTGGATTACATCAATTCGGTGAAAAGCATTCGACCCGAGATTGCTGCCGTCGGATCCTTACAGGGATCAGGGTTGCATTTCTATAATATGACTAATGGTCGACGGGTCCAGTCTGTTGATTGGGTCGACCCCTCCGATGTTAGGATATACAAGGCCCGAGTCCACGCGATTGCCGACTCGGTTGATTCAGTATTCGCATCATACGATTGCCAACACGGAGAGAATTGCGTGTTGATGATCGATAAGTCGACGATGAACATTTCGTCGGAGATTGGGAGAATGCCGGGAAATTCTTCAAAGTACATGGTTCCGACAAAGCTGAGTTATGTTCCCGATTTGGGGGTTTTGGTAGGGAGTTCTGTGACGTCAGGTGCATTCGGATATTCGGGTTATATCAGGTTGTGGGATCCAAGAAGTGGAAATGTGGTTTGGGAAACGAACGAGCCGGGTTCAGGTCGAAGCAGCCGGTATGGAGACTCGTTTGCGGATGTGGATGTTGATTTGGATGAGCTATCATTGTTCAAGATTTGTTCGAAATCAGGAGATTTAGCTATGGCGGATTTGAGGAAACTGAGTGACGATCCATGGCTCTATCTTAAAGAGAGGAATCCAAGTATGAGGAACGTGGGAGGCAATGGCGGTGGCAATTTTTCGATACATTGTTATCGAGAGCAAGTGTTCGTAGGGAGAGAGGGCGACTTGGAGGTCTGGTCGAGAGTAGAGGAACGCGAAAACGAGAGGATTGTGAGTGAAGATATGTTCAGGAGGAATTATGTGTATAAAGTTGAGGATTCACAACGAGGGGTAATCAAGAAAATAGAGGGCGGTGGTGATAGGCTATTTGTTACTAGAGAAGATGTTGAAGGGATTGAGATTTGGCAAAGTACTTACAACTCTGGTCTTGTCTCTGTTTTATGACCACCATGATTTTCTCCTGATCACCGTCCGATGTAACATGTAATAAGATCTTTGGTTTCTTTCTTGATTGTAAGTTGAATGTTGAGTTACTTGAAGTTATGTAGTTTAATTTTGGGAATGATAGCTCACTGTACAAAATTGCAATTGCATGTTTATCTATAAAGAAACGTGTTTTCTTGATCATATATAGTTTTGAAAAAAATCTTCCAGGTATAAGAGCGCGGAATGATTGATCACGGGGACTCTTTACGTGCAAGTGCTTGTAAGTTTTTTTTTTTTATTATTGTTGGTAAGAGGAGATACACAAAAATGCAAACTTTCCCACCCCTATGATAGGCCTTGGTCAGGCGGGTTGGGGTTGTAAATCGAGGGATGTGCACGAGTGACAGTCCTGCAAATGAGAGGACCAACGAGATACAAATCCAAACAATCCCTTGCAATATTTCAGCAAAGAACTGTGACTACACGCAGTCGAATCCACATTGAAGAGTTTCCACCCCAATCACCTTAACACTTAACATCTGCCTATGTCCCTGTGCCAAAGTGCTTGTAAGTTTTGAATATGCTTGGTAGTGCTTTGCCTATCTTTGGATAACATATGCCGTTTTGTTGTAAAGCAAAAAAGGTGTCTCCTCACTTTTGGGTCCAGTATTTGAAAAAGAAAATTCGTTTCTTGATTCATGAAAAGTAATAAATATATTATTGATACAGAGCTTCAGCAAATTTGAAATGAATATCAGATTTCCTCCTCCCCTTCTTCCCATCGTGTAGCCATTAATTATATATTTTTCATCGATTAGTAGTCAAGGCCAACCCACGGTCAACTCTATGTATAGTTTGTAGTTATAGTCTGAACTGGGAGACTGAATAATATAGGATCTGGTGCGAACATAAGAACACTAAAAAATCATAGCAAAATATGTCTCTGATGCTGTTTCAAGAACGCCTACATCATTGTTTCACAGGCTAAAAGTGATGGAGGTAATATTAGTGTTAAATTAAAGTGGTCTTTACTTTTTTAGCTTTAAATCTATTCTGCCCATGTAAATACACAACATCGTTTCTGATTCCCATGTTTCTTGATTTTAATATTAATCTTTGGTTCGGCTTGGAGAAGTTTCTGTCTTACGGTTTCCTTGCCATTTTTCAGCTGTCATTTCTCTGCAGATAGTAAGATGGCTTCAACACAGAGGAGAAATTCCAGAAATTCTGGTAAAATATTGAACTTTTGAGAAGAATCTGTTTGTATATATGTTTGTTCTCACAAGACGACAGGTGTTCAGATGATCATTTGCAAATCTAGTTTGTTAGTTTTTTTTTTTTTTTAAAAGTCAAAGAAAATTCTTTGAATATGAGTACAAGGGATGCTAACATGAATACAATGAGATAAAAAGGAAGATCTAAATAAAAGCATTGAGACAGACCCATGAATCACCTAACTAAGAACTAATATTAAAATTTAGTTGAGAGAGATCTCTTTGTAGGAAATCCAGTGTCAAATTCAAGAAAAGTTGCATCATTAAAAACTACATCATTCCTTAAATTCCAAATGGACCAAATATCGTAATTGCTACTTTTTTCCTTTTCCTTCTTCCCAAGCATTCACAAAAGTGAAGAAAGTTAATCACGGGATTATCATGAAGAACCGAATCAAGAAAGCTGAATTCCAAGTGAAAAATAAGTGACCTGAGCTTTCTTCTTCAGCACCGCAGAACTTGCAGGTAGCTTCACTTGGAAGAATGGTCACACCTGGTCGCCTCATATTTTCAACCATAGCAAGTCGGCCCTTGAGCAGCTTCCAGGAGGTGATGATCGTTTTCCGTGGAGCCCATCCTTTCCAAAGTTTCCTGAAAACCATGTTCTCCTTCTCCGAGTTGGGCAAATTCTCCAGCTTCTTGTTCATGAGAATGTCGTAGGAAGCTGATGTGCTGTAAACTCCATTTCTAGTTTGTTTGGATACGAAATTTGAATGCCAATTTCATGACAAATGAAATGCACAAATTTTAGGCGACTAATAGTAGTTACGAAATTTACCAACATAGGAGATTACTAAATTAGGACTTCTAAAATAATGTTAAAAATATACAAATTTTGAGAGATTAATTAGGTACGTAGTCAACCATTCTATTTACCAAAATTAGTATATCACTATATTAGAATAATGTTACAATAAATAAAAAAATTTGTGTACTTTAGACAAATATGACATTATATACTAGTCCTCAGTTTTTCTTGATTAGCACTTACTTTTTTATTCTTACGCAGAAGTTTTATATTTTTCGTTGTTTAATAAGTACAGATTCTTTTGCAGGCAATGCAGAGGAAGGATTCTCTTGCAGAGTTTACTGTAAGAAATAATCTCTTTTGATGGGCTCTATGTTTCATAACTTTGCCCTTGTATTTTTTAGATTATGAACTAAGCCCTTTTCCATTTTCTTGCAGCGGTGAAATGGGCTAACTTTTTGGTGACATTCGCATTCTTTTCGATGCAAACTTATTTAACAGATGTTTGGAAACTAAGCTTCACTCATGCTGCTGCTATTTTGAATATTTGGGGCGGGATTTCTAAGATTTTGCCTGTTTTCTTTCTCTTCCTTGCTGATGCTCTGATGGGACGTTTCAAGATTATTGTTATTTCTAGCATAGCCTGCAGTGTGGTGAGTTGATTCATCAAAATAATTATATGCCATGTTTTCAAGATCTGAGGTTTGAATATAATTATATGCATGCAACTGATCACTGATGGTTTTCAAATTCAATTGTTAATTTAATTTTATTACAGGGCATTGTGCTCGTTACTATGTCAACTCCTCCTGTTCTTGCCAGTTCAACAGGCACCTGCAAAGAATATGAGGCACGATGTATCGGTCACACTCAAAAAGGTTTGTTCTACTCAGGCATGGCATTGCTGGCGCTGGGAATAGGTGGCCATCGTGCTTCTTTAGAGCCTTTCTTAGCGGAACAGCATGATGGAGTTCGTATTTACTATCAATTATCATGGCCTTGCTACATCCTAAGAATAGTGACTTCTGTTTCTCTGCCTTTTGTACCACTAGTTTTATTTTTTGTGTTTCCCTACATAAAGCAGTGGTTTCTCCTCTTCGGAGTTCCAGGAATTTGCGTGGTCTCTGCCACCCTTATTTTTTTGTCTGGTTGGTTTTCGTCGAAGTATACGTATAATTATTCCAAACCCCAGGGGAGCCCACTAAGTGATGTGTTCAGGGTGTTTGTGGCTGCTGCTCTTAAGATTTCCCAACCTTTTCAACCTGATACCAACCAGCTTTACAAGAATGATGATGAGGGCGACAATTCATTTCCCCCTCATCGTTTTCCCCGGTATATACTAATATAAAATTGCTTTTGGGCTGCTGATATGTTTAACATATGAATGAATGTTGGTTGTGTTTCAGGTGGTTGGAGAAGGCTGCCATCATATTGCCAGAAGATGAATTGAGAAACACAAGATCTTGGACACTCTGCTCCGTACAACAAGTTGAATGCGCCAAATTTGTTGTCCGCGTCCTCCCCGTCGGAGCCACCTTCATCATTTGTACGATCGTGTCCTCTGTAGGTAACACTTTCTTTGTGGAACAGGGAAGTCATATGAATCGCAATTTAGGAAAATGGAAAGTTCCTTCTCAGCTACTTCTAGCAATATTCTTCTTGGGGAAGCAACATTTTGGGCACCTGGCAGTTCGCCTTCTACGGAAATTCAGACCAGTTCAGGGGATCGCGGTGGCAATGATGTTCTCAGTCCTATGCTGTGTAACTGCTTCTGGAATAGAGATAGAGAGACTGAAAGCTGCTAGACAACATGGGTTAGTTAACGAGCCTGATAAAGTCGTACCCATGACTGCGTATTGGCTATTTTTCCCGTTTGTTTTACTGGCGGGGCTGGACTCGTTCCTTGGGAAAAGCGTTGAAGCGTTCTATAAAATGGAGTCTCCAAAGGTTATGGGAGAATATTGCAAGAATTTTGCGGATGCAGTGTCTGGTCTGGGACTGATGTACAGCGTGCTGTCAGTTTATGTTGTTGAAAAATGAGTGAAATAGGAGGCAGACAAAGCTGGTTTCAGGACAGCTTGAACAAGAGCCGTTTGGATCTCTACTATTGGACGTTGGCTGCTTTGGGTGCCTTAAACCTACTCATATTCATCCCTCTCGCTTCTCTCTACAAGGACCCTACCCCTACCCCCACCCCCGCCCCCTTGGAGATTAATACTGCATCATCATGATTCCACAACTTCTTCTACTGACCATTATTTACAAATTTTATGTTATTCTACTCACCAAATGTGTGCCAAAACCTAACGACTACAAACTAAACCAACAAGGGTGGGTCTTTTACAATCTTGCCAAGAAAAAAAAAAATGTAGTTAGTGACGTCATTTACTTATTTTGAGGTCAAAGTACAGTGAAAATTATGCTATAATAGTATGTGAATATATTCATCTGTAGCTCCCAGATATTAATGTCGTTCTGGCTTTGATCGCGGTCTTCACTCGGGAGTTTGCAAATTCACTACGACGGTACCCACATATATAAATCATTTTTCTTTTTCATTTTAGAGTGTTTGTGATCGCTACAAAGTGATTTATAGATCATTATATATTTCAAAATTGCAATCCACCAACTTCTAATAACTTAAAAGTGATTTTATTTGATTTGATGGTCAAAAGCAATGGTTTCCAAATATTATTGAAGGGAAAATGTTTTTTTTTTTTTCCTTTTTAAGCGTCAAATTGACTTATCATTTCAGTACTATTAAATTTCATTAATTGAAACTAATTTTGTAACTTTTATTTTTTTGACATATTGGTTCAATGACTGTATATGTATATGAGATGAAATACCTGATTGACCAATTAAATTCTACCACATAGAAGAATCAAACTCTATCACGTCAATGTTAACTGGGTATGTCACCAGCTTCTATAGTCGATTAGTAAAATATCAAAAACTAAATGTTAACATACTATTTTCATCGTGAAAATCGACCAGACTGAAATTGATATAGAATAACTTACAGACTAATAAATATATTTTTTCTATTACAGAACTATGGTATCTTCAGTTTAAACGAAAAAAGTTATAACTGTCCAATATGAATATACAAGATAGGCCCCCACATATTACGCGGAATATTCGTTGAATTCAACTTTACAATATAATATATATATATATATATATATATATATATATATATATAATTTTGTGTGATTATAATATTTAATTTAAATAATGATAATTAAAATCATAAATAACATATTTATTTATACATTAATTTTAAATTAATTTATTATTTTTATATCATAATCCATGCTAGATATATATTAGAATTATTATATGTATGTGAAAATTTATCATACGATTTGTTTTAAGTTTATACTATAATTAATAAAAAAATAATAATAGAAAAAATCTTATATAACTGATGTATAAATATTAATTACACACTAACTCATCATAATTACTAATATATACCAAACTTTTTATATACTTGGCATCTAAACACATACATAATTTATTTTCTCATTTAATGACATATAATCAACACTCACAAAAAATTGACACATAAACATTATAAATACCCTATTAATATATATGAGAGATTCACAATATTGGAGTTTTTAAAATATTTATAAGATAAAATATAATTTGATACGGTCATAAAAAAAATTAATACATTTTTATAGGTTAAAGTTAAATAGATTAGTTTATCAAAATATATAAATATTTATAAATTTGGCTTAGTGGTAGACATCTTAAAACCAAAAAAAAAAGTTTAGGGTTCAATTCTTATTAATGTTACCACATTTTACAAACTTAATAATATAAAAATGCCACATATATAAAAAAATAAAATTGCCAACATAAAATGACATATAACAATAATAAAAAATGACACATTTGACACAATGAAAATATAAAAAATTAACACATATAGCTCTCGTCTAAAACAAGACGAAAAATTTTTCAACTCTTTCAGCTCTCGTCTACAAACAAGATAAAAACTGTTAATAAATCAAGACGGAAGAAGATAAAATGAAAATTACAGTAACTATTAAAAATAAAAGATTTTTCAATGTAGGATAAAGACAAGTGCACTCTTTAACCTTAAGCCAGATCTCCTGTACAAACAAGATGTGGAAATTTTTTAAATTTACTGTTGGAATAAATATTGAGCCGTAAATTGAGCAAAATTACAGTAACTATTAACTAAAAAACAAAATGGATTTTTAATTCATTTATATCACAATTTTAAATAATATATAGGTATAAAATTATATTACAATTTGATGTAAAAAAATAAAATGGGAAAATTTGATGATTAAAAATAAAATTTTAAAATATACAGAAAATTATTACACTAGTTAGGTGAATATGTTTATTTTAAATATAAATTTTATTTTACGCTAAATTAATTAATTTATATATATTATATAATATATTATCTTAATTTAATTTGGTTTAAAAATTGTTATATAAAGGTGAGGTGACATTAAAAATAAGTATTATATAGTGCATGTGACTCACGAACATAGTTTAGCAACCAGAAAAGTAAGGCATTATTTTTTATATTCCTTGTTACTTTTATAAAGTTGAGTCAGTACTCTATCATTACTTAAATAATTAACGACATGTGTTTATGTCAAATATAGTAGTTAACTGAACGCAAAGTGAAATGGGATAAAGATGTGAAAATTTTAAAATAGCAACCCTCGTGCAAAGACTGAGAATGTTTCCCATTTTTTATTCTTTCCTGTCCTCGTAGCTTAACTAAAATAAGGTACAAGTTCAAAGAAGTAACTTTTTCAAATATAGAAACCCTAAAATTGAGGAAGGAATCGGACTTGAACATACTCTTTTCTTTTCTTTTTCACGGAAAGAATAGTAGAATACGCGCACCCTTTTCTGTTTTTTTGTAAGAGTTCAATACTAATTGTGATGCAGTGAGGAGTTTAATTTGATGCAGCAATGGAATTCCGCCTCAGAATCCTTGGTAAACGGAAATTAACAATTTTGAGCTTGTTTAATGATGTGTAATTATTTCCTTTTCTTTTTAAAAAAAAGAGTGTAATTAATATGTGATGGTTGCAGCATTGCGGTGCGTGGACGTGTTGTGGGGATACGTATTATTTTCGTTGCAAGATTATTTAACAGACGTTTGGGAATTAAGCTTTACAAGTGCTGCTACACGTTTGAATATATGGGGAGGACTGAAAAGGATATTGCCCATTCTTTGTGTCTTCCTTGCTGACTCCATTCTCGGAAATTTCATGGTGCTCTTAATTTCAAGCGTAGCCTACACCGTGGTCAGTTCATTTATATGTATTTTGTAATCAACTTAATTTGCATGTTACATTTTTTCTTAAAAATAATTTCCTTAAAACAAATTATGCCTCTCACTCTCAATGCTAGTGATAGTGAATCGATGAGCATTTTCTCATATCATTTTATATACAAGTTATAAGTGACTTAACCAAGGAGGCTTAGCCCACTTGGTCATCGGACTCCTCACTTAAGTGGGAGACCTGAGTTCGATTCCCTTTGAGAACGAATTGGAGTGGGAGGTACAAGGAGGCTTGGAGAATTTGGAATTCTAAAAAGACTTGGCGTACTAATTTCTAACCACTAACAACTAACATTTACCGATAAAAAAAAAAAAAAAAAACTCTTCAATCGTGAAGCATATCTTTCAATAATTTTGGGCGAATAATATAACCGAATGAAAGCTGTATTGAGGAGCATATTTTCCATTAATTATTATGATTCGAAAACTGGGTAGCACTAAAATTATAAGATCCAAGGCTAAATCTTGAATTTGTTACAAATTGAACAAGTAAATGGTGCAGGGCATGGTATTTCTTACCCTATCACTGCCGCCAGCTCTTGGGATATTTACGAGCACGTGCATAGAGTACAACAAAGAGTGCATCGACCGTACGCAAAACAATTTGTTTGTGACAGGCATGGCATTGTTAGGTTTGGGCTTAGCAGGCCAAGACGCGTCCTTGGATTCTTTCATTGAGGAACAGCATGAAGCACCTCAATCGTGGTGGAGAAAATACAAGTGGACGGAATTAGTTGTTCCTCTTTCGATATTTGCAGTTCCAGCAGCAATTGTGTTCTTTCTGTTTCCGTACATACCCGAATGGTTCCTCCTCTTTGGAATTTGCACTCTGTGTATGGCCGCTGCTGCCCTTGTGTTTTTGAGCGCCTCCAATACGTATTGTATGGAGCAACCGCAGGGGAGCATACTAACGGTTGTGTGCAGAGTGTTTGTTGCTCTTGCTTACAAGATTTCTCAACCCTTACCAACTCAACCTCACCAGCTTTTCAATGAAGACACTCACCTTTTTGATCAAGATACCAAGCCATTTCACCCTAGTCGTTTTCTCAGGTACACCCTAGCTCTGCTCTGTCCCTTAGCTAGATTTATGCATATGTAATTAATAATTAATTAAATCTCAGGTTCATGGAGAAAGCTGCGATTATATTGCCCGACGTAAGTGTAGAAGATCAAAAGAAGAATAGGTGGAAGTTGTGTTCCATGGCAGAAGTGGAATGTGCCAAAATTGTCCTTCGCATGCTCCCAATTTGGACAACCTTCATAATATTTGCAACCGTGTCCTCAATCGGCGACACTTACTTTATAGAACAAGCAATCCACATGAAACGCAACATTGGGAAATGGAAAGTTCCTTTGCAGGTGTTTCTACTTATATACTCATTCGGAAAAACAATGTCTGATTGGCTGGCAAAATGCCTCTTAAAGTCATCAGATGTATGCTCTGGCCCAAAAGGGATCGGCATGGCTAGTACATTCTCAATCCTATGTTGTATAAGTGCGGCCCTAGTGGAGAAAATGAGGTTGAATGTGGTTAAAAGCAAACATTTGGTTTTAAATGCAGATGATGATCCCATTCCTATGAGTGCATATTGGCTACTTATCCAGATGTTCCTACTCTCGGCTCTCGATTCCTTCTTTCAAAGGGGTGCGACGATGTTTGTCGAGCATCAGGCGCCCGTGTCCATGAGAAAGTACCTCGATTACTTTAATAATGCAGTGACGGGTCTTGGGTTTATGTTTGGTGCACTTACGGTTCATGTTGTTGCAAGAGTGACTCAAATTGGAGGCACTAGCTGGTTCATGCACACTTTGAACATGAGCCGTTTGGATAAATATTATTGGTTGCTCGCAGTTTTGAGCGCTCTAAATCTGCTTATATTCATCTTTGTAAATTCCTTTTATAGGTATGATTATTGGAAAGCCTTCACTGAGGAAGCATCTGATCATGATGATTAGATCAACTAATATTATATTCGTGACGTATAAAGAGTGTATTTTGATGTAAATGGATCTATATATATTTTGAACACTTTCACTTTATTTAACATTTGATTTGATTGATAGATATAAAACTACATTTTTTATGAGGGCATGCTATTTGCACACTGATTTGATGGAATGACAGCCACTTGCTCAATAAGTATCATTTAGGGGAGGGGGACGTGTGGGTATGAGTGCCAAGTGGTGAGTGAGAAGGAATATTTGAGCACAGACATGTTTGGTTTATTTTTAATTTTTTTATTTTTAATTAAATTAAAATACTCATAATTTTCATATTACACTGATACACATTTAAAAGTCAAAATATAGTATATTAATATTTTTACCATAAACCCAAAATTTTTAAAGAAGTAATATAAATTAATAATTTATAAATCCAAGTTTTTAACTGGAATTCTTTTCAAGAATTTAAGAAAAAAAATAAGAATTCCTATATTATAATAACGGAAATATATGTTTTAAAATATAGTCATAAAACTAAAACAAACCCTAGATTCTCTGCCTTTAACCAGAGCATGTATTATATACAAATACAACATATTTCCGTCAAAAAAATACTAATAAACATGTGAGAGAGAGAGAGGGGTATGTGTGTGTAAAAAGCGTGCATTTACAGTGAAATTTTTACATTTTCTTAATAATTTTCAATCTGCCAAAATAATAAATTTCAGCTCTTACTACCACTTGCTCTAATCATTTTCTTTGATTTCCGAAACCTTTTGTTTCCATTCTCTCTATATATAGAGAGAAAGAGAAATGCTAATGCAGAGGGAAATGTAATTGGAAATGAGTAGCAAATTTTAATGTCTTACTAGCAATTTTTTTTTTATAACTTCTCAAGTAGCAAATTTCTTTTACGTTTTCAATTTGAAATGAGTTCTTATTATGATGCTGGTTATGTATCCGAGGATGTCACGAATGATTTTTTAACTCCTGCCGGGGGTATAAAAGGAAAAGAAGCAGTGAAGTCATATGTTAAGTGGATTGCACGTATGCGAAATATCACTTTAGCCATTCGTGATTCTAAACCACATAAGTTAAGGTATGTATGTAGTCAAGGGGGACAATATAAGCCTTCTTAAAAAACAAAAAATGAAAGAAAGACGAAAACACAAAGAAATTCGTGTGAATTTTGTTTAGTTGCTAGGGAATATGATACAGATCAAGATATTTGGCGCATTGATGTTTTGAGCGGGACACACAATCATCCCTTCCCGGAATTTGCAGAGGGTTCGAGACTAGGTACCTTAACACCCAACCAATTTAAAGAGATACAGCGACAAGAAATGCTTCATATAAGTCCACGCAGCATGTTGGCAGATATAAAGAGGCGCGATCCAACCAATATTACGAATATTAAGAGGGTGAACAATGACATCAACAACATAAGGAGTCAAAACCGGGAAGGGCGTACCCCCATGCAAAACTACTTCCACCTATTGCAAATGCGAAATTACAGGTAAAAATATTAGTATATTTTAAAATATTTATTTCACATATAGAAGGGATTGGGTAAGGGAAGGGTGGGGTGGGATGCTTGGTTTAAATTTATTTATTCCACATGCACGTTTTTTAAAATTTTATTCCACAAGTATTACAATTATTAATTTTGATTTGAGAGATCTTGCCATTTTTCCGTGATTTGATAGTAAAAAATTGTATTTTTAATAATGAAGGTTAATAATGTTATTAGTTTATTTATCTTAAAGCTACTATTTGAGTTCAATTATTAATTAATTTATTTATCTTAAAGTTCTTAATTTTGTTAATAATGTTTAATTAAAATAATTAATTTATTTTAATGTCATATTATTTAATAGGTAATCTATATTATATATATATATATATATATATATATATGTATAAAGAGAATAGTCTGCTAAAATTAAAATTTTATTTTATTTTATTTTATTTGTGCAATATTTTATTAGGTACGATTTTCGAACAAAGGATGGCAAGAATTTAACTACAAGATGTTGCTTTCAGCCACCCAGAGTCTTATGCAATGGTGAACACATATCTGCAAATATTGATAATCGATAACACGTACAAAACGACTGTGTACGATATGCCTTTACTTGAAGTTGTTGGGGCAACAAGTACAAACAAGACGTTCACCATCGCATACGCATTTATGCAGCATGAAACACAGGAACACTTTGAATTTGTCTTGCAATTTATTCGGGGACTGTATGAGAGTGTTGAACCGAATGTTATTCTTACATATAGGGATCTCGCATTGATGAAAGTATGGATAAAATATTTCCAAATTCTTTTGTTCGATTATGTATTCGCCATCGAAAGCGATATTCGTGTTCTAAATTTTATGATTCTACAACGATTACGAATATTTCATTTGATTCGATTATTAAACAAATACAAATACAAAAATATGTTATTCGATTCGATATTCGTAAATATTCGATTCGATATTTAAATATATATTATATATAAATATATATTATTTTAATAGCAAATATATAAAATCTATATATTAGTATTATATAAATATATTAAGTTCATTTATTTGCACATATATTTGATAAATAAACCACACCACTCAAATAAAAACACCACAATCTTTTTAAATATATTCATTAAAAATATCATTTTGATTGGATGAATTTTACTTGTATGTTTCTTGCGATTTTTGGTTCATTAATGTAATTTAAGTAGATTCTTAAAGACTCAACCTTCTTCATCATAATCACACATTTGACAAAGATTTGGATGTATTATATCTTTATAGTTCAATGTTAACTCGGGAGATAAAAAAAATCGATGATTTGTGGAACAAGATTGAGTTCGCCTCCATAGGATCAAAAAACCCATTATAACATATTTAAGTTCTATTAATTTTTTTAATTCATTTGAAATATATGATATTTTTCATGAATAAACTGATTTTAATTATATTTGTATTTTATTTAGAAGAACAAGGGCATATTCATGTCATGTTGCAAACAACTTGAATTTGGTTTGCAAAATCCCTGGAAAATTATTAATTTGTCGTTTTGTAATTTGATAATTAATTTTTTTCGTTTTTATTTGATTATGTAATTTTTAAATTTGTGACTTGTATTATGAATTGAAAAATAGAAATTCATTTGAATTGAATACTCCTTCAAGAGTTGGAGAAATGGTGTAAAGCGGTGAGTGCGTGCATTCTCAAAAATCAAAGGGTTATGATATTTTGGCGGTTAATTTATTATTACTTTTATATTTTTAATTTACATGATTCTATTATTTTAGAGGTGAGTGCTCATATGAGACCAAACCCTCAAAGAATATTGTTTAAAACATGTTTGAGAAAAACCACCCTCCCCGTATTCCCCACGCAATAGCTCAGAAAAAATTCGATATCAATTTCAAATCGAATATAAATCACATTTACTATGGAGAAATATTTTCCTCCCTACATCGAGATATCAAAAATTTAACGAATACAAATTTTAAAATTAACTTGGTATTCCTCGATTCCGATTCCAATGGCCTACGTGATATGCTACAACCTCTAGATGAAAGCGGATGGATAAAATATTTCTTACAAATTCTCGAACCAAACTATTAATCATTTCAATGGTCCATGCGGTCCGGTTAATGTTTTCTAACCAGGGCTCTGGATACAGCCAGTTTCAATAAAGAGATATCTTCTTAATGACATTTAAACATCGGTTTTTATGTCCTCCCGTAGCTTTAAAACCCTATCGAGCACTTCCGAAAGAATTTCTGGTGTTAGGGCACGTGAACAATTATTCTCATTGAAAATTGGTAGAAAAAAATATTTGTGGTTTTATTATATTTTTTATAATGTATTTTACTTATGCGGATAGTAACTATTACTTTTATTTTAAGTGCATTTATCGATCATCATCCAACTATGGAAACTATCACGACAAATAGATCAAAAGAAGACAACCATCTTTTTAATATATTCATTTAAAATTATTTTAGGGCTTTTATTATCTTAATTTGATGGTGATTTATGGCTTAATTCATAATTAATTGGTCAAATTGCATTTAATTGTTGGATTTGATGTTTTGAGTTGAAATTGCAAGATTTTAGGCCAACTTTGGAGTTGCAAATTGAGGTCTGATAAAAAATAATCGAAATTAACGTGAGAAGACAATATGGTTGGAAAGTTAAACCGAGAAATTTTTCAAGAATCTAAAAGAATGAGGTCATTCGGAGTTCGAATGAAGGAGATACGGTCAAGAGAAGGAGATGGCAAAAAAAAAAACAAACTGTTACACCCAGAATCGCATGCACCCTTCGGATTAGGAAATACACCCACCAGCTGCACCCATGAACATTATTAATTTGTACACCCCTATCGAGTTTTTTACATCTGCGCTGCAGCAGAAGCAGCGGGGAAAATTATTTTAGTTTAGAATTTTAGGGCTTTCTCTTCCTATTTTCTAAAAAAATAACACACGCACAATCATTTTTGATACACACTTTTCCCCTTTCTCCAACACAACCAAATAGTTAGGGTTCTTGAATTCTTTTTCAATTCTCTTGAAAATTAGGTTTAGATTTTGGATTAATTCAAGTATTCTAATTCAAGGTGACATCAAACCTTATTCTTTTAATTAATAATGGATTCTTTTTCAATTATTATGCTTTCTTCTCTTTCAATTCTTTCAATTTTCATGGGTTTTCTTGAATTCATGATGATTGGCTAAATTCTTTTTGTGTTTGGGTGTGATGATACTTGGATGAATTAATTTTGATGATCATGTGATTGGGTGTTTCAATTATAGAGGTGAATAATTATTCTATTGATGATTTGCATTTTCAATCCCTAGATTAGGTTTTGATCCTTTGTTAATTGATTTAATTTGGTCGGAGAGAGATTTGGTTTATTAAATTGATTCTTGGTGTTAGGCTTGGTTTTGTGATTGAAGTAAATATTGGGTTAACGCAAGAGGTGAGACTTGTTAATTTTCATTAGAACCTACATTAGAATACGTTAATTGCTTGAATTTATTTCTTGTCTTAAGTGATGAGACTTAGGACTCTAAACTATCTAATCATTTTCTTTGATATATTAAACCTAGGCTTATTTTTCAAGATATATGTGATTCTTGGCTAGATAGCTCCTATAATCCCTCTTCTTGAAACCCCGATCATGTGTGATTCGTGAAATTAAGGATTTTTGATTTCCTCCCGAACACATTTTTCTCATATTTATTATCTCTTGATTATTTTTAGTAATTAATTTAGATTTAATTTTGCGTGAACAATTATTCTCATTGGATATTGGTAAGAAAAAATTAGCTTTGTGGTTTTATTATATTTTTTATAATGTATTTTAACTTGATTGGATAGTAAATATTACTTTTATTTCGAAAAAGCTTCAATCAAAATGAGATCCGACTATCATCCAGTGCCATGACTATCGGAATACTGGATCAAAAGAAGACAACCATCCGCATTTGGTTTAGAGTTACAATTTAAAGATCAGATAGATCTATACAATTATCTACACAACGATCATGCACAGCGATGTAAAAATAAACGTGAGGCTGACAAAGAGGCCAAAAATCAGGCCCAAAAAATCAATTTTTCTTTTTTTTATGAAAAATATGTAATGAGTGTATTTTATTTTTTCTAATTCAAATGAGTATAAAACTTTATTTTAATGTTAGAATTGTGTATATTCGTCCTTCTTCACAACTAATACTTTTGAATGAAATAATTAATATTTTGTAATATTAAACAATTAATATCAATATTTTTTGTAAAATAATTCGAGTAAATAAATAAAAAAAATTAAAAATGACACTGTTGCCATTTTACACCGCCTCTGCTATGCATGCCATCCAATCACATTTCTCTCTGCATTATCATTTCTCTTTCTCTCTATATATAGAGAGAGTATAATATAATAATAATATAATAAATAATGCAGATCTCATGCTTTTCCCAGGCGTACAGGCAGGAAATGAAATGTCATATACATATACATATACGTATACATATACTACTACTACTAAAGCCTTTTAAATTTATTTGTTTAAAATAATAGAAACATTATTCAATATTTATCTCTTTAACTATTATTTTTATATTAATATTTAGATATTTTCATTAATTGCTTATACTATCCTGCGATAGATATAGCAGTCTCCAATAAAAAAAAAAAAAAAAATATATATATATATAAGCATATTCACTATTGCAAATGGTTTTACCTTAATATTATTTACCCTAATACTCCATCTATCTCATAAAATTTCAATTTTTTTTTTCTGTTCGTCTCAATATAAATTTCACATTCTTAAAATAAAAAATCTTTTATAATTTTCAACCTCACAATTTTCACTAATTTACACAAAATGTCATTACTATTTGACTCACACATACACATAATTCAATTTCTTTTTTATTTTATACATAAAAGTTTATAAAATTACCTTTTAAATACTCAATCATTATTCTTCTTTCTTAAAGTGTGTACACTTCCTCCTATGAAAGTTTATGTGAGACGGAGGAAATATTAATTATTAAGGTATTTAAAAAATATTATTTATTAAGGTAAAAAGTTGATCAAAATTAATAATTAAAATTTTATCTTACAAAATAAAATTTACGAGTCCTTTTCACACGAAATCTTCCTTTACTAAATATATTTTCATCTTTAAATTTAAAACATTACTGATTAATTGAGGCATAAAACAACATTTGTATATAGTAACTAAATAAAAATCGAAGTGGTATTAATAATACATATTGCACATGCAGCCCCTGAATTTGTCAACTTCAATAATTTTGTTTTGTGCTTTGGGATTTGGAATTTCTGCAGCAGTGTCACGTCAGTGTGCAAATAGCACTTGTGATTTTTTATTTACTATGTTTTACCAAATTTGGATCCTCTGCTTATATAGACGATCCAAAGCCTATTGCTGACTAGCAACCTTAGAAAGTGAGCACATTAAAGATTTATGTACACTGATTAATGGACAATCAATGATGATCTTTTTGGCTGAAGAAGAAATGGATTATACAATTAATTGATTTGGATCTTTTTATTAAGAGCATGTAATGTGAAGCAAGAGTTTCACGGTGAAACTTGATCCATATTGAAAAAATCGATCAATTTATTTCTCACTTATCCCGACTAATACATTTAGTAATATATGTAATACTCTTTTGTTATCATGATCGATACTTTTTAATAATATTGGTAATACTTTTCAATTATCACGACTGATACTCTTTAACAATATAGAGCATACTCTTCAATTATCACGACTGAATCCTTTTAGTAATATAGGTAATACCGTTCAATTATTACAACTAATATTCTTTAGTAAATGATCAAGTTTCACCGTTAACCCTTGTTCACAGTAAACTTTGCATTTTATTAAATAGAAATTCATTATTTTCAATTCTAAATTCTTTCAAATTGAAAAATAAGTGTGAAAGGAGTTGATTCCCCTACTCCCTCGTTAGTAGAAGGTTTCTAAACAAAGTCTCAAATTACGCTTTAAACCTTTACTGAATTCTTTAGTAATAAGATTTCATCATGTGTTCAGACACTCATTCATATTCTCCCCCTTTTTTTATCAGTGCGGTCCTTGCCAAAAAAAAAACCCTGTCCCGGCCACCACAGAAACCTTAATTACTACTAAAATTATACTCAGATTTATTTATGTATTGATTCATTATTCATCATTCAAGAAAAAAGTTAATAACTAATCACTGTCTCACTGTTGGGCCTACTATTATAATTTATCACACGTTCATCTAAATTAACCAATAAGAGCTGAGATGCAAAAACAGTCAACAAAGGCGTACTAATAGTCTAATATATTCTGTGTGTGTGAGTGTGGGTGTGAGAGAAAAATGGACATCAGATATTATTCATTTCGTCTCTTTCTATATTTCCTTTTATGTTCAAATCAAAATAAAATAGTTATTTCCTTTGGTTTTTGTGTGGTCAACTGACTCAACTCGGTCTACTCTATGATATGCTGGTAATCATGGTGTGAACGGAATAGCATGGACAAAAAACAAATCTAAGGGCTATTACCGTACTTTCAGGTATACCCTCTTTCCTTTTATGCGTGTGTATCTTATTTTATCTTTCAAAATATGGTGATTCCCCTGTTTCATAATCTTAACATCATTCTCTGATTAAGATCTGGGGAAGTTTCTATATGAATTCTTTTCAGTAATCCGACTGTAGAGAGTTAAATTGCTTCTGTAATGAAGAGCTTTGTCAGAATTTCTGGTAAAGAATCCAACTTTTCTAGCTCTTAATTATCTGTTCATATGTTCACTCTGATGGTAGGTGTTGTCAAGAGCTTGTTTTTATTTTCACCCAAATTTTGCAGCATTGCTATGGGCTGACATATTGGTAGCATACGCATTATTTGTGATGCAAAATTATTTAACCAAAGTATGGAACCTAAGCTTTACCCATGCTGCTGGAATTTTGAATATTTGGGGCGGAATTTCTATGATTTTGCCCGTTTTCTTTCTCTTCCTTGTCGATGTTTTCCTCGGAAATTTCTCAATGCTCGTCATTTCTAGCATATCCTACTCTACGGTGAGTTACTTAAGTTTTTTCAACTTTAAACATTGACTCACCTCAATTCAATGTGAATTTATACGAGTAGTAATACAAAATTAGATACAGTAATTTCATCACATATAGATGTTGATTACAGGGAATTGGGCTGGTTGCTATGTCTACACCGCCCGTCCTTGCTGGCAAGTGCAAAAAATACGAGCACAATTGTATTGGCCATACCCAGAAAGTGATGTTCTACACAGGCATGGCCTTGGTAGCTGTTGGAGTCGCCGGCAATTTTGTGTCAGTGAAACCTTTTCTCCAAGAGCAGAGAGAAGAAGAACCTGCTCATAGCAGTGGACTGAGAGATTGCTTGAAAATACCAGCTTTTTGTCTCGTCGTCATTGTGCCTATAGTTGGTGCCGTTGCACTCCCATACATAAAACCATGGTCCCTCCGGTTTGGAATCCCTGCAATCTGTACAGTCGTTGCGATGCTTCTCTTTTTGAGCGGTTCCTTCACTTACGAAAAGGCTCAACCACAGGGGAGTCCCATTACCACGGTGTGCAGAGTGTTTGTGGCCGCTGCTTCCAAGAGTTACCAGACGTTTCCTGTCGATGCTGAATTGATTTATCACCCCAATGCCGGCCAAACTCAGCCGGAGTTCACACGCACTCGTTTTCTAAGGTATTTCTTCTGGCGATTTTGTGTTTAGAATCGGTTTTAAGGTGATTGGAAACATTTCAGGTGCCTGGAGAGGGCTGCCATTATATCACCTGGTATGAACCCACAAGAAACGAATAGATGGAAACTCTGCTCTGTGACAGAAGTTGAATCAGTGAAAATCTGCATTCGAATGGTGCCTATGTGTACCACCTTCATAATTTGTGGGATGGTTTCCTCAGTTGGAAACACCTACTTTATAGAACAAGCAAGTAAAATGAACCGCAAATTAGGGTCATGGAAACTCCCTCTACAGATACTTCTGCTGCTATCACAATGGGCAAAGAAACTCTTTTTCGACAAATTGGCTGGCAGCGTTATAAAGAAGAACAAACCGTATGGACCCCCAATAGGCATTGCAGTGTCTATGATATTCTCGATTCTGTGTTGTGTAACTGCTGCTAGAGTGGAGATAGCCAGACTTAAAATAATTAGAGACCACGGTTTAATTGAGAAGCCAGATAATGTGATTCCCATGAGTGTATTTGTTCTCCTTTTCCAGTTTTTTCTGCTTGCAGGGCTGGATTCTTTCTTTGAAAAGAGCGTTGCTGCATTCTTCGAGGATCAGTCTCCTGAGTGCATGAGGAGCTACCTCAGGCACTTCAGTAGGGGGGTATCTGGATTGGGATTTATGTGCAGTGTGTTATCAGTTTTTGTTGTGGGAAAGATTAGTGAAAAGGGAGGTGGAAAGAATTGGTTTCAGTCGACGCTGAATAAGAGTCGTCTGGATCGGTACTATTGGGTGCTGGCTGGTTTAAGTTTAGTGAATCTGGTGGTGTTTGTGGGGGTGGCGTGGTGTTACAGGTACCAGGACAGCGCAGCGGCAGGGGTTGATGCAGGAGGTGGAGCAGCTCCTATAGCATCAGGGGAAGTTGAAGACAAGCAATGCTGTTATTGCTTTTTCTAAGGACTTGTTATTGCCTTCACATTTCATCTTTCCACACCTTGTTTCTATTCATTTTCCTCGGTTCTCTAGTTATGATGCATATTCCTATTATTAGATAGCGAAAATGATCATATAATTTATATGTGTATCACTTATGGTGTGATGTCATATGAAAAAAAAAAAAAAAAATTGAGGTGAAACTATTCTAATCAGTGAGTAATGTGTGTGCTCCTAAATGAGTCTGAAAATGAATCCTATATTATATATAGTGTTTGGAGAAGTGTGAAGCTTAAAAAGAATTAAAATTCTCGAAATGTGTTGAAAATGGGCCTAGCTGACCAAGTAATGTTGCACTTAATATGAAGCGCTTTAAACTTTGGCCCAGGTTATGTCCACACACATTTTTCTTAAGAAAACCTACTTAAAATATATTAAAATTAATCTAATTTTAAAATGACCGTTCTGCCCATAATACCTATTATGGCACATGGATGCACCCACATCCATATTTTCAGCTCAAAAGGCCGCTATTTGAAGGAACTGATCGTGGGTGATCTTCCGATGGCTTTGTTCGTCAAACGATCCACGACGTGGGTGACGTGGGCGGGCAATATGCAAGTCAGTGAGTGGGTGCACAGAATTTTTAACGTATAATTGAAATGGAGGGAAGTAAGAGGAAGGAAGAGTATTTCAGGATTTAGTGGGGAGTGTACTAAATAAATGGTGTGTTTTTTCAATAGGTGGGTGTTCTTAAAAAAAAAAAATGAGTGCAGATAACATGGGCCTTAAACTTTTTGTGGGCTCAATATATTTTTGACGTGAAAGCTGGCGATCAATTATTTGAAAATATCAAGTTGTTCAAAATTATTAATGATGTCAGTAATCTTAACTAATTTTATAATACTAGTCTTAACGTGTCCTGACTTTTAAAGTAGTTTTTCTTTTTGGGATGATTAAATGATTATCTTTTTTTATGAGTGGTGCTGCGTTCTTTTGTCTTCTCTCTTTGATAGTCAACTGGGTTATAATATATAAAGACTAATGAATATGGGAGAAGGAAAATGGATCTAATGAAGAATAAAGTAAAGAGACCAATGACTACATATTGTGCGTCTCTCTCTCAAGTCCCAAGTGAGTTGATAATAAGTCATTGAATAAGAGACAAAGGATAGAGCGACCAATGAGAAGCCGAATTGATTGCAATTTTTGTAGTTGCTGATTGAGTCTTTGACTTGCAATTATAGTTGAGAGTGAGAGAACTTTTTTTTTTTTTTTTTTTTGAAGGAGAGAGTAAGAAAACTTGAAATTGGGTAAAATGTGTGTTAACTGGAGCAGAGTTTGTGGCTTTGCTTTCAATATATTACCCAGCTGCTTCACAAATGTGAGTCCTTTTTTTAATTGATTTTATTCGTCTTCTTTAATTTATTTGTTGCTTATTAGTAACCATTGTTTTGCAGAGAATAGCATCTATGCAGATATCTGAACCCAATATCAGAATTTCTGGTAAAGAAATAAACTTTTTGATGTATGTATATTGTTGGAGTTGTTTTATATATTAATCTTGAAAGCTGCACGACGTTGCAGTACTTCTTTCATGGGCTGACACGCTGCTGGAATATGCCTTATTTTCGATGCAAACTTATTTAACAGACGTGTGGAATCTAAGCTTCACTCATGCTGCTGCTATTTTGAATATATGGGGTGGTATTTCTAAGATTTTGCCACTTTTCTTTCTCTTCATCGCTGATGCTAGTACTGGACATTTCATGATGACTGCAGTTTCAAGCATAGCCAACTGTGCGGTGAGTTGTTGGATTTATTAATATACGAATCATACATGAAATTAATTACAAGTTTGTTACAGGGAATTGCATTGGTAACAATGTCAACTCCACAAGTCCTGGCCAATTCGTGCAAAGAATATGAAGCACGATGCATTGGTCACACACAAAGACTTATGTTCTACACAGGCATGACCTTGTTGGCATTGGGAATTGGGGGTCATCGTGCCTCATTAAAGCCTTGTGATTATGAATCAGATGCTTCTAGTTCTTTAGTAACTCTATTTTGCGTAAAACTGCCACTTATTATTTTCGTCTCTCTTACAACAATAGCTGGATTTTTTGTATTTCCCTATATAAAGCAGTGGTACCTCCTCTTTGGAGTTCCAGGAATCTGCATGGCCTCTGCAACCCTTATTTTTTTCTCAGGTTGGCATAAATATAATAGAGTTAAGCCAGAGGGGAGCCCCCTCACAGATGTGTGTAGGGTGTTTGTTGCTGCTGCCCTTAAGATCTTCCAACCTGTTCCCCCTGATACTAAACACCTTTATCAGGATGATGAGGAGGCCCGCACTTCATTTCCCCCTTCTCGTTTTCTTGGGTAACTACTTGTTTATTTGCACATCATTATAGGTTGATGCTGATCGAATCTTTGGTCGTGTTTCAGGTGGTTGGATAAGGCTGCCATCATATTGCCAAAAGATGAAGTGAGAGACAAAAGATCTTGGACACTTTGCTCCCTAGAAGAAGTTGAAGCTGCCAAATTTCTTGTTCGTGCAATCCCCATTGGAGCCACCTTCGTCATCTGTTCGATTGTGTCTTCTGTAGGAAACACTTTCCTCGTAGAACAGGGAAGTCGTATGGATCGTAGGATAGGAAAATGGAAAGTTCCTTCTCAGGTACTTCTAGCACTCTTCTTCTTGGGGAAGAAGTTGTTATTTGATAACCTGGCAGACCGCCTCGTAAAAAAATCAAGAGTATATGGACCGCCTCGGGGGATTGCGGTGGCAATGCTGTTATCGGTTCTATGTTGTGTAAGTGGTGCTCTGATAGAGATAGAGAGACTTAAAGTTGTGAAACACCATGGATTACTTAACAAGCCTGAGGAAGCCGTGCCCATGGTTGCATACTGGCTCTTTTTCCCGTTTTTCCTACTTGCGGGCCTCGAATCATTCTTTAGAAAAAGCGTCGTTGCATTCTACAAAAGAGGCTCGCCGGTGGACATGAAACGATATTGTGGTCATTTTGCGGATGCAGTGTCTGGTTTAGGGACTGATGTGTAGCGTGCTGTCAGTTTATATTGTTGGAAAAATGAGTGAAATAGGAGGCAGAGAAGGTTGGTTCCATTACAGTTTGAACAAGAGCCGTTTGGATCGATATTATTGGGTTTTGGGTGGTTTAAGTGCTTTAAATCTACTCATATTTTTTCCCCTGATTTCACTTCACAGATACAAGTCTTGGGAAACCGGTGAAGGAGTAGTTGATGGGGTTAGATCGTGTTCTTGTTGTGGTTAGTTAAGTCTTCATAAAATTCCACCTTAGATTTTTTTTCATGTCATGTTGCACGGAATCGTACACGGGAGCTACTATAATGCATGATATGTAATACTTTAAATTTCAAAACAGTTTCATCATAAATTTATTATAAGCTAATTTTATATAAAATGTTACCTTTATTTGTTAGCTAAATTTTGTTATGTTAGAATGCCACGGTTCCATAATAATATTTCTCTTTGTTTTTTATACCCAATAAACATATTTATTTCATTTTCGTGTTTTATTTTATATTTCGTTATTTTCATAATATAACACGGGTAATTAATAATGATTTGTAATGTTATTTATTACATGTGTTACTAGCAATCAAAATTAAATAAAATACTATAGTGATAGAAAATTTATATTGCTAAAAATAACATATGATCATGTTGTTTGGGAGTAAATAAAATGGTATATATGAACCGCGTATAACTTGTATGTGCACGTCAATCAAATTTGATGGTTTTATTACTCAATCAAATTTGGTCGAACTCCCTTTGATTGGAAGGACATATACCTGTACCAGAAAGATGGATCATGTAAAAGTAAGTTGGACCGCATCCTGGTTAACGAAAAATGGCTTAATAAATGGATGCATTACTCGGTGAAAAGTGAAGGACAAATATTTTCTGATCATTGCCCGATTTAAACTGAATAGGTGATTAAGGATTGGGGCCGAAACCATTTAGTTTCATAAATAGCTGGACTTCACATCCTGATTTTAATGATTTCATTAAAAAAAATGATGGAAAGAGCACAAGGTGTTGGGTTGAGCAGCTTATAGACTGAAGGAAAAATTAAAGTTGATTAAGATTGACCCCAAGATTTGGAACAAATCAATTTTTGGGAACGTTGATGAGCAAATACAGATTAAGAAGAGTGCAATTGAGATGCTGAATATATCTGATGAAGTATTTGGGCTTGAGAAGGACGAAATTGTCAAGAGAAATCAAAATACTGAGGAATTAATGAGGGCGTAAATTTGGAGAGACAGTTTTATATCACAGAAGGCAAAAATTAAATGGCTAAACGAAGACAATGTCAATTCAGGATTCTTTCACAATTGGATTAATAGGAAGACAAAGTTTCGGGGTTTGGAGGGGAAATTCGTGAACAACAAGTGGGTAGAGTTTGTGGCGGAAATTAAGGATGCAGCAATAAAATACTTCCAGAAATAATTCAAAGCTAGAGAAATTCATCGGCCACAACTTCCTAGAGACATGTTCGAGAAGCAGATTTCAGAAACAGAGAATGAATACTTGGGAGCTAGATTTACGGAAGAAGAAATTAAACAGACAGTTTGACCCTTGGGGTTGTGAATCTGACAAAAGCCCAGGACCAGATGAATTTTCATTCGCTTTCATCAAAGCAAATTGGGTCAATATGAAGGATGAGATGATGCAAATGATGAACGAATTCCTCGAAAAAGGGAAGATTGTAAGAGGATTAAACTTCTCCTTTATAGTTCTCATACAAAAAAAGAAGGGTTGCAACACATTTGAGGAAAATAGGCCAACATCTTTGATAGGGTTCCTATACAAAATAATTGCAAAAACTCTGGCCAACATAATTTTCAAGGTTCTAGGTGAGGTAATTTCTGAAAATCAATCAACATGTATCGGAGGGCATCAAATCTTGGATGGAATGGTGATCCTCAATGAAATGATCGACGAGGCGAAGAAGAAGAAGAAGAGAATTAAGAGAATCATCTTCAAAGTCGATTTTGCCAAAGCATATGACACGGTAGATTGGGCCTTTTTAGATTGTTGGCAGGATTGAATTTCTCTATTAATTGAAGAAAATGGATTCGAAAATGTGTGTCATCGGCATCGTCATCGGTTCTTATTAATGGAAGTCCAGCATGATAATTTTAATCTTGAATGGGGAATTAGATAAGGAGACTCATTGTCACCTTTCTTTGAAGGGCTAAGTTTGATGATAAAAAAGAATAAGTGGACTCGCAATCTCAAACCTAAGTTCACTCAAAATTCAATTGTCAAGTTCTGTCAAAAAAAAAAAATCAATTGTCAAGTTTTATAGTTTGACACAAAGCAGTTTAATTCACATTAATCAATGTTTAATTAAGATATATAGTTCCTTAACTATTATAGTTTGAATTATTTTAATTAACTCCTACTTTTAAAGAGTAGTTTAATTCACATTAATCAATGTTGAATAATTAATACTTTAAATTTTTATAACTTTCAACACTTTAATATACTACGATAAACTAATTTTTATATTAATTTCTCTCCGTCCCAATAATACTATCGGTTTTGGTGGTGTTATGTTTTGCAAATCTGCTTTTGATCAGTTTTGTTTAATAGGTACAAATTTAACTATCCAATTTTATTTCATAGTAAAAATTTAGAAAAATTATTTTTATATGAATGATATGCTAGTTAATAAGATCAACTAGCATATCATTCATATAAAATCTTTTTGTAAATGTATTAATATTTTTCATTACACAAAAAAAAATTCATTAAATGTAATGTATTTATTTTGTGAACAAAACCGAAACAAAGTGAAAAAATACAAATAAACATTATTATTAGTTCCTCATCCTATTCTTGTGTGAAAAAGAACTTTATTAGGACGGAGGTAATATATTTTTATAACTAATTTTTATATTAATTTCTCACTCGTTAGAAATTCGATTTGAAATTATAAATATGATAAATTAAGGGAAAACCGCACTGAATAATACTATCGGTTTTGGTGGTGTTATGTTTTGCAAATCTGCTTTTGATCAGTTTTGTTTAATAGGTACAAATCTAACTATCCAATTTTTTTTTACAAGAATAAATAATACTGACACTCACTATACCACTAGTGGTAACTATTCCCTATACAACCATACTTTTGCCAATTTGAATATAGCGTTTGGCTCTGCCTGGTCAGTCAACCTGATCCAGCTGGATATTGGTAATTTCTGAAAAATTAAGGTTTTCCACTACCGAAACATGAACCAACCAATCAAGTCATATATATCTTCGTAACAAGCAGGTGTCCTATAAATTTTATTATTTTTTTTAAACATCTATGTATGATTATTCTACAACTAATTTAGCCTCGATCAGGAAAATATTTCACGACCAACAAGAAGAAATCACTGAATAAATTCATTATAAACCATTTAAATAAGATCAACTCTAATAATTTATAAAGCTTAAATGGTTTTTCCAAATCTTTTAATATGGGGTGTGAAACTTTACAAAATTTTCCTTTAGAACAAAAAGATATCGATCACTTGAGAGTTGGAACACTACATATTATAATCTCGTTTTTTTCCAAGATCCTCATAATATTTCATAAGTTGATTTTAAAATATTGACCCTTAGAACAAAATTTTGACATCCCACTATTGAAGTAATTCTGATATTGTATGTTGTTAGTTGCAGAATCAAGGAAGTTATTTATAACAGAATTTGTTAGATAGTTGTTAGGTGGTTAAGTGCTTTGTAAACTGCCACATCTCTGTATATATATCTCTGCTCAAAACTTTGAGCAACTTAGCTATGAAATATACTTTTTTAGCATGGTATCCTGAGTCACATTTCCTTCATTCTGTGTTAATGGTTACATGCATTGTATCTTCATCTGATCTTAATTGATCACAGGCTATCTTCATCTGATACTGTTCATATTGCAGTTTCTTTTCTTCGTATCTTCTTTCTTTTTTAGATTTTCTTCTTATCTTCATAGCTCAATCTTTATGCTATCTTCTGCCTTTATCATGTCTCCTATAAAAAAACTCCCTACCTTCATTACTCTTCATATTCGTCTTGATCGCACAAACTATACGTTTTGGCGATCACAAATCTTAGCTACTATTCGTGCTTATAATTTTACTGATGTTCTTCTTTGCACATCAGCACCAGTAATTGAGATGTCCTCTGATAGATCATCTAGCAGTGGTATTGCTACGATCGACTGGTACAACAGGGATCAGTTTCTTCTTAGCTGGATCTTGAGTTCGATTTTTGAAAACATGCTTGGACATGTCAATCGATGCTCTCTCTCATATCAAGTCTGGAAAATTCTTGAAGACTTGTTTCAATCTCAGTCAAAAGCCAGGGCGCTCAATCTGAAATATCAACTTCAAACTCTGAAGAAAGGTTCACTCACTATAGATTAATTCATTCTTCAAATGCGCACAATTCTAGATGGTCTACAGGCTGCTGGACAACCAATAACTGAAAGTGAATTGGTATTGCATATACTTGGTGGTCTTGGAGGAGAATTTGATGCAGTGGTGGTAAATCTGACGGCTAGAGAGGAGGTTCCTCCTATCACTACAGTTCAATCTATCTTACAATCGTATGAGATAAGACTGCTTCACACCTCACAAGGGCAGACAACATCAGCCATAAATCCTTCTGCAAATGCAGTTATGAAAGAGTCTAAACATACTTCAAATGGGAAATTCAAAGGGAAATCTAAGTTTAATTCTAAACCCAAGGTTGTATGTCAGCTCTGTGGAAAGAACAATCATGTTGCTTCAAAGTGTTTTAAAAGGTTTGATGTGAATTTTGTTGGCCTAGAGCCAACCTCACATGCATCTACATCTACTGGACAGCAGAATAGCCAGGATACAATCCTGGAAATTCTTTTCAGGCTAATTTTGTTCAGCAGCAATCTACTCCTTCTATTGCTAATGGTAATTCTCATAATTTTGCTAATGTCTTAGATGCATCCTTCAACACTGCAAATCCTGAGTGGTTTGTTGATAGTGGTGCTACTCATCATGTCACATCTCAGTTGGCAAATCTGAGCATGCAATCTCCTTATCAAGGTAATTCATGTTTGAAAGTTGGTGATGGATCCACTATTCCTATTAAACATATTGGTCATATGACTTTACCTACTTGTCAAACTAATCACACTGTTAAGTTGAATAATGTCCTTCATGTTCCAGACATTACAAAGAATCTGTTAAGTATTTCTCAGTTTTTAAAGGACAATAATGCATTAATTGAGTTTTACTCTGATTGTTGTCTTGTTAAGGAGCTGAACACTCACAGGATACTTCTGAGAGGGGTTCTTAATCAAGTACTTTATCAGCTGGATCTAAGGAACCTTGGAAACAGGATTACAAATAAGAAGCAGCCTCACATTCTTTGTAATAATGTCAATAAATCATCAAGTGTGAATAAGACCATGCTTTGGCACTACAGGCTAGGACATCCTTGTGCTTCTAGTCTTACTCATGTATTGAAAACTCTTCATGTACCTGTATCAACTGCTTCATTTCAGTTCTGTGAGGCTTGTAAACTTGGAAAATTTCATCAAAAACATTTCAAATCTGTTCATCACACTGCTACTGCTCCTTTTGATCTTCTTCACACTGATGTTTGGGGTCCAAGTGCTACTGTTTCTATTGATGATTTTAAATACTATTTGTCAATTGTTGATGATTTTTCCAGGTTCACTTGGATTTTTCCAATGACAATGAAGTATGAGGTCTCAGGTATTTTTATGCAGTTTATGAAATCTGTTGAAAGGCAATTTAGTACTAAAATAAAGTTTGTGCAATGTGATAATGGTGGAGAATTTGTGGCTTTATCCAGATTACTGATTAGGGTGAATTATTGCATGTAATTGTGTGCTTAATTGTCTCAATTTGATATGATTTTCATGTTAATTCACTATTATTTGGTCCAATTGCACTCAATTGTTTGATTTAATATTTTGGATTTTAATGTGTAGGTTTGATGTCATTTTGAGTGCAAATTTAGGATATTTTTCATCTTCAAATTAATTGGGCAATTGTATGGTATGAAAGAGGGTCGAGATACGGTCGTAACGCAAAAAGAATGAGGTAAATCGGAGTTCGTACGCAAAAGATACGGCCGAACGAAGTTGTGATAGGTAAAACACCCAAAACCGCATACACCCACCGGATTAAGAAATACACCCACCAACTGCACCCATTAAATTGATAAGTACACCCCCGTCGTCTTCACAGATCAGTGCAGCCCCTGTTTCTTCCCCAATCTACAAAAATCCCAAATCCATCGTCTCCACCACAAATCCGGCGTGCCCAGCCGCCGCGGCGCCTTGGTCGACCACCACATCTACCACCAACACCAACAATCAACCAAATCATCGCCGGCGTTCGTCGCGAATCAGACCCAACCTTCGCCGTCGCAGAATCCGACGAAACCAGAACCAGCGACTTGACCTTCGATACGACTCGAACCATTCACCGTCAATCGAGTCAAGACGTAACCTCATTTACGTAGCTTGCCTAATCCGTCTCGGAACGTGTCTCGAACCAGCGCCGTTGTCACCTCGACTCGAGACATCATTTCATTGCCTCGACTCGAGACGCTTGACTCGAGTCGAGACGGCGCATTTGCAGCAGATTACGTGGAAATTAATTAGAAGCACATTTTATGAGAAAAGGGGGAACGATTTTCAGCGTGAAAGGAAAGGGAAGGTCAGCGCATAAAAGGAATTAAGGGAGCAGATTTAATGAGCAGCGTGAAATTAAAAACTGAGGAATTAAGGAAATTAGATGGAAAAGGGGAAAAACCCCTACACACACTATTACACTTTTTCACACACACATAGATAGATTTTGCATTTCTTTATCATTTTGGAAGATCAAGACATGGATTCTGAATATTTGGAGGCTAATTAGGTGATATCTTATCTTTATTTTCTGTTTTATTGGTTTAATTTCTTGCAATGATGAATGCTTATTCTCTTGATATCATGGGTTTAATTTCTTTAATTATGTTTGGCAAATTTCTCAAGTGTTTGGGTGTTTGGAAGCTATGGATGATTGAATTATGTTGATTAATTGAGTGGGTAATTTCAATTGAAGGTTGATTAATTGAATTGATGAGTTTTGCATGATATATTATTTGATTGAGCTTGAATTCCATGTTTAGTATTTAATTATTGCAAGGATACTTGGATGATTAGGTTTCTAGCTTGGTTGAAGGGTTTAATTGGATAATTAGAGTGGATATTGTGTAACGCAAGGAGACTTGGTTAACTACATTAGAATTACATCAATTCACATTAATTGCTTAGATTAGTAGTCGGGTGATTAGTGAGGGGACAAAAGGACGTACCTTAGTAGCGAAGATTAATCACGCTAGGGAAACCTATTGACTCGTGAGAGAATCGGGAAGAAGGGACGTTGGCCTAATCAATTCTTCATGCTTTAACGAAACATGACTCCTAGGCTTACCAAGTACGGTGTTGTGTTTTCTTACTTGAATTGCCCTTATCAATTTGCCGACGGAGAGAGTTACTATTTGGTTTTGATTGTGTTTCATAGTCCATAGCCGAAGAACACCCGAACACATCTTTTATCTTGCTTGAATTTAATTGTCTTGCTTGAACGTTGTTGCTTGTTTATCGTTGTTTGAATCCTAAATCTTGTTGAATGGGTTGTACTACAATTATGATTAAACTAGTAGATTTAGGGCTATCTCTCACTTGATTCCCGCGGATTCGATAATTTAACCCGGTACTTGCTCACTACACGATCCTCCTACACTTGGGAGGTGAGTGCTAGTTTGCTCTTATCAATTACTTAAACCTTTAGGGATACAAATGCATTTTCCTTGCCCTTATAGTCATCAACAAAATGGTATCGTAGAGAGAAAGCATCAACATATCTCTGAAATAGGTTTATCTCTCCTAGCTCATAGTTCTCTTCCCATAAAGTTTTGGTGGCATGCCTTTCACACAAAAGCTCATCTCATAAATCTTACTCCATCTCCCATTTTATAGCATCATACTCTTTTTTTCAAGCTATACAAAAAGAATTCTGATTACACATCTTTAAGAGTTTTTGGTTGCACTTGTTTTCCATTTCTTAGACCTTATAATTCATCTAAGTTGCAATTTAGAAGCTCTAAATGTGTCTTTCTAGGATATAGTTCTCCTCATAAAGGGTATCTGTGCTTGCATGAATCAGGAAGAATATACACCTCACCAACTGTGGATTTTAATGAAAATGAATTTCCTTACACATCTCTCTTCTCAACACATGTTTCACAGGCTATATCCATTTTAGGATTACCCTCTCATACTGAAGTTCCTGAGTTTACTACACATTCTGATAATATACCTCATACTTCTACTTCTACTGCCATACCTACTAACCCTAGGTTTCCTGCATATTACTCTCCTCTTCTTTCTTCAGACTTTACCACTAATGAGAAACTTCAATCTAATTCATCCACTTCTATTCCTGATGCAGCTTCTCAGGTTCCTAGAGCACCAAATATATCCTCCTTTTCACATACTCATCCTATGGTTACAAGGGCAAAATCTAGCATCTATAAACCTAAAGTGTTTAATATTTTTGATAACCAGGTTTCCCTCACAGAACCAGATTCAATTGATGAGGCACTAATTAGTCCAGGTTGGAAAAAGGCTATGGAAGATGAATACAATGCCTTGATTGATAATGGTACATGGGAGTTGGTTCCTAGATCAGCTGATATGAATTTGGTGTCAACCAAATGGCTTTTTCGGATAAAGTATAAGAAAGATGGATCTGTGGAAAGGTTGAAGGCTAGGCTAGTGGCTAGAGGTTTTCAACAAAATGCGGGGTTGATTACTTCAATACTTTTAGTCCAGTGATTAAGCCACAGACATTGAGGATCATTTTTAGTCTTGCAGTTACTAAAGGGTGGTCTATTCAACAAGTGGATATTAACAATGCGTTTTTAAAAGGAGATCTCAGGGAAACTGTATATGTGGAGCAGCCTGAGGGGTTCACTGATTTTGAAAAGCCCTCTCATGTGTGTAAACTCAGAAAAGCTCTGTATAGATTAAAACAGGCGCCGAAAGGAGATCTCAGGGAAACTGTATATGTGGAGCAGCCTGAGGGGTTCACTGATTTTGAAAAGCCCTCTCATTTTTAGTCTTGCAGTTACTAAAGGGTGGTCTATTCAACAAGTGGATATTAACAATGCGTTTTTAAAAGGAGATCTCAGGGAAACTGTATATGTGGAGCAGCCTGAGGGGTTCACTGATTTTGAAAAGCCCTCTCATTTTTAGTCTTGCAGTTACTAAAGGGTGGTCTATTCAACAAGTGGATATTAACAATGCGTTTTTAAAAGGAGATCTCGGGAAACAAAGCAAATTTCACTGATTTTGAAAAGCCCTCTCATGTGTGTAAACTCAGAAAAGCTCTGTATAGATTAAAACAGGCGCCGAAAGCTTGGTATGACACGTTAAAGCTGTTTCTTCAGAACTCAGGCTTTAAGCATTCGAAGGCTGATCACTGTTTGTTTCACAAATCTGAGAATGGCAAACAAATACTGATGTTGGTCTATGTGGACGATATTCTCATTACTGGTGATGATCAATCTCTTGTTCTCCAACTCATTGATACTCTCCATAATAGATTCTCTCTTATGCATCTAGGACAGGTCAATTATTTCCTTGGCCTCGAAGCTCAGGTGAATTCGAAGTTCATCAAACTCACTCAGACTAAATATATTAAGGATTTGCTTCTCAAAACCAATCTCACTCATAGCAAGTCTTGTCCCACTCATTTCTGCCCAAGTCAGAAACTTTCTTTGAATGATAATCCATCTTTTTCAGATCCAACTCTCTTTCGAAGTGTTGTAGGGGCACTTCAGTATCTTATACTCACTAGACCGGATATTGCTTTTCCTGTGAATAAACTTTCTCAATATTGGCAGGCACCAACTCAGAATCACTGGAAATTGTGTAAACGGATACTTCGCTATCTTAACGGTTCATTATCTTTTGGCTTGTTTTTTTTTCGTTTCAAATTACAGGTTGCATGGATATGCCGATGCCGATTACGCGGCAAACATTGATGATAGAAGAAGTATCAGTGGTTCATGTGTCAAACTTGGTCCCAATCTGATAACTTGGAGTTCAAGAAAGCAAAGTGTTGTGGCAAGAAGTAGTACTGAGGCAGAATATCGGTCCTTGGCAGCAGCAACAACTGATATACTTTGGATTCAGACATTGTGTAAAGAAATTCAGCTTCCGCTCGAGTCTCCTGCCATTCTTTGGTGTGATAACGAAGGTGCAGTAAAATTGACATTTAGTCCAGCTTTTCATGGAAGAACAAAGCACATTGAAGTGGATGTACATTTCTTACGGGAAAATGTGGAGTCTGGTGCATTGGATGTTAGATATATACCAACAGATGATCAATTTGCTGATCTTTTAACCAAGGCTCTACCTCCGTCGAAGTTTCAGACTTTATGCCATCATCTTGGTGTTGCAGATCATGGTTAAATGCTTTTTAGAGCATATTGAAGTAATTCTGATATTGTATGCTATTAGTTGCAGAATCAAGGAAGTTATTTATAACAGAATTTGTTAGATAGTTGTTAGATTGTTAAGTGCTTTGTAAACCGCCTCTCTGCTCAAAACTTTGAGCAACTTAGCTATGAAATATACTTTTTTTAGCACCCACCCCGTTATTTTCCTGTTGTCTAATTGCAAATATTCAATGAGATTAACATTTCTTTTCTTTACTTTTTTTTTTTTTTTTTTTCTCTTCTGTACAATGGATAAATAAAATATAATATATAATTATATATAAGGGATAATTAGATAGTCACTTTTTAATAAATTATTATCACTTTTTCATAATTTGTTATCACTTTTTCATAAATTGTTATCACTTTTCATAAATTGTTATCACTTTTTAATTTGTTATCACTTTTATATATTTGTATCACTTTTTAAAAAAATCTAACAATTTATTAAAAATATTCGAATCTCAGTGTAAAACAATTTCATATAGCATGCCATAAAATATAATATATAATTATATATAAGGGATAATTAGATATGGGTATATGGGCCACACCATGAGCTGGATAGCCCAATAACTTTGATATAAAAAAAATTGTCAGCATAGACGGACTAATATATATTTCAATAATAAAGAAATCTAGTATTTGTTCAATATAAAATTTAGTGTAAAACAATTTCATAGCATGAAATTAATATCATTATATTCATTAACTGATTATATAACATTCATTTAATTATATCATTATATTTATGAATTGATATCACAATAATAAATGATTGTAATAGTATTAGAGAATGATTGTAATGGTATCAGTTTTATATTATGAAATTGTTTCACAATAGTGATTCTTTATTCATGTGGGTACACTAAATAAATATTGAAGTTAATATATACTGAATGCGCAGATATACTTAATTTAACTCCGAAAAAAACAAGTGATAGAAGATAAAAAAACGAAAATAACTGAAATATTACTATAGCACATTATTATCAGAACGCCCAATTATCCGTTTTCTTTTTTCATTTTATCATCACAAGCACTAAACTTTACAATAGAATAAGTTTAAAATCATAATGTAAAATTAAGATTATATTTGATTTTAGTATTTATGTTTAAGATTATATTTAATTTTTATATATTTCTTATTCTTCAAGTTTAATTTCATATTATAAATAGATATGTTTTTCATTGTTATGAGAGATAAATTTGATTAATGAAAAATGAGAATTTTATCTCAATGCTTTTTTACGGTATTTTTTGTGAATCAACGTATTTAAGTGTGTTATATTTTCGAGTATTCTCAAAATTAATAGAATTAGTATGTGTTTGTATATTCGTCATAAATATATATATATATATTTTTTTATATGCTCTCGCTGTCATCATCATCAATTAATCTAACAAACATGTCTTTTCCAATGAGAATAACATGAATGTTTGTCTTCACTTGGTCAGCTGCAGTCAACACATTTCTACAATTTCCAGCTGGATACTGCTACATAATTTCTAAAAGTTTAAGGTTTGTCTCATTATCTAACTAAACCTACAACCACCAGTACCAGCCAGTGTCTTGAAAAAATTCACAGAATAAATTAAATTCATTATATTAATATAGCAATTTATAAAGCTTATCGGGTTTTGTCCAAATCTGATAAAATGTCAATGTTAAAAACTTGTGTGACGTAGAACAACATTTATTTAACTAATATTATTAAAAAAATTGAGTTTGATTAGTTTGAATTTTATATGGATTAAATATAAACACGTCACGAAATAAAATTAGTAACGCGAATTCACGCAAAACCACCTCAATATCAATGCTGAGTAACAAAAAAAAATTCTGAAAAAAATCCTTGATAACAATAAGAAGACAATCACTTGAGATACACAGTTTATAATCTCACTATTATTTGATAAGTTGCCTTTAAAACTTTTACCCTCACGACAGAAATTTCATACGGGTCTCACCTCATAATTGTATTGTACTCCCTCCGTCCCAAAGACATTTGCACAGTCCCAAAGACATTTGCACAGTTGACTTTTTCAAAAGTTTTTGTGTGAGAGTTATTTCATAGTAATACGTTTACAAAAGTTGTTTTATATAAATGATATACTAGTTGATCTTATTAACTAGTATATCATTCATATAAAATAATTTTTGTACACATATTATTATGAAATAACTCTCACACAAAAACTGTTGAAAAAAGTCAACTGTGCAAATGTCTTTGAGACGGAGGGAGTAATTAATATTTGTTGCCTACTTTTTTCCGACTTTTGTTTTTCCATCTCGCTTTTGTACAAGTGATATTTCATTTCTTTCGAATCAGTTTTCACATTAATTAAAACATACATTTTTTTAGAATGTGTAATGAGTGGAGTTTTAAAAGATAATTTTATAAATTTTTATCTTTAAAATTAAAGAATTGGTTGAATTAAGTATAAAAGTAAAGACATTTTATGTAATATGTACTGCAAGTGTGAAGTATATGAAACATTTTCCTTTTTTAGAGTATGAAGTCTGATGTGGGACAAAACAAAAAAAAAAAAAAAAAAACAAAAGCATAAAGCTATTGGGGATGTAGAGAGTAATAAGATTAGATTTTTCTATAAACATGGATTCACAAGAACTATTTTTTTTTAGTATCATTATTATGTATATATAATGTATCACTGTTGAACATATGGATTGTCACTGTTATGCAAAATTAAATATTTTTTAAATAGTAACATTTTATATACACAACAATTATATACATAATAGATGAATAAAATAATAAAACTTGAAAATAAAAAGTTGACGAACACTTGAATTCATAGGAATTTTTGTAAATAAATAAATACATTACAATGGATAGTTACATATGGCCATAATATGGAGTATGGACCATACCATGAGCTGGATAGCCCAATATGTACTATATGTCAGCGGAACGGTAAATATATATTTAAATAATAAAGGAATCTGGTTATTCACACACTATTTAAGTAAATTTTGAAATTAATATCAAACTAATACTGAATATACACATATGCTTAATTTAACTCCGATAGAGGACAAGTGATATATGATCATAAAAAACGAATATATGTGAATATTACTAGAGCAAATAATCTGTTATCAGAATGTCCAATTGTAAAAATAGCTCTTAAAATTCTTGGTAAACAAAAAATTCGTCATAAATAAACAAGGACATACGTTGAGGTAACAAAAAGGGGTAATGAATTCCATGTTGAACAAAGAAACTCAAGATAAAACATTTGAAAATGAGAAAAGGGTAAATACGGTAATTTAAAAACCATTATTTGACCATGTTTGAAAGCAGGAATCAGAGGTTCAAGGTTTTCGAATATTTTTTATCTTTGATTATCGAGCTGTCCATGTGAAGTGTATTTCTATATAATTTTATGGTAGTTTTAGTGAGAACACTAAAACTATGATTGGAGACATCTCTTCTTCCTATTCCTATTTAACAAAGCCTTTTTGGCCCCTCAAGTCCTCTACTCTCTCTCGGTTTATTATATATATGTTTGACTAATGTTTTTGATTCGTTGATTGGATTTTCCAGCAAGCATTTTTCTTCGGCAGAGAGCAAATTAAGGAGATGCCCAATGCATTCGAGAAGACGGGCTTTGTCAGAATCAATGGTAAAAAAAATATTTGATCTAGCTACTAGCTCACTCATAAATGAAGTGTCTCTTCACTCATTGTCATTGCAGCACTGCTGTGGGCCGATATCTTGGTGTCCTACGCTCTGTTCGTGATGCAAGATTACTTGACCGATGTTTGGAAACTAGACTTCACTCATGCTGCCGGAATTTTGAACATCTGGGGTGGAATTTCTAAGCTCTTGCCACTGTTCTTCCTCTTCTTTGTAGACACAATTCTCGGAAATTTCAAGCTGCTCGTCATTACTAGCATATCCTACAGTGTGGTCAGTTCATATTTAAGGATTTCCAAGTACCCCCGCTTTATTTTGACAGAGGGATTTCCAAGTACCCTTAATAATGAATCCAAGTTATTCTTTGGGCGCAGGGTATGAGCCTACTGGCAATGTCAATACCGCCCGTGCTTGCCAATGCAACAGGCACGTGCAAACAATACGAGCCAGAATGCATAGGCCAAACACAGAAGGTTCTCTTCTACACAGGCATGGCACTCATAGCAGTTGGAGGAGCCGGTAATCTCGTCTCTGAAAAGCCTTTCAGTAAGGCTCAGGACGATGAAAATCATACTCCCACAATAGGCTTCTTAAGAATACCAGGTTTTATAATTGTGGCAATCGTACCTATAACCGGGGCCATTGCACTTCCATACGTCAAACCATGGACCGTCCGCTTTGGAGTTCCAGCAATGTGTACTGTCATTGCCACCCTTGTTTTCATGTCCGGTTGGTGTGGTCCGTGGAAGTATAAAAAAGACAAACCGAAACCCCAAGGGAGCCCTATAACTAATGTTTGCAGAGTGTATGTGGCTGCTGCTTCCAAGATGTGCACATCATTTCCACTCGATGCCAAAAAGTATCACAACAACAACAATGAGAATCAGAGACTTAAGCCTACTCGTTTTCTCAGGTGCCTACTTGTTTGTGAGTTGGTTGATTGGAGCCTATATATATATATATTCATTCTTGTAATCAATCTGATTTCAGGTGTCTAGAGAAGGCAGCCATTATATCAGACGGCCAGGATCCAACACAGAATAAATGGAGGGTCTGTTCAGTAGCAGAAGTGGAGGAGGCCAAGATTGCAGTGCGCATGGTTCCTATGTGGATGACCTTCATAATTTGTGGGATTGTCTCCTCTATTGCAAACACCTACTTTGTAGAACAAGCAAAAAACATGAATCGCCATGTGGGGAACTTGAAACTTCCTCCTCAGATACTTCTACTTGTTTTCGACTTTGCAAAGGGTTTGTTTAGCATGCTGGCAAGTGTAGTCTTACAGAAAGAAACCATTGAAGGGGAAACCCCCCAACAGTACAAAGATCGTGCGACTGCAACGAATAGTTCATACAAGAAAGTTGCCCCAGCCATAGGGATTGGAGTGGGCATGGTATTCTCAGTTGTGTGCTGTATAATTGCAGCCATAATTGAGAAACGCAGGCTTGGAGTCATCAGACGACATGGTTTAGTGGAGAAGCCGGACGAGGACATCCCAATGAGCATGTTTTGGCTGGTTTTCCAGTTTATCCTACTGGCTGGTCTTGATTCATTCTTGGAAGACAGCGTATCCGAGTTCTACACACATCAGTCCCCTGCATCCATGGAAAACTACTTGGAGCATTTCAGTAAGGGGGTGTTTGGTCTTGGATTCATGTTTAGTACGCTTTGTGTTTATGTTGTGGGAAAGATAAGTGAAAGAGGAGGCAAACCAAGCTGGTTTCAGCACACCTTGAACATGAGTCGTTTGGATCGCTACTATTGGGTTTTGGCAGGCTTGAGTTCTGTGAATCTACTTGTATACATTTTTGTGGCTTACTTTTATAGATACAAGAATTTGGAAGCAAAAAACAACGACTCGATCACTTCAAGTGGAGGAGGAGGAGGAGGAGGAGAAGACGGACAAGGTAGCTTGGAACTTGTAAGAAAGCTATGACTGGAAATGCTGCGTTGTTGCCATTCGATATTTTATCAAATGTGTTTTCATTCATGTTTTTGAAAGTTGTGTGGCATTGATCTGCCAACCAATGCATTCTTGGAATTCAATGGCATAAAGCATTTGTCTACACTAAGAGAAATATTTCATTAGATTAAAGTTTGAGATTTTGTTTTATTTAAACCTATTTCTTACTCCTACACCTAATTCTCCAAAAGGCCAGTCTCTAAATGAAAGAACAGATTAATCTGTTAAGGTGAGAAGTCTCCTTTTCTTGGTTTCTGCAGATACAATATGAGAATATTGTATTGGAAGGATAATTAATTAAATCACCACTACCAAAACATCAACCAACCCATGTCTTGAAAAAATCACAGAATAATTTCATTATATTAACATAGTAATTTTTTTAGCTTATCGGGTTTTGTCCAAATTTTATGGGGGAGAAATACAAAATTCTTTGGAAATTTTTCTTTGACACTACAGTTTATAATAATCTCATTACATCGGATTTGATCTTACGCCCGCAAATGGACATCAATTTATATGTCCACCACCAATCATGTAATGTCACATAAACAATTAATTAAATGATGGTAGACTTCCTTGTATATATGGTATCATATTATAAGTAATTGATATGCCATATAAATGGTTAACATATAAATTGATTTTTAATATTTACCCTCAGGACATAAATTAATTCGAAGCGGGCCCCATTCCAGTATTTTATTGTTGCAAACTTCTTCTCTCTCCGACTGTCCTTTTTTCATCTTTCTATTCCAGCTGGATTGCCCAGAAATGGACAAACGTTTATATATATATATATATATATATATATATTTTTTTTTTTTTTTGACGGGGACGTTTATATATTTCACAAAATAAAGGAATCTAGTGTTTATTCTTTTCTTTTTTTTTTTTACAGGATCTAGTTTTTTTTTTTTTTTTTGACAGAGGATCTAAATTAAGTAAATATTTGAAATTATTATCAATCTAATATTAAGGGGCTTAGTTTGTTGAAAGAATTCAAAATAAAAATAAATTTGATAGTAATGAAAAATGGTAAAGGATATACAAATTATTGTTGAGTTGTTTAATTTGTATACAAATATGACTATTATTTCCATAGAAAGTGATTAATTATAATGAAAATTATTCATTCTTAAAATTATTATTAACTTTTTTTATGTAAAAAATATTTTATATACTAATAATATTCAAAAATATTATAAATAATTTTGAGGACAATTTTTTTCTACAAACAATGAGGAATAGAATGACTTTCATTGGTCGACGAGAAATGGATCTATGTCTTTCATTTATTTGTTTTAAGATATCAAATGTATGATTCATCTTAACCAGACATTACATTTTCTTACCTTAATTTAAAGTTATCAATCAATCGCCCCTGAACATGGAGGAGTTGGCTTGAACAGTGAGCTCCTTGTGTACGTGTTGTGGTGTCCTGGGTCCGATTCCGCCATTACAATTTTTCACTATTTGCTCTCATTTAAAAAAAAAAAAAAAAAAAAACACTGAATATGCTTAATTTAACTCGGGAAAAAACAGGTGACAAAAAATATATCATAAGAACGGAAATAACTGAAATAATATTACTATAGCAAATAATTTGTTATCAGAATGTCCAATTGTAAAGATAGCTCTTAAAATTCTACGTAAACAAAAATTTTCATAAATAAACAAGGATGCGTATTGAGGTAAAAAGAAAAAAAGGGTAACAAGTTGCACGTTGAAAAGAGAAACTCAAGTTAAAACATTTGAAACAGACAAAGAGGTAAATGCCGTAATATAAAAACCAAAATAATTTAAACACGTTTGTGATTCTAGCTGAGGAATCAGAGCTTCAAGCTGGATTTCGAATTTTTTATGTTTGATCATCAAGTTGTCCATGTGAAATCAAGGTCAACTGCATTTCTATATAATTTTCTGGTAGTTTTAGTGTAAACACTATGAATGGGGCCCATCTGAGTGGTTATGGCATCTATTTGGAATGCTATTTAACAAGGTTTTTGTGCCCCCTCAACTATCTCTCCCTTCTCTCTAAAAAAAGAAAGTCAATATCTTACAGCTTGAATTTGTAGAAGGTATGGGTTAAATTTTTGATTCCTGAGTTTGTTGATTGGATTTGTTATCTAATTGTGTCTTGTTAAATTCTACAGAGGAGATTAAATGGGGCCGGAAGGCTTCAAGAAGACAGGCTTTGTCAGAATCAATGGTAAACACTTTCACTTCATTCATTCATTATTGAAGTCAACATGAAGTCTTTCACATTATATATAGACTCAGAAATTTTCTGTCTAAATTTGATTGCAGCACTGCTGTGGGCCGACATCTTGGTGGCCTACGCTCTGTTCGTGATGCAAGATTACTTGACCGATGTTTGGAAACTAGACTTCACTCATGCTGCCGGAATTTTGAACGTCTGGGGTGGAATTTCTAAGATTTTGCCAGTTTTCTTCCTCTTCTTAGTCGACACAATTCTCGGAAATTTCAAGCTGCTCGTCATCACTAGCATATCCTACAGTGTGGTGAGTTGATGCGTCTCATGTTTCTGTCGGAATTCCATGTCTCTACATTTGTTAAGCTTCTCATTTATTAGAAAAAGGACATCTCAAACAAAACTTTTTATTTCCTTTGATAGGAAGTTGTGTCCCACGCTCACAAACAATTATTCATAAAGTTGAAGTTGTATTCTATTACAACAACGATTGTCATCCGATGCTAAACACTTCTAGGGGTATTTGTGTACTTTGACTCTCATCAATCATATGATCATATCTCTAACAACACACTACTCCCTCCTATTTCATATAACTTTCTTTTTTCGTTCATCCCACAATAAGCTTCACACCCTTAAAATGTAAAATTTTCTATAAAATTTCACCTCAAAATATCCAAAAATTTACATTAAATGTACTCCCTCCATCTCGGAAAAGCTTTCATATGTAGGTGGGCACACACTTTAAGAAAAAAGAGTAATGATTGAAGTTTTAAGGAATAAATTTATAAATTTTTATATATAAAGTAAAAAAAAAACTTTATTGGATTATGTGTATATGAGAGTAAAAATAATGACATTTGTTTAAATTAGTGAAAATTGTGAGGGTGGAATTTATAAAAACATTTTTCATTTTAAGGGTGTGAAACTTATATTAGGACAGACGAAAAAGAAAAGTATAAAAGCTTTTATGAGACGAAGGGAGTAATTACTTTTGGACACTCACATACACAACCCAATACATTTATTTACTTTATACATAAAACTTTACAAAATTATCCCTTAAAACCACAATCATTATTATTATTTTTTTTAAAATGTGCACTCACTCTTATTAAAAGTTTTATGTGATAGAGGAAGTACAATTTTTAGTCTCTATGCAAAAAAATAAATATGAAGTTTAACAAGGACAAATAGAATTTTGGTAGTGTATAATTGTGCTTCGTATAATTGTTACTCATCATCCTAATCCTATTACCCATTACCTTTACAAACACAAATTTCCATAATACTTGGGTGAAAATAAAAAATTATGTTCCAAGTTTTAGCATAAACAAAATTTTCCATAATACTTTTATAAAACACTATATATTTGTTGCTCCAGAATTGATGTGATATTTCAATACAATCTCGTTCTATAAGTTCCTAAGACAAACATATAAACATTTAACAGAATACAGTAAATTAATGAGTAAAAAAAATTAATTTTATCTTATTTTGATAGACTATCTCCCCTCCTATAATTATTTATATTCAATTATTCCACTATTTTTCAACTAAAAACCATCCTTTTTTTTTATAATTCACTATTAAATGATTATCATTACCATGAGAAAAATATTAAACCAAGTGACCCTCAGTCAAGTCTGCAACAGCCATACCCTTTGAATCAAATGAAAGATATGCATGTCCAAGGTTTGCAAAGTTGTTCAAATGAATCAACTTCAACTCTTTGCAGGGTATCAGCTTAGTTGCAATGTCAACACCGCCCGTGCTTGCCAATGCAACAGGCACGTGCAAACAATACGAGCCAGAATGCATAGGCCAAACACAGAAAGTTATGTTCTACATAGGCATGGCCCTGATAGCGATTGGAGTAGCTGGTAATCTCGTCTCAGAAGAGCCTTTCCGTGATGCTCAGGACGATGAAAATCATACTCCCACAATAGGCTTCTTAAGAATACCAGGTTTTATAGTTGTGGCAATCGTACCTATAACCGGGGCCATTGCACTTCCATACGTCAAACCATGGACCGTCCGGTTTGGTGTTCCAGCAATCTGTACCGTCATTGCCACCCTTCTTTTTATGACCGGTTGGTGTGGTTGGTGGAAGTATAAAAAGGATGAACCCGAAGGGAGCCCGATAACTAATGTTTGCAGAGTGTATGCAGTTGCTGCTTCCAAGATGTGCACACCATTTCCAGAAGATGCTAATGACTATTACAGGAACAACGAGAATGAGAGATTTAAGCCTACTCGTTTTCTCAGGTGCCTACTATTCTGTTAGCATTATTAGCATTAGCTCATAAGGGTTGGTTGAAATACTATTCTAACATTTACCTATCTACCTTATTACAGGTGCCTGGAGAAGGCAGCCATTAAATCAGGAAAAGAGGATTCAAAGATCTGTTTAGTATCAGAAGTAGAGGAGGCCAAGATTGCAGTGCGCATGATTCCCATGTGGATGACCTTCGTAATTTGTGGGATCGTATCCTCTATATCAAACACCTACTTTGTAGAGCAAGCAAAAAACATGAATCGCCATGTAGGAAAGTTGAAACTTCCTCCTCAAGTACTTCTACTTATTTTCAACTATTCAAAGGATCTGTTTTGCCTCTTGGCAGCTAAGATTTTAAGGAAAACAACACGTAAGAAAGAGGAAACCGACGAACAGTACAAAACACGAGTGACTGCAACAAATAGTACATACAAGAAAGTTGCACCAGCCATAGGGATTGGACTGGGCATGGTATTCTCGGTTCTGTGTTGTATAATTGCAGCCTTAGTTGAAAAACGCAGGCTTGGAGTTATTAGAAGACATGGTTTACTGGACAAGCCGGATGAGGACATCCCGATGCACATGTTGTGGTTGGTTTTCCAGTTTATCCTACTGGCTGGTCTTGATTCATTCTTGGAAAACAGCGTATCCGAGTTCTACACACATCAGTCCCCTGCATCCATGGAAAATTACTTGGAATATTTCACTATGGGGGTGTCTGGTCTGGGATTCATCTTTAGTGTGCTTTTTGTTTATATTGTGGGAAAGATAAGTGAAAAGGGAGGCAAGCCAAGCTGGTTTCAGGACACCTTAAACAAGAGTCGTTTGGATCATTACTATTGGGTTTTGGCAGGGGTGAGTTCTGTGAATCTACTTGTATACATCTTTGTGGCTTACTTTTATAGATACAAGAACCTGGAAGCAAAAAACAAGTCGAACAGTACAAGTAGAGGAGGAGAAGACGGACAAGGGAACTTGGAACTTGGAAGGGTTCAGTGAAATTGATTCCACCCCATTCGATATTTATCAAATGTGTTTTTCATCATGTTTATGAATGTTGTGTGGCATTGATCAGCCAACCACTGCATTCTTGGAATTAAATGGCATAAAGCTTTTGTCTATATTATTAAAGTCTGAGATTTTTTTTTATATATACTAGTTCTTACTCCGATACCTAATTCTCCAGAAATGCAGTCTCTAAAAGAAAGAACAGGTTAATCTCTTATGGTGAGACCTTTATTCTTTTTTTTTTCGGCACATACTGATAATCAATGACAGAGCGAATTATTGATTATTAAATTGAAATTTGGAAGGATAATTAATTAACTTGAAAGGAGTTGATCTTGTAACAGCATAATACATACACCAAAAAACAGTAATTATCATCCACAAGAACTCTAGTATCCATTGCATCCTCAACCAAACATAAGAGATTACGGGAAAAATAAAGATCAGTCAGACTGTAACCTTGAAATATACTGGTCATAGTATTTGGCAGCACGTTCAAGATCTCCGAGTTCGGTATAACAATCTGCTATAGCTCCATATGCTTCTGTACTCCCAGAATCCTCTCCTTCTCTTTGTGAAATTTCTAGAACCATTGAGTGGTACTTGATGGCATCCCGATATTTGTTCTGTCTTTGCAACGATGCCCCTAGAATGGATAATCATTTTCAGTGAAAATAGAAACATGATTCATGATCGTACTTGAAAAGAAATTTAAGCAAAAATTAGAGATGAAAATCTCAATAGAAGCAAGCCAGCAAGAGAATCTCCGTATCTCATAGAGGCTCTCAAGAACACTTAAAAGCAGATTTGTTCTGTCTTTGCAACGATGCCCCTAGTATACTCAACTGTGATGCTCTCAAGAAATTACATATCATCATTAGACAAGGACCCAAAGATGTTACACATCAATCCCTAGGTGAAGCCTAAAAATGTTTTTATTGGGGGGGTTTGAGTGTATCTATACGCACAAAATTAATTGTTTAAAGTCATCTGATAACATGGTACTTGCGACAAAATTGGAGATCATAGTTTCAAAAAAAAATCCTGCAAGACATATAATTATGGAATATTTGAGAATGAAAAATCCACAATAAATGTATAATACCTAAGCCCCTTGCAGCCTTTTTTTCCTCAATTGGATCTTTTAGATTCTGGGCAAGCTCAAGTGCTATCTTGAACTCAGTAAATGCCTTCTCTGGATTTTGATTCCTCAGGAAATTTTTTCCATTTTTCAGACGAGAGATTAGATCATGCTTCCTTGAATCAACAATTACTTCATTCTCTGCAATGCGTCCACTAACAGGAACATAACTCAAACTGGGGGCATAAGATTCGATCTTAGCTTGCCTTCTCAGAGCTGAATTGATCTGGCGCAGCTGTTCATTTAGTCGCTGGAGTTCTCCTCTTCTCTGTCGTGCAAGTAGTCCTTCATTATTGAGACATTAAGCAACTCAAATTATTAAACCAAATAAAAGTACATGCTTATCTAAACTTAGAACCATAGAAGGTATATGTGCATCTGGATACAGCACAAGAGGTCTAATAGAATAACCAAGTGAAGCCATAATATCGTATCACCAACTTTGAAATCTGAATGTACTTCCTCGGTCCCATAAAACCTTTCACACTTTTTTTTTCGTCCGTCCCACTATAAGTTTCACACCCTTAAAATGGAAACCCTTTATAAACTCCACCCTCACAATTTCCACTAATTTACACAAAATGTCATTACTTTTTGACTCACATATACATACAACCCAATAACTTTTTTTACATTATACATAAAAGTTTACAAAATTATCCCTCAAAACCCCAATCATTACTCTTTTTTCTTATAGTATAAAAAAAGGAGGAAATTTTGGAGGTCTATCCCTGGATGTAGAAATTCTCTTTGAGGAAATTGGTAACGCGGAGATCAATAAAAACTTGTGAACTGAAATTGGTATACAGTATCAAATTTAAAAGTTGAAAACAGAATTCAAAAGATTTCGTATATTAGCTGGATCTTACCTCCAACAGTGGCCCCTATGAGGGAAAACAAAAGCAACAATGGCATGTTCATGTCGAAAACGGAATTATCAGCTTCACATGTTTCAGCTAGTACTTGAAGAGGCTTAGCAAACATTATGGCATTGGTGACTATGATCGCTGTTGCTGCGTGTTTGGAAAGCAATCTTTCCTGCCAGGGGAGACAAAATCAGAGCTGACTTTGTTCGTAATACATAAGATATAAACAGAAGTTGTTTTTGGTACAAAGAAAAAGCATAACTAAACCAATTACATGAAGAAAATAAAGACCCCATTTGGAGCTTTAGACTTGGGAATGTGAATTTCATAATCACTTCTCTTCAAAGAGAGCCCAGAAATCCATAACTCTTTTAACATAAGGACCCTACAAGTGATAACTCTATAACATAATGAATATGCAGATTATGAAGAACCTCATAGAGCACGATGCATATATTAACAACAGATTATAACACGATATCCGCCTGTCCAATTACTCCCATAATAAGAAAGGACCATACGTGTACTGCACATCATCTAATCATCAGCTGATCTGTTCCTAGTTTTGTACAACATATTTATGATTCCATTATATTATAATTAAACAAATGAAGAGTACCACGAAGCACTAACAGATGATTTTTTTCACGGAACACCAATTGAATTCTTTCTCTTTTTTTCCCCCTAAATTACCTGCCTCAATTCCAGTCTCACCAGTTTAGGATGGCAACAATAAAGGCAAAACTCACCAAAAGTTGAGCTATGGTGAAGAAGTAGCAACATATACATTACCGATAAAAAAATAAAAATATGTCAACATTTCAACAACAAACAAGCTACCATCATCTACCCAAAATGCAAAAATTAATCAATTTTGGAGCAGACCCATCTACCCAGATAATGTTTTCACAAAATTAGTGCACCTCGATATCAATTTGTGTGAGCAACGAATGGTGAAACACTCTATCTTCTCTGCTAAAACCGCCAGCATTGGGCTCCGCGTCTTTGATATGAGCAAATATTTTGAAAAACGATTTGGGTTCGACAGCTTTTTGTGTCTTGATGGATGAGTGAGAAACCCTAGAGAGAGAGGGAGGTCGATTACAAGGGCTCCACGTCAGATGCCCTTGCTTCATCACCATCGTCATCTTCTTCTTCCTTCTATCCTTTCTCACTTCTCAGTTTGCTGTTCACACTTAATTGCTCCTCCTTTTTTCCGTATTTTTTTTCGAAAAGTAAATTAATATTAATTAGACCTCGAATTTTTATTAATTTAGAGAGATATAATTAATTGGTAAATTAATAATTTATTAATTAAAAGAGGTATTCTATATTCTGCAACTTTAAATTTAAGTACGTAAAATATAATGAATATTAAACATTAGAAAGTTGAATTGGTAATGTATTAGAACTAAATACATTTAATTTACAGTGATGAAAGAAATATTATACAAAAAAAAAAAATTGGATTTGATCGCATGCCCACATGTGTACACAAATTTATATACTCACCACAAATGATGTGATATCCCATATAAACAATTAATTAAATAATTGTGGGCTCCATGATTATGTGATATCACTTCCGACAAAAATATAAGTTTTTGTCCACCGGTGGGCATCTGATCACTTCCGACAAAAATATAAAGTCAAATACTACTATACACATGTTGCACCGTGCAATTCAAATATATTTTTAAATTGTATTAATAGTTCTATTAAAAGGTATTAGTTGTTTTCACTAAATAATACTCCCTATTATTCTTAACTAGATGAGCTCCCGCGTATTACGCGGTATTTTCGTTAAATAAATTTTATAATACAATATATTATATATAATATTTTCAAATAATAATATATATATTAAAATAATGTATAAGTATAAAAAAAATTATAGTTATAATATTAAATTTAAATAATGGTTATATTAATTGTATGACAATTTATGCTAGGGATTAGAATTATTATAATTATGTGAAAGAATTTACTATAAGATTTGTTTTAAATTTAGTTTACAATTAATAAAAAAAAGGAGACGATTAATATAATTTTTTTATATAATTGATGCATAAATATTTCTCCGAATAATATATATATATATATATATATATATATATATATATATATCGTAGATTTACAATAAATATCATATATGATTATATTAAGTTTTTTTTTTCTAAAAGTTGATACAATCATAATTTTTCTTACATACATTTATAGGTTTAAGTTAAATATAATTTTATGTTTAAAAATTATCATATGATAACATTTTTTTAGATATAAAATAAATATTTAAAATATTTAAAGATTTATATATTAACTTATTTATTAATAAATAATATAATTTTATGTTTAAAAATTATCATATGATAACATTTTTTTAGATATAAAATAAATATTTAAAATATTTAAAGATTTATATATTAACTTATTGGGAAAAGGTACAACTAGGACCCTAAACTATTGCTACAGGTACACATACGCCCTTAAAGTATATTTGGGCTCAAATAAGCCCTCTAACTTTAATTTTTGGAACAAAGAGGCACTTCTGTTTAAATTAATTAACACACTTAACAAATTAATTATTTTTTGACTTAATTTCTATTAAAAAAAACATCCCCAAATATTGAGTATAAAAAATATCCACCATTGAGAAAAATAAAAATGTACAATCCAAAAGATTATTAAAAAAAAAAAAAAGTAAAAAAGAGAGAAGGATTAGTAAAGAAAAAATAATGAAAGTACAAAAAAAAATATAGTTTGAAATTACAATAAGTACAAAAATTAAAATGCTTTCAAACTATAAGTACAAATTGAAATGCTTTTAAAAAATAATGAAAGTACAATAAGTACAAATTAAAATGCTTTCAAACCATTTTTTTTTTTGTACTTTCATTATTTTTGATTTTTTCTTTACTGATCCTTCTCTCTTTTTTACTTTTTTTTTTTAAATAATCTTTTGGATTGTACATTTTTATTTTTCTCAATGGTGAATATTTTTTATACTCAATATTTGGGGATAATTTTTTAATAAAAATTAAGTCAAAAGATAATCAATTTGTCAAGTGTGTTAAATAATTTAAATAGAAGTGTCTCTTTGTTCCAAAAATTAAAGTTATAGGGTTTATTTGAGCCCAAATATACTTTAAGTGTCTATTTGTACCTGGAGCAATAGTTTAGGGTCATGGTTGTACCTTTTCCCTAACTTATTTATTAAAAAATATACATATTGTGCAAGAGGTCTAAGGTTCAAACCTCCTTAGAAACATATTTTTCAATTAATTCTTATATTAAAATGCCACATAGATGCTATATATTAATTACAAATCAATAGAAAAATGACACATAGATTATTAACATATATATGCATTTAATAAGAATATGACACCTCATTCAAATGAGTTTTAAGCCGATTTCGTCCCATAACTTTTCCATATTTGCGAAATGGTCCCATATCTTATTAATTTGCTAATTTAGTCCCATAACTATTTAATTTTATCCAATTTCGTCCTAAATTGCCGGAAATTATACAAAACGCCGTCGTTTTGAACACGCGTATGTCACATGACTCGATTTTCCGGCAGAGCGTGTGTTTTTTATCCTACGTGGCACCGGAAATCACACCTGGCATACAACTCACTAATTTAAAAAAAAAAAAAAAGAGCAGAAAAGCGTTAAATTGAAAACGCAGAAAACTTGAAAAACGTTAAATAAGTACTCATCAGTCATCAATTTAAAATTTAAAAAAAAAAACAGAATTGCAAGATTTAAGTAAACGATATATATGAATCAAAAAAAAGAGAAAACGTTAAATAAAAAACATCAAAGAAAGCAGAAAAACAGAGAACGTGAATTCTAAAAGTTGAAATACAGAAAATCCCAAAACCCAAAAAGCCCTAATCGCGATTACCTCTAATTTGTGCATTATAATAAAAAAATCAGAGATTGCAATGTTGGAGTAGTTGAGGCGCATTCAATATGGTGTTTGTTCGACGAAAAGGAGCTATAAATTGGGACCCCCCTTCTTATGGTAAGTGTTGCTTTCTGAGTTGGGTGTGTGTCGTATGAGGTGGGTGTGTCATATGAATAGAGAACTGAGTTTCAATCAAATATTTAATAAGTTTTTTTCTAGTAAAGGTGTGTGTGATACTGTGATATTTTGTTCGTTTCTGTCCAAAAAATAATGCTAGAATAATCTGGTAAATGTGTATGTGATATGTAATAGTGTATCATTCGAATATTTTATTACACTTTTGTCTGATAAGAGTGTTTCTTTATGTACTGTAGGGTTTAGAATATTCTTTGTATTTTGTTTGTTTGTGTGTTAAATTTTATTTGTTTTCTATTTTTGAATTTTTTCTTTTTCTGACTTTATTTTTTTATTGCTTTTGTTTGTTGTTTTCTGTACAGATCCTAAAAGCAAATATGTTTCTATGACATTGTATTTTAATGGGTATTTTAGCAATAATCAGTTGCCTGAATATGTAGGGGGTGAGAGTTTGGTTTTTGATCGGGTTAAGGCTGATCAACTGACTTACTCTGACCTTGATGAATATAGTAAAATGGCTAAGATTGAAGGTATTAGGAGGTATTATTTGAAGTTGAAGCCTACAACATTTAAGTCTTCTCGATTGCAATAGCATCTCCGTGTTTTCGAGCTTCCGTTCGACATCAAAGCTGGGATTTTTTCCTTTGCCAATTTGGTGATCGAAGAAAACGAATTTGGGGATCAATGGATTAGGTCTGGGTGTTTTTCTTTGCCAATTTATGGATCGAAGAACACCAATTTGAGAATCAATGGATTAGGGCTGGTGGTTTTTCTTTGCAAATTTGGGGATCGATTATGTTTTCTGCGTTCACATATATCGTGTTTCTCTTTATTCTGTTTTTTTTTTTTTTTAAATTACTTAGTTGTATGCTAAATAATGCCAGGTGTGATTTCCGGTGCCACATTGGATAAAAAACACACGCTCTGCCGGAAAATCGAAGCACGTGACTTGCACATGCTCAAAACGACGGCGTTTTGTGTAATTTCCGGCGATATAGAATGATATTGGATAAATTTAAATAGTTAAGGGACTAAATTAGCCAATTAACAAGATATGGGACCATTTCGCAAATGTGAAAAAGTTATGGGACGAATTTGGCTTAAATCTCTCATTCAAATTAACCTAATAACGACACCTAAGCAAAAACAAACTCCCTATTAGTAATATAGGGATAGATGACGTTTTGCAACTTTCTATATAAATCAAATGTATTTCTTTCACATTTATCCTTAAAATCATTAAAATATTTAGATAAATGTTTTAATTATTTAAATAAGAACGACAAATAGTTATTAAAGGTATAGTAAGAAATCAGTTATTCTCATTCGTCCAAAATGACATATATAGGAAGAAATATTAATTATTTTCATTTAATAATATTATTTGTGTACCAGCTGCTTTAATATGAAGGAATTAGGGGGTGAATTTGGAAACACCACACCAGTTTGTTAGTAGATAATGATGTGGAGTTGAAATTGGTTGGAAGAGTAAGTTGTAGCAGTATATAGGTGATAGGTCTGTGTTAATGTGTTTATTTTTTCCGCCCTTGTGATTTTTATTCTGCATGTCTTCTCAAGGAAGTTGTGATTTTGAGGCTGATCAAGATTGCAAAACTAGAGAATATATAAAGGGAAGAAATCGACGCAATTAAGGGTCTGCTTGGTTGAAGGTATTAGAAGTAGGTAATGGGAATTACTCATTAATCATTCTCATTGATGATGCTTGGTAATATTTATAATTTGGAATTGATTTAAAAATAAAATAATCACTAATTTATTTTGATTACATAATCTCCCTCTTATAATCAATCATTTAATAATTATTCATTTTTTCTCCGCTCAACTTTTTTCTCGCTTAAATTATTTCGTGCTCAACTTTCTTTCCAAAATTCATCAATGGGAATGAATCACTAGTCATTCCCATTACCTAATTCTAATACTCTCAACCAAGCGGCCCCTAAGTATATGAATTGGCCCTCCGACACACAAAGCAATTGCAAGCTCCCACGTACATAATTGGAAGAGTTGAGAATCAGTTGTTTTGGTTTTGCTTTTGCAAGATGAGTTGAGAGGTTGGAGTTGAGTTGAGTCTTGTAATAAATACTCCTACTAAATAGTGCTTCATTTGAGACACTCATGACTTTTAAGTCCTTAGCTACTTCAAATTTGTGTTTGAGAGGTGTTAATGTGCAAGGGTGGTGAAGATATTCATAGGCAGAGAGAGCAGCCCGTTTCTTGAAGAAATACTCCATAAAAATTCAAAGATTGAAGAAATAATTAAAAGAGATCTTCGATTACTACTCTACTTCACACGTTAATTTATTTCCGTTAACAGAAAACTGACTTCAGACATTATCGATTGCTAGCTTCACAATGTTCCCATGCTTGTTCACTTTAATCTTATTTGTGGCGATCTCCATCTTTTTGTTATATATGTATTAATTGATTGATTGGTATATATTTTGAATTAATTGGTCCTTGTTTGATCTCATTTCTGCAGTAAGCTGGTGACTTCACTCAACTGCCTAAAATAAACAATCTAGTTGGGAATATATTTTACGTTATGATACGATGAAAGTCCTCCAGTAATAAAAACTAAATAAAATATTTTCAACAAAATATGAATAATAGTCCAAGTGTCCAACACAACACAACAGTATTAAATAGTACAATATGATTTCAGAGTTTGTCTTCAATATAATTTACTTAAATTATGTAAATAAAAAATAAATTATACTCACTCCGTCCCGTAACTATCTTCACAGTTGAATTTTTAACGGTTTTTGTGTGAGAATTATTTCATAGTAATATGTGTACAAAAGTTATTTTATATGAATGATATGCTAGTTGACCCCATCGATGACTTTTGAGTGGGTGAGTAATCAGATTGCGATGAATCATCATTTCCACCATTTGTCACAAAAGCAGGTAAGGTGGCATTGGTCGGCTTAAACTTGTCTAGGTCCTTAAGAGCTGACCAGACATGATCAAACCTCCAAGGTGGCGCAAATAACTTGTATAATTCTTTTTCTTCATTCAACTGTAAAATAAGAAATCAAATTTAGAAAATAAAAAATGAGGATTAAAATGTATATGAGAAAACTACTTACAATGTCTTTCTCTGAAGCACTGTTGGGTGCCTTTTTTCCACTTGATTAATGCATCCGCTAAATTTTTGGACAGCTTTGCTTAGGATGCTAAATCGGCATTGCAGGGCCTTCGCAGTATGAGGCTTTGCTAATGGTAGTTGGCTATTGTAGCTGGAAATTATTCGAGACCATATACTATCATTGGTTTGGGATATACTAATTATAGGATTCTGTGAAGACTCAATATAACAATCCACTAGGATTTTGTCCTCCTCAGTTGAAAAGGAAGAGCTACGTTCAGATGAACTCATTTTACCAAGTGTGAGAAATTGTATGTAGGATACAAGATTAAGTGAAGATGACCACACATTATATAGAGAGGATACACACACTCGTGTATATATTATATCTATTATTGTTGGCCCCAACTCTGCAGAGAAGTCATCTTTATTATGATTTCACTATTCATGCATAGTACATGAAAGACAAATTTCCATTATTCGTGTCATGCAGAGAACATAGTAAGTGAATATGGTTTCAACTGTTCATATTTAAAGAAATTTTAATTTGAGAACATAGTAAATAAATATGGTTGCAGAGAGCATAGTAATCTGATTATGACAATTCACTTTAGTTTTCTATCACTGGGGATTTTAATAAATTGATCAATGGTTCACATTTAAAGTGTTGAATCTGATTGTGACAATTCACTTCAGTCTTTTTTTATCGCTAGGGATACGAATACACTATCGATTACTATCTAGCCGATGGTATATATCCAAAATGGGCAACTCATGTGGCTGAATTGATCTGGCGCAGCTGTTCATTTAGTCGCTGGAGTTCTCCTCTTCTCTGTCGTGCAAGTAGTCCTTCATTATTGAGACATTAAGCAGCTCAAATTATTAAACCAAATAAAAGTACATGCTTATCTAAACTTAGAACCATAGAAGGTATATGTGCATCTGGATACAGCACAAGAGGTCTAATAGAATAACCAAGTGAAGCCATAATATCGTATCACCAACTTTGAAATCTAAATGTACTTCTTCCGTCCCATAAAACCTTTCACACTTTTCTTTTTCGTCCGTCCCACTATAAGTTTCACAACCTTAAAATGGAAACCCCTTTATAAACTCCACCCTCACAATTTCCACTAATTTACATAAAATGTCATTAATTTTTGACTCACATATACATACAATTCAATAACTTTTTTTACATTATACATAAAAGTTTACAAAATTATCCCTCAATACCCCAATCATTACTCTTTTTTCTTAAAGTATAAAAAACGGAAGAAATTTTGTAGGTCTTTGAGGAAATTGGTAACGCGAAGATCAGATATCATGTTGTAAATGTCGAATTTGCAGGTCTATCCCTGGATGTAGAAATTCTCTTTTTTTCCGTTTTATTTCATTTTCTCCCCCGTTACACCCCTTGTTTCTATATTTCTTTTAGACAAATTCTTATATGCAATATTTCATGGATCTAAGATCCGTGAAATTACCCATATAACAAAATTCGCGGATCCTGGGCGGGTCGGGTGGGTTAGGTCATGTTTGGCTAAAAAAAACTCGCACAGGGACAAAAATACAATTTTCGCCCTCGGGTGCTCCCAGGGGTGTTACTATTAGGTTACGCATATGTTACTTAAACGATAAATATGTGTTACTATAAAATAAATAACATGTATTTGTCTAAAAATAATCGCCCAAATGCAAAAATAAAAATGAAAAAAATGATCAAATAAATCTCTAATCTAATTATATGTGTGAATCAAATAAGTATTTAATCTTCGACAACTTTATTCTTATTAAAAGAGTGTGATTTTATTAAGATGATGACTTATTTGATCTCAATATTAAAGAGAAATGATTTTAATGTGTTAAGAAAAAAATCATGGGTCTATTTGATCCCCAAGTATAAGATTTTTGGGGTAAATATGTGTTATTGTAGGGGCAAATATATGTATTAAACTTGTGCAAAGGTAAAAATAAATTTTTACTTTCAGGTTGTGTTATTATTAGGTCAAACACTTGTTATTGTATGAAGAAAAATGTGTTATTAATGAACAAAATTAATATTTTATTCTTTTAAGGACTAGTAACACGTAGTTACCCTTACAGTAACACATAATTGTTCTTACAGTAACACATACTTTTGAAAAAAATATGTTACTATATGAACACAAATGTGTTACTGTATAGAGAAATATGTGTTACTAAATGAAGAAAAAAATGTGTTACTATATGAATAAAAACATGTTACTTTATGGAAAAATGTGTGTTACTATATGAATAAATCAGAACCAGATTAGGAGTTGCGATATTAATTTCAGTTTAAACAGAAATAAAAATTTATCATCAGAAGTTCTTATAAGCTTTGTATTCATCAGAAGTTCGCATAAGTTTTAAAGAATCTTGATGCGTGGTTGGGGGAACACAGGCACAACGATAGAAATTGTGGAGCGAACAGAGGAGGAAAAAGAGTTAGACGGAGGAAGAAGAAGAAATCTGCGTAAGAAGAAGAAATTTGCGTGGAGGAAGAAGAAGAAATCTGCGCTAGTTTCAGTTTGACCCGTTCTTTATCTTGATCCACAAGATTTAATAATTTCCTTTTTTTAATTGATATTGCACGGTGCAATATTTTACAAGAGACTTGCTCTTTCTTTTACCCTCACATCCTGTGAAGTTTTTCAGTTGTACGCTTATTTAGTCATTAATTCAATTAAGTTATTAAATTAAACAACAAATTACCGCGAATTACCTCTTTAAATAAATATTAATATTTTTTTTCGAAAAGTAAATTAATATTAATTAGACCTCGAATTTTTATTAATTTAGAGAGATATAATTAATTGGTAAATTAATAATTTATTAATTAAAAGAGGTATTCTATATTCTGCAACTTTAAATTTAAGTACGTAAAATGTAATGAATATTAAATATTAGAAAGTTCAATTGGTAATGTATTAGAACTAAATACGTTTAATTTACAGTGATGAAAGAAATATTATGCAAAAATATTGGACTTAATCGCATGTCCACAGGTGGACACAAATCTATATACCCACCATAAATGATGTGATGCCACATAAACAATTAATTAAATAATTATGGACTCCATGATTATGTGGCATCACTTTATTTCTGATAGGTATATAAGTTTGTGTTTCCTGGTGGGCATGTGATTAATTTCGACAAAAATATAAAGTCAAATACTGCTATACACATGTTGCACCGTGCAATTCAAATATATTTTTAAGGAGATGCTTGGTTGAGGGGTCTAAGTAGGGTTGTATACGAATCAAATACTTTTGTTCGATTCGGTATTCGTGCTCGAAATTCGATATTCGTATTCGAAATTTTATGATTCGAATTCGATTACAAATATTCGATTTGATTCGATTATTAAACAAATACAAATACAAAATTATGATATTCGATTCGATATTCGTAAATATTCGATTCGATATTTAAATATATATTATTTTAATAGCAAATATATAAAATCTATATATTAGTATTATATAAATATATTAAGGCTCAGATTATTTGCATCATATATTTGATAAATACACCACACCACTCAAATAAAAACACCATAATTTTTAATAAATACACCAATTAAAAATATCATTTTGATTGAATGAATTTTACACAATGTTTCTTGCGATTTTAGGTTCATTAATGTAATTTTAGTTGATTCTTAGAAGACTCCAATGACTTCTTCATCATATGTTCATAACAAAGATTTGAATGTATTATATCTTTATCGTTCAAGGTTAACTCCTAACATAGTAAAAATTTTGATTTGTGGAGTAGATTGAGTTTGCCGACTCCATGAGATCAAATAACCCATTACAACATATTTAAGTTCTTTTAATTTTTTTAATTCATTTGAAATATATGATGTTTTTCATGAATAAATTGATTTTAATTATTTTTGTTTTTTATTTAGATGCAAGAAGAGTCTATTCATGTCATGTTGCAAACAACTTGAATTTGGTTTGCAAAATCGATGGAAGACTGAATTCTCGTTATGTAATTTGATAATTAATTCCATATGAGACCAAACCCTCAAAGAATATTGTTTAAAACATGTTTGAGAAAAAATCGATTCGAATATTCGATTCAAGTATTCGAATAGCTCCGAAAAATTCGATATCAATTTCAAATCGAATATAAATCACATTTACTATTCGAAAAATATTCGAATTCGAATTCGATATTCGAAAAATTTAACGAATACAAATTCAAAATAGTGGTATTCGATTCGATTCGATTCGTATACAACCCTAGGTCTAAGGGTGAGGAATGGGAATGGAATAATAAAAATGTGTTTGGTTCAAAGGTATCATTACTTGAATAGTGCTCTCATATCCAAAAACTAAGGAATGAGTCATTCCTCACCATTTTGGGAGGAATGACTTTGATTCCCTACAAAAAATGATTATAATATTTTACTCCTCTCATTTTTTATAAAATAAATATAACGAGAGTCATTCCTTTACATAAACCAAACATTAAAACTAAAACTAGTACATTTATTACCATTACTCCCACTATCACTATCATTCTCATTACTATTACTCACTCATATACCAAGCACTCCCTAAATTGTATTACAGTAAAATCTCTCTATAGTCATATCCTTGGGACCACAAAAAAATATTCCTAAATGGGGGTTATTCCTAAATAGAGTTATAAGGTTTTTTTTTTTTTTTAAATGCATGTGTATTATATCCCTATATTACTAATAGGGAGTTTGTTTTTGCTTAGGTGTCGTCATGAGGTTAATTTGAATAAGGTGTCACATTCTTATTAAATGCATATATATGTTAATAATCTATGTGTCATTTTCTTATTGATTTATAATTAATATATGGCATCTATGTGGCATTTTAATATAGGAATTAATTAAAAAATATGTTTCTAAGGAGGTTTGAACTTTAGACCTCTTGCACAATATGTATATTTTTTAATAAATAAGTTAATATATAAATCTTTAAATATTTTAAATATCTATTTTATATCTAAAAAGTGTTATCATATGACAATTTGTAAACATAAAATTATATTTAACTTAAGCCTATAAATGTATGTAAGAAAAATTGTGGTTGTATCAACTTTTATAAAAAAAAAAAAACTTAATATAATCATATATGATATTTATTATAAATATACGATATATATATATATATATATATATATATATATATTATTCGGAGCAATATTTATGCATCAATTATATAAAAAAAATTCTATTAATCGTCTCTTTTTTTATTATTAATTGTAAAATAAATTTGAAACAAATCTTATAGTAAATTCTTTCACATAATTATAATAATTCTAATCCCTAGCATGAATTGTCATACAATTAATATTACCATTATTTAAATTTAATATTATAATTACAATTTTTTTATACATATACATTATTTTAATATATATATTATTATTTGAAAATATTATATATATAATATATTACATAGTAAAGTTTAACGAAAATACCGCGTAATTAATACGCGGGAGCTCATCTAGTAATGGTATAATTAGTAGATACATGTGCATGTAATGTGTTGAACTTAATTGAACTAATTTACTCACGTAATATGAAAAGACAATACTCAAGAGTCACCCACCATAGATGCATGTACTTGCTTTTGATTGCTTTAATTTTTTCATCTATAAATACTATGTATAATACATTTTTTTTATCAATTACATCAAATCAACATTTTCTTCACGCATATAATGGCACCAAAAATAGAAAAGAGAACTCAAATGAGTGAAAAAAATTCGTGTGGAGATGTGCAAAATGAAAGAACTACATCCAGGTTGGAAGCAAAAAGATTTTTCCAAGTGGTTGGAGGATACTCATAATCTTAAGCTATCGCAATCAGCGATATCGAAGGCGTTCAAGAGGTCAATCAACAATGACGACCAGCAGGCTCTTTCTAATCCAAATGCAAAATGTTTGAGACCGTTGAAGTACCCATTGATGGAGTTGGCTCTTTATGAATAGTTTGTATGCAATCAAGAGTATGTCAATATTAGTGGTGAATTACTCAAGGAGAAGGGCCGCATATTCTTAAAGAGTCTCTATCCAGAAGCAATTTCATTTGAATTTTCTAATGGGTGGTTAGAGAAGTTCAAGCATCGACATGCAATTCAGTCATTTCGGCGTTTTGGGGAGAGTGGCTCAGTTGATATGGAGAAAATTGAAGCAAGTTTGCCATCAATAAGAGAAGAATTGGATAAATGGGATTGGAAGGATATTTACAACATGGATGAAACAGGTTTATTTTATCAAATGCAAGCTGATAATTATAATATTACGAAGCAACTCGAGGGACGAAAGCAAAACAAAGAGAGAATTACAATTGTCATTTGCACCAATGGTGATGGATCTGACAAAGTTCCTCTTTGGATCATTGGTAAGTTTCTTAATCCTAGATACTTGAAGAATGTTAACCGTTCTACTCTCAATTGCACTTATCGAGCAAATTCAAATGCATGGATGACATCTTTATTCTTTGTTGAATGGCTAAAGTGGTTTGATAGCCGTTTAGACAGAAATGTCTTGCTTCTTTTGGATAATTGTACAGCTCATGGGAAGAAAGAACATCTCCCGCCACTTCACCACACAAATGTTATGTTCTTACCACCAAATAGCACTTCCAAGATTCAACCATGTGATGCAGGTATCATTAGAAATTTTAAAGGTTATTATCGTCAGCGATTTAATCGTCTACTTTTGAAACGAATCGAGGATCGTGTTTTGGAACCGTCAAAGATCTCTCTCCTCGATGGAATGATAAATGCAGTTGCTGCATGGTCGATAGATGTGAAACCAAGGACAATCGAGAATTGCTTTAAGCACTGCAAAATTCAGACCGTTGAAGTTGACGAGTTGCAAGTTGCAAAAGAAATGGATGAGGAGAATCAAAAACTACTTATAGAGTTGAAAAGGCAGGTAAAAGATCTTCACTACACCAACGAGATGGAGATGGATATTTTCCTTAATCATCCAAATGAGCAACAAATTGTTTATGCTTTAACGGATGAAGAAATTATTGAAGGAGTTAGGCAAGAAAATGAGGAAAATAATCCAGAGGATGATAGCATAGAAGTACAAAAAGTTTCATGTGAAGAAGCTTTAAGCTTACTCGACAAGTTGGAAATGTTTTGGGTTCAACAAGAAGGTGGTCATGTGGACGAGCTAATGCGCACACGCAAGTTGAAGGATAAGGTTACAACACAAAAGATTAAATCATTGTCACAATCAACCTTGAACAAGTATTTTAAATCAACTTAAATCTATTGTAAAATTATATATATTATTATGATTTATTCCTAAATGGAGGTGTATTTCTTTATGTTGGGACTTGAAAAAATATGAATTATGACAATATGGAGTTTATTCCAAATTATAACTGGTCCCAAGTTGGGACCATGAATTTTTATTCCTAAAGAGAGTTTATTCCTTAATAGAGTATTCTTTTTTAGAGGTTTTACTGTAATAGTTTATCTATTAAAAGGTATTAATTGTTTTCACTAAACAATATTCCCTCATATTCTTAATAGATGACGTTTTGCAACTTTCTATATAAATCAAATGTATTTTTTCCACATTTATCCTTAAAAACATTAAAATATTTAGATAAATATTTTAATTATTTAAATAATAACGACAAATAGTTATTAAAGGTATAGTAAGAAATCAGTTATTCTCATTTGTCCAAAATGACATATATAGGAAAGAAATATTAATTATTTTCATTTAATAATATTATTTGTGTACGAGCTGCTTTAATAGGAAGGAATTGGGGGGTGAATTTGGAAACAGCAGTTTGCTAGTAGATAATGATGTGGAGTTGAAATTGGTTGGGAGAGTAAGTTGTAGTAGTATATAGGTCTGTATTAATATGTTTATTTTCCCTGCCATTGTGATTTTTATTCTGTCTTCTCAAGGAAGTTGAGATTTTGAGGCTGATCAAGATTGCAAAACTAGAGAATATATAAAGGGGTGAATTCGGTGAAGTCGATTTTGCTTTTGCAAGATGAGTTGAGTTGAGTCTTGTAATAAATACTCCAACTAAATAGTGTGTGTTACTGTTATGAGTTTCATTTGACTTTTAAGTTCCTACCTCAAACAAGGTGTTAATGTGCAAGGGTGGTGAAGATATTCATAGGCAGAGAGAGCAACCCTTTTCTTGAAGAAATACTCCATAAAAATTCAAAGATTGAAGAAATAATTAAAAGAGATCTTCGATTACTACTCTACTTCACACGTTAATTAATTTCCATTAACAGAAAACTAACTTCAGACATTATCGATTGCTAGCTTCACAATGTTCCCATGCTTGTTCACTTTAATCTTATTTGTGGCGATCTCCATCTTTTTGTTATATATGTATTGATATATATTTTGAATTAATTGGTCCTTGTTTGATCTCATTTCTGCAGTAAGCTGGTGACTTCACTCTGTTGTTACACTGATTAAACCACCCAATAATCGAGTATTTGGATGTTTAATCGGTCTGTTTAGTAGCTTGGATTAACGTATATTGAATGCTGATGATTGGCAATTAATAGGTGTGTATTGATGAACAATGATGAGGAATATAAATGAAGAAAGCAGTAAATGCAAAGAGATTTGCTGGGAGGGTGAGTCACATGCTTAATGTTGGATGTTTTTCGATCCCTATTATTATGCCTTGTAGGTCTTATTTATACATGTCAATTGGCCGTTTTTAAATCCCGTGGAATCGGGTGCATTTAATGTAATGGTACAAAATTAAATGCGCCTATCAAGGTACCGCACGGAGGATTAGACTTCTAACCCTCTCAGGGCCTTCCACGTGGCTTAACTGCTGGAATTCCTCTTGGCGGCGAGATCCTTTCCTTTTTTGGACATGACATCTTCTGACCGCGGTCTGCCCCTGGATTCTTTTCTTCTTTGGGGGAGATCTTGTCTCCGGATGGTCGCTTCTCGGTCTTCGCCGGAGCTCTTCGTGGGGTGGCTCTGCTCGCATGGTACAGGCGAGCAGCTTCTGGTACTGGTCATATGTTCGCAGAGCCAGGACACCTGCTCGTGTCATTGTGCGAGCATCATCCCTTGACTTATTTTCATGTCACAACAATTGCCCCCAGCTCGGTCCTGGCCGTGCTCGGGCTGGAGCGAGGTGTGACTCGATGCGAGCTAGCCCTTCTCGGACGCTCCTGTGACGTCCCTTCAACTGCCCATGATGACGTCGTGTGGCAGCTTTTACGGTAACCGATGCGCCCTTTCACCTTAAAGGGAGTGAGTGGGCGCTATTTCCTAGGCGCATGGGCCGCCGCATTAATGGCGCGGGTGGTCCACGCGCGCGTAGTCCCGAGGCGGGAGATAGCATCGGGGGGTCCCCAATTTGGGAAAATTCCCCTTGGGCCCCCGTTTTCTTACTTTGGAAAATTGCTAAGAGGCCCCTCCCCCATATCTATAAATAGGGGGAGTCTCAGCCATTTGCCACTTTACGCTCTTTGAGAATTTGAGAGACGATCTTCAAAAAACTTCCAAAACGTCCCGATTCGACTGAGAGTTCCTTTGCTTTGGATTCACGTCGGCCTCCGTCAGCATTCTTAGGTAATCCCCTGGTGTTCTCTTTTTTCCTTTCTTTTCTTGGGTTTGAGATGGAGAGAGGGACTGGTAGTGGTAGCGGTAGTTCTGGTGGCCCCCAGCCCCGGCAATCGATGGGGGCCTGGTCGGAGGCAGACCTGGAGGGGCTGGATGTTGTGTTTGGGCGGCCGGTTGCCCCCATTTCCGTTCTGGCTGGGCCGCCCCGAGGTGGAGAGGCGCTAGACCTCGCGGGAGCCCCTGAGTTCGCCGGCTTGGGTGATCTTGGGGTTGACTTGAGTCTCCCCGAGAGAGTTACACTGGCGGCGGCGGCCCCTGATGACGAAGAAGAAACCGATTCTGATCTCGGTCCCGATTCTTCGCCCGAATCGGGCTCTCCGGACAAGGACGAGGTGGAGGGAGCCCTCGATGAGGCCGCTCGTGCTCTGGAGGAGGAGGCCGCTGAGGGGAGGAGGCAGCGAGCAGAAGCGGACCAAACCCGCATGTACGAGGAATGGGTGCGCTTCATGGATCGGTTGGCGGGTCCGGTGCCCGACTTTGATTTCGCCGCCTACCTGGCCACATGCCCATATGAGAGGGTGAAATGAGATGACAATATGACCCGGCGAGCAGAACCCTCTCATTGGCCGTGCGACTCAGACGCCTGGGAGAGCTCGGTGACCTCTGCCGAGCTGCACCGTCTCTGCGAGCAGTGGGAGATTCCCTCCTCGGTGCACCTTCACCGGCCGAGGTCGTATGAGCGACCCGATCAGCCTCCTCCCGGGATGATAGCGGTGAACTTCGCGATGATGGAGGCTGGAGTCCGATTCCCGTTCCCGCCGTGCCTCTCCTACTACTTCACGGCTTGGGAGGTGGCCCCTATTTAACTGCATCCCAATGGGTGGAGGCGCCTGATGGCCCTGCTGGTGCTCTTCGGCGAGCACCGTCTTTTCCGGATGCCGAGCTCTAAGGAGCTCCTCTACGTGTACAGCCTCACGGATGGGAAAGACGGGTTGTACCTGAAGCCGAAGCAGGGGCCCCTCATCGCGGGTGTCCCGAACAAGGTCTACGAGTGGCAGCACCGCTGGTTTTGGGTAGCGGGAGCCTGGAAGGCGGCAGGGCCTGCCCGTGGCACTACCCTCGTGTGCCCCACCAAATTCGATAAGAAACAAACGAGTAAGATTTCCCCTTCTTCAAAGGTCGATGACTACTGATCTAATTTCTTTTCTGTCTTTGCAGGACTCGAGACTGCTCGCCCCGGGGAGCTAAATTGGGATTTTGAGCTGTGCTTGAAGCGGATCAAGGAGCTCCCCGAGAACGAGAGGCACTAGAAAAGGATTCTGACCGTTGAGCGTCTGAAGCGAGCTCGCCTTGTCAGCCGCCCCCGCGAAGTGGACCTTGAACCCGGTAAGCACTTGTCCGCAATTACTTTCTTTTGGTCGCTATTCGCCATTAACTGACTGTTAACTGGTTCCTCGCAGTTCCTGTGATTCTCGTTTTCCGCACTTGCCCCCCAGAGATAATGGGCAAACTGAAGCTGTCGCAGCGGGTTGGGGGGAAGAGCGCACCGGGCGCGAGAAAGGAAACGCGGCCCCCGAGTGGCCAAACTTCACGCCCCCCGGCTAGACGCGGGGGCCCCCAAGAGCCATCACGGGTGAAGGTCGCACCCGCGGGCGTTGCCCGGCCTACTTCCCAGGGGTCTTCTCGTTCCCCTGGGTCGTCCCCGGAGAGGGAGGGTCGGACCCACCCGCGGGAGGAAGATGATGAGGTGAGGGAGGTCCCCCCCGTGGAAGCTCGCAAGAAGTCGCGGCACGACGTCGCCCCCCGAGAGTAGGGGACCTCCGCGGGCACGGTGCCCGCCGCAAAGGATCCCTCCGATCCCACCTTCCTGGGTCGCGATCCGGCCATGGAGAGCCGGTAAGTTCTGCTTCTCGCAGCTCATAGCGTTGCTTCTCAATTTCTTTTTCTGAACTTCTGCCCTTCGTGTAGGCTGCTCGCTGACGGGGTCCCGAGGCCCCCCATGATCCATAACTTTCTTGCCTCACGGCGCTCTGCCACCGGGCTCCCCGCGCACATTGGCTCGGCGATGCGGAACCTCGCCGCGAGCTGGACAGACGAGCTGGAGGCCATGGTCAACTTCAACCGCTAGAGCGCGCTCATGGTGAGCCATATCCTGACCTCCCAAGCTCTGATCGCGTCGCAGCGGGCCCTCCGGTCCCAGGATGAGGAGGTGAAGCGGTCCATCCGCCACCGGGAGGAGAGGGATGCCATGGCTGGGCGGATAGCGGTGCTGGAGTGGCAGGTCATAGAGCTGGCCGCTGCTCGGGATGAAGCTCTGGCGACCCTCCGCCTTGCCCAATCTGCGCATGAAAGTGCGCTCGCTGCCGAGTGCGAGAAGGCGGGGGCCGCCGAGTCCTCCTGGCACGCCGCTGACCGGGCCCGTGCTCAATCGGAGCAGCTCGCCGCTGCCAAGAAGGAGGCTGAGGAGGCGATCGCCCAGGCTGAGGCGGACACGAGGAGGGCCGAGTCGGCGGAGATCGAGCTCCGAGACTTCTGCACCGACCCCGTCAAGGATGCGGATGTCATGGGTGACGTCGCCTACTTCCTTGCCTACGCCGACGCCATCCGCGACCTGAAGAGGGCGAAGATGGATTCCGCCCCCCTGGAGAGGTCGCTCAAGGCCTATGTCCTCGACCCCGAGCATGCCGTCCCAGACACTCTGGACTTCCCTTTCAAGGACCTGGCGACCGTCTATGGGGTGGACCTCTCTCGGTTCCCCTATCAAGACACGTTTTGTGATCCTCCTGCGGACGAAGACGAGGCGGGGGACAAGGGTGAGGCAGCGGGCTCGGAGACGGCGGCGGAGGCGGCAGGCGGCGAGGACCCGGTGGTTGGAGTGACGGCTGGAGTTCCGACGGAGAGCGAGGTGGCGGAGCCTAAGCAGAGTTGATCTATACTTTAAACTCTCGTTCCCATACTTTAAACTCTCATTCTAATACCTTGAACTCTCGTTCCCACCGTGGCCTTGATCTTTTCTGTTTAATAGATACCTTGAATTCCAAGGGATATCTTGAATTCCCCCGCTGCCGTTGTAATTCTTCTTTTACTTTTGGTTTAGGGTTTAGGGTTTAGAACTTTTGTACTTCGGCCGTAGGCCGCCCCTCAATTATGAAATGAAAAAATTTGCTTTTATCTGTTGCTCGCGCCTTTAATTTCAGCACTTTATTTCTGCAACTCTATTTCTGCAACTTTAGATTCTTGTGTTGTAACGAACGGTTCTCGCGACCTGCGGAGTAACCATTCAAAACGTTAAACGATGTAACATGTTTAAATGTCATGAAATGTACAAGGAAAAATGCTCGCCGGGAGGTTGCGCTCGCCGGGAGTCTTTGGTGCTCGTTGGGAACATTTCGTTCGACCAAGAGTCTTTTGGTGCTCGCGGGCGAGGCCATTCTTCTCGCGCGAGGCTTTAGGTGTAACGGGACGGTATCGTTGACCGTAAGGCTTTGCAAACGGGACGTCGTCGTACGACCGTAAGACGTTGCTGACATGGGCTTAGGCCGCATCGTGAGACTTTCGTGCTCGCAGGCGAGGCCATTCTTCTCGTGCGAGTCTTTATGCTACTGTGGGTGTAATCCCTGTGTAGACTTTTATGCTCACCGGGGCAAAGGCCGTGACGGGAGACTTTTGTTGCTCGTGAGGGCTTAGGCCCAGCACGAGACTTTTGGTGCTCGCGGTGAGGCCATTCTTCTCACGCGAGTCTTTGTGCTACTGTGGGTATAACCCTGTGTAGACTTTTATGCTCCTGCGGGCTTGAGCCTCGTCAGGAGGCTTTTTTGATGCTCGCGTGGGTCACGGCCACACGGCGAGGCTTGTGGTGCTCGACGAGAGTGTGAGTCATCGTGAGTCTTAAAGCTTTTCAGGGCTCGTTTATTTTTAAGAAACTGAACGATTTCGCAAGAAATGGTAATTTTATTAAATTTCAAAAAACCTTGATACAATCTATTACATGCGAAGAGGATTAGATATGGCTTACAAATGGCCTGTGTCACTGGTAGTATTTCTTGAGGTAACTGGCGTTCCAAGGGTATTGGTCCGGAGTGCCATCGGGGTGCTCTAGCTCGTATGCCCCGCCGGGTAGCCACTCGGATACCCTAAATGGGCCCTCCCAGTTCGGGCCAAATACCCCGGTGCTCGGGCCATGGGACCTCTTAAGAACCAACTCGCCTTTTGAGAATCATCGGACCTTGACTTTAGTATTGTAGTACCTCTCCGAACTTCGCTTGTAGGCGGCGTTTCTGTGAACAGATGCTAGACGATGCTCTTCTAATGTGTCAAGGTCAAGTCTTCTCGCGGTCTCGTTCTCTTCATTGAGAGTTTGAGAGGTTCGATAGGCGGGTATCGAGACCTCGGACTGAATTACCGCCTCTGTGCCATAGGTAAGAGCAAAAGGTGTCTCTCCTGTGGAGTTTCTCGTTATTGTCATGTAAGCCCAGAGAACGTCGGGGAGTTCCTGGGCCCACTTCCCCTTCTTGTCCTCAAGCTTGGTCTTCAGGGTGTGCTTGAGGATTTTGTTGACCGCTTCGACCTGGCCGTTGGCCTGGGGGTGATAGGGTGTTGCGAACAACCTCTTTATTTTCCAATGCTCGCAAAATTCTGCGATTTCGAGGCCGTCGAACTGTTTCCCAGTGGAAGCCCGAATCTGCATATGATATTCTTCCAGATGAATTTGATAATGGCCGCTTGGTCGATCTTATTGAGGGGCTCCTCTTCCGCCCACTTGGTGAAATAGTCGACGGCGACCACAGCAAATTTGCATCCGCCCGAGGCCGTTGGCAGAGGACCAATCAAGTCGATCCCCCACTGTGCGAATGGCCACGGGCTGAATATGGATTTGAGATTTTCAGGCGAGAGCTTGATGTTTGGTGCCATGACTTGGCACTGGTGACACTTTCTGGCATAGGCGATCGCGTCTTTCCTTAAAGTGGGCCAGAAGTATCCTTGCCGCATCGTCTTGTAGACCAGAGATTGGCCGCCGGCGTGGTTTTCGCACACGCCGTTGTGGATCTCCGCGAGCACGATGTGATCTTCCTCGGGAGTGATGCATTTCAAGAGGGGTAGGGTGAAGCTTCGCTTGTATAGCTGGTCGTCCAGGATCAAGAATCTCGCGGCTCGGAGCTGAATGCAGCGAGCTTCAATTCTGTCCTCTGGCAGCTCCCCCGAGTCGAGATACTTGAAGATGGGACACATCCAGCTTTCTTTCTGCTCGGTGACTGTGGCCACTAGAATCTCGGTGATTGAGGGGCGGGCAAGCTTCGTTAGGACGATATTAGACATGTTCGCAGCGCCCTCCGACGTTGCGAGCTTAGACAGGGCGTCTGTTTGCGAGTTGTGCTTGCGGGGGATTTGTTCGATGAACACTTGGTGAAGTTGCTCGCAGAGGGCGATGACGAGCTCGTGGTACTTCATCATTTGATCACCCCTGGCCTCGTATTCACCCTTCATTTGATTTACGACCAGGAGAGAGTCCATGAAGATATGGAGGTGTCGGACCCCTATGGCCTTTGTGAGTTCCAGGCCGTAGACCAGGGCTTCGTACTCGGTTTCGTTGTTCGTTGCTGGGAAATCGAATCTTATTGCATTTGTAAAACACTGGCCCTAGGGTCCGATGAGGACCACCCCCGCTCCGGCGCACGCTGATGTGTGATTGGAGTGAATTGATGCATGTTTTTAGGGCCTATTTTAGTGCAAAAAGTGAGCTAAAGTGTTAGTTTTTGTGCCTAAATGTGAAAAGTATCACTATTTTGCTTGAAAAGTATTATTTGTGAGATTTTGATGTTTTTCGTCCGTTTTGCAGGTAATTCGGCGGAATTTTGCCAATCCGAGAGTACCATTGGACTTAGAATGAAGAGACGGACATATCGGATGAAAATGGGGGTAGGGACCGAAGCCCCGCGTGAGAAAAGTGCCCTGGACTCGAGCTCTGGTCGAGGACCATGAGCCTCGAGTCGAGGGCTATGCAGAAAAGGACTAAATTGGGAAAAAGGCAGAAGCCTCGAGTCGAGGCCTGACCCTCGACTCGAGGGGGCAGTTTTCCAGAATTTTCGTATTTAAAGAGGAGAAGCAGAGCAATTTAGGGACAATTCAGAACAACTTTCATAATAGCAGTTAGTAGCGGTTTTGGGGCGATTTCTTAGGCCCCAAGCCAATTTCTTCCTTAGGTAGAGTAGATTGGTAGATTTAGACTTAGATTTCAATTGATTGTTGGTAGATTAGCCATAGATTAGCTTTAGATTGTTGTAATTCTTTCAATTCAAGCTTGTAATTCATTTGGAGATTGGTGTTGAAGACTCAAGCATTCCTCTTTTAGTTGATTGAAGACCAATTGGTGATGTTTTTCTTCTTTTGTCTCTTTAATTTCTTAATTGTTGTGATTTGTTTTATGTTTGTTCAATTCTATCTTCTTCCCATGGGTATTGTTTGTGGTACCATGGGCTAACTCTCTTGTGCTTGGGTTAATTAAAATTGATGATGATTTGATTGACTATGCTATGATTGTTGATGATTGGAGATTAATTGAGTAGATTGCTTACTAATTGTGATTCTCAATTGTGCTTCATGCATAATTATCTCTTTAAATTAGTGTTTGATCACCCTAGCTATAGACGAGAGTTGCGCTAACGTGATCCGGGATTAATCGGGTTATCATTGTGTATGAATGCGTGGATTGGGTGCTTCGGAATCGAGAGATTAGTTGCACTAAGGATACTCACATTAGTTTGTTTCCTAATTGCGATTCTTAATTGTGCTTTGTGTAAAATTGTCTCTTTAGATTAATGGTTGATCACCCTAGCAATAGGCGAGAGTTGAGCTAACGTGATTAGGTGTTAATCGGGTTTCAATTTTGCATGATTGTATGAATTGGGGATTTCTACATTGAGAGATGGGAAAGACTAAGGATACTCACATTAGGCATTGTGATTTTAATGGAGTGATTAATTTCATGATGGTTTATGCTTTCTATCTTAGTTGATTTGCAATTTGATTCAATTGTAGCTTGTTGATTGATGATTCATTGATGGATGTTAATCCTAGCACCTCTATCCCACCATTTATTGTTGTTTTTGTTATCGCATTCTTAGTATTCGATCATTTGCTTGCTCCTTGTTATTTTGTATTTTTGCTTGTGTTTTGTTGTTTTTGTTCCAAACCATTGTTGCAACTCTAGTCACTAAGAACTCGTATTTCTAGGGCCTCATGTGCATACTTTTTCCCTTGGGTTCGATATTTTGTTGATTGGTCTTAATAACTCTTACCCTATACACTCCAATCAATGTGGATGACCCGTCGACGTAGAGTCTCCATGGGGGGATCTTGAGCTTCGTAGGGCTGGTTGGGAAGGTAAGCTCCGCCACGAAGTCTGCCAGCGCTTGTCCTTTGATTTCGGTACTGGGCGAGTTCTAGGGCCCATTTCAGGAGTCGCCCACTAGTGTCTGGCCGGTGGAGTACCTGCCGAAGTGGCATGGTCGTGAGTACTTGAATCTGGTGGTCGAAGAAATATGCTCGAAGTTTTCTTGCGGCCATGACCAGCGCGTACGCGAGCTTCTCGAGTGGCGAATATCTGAGCTCGGCGTCATGTAACACTTGGCTAATGTAGTAGATGGGGAGATGTTGCTGTCCCTTTGCTCGCACGAGGACATCGCTTATCGCTGTTTCAGAGGCTGCGAGGTATAAAAGGAGAGTTTCCCCTGGGATTGGCTTGACGAGGATCTGAGGATTACTTAAATACTCTTTGAGTTCCTTGAACGCGAGCTGGCTTTCTTTGTTCCAGGAGAATTTCTGCTTTTTGATTGCTGCGAAGAAGGGCTTGCTCTTGTTGCCCAATCGCGAGATGAAATGACTAAGTGCCGCGAGACACCCGGTCAGTCTCTGGACCTGCTTCACCAATTTCGGTTCCTCCATGTCGAGGATAGATTTGATTTGAGCCGGGTTGGCCTCTATGCCCCTCTGGCTGACAATGTGGCCAAGGAATTTTCCTGATCCCACCCCAAAGCTGCACTTCTTTGGGTTGAGCTTCATGTTGTATTTCTCAAGGATAGAAAAGGTTTCCTTGAGGTCTCTTAAATGATCGTCCTTTCTCAGGCTTTTGATAACTATGCCGTCAATGTATACCTCCATAGTTTTCCCAATCTGGTCAGCGAACATGGTATTCACTAACCTTTGATAAGTTGCATCGGCATTCTTGAGGCCGAAAGGCATCCTCGTCCAAGAATAAATGTTCTTCTCCGTGAGGAAAGAAGTGTGTTTGATGTCTTCCACCGCCATGGGGATTTGGTGGTATCCCGCGAACGCGTCCATGAACAACATCATCTCGTGCCCCGCGGTGCTGTCGACGAGGTGGTCAATGTGCGGCATTGGGAAGTGATCTTTCGGGCAGGCTGCGTTGAGGTCGGTAAAATCGATACACAGCCTCCACGCGTTGTTCGCCTTTTTGACGAGAACCGCATTGGCAACCCATTGGGGCTCGTCTTCGGCGAGCTCGATCAGTTTGTTGTCCAGGAGTTTCTTGACCTCCTCAGCGAGAGCAGCGTATTTTTCCGGGCCGAACTTCCTCCTTTTCTGCGAGACTGGTCATCGCGACGGATCGATCTTGAGATGATGGCAAGCGTGCTTTGGGTCGATCCCGACCATGTCTTGATGCGACCACGCAAACACACTCACATTCTCTTGGAGAAAATTGATGAGGTCATCCATTATAACAGCGGGGACTTTCGCCCCTATGGTGACCTCGAGCTCGGGGCGAGATAGATCTACAGGGACACGCTCTAGCTCTTCAATCGGAGCAGTCCGCTCAAGGCCTTGGGGATCGCGGGTATTGCCCCTTGGATCCAGGTCTATGGTTGCGGGTTCGAAACCAAGTCTTGGTTCTAAATCCTCGCGTGCGCAAGCGGGATGCCCCGAGGAGGAGCTGGTGAGTAGGCCTGGCTGCGCAATTGCGCCCACGTTGTCCCCCGTTAAAGTATTACATTGCGGATCAAATAAATATGCGGAAAGAAAGTCAAGACCAGAGTAGTTCAAACACTTCTTTGCCATTTTTTTATTGCCTTTTACAGTGCCAATTTCCCCCTCAGAGGTGGGGAATTTGATACAATAAAAGTAGGAGGAGGCAACTGCCTCAAATGTTTCAAGAAAAGGTCGACCGAGAAAGCCATTATAGATATTTGGCTGGTCGACGATTACAAATTCTAAGGGCCTAGTGATACTAATTTTCTCGTTCTGGAAGTCCGCGAGCTCCACAGACAGCTTGATTCTTCCATAGGGGATCACTGTCGTGTCCTCGAAACCCTTCAGCTGCAGATCGTATGGCTTGATGAACTTGGTCAGATTGCCCATTTGATCCAGGGCGGACTTGAAGATTATGTTGTAGTAGCAGCCGTTGTCAATCAGGATCCTTTCCACGGTCATCCCCAAAATTTTGGTCGAGATGACCAAGGCCTCGTTCTTTGGGAAAAAGAGGCCCTCACGATCAGCATTGGAGAAGCTGATTGTGGCAGATTTTGAAATCGTTGGCTCAGGGGGAGGTGCGACGACGTGGATGTTGTCGATGGCGCGGAGTTCGGCTTTTCGCTTCCTGTTTGACATGGCGAGGACGGGAGTCAGTCCGCCCAGGCTACACCCTCCTGGCTGGATCATTTGGACCCATCTCCCCTGGTTCGGCGGGGGAATGTCATCGCTGCTGTATCCCACGTCTACCTCCGCGGCGACCACGGCTGCTGCCCGCGCGCCTTCTTCTCTGTTCCTACGAGGAGGCCCGCGCTCTTCCCCGTCATGCCTCGGGCGCGGGGCCGGCTTCTTAACATACTCGCCCAACTTACCTTCCTCGTATAGCCTCCACAGTTGTCGAAGAAGATCCCTACATTCGCTCGTGTTGTGCCCGGGGCCGTCGTGAAAGGCGCAGAATTTGTTTGAGGCCTTCCTCACAACATTGTTCTTGAGGGGTTTAGGCGGGGTGAATACCCCTTCTCCCTTCATCGCATTGAACACAAAGGCAGGCGAGCACGTCAGTTTTTCCACGACCTCAACCCCCTCGAAACTTTTGAAAGTCCCTTGAACTTTGGCTTGATCTCGTCTCTTCGCGTGATGGGGTCTCTTCGCGGGTGGAGCTGCGTCGGCTGCCTCAGCGACGAGTGTCTTGACTTCGCCTAGGCGTTGGGCGAGGAGCTTTTGCCTAGTAATCAGGTCGCCCGCTCGCCGCCTGAATTCGGCGTAAGAAGATGGATACTGCTTGGTCATGTGACGAAACATGTGCGAGTCGGCCCTGAGTCCGCTCATCGCAGCGTGAAGCTGCAGCTCATCGCTAACGGGCTCACCCGTGAGGAGCACTTTATCCAGCCTGTCGAGGTACTCCTCGTCGGATTCCTTCTCCGCCTGCCTGATGCCCATAAGCCTCTGTCGGCTGCCCGGGCGAGCAATTTTGGAGGCGAAATAGGAGACAAATTGTTCGCCGAGGCTGGAGAAATCGCCGATCGTGCGGGCGGGGATAGAGGTGTACCATTTGTGGGCTAGCTTGCCCAACGTCAGCGGAAACAAACGACACTTTGTGGCATCCGATGCCCCCCTCCCAGTCATGTAAGTGATGTACTTACTGAGATGGACCTCTGGGTCAGTCTTCCCCTCATACAGGGTAGTTTGCGGAGGCAGAATCTTGGTCTGGACCTCCGCCATCTCAATGATCATAGAGAGGGGCTGGTTAACGGCAGTCCTCTTGGGGATGCCCTCGCGGGCATCCACGCGGCCTTCTATGAGGTCCAGCTTCCGCTGGAGGGCGACTATGGCCGGGTCCGGCTGGGAGAGGGCTGGATGGGCCACGTTGGGTCCGATGCGGTCGTGGACTGGGACCCTTGACCTTGCCACCACTGCGCTCTGGGCACACTGTGGGCTGCAGTGGACGGCCTCCCTCGGAGGAGACACTGGGGGCCGCTCGTCGAAATCGAGCCTTCGGGCTTGGGAGCCCAGGCGATGAAACACTGACCGTTCAAGCTGGCGTACCCCCAATCAGTCCTATCTCTCGGCCTCTTGGTCACAGGCCTTCCTCTTCCCTTTTTGAGGCCTTGACGGGCCTTCAACGGGAACGGCAACGGGTCGTGCCTGAGATTCAGCTCACGGACCCGGGCTTGGAACTGCTGGATGGCTCTGCTCACTTGCTCTGAAGTCTGGTACTCTGATTGGAGTGAATTGATGCATGTTTTTAGGGCCTATTTTAGTGCAAAAAGTGAGCTAAAGTGTGAGTTTTTGTGCCTAAATGTGAAAAGTATCACTCTTTTGCCTAAAAAGTATTATGTGTGAGATTTTGATGTTTTTCGTCCATTTTGCAGGTAATTCGGTGGAATTTTGCCAAACCGAGAGTACCATTAGGCTTAGAATGAAGAGACGGACATCCGGGACGAAAACAGGGGTCGGTGCCGAAGCCCCGTGTGAGAAAATTGCCCTGGTCTCGAGCTCTGGTCGAGGACCAAGAGCCTCGAGTCGAGGGCTGTGCAGAGAAAGGCAAAAATTGGAAAAAGGCAGAAGCCTCGACTCGAGGCATGACCCTCGAGTCGAGGGAGAGGATTTTGCAGAAACCTCGAGTCGAGGCCTGACCCTCGACTCGAGGGGGAGAATTTTCCAAATTTCGTTATTTAAAGAGGAGAAGCAGGGCATTTCAGAGACTGAAAAAGAAGACTTCATAGTAGCAGTTAGTAGCGGTTTTGGGGCGATTTCTCAAGCCCCAAGCCAATTTTCATCTTAGATTAGAGTAGAAGTTAGAATTAGATGTAGATTTCAATTGATTGTGGGTAGATTAGCCATAGATTAGCTTTAGATCCTTGTAATCCTTTCAATTCAAGCTTGTAATTCCTTTGGAGATTGGTGTTGAAGACTCAAGCATTCCTATTTTTGTTGATTGAAGACCATTTGGTGATGTTTTTCTTTTTTTTTGTCTCTTTAATTTCTTAAGTGTTGTGATTTTCTTTGTGTTTGATCAATTCTATCTTCTTCCCATGGATTTCACCATGGGCTAACTCTTTTGTGCTTGGGTTAATTGAAATTGATGATGAATTGATTGATGAAGCCATAATTGTTGATGATTGGAGATCAATTGAGTAGATTGCTTACTAATTGTGATTCTCATTTGTGCTTTATGCATAATTATCTCTTTAGATTAGTATTTGATCACCCTAGCTATAGACGAGAGTTGCGCTAACGTGATCCGGGATTAATCGGGTGATAATTGTGTATGAATGTGTGGATTGGGTGCTTCGGAATCGAGAGATTAGTTGCACTAAGGATACTCACATTAGTTTGTTTCCTAATTGTGATTCTTCATTGTGCTTCATGTGAAATTGTTTCTTTTGATTAACGGTTGATCACCCTAGCAATAGACGAGAGTTGAGCTAACGTGATTAGGTGTTGATCGAGTTTCAATTTGCATGATTGTATGAATTGGGGATTTCTACATTGAGAGATGGGAAAGACTAAGGATACTCACATTAGGCATTGTGATTTTAATGGAGTGATTAAATTCATGATGGTTTATGCTTTCTATCTTAGTTGATTTGCAATTTGATTCAATTGTAGCTTGTTGATTGATGATTCATTGACGGATGTTAATCCTAGCACCTCTCTCCCACCATTTAGTGTTGTTTTTGTTATCGCATTCTAAGTGTTCGATCTATTGCTTGCTTGTTGTTTAATTGTATTCTTGCTTGTGTTTTGTTGTTTTTGTACCAAACCATTGTTGTAACTCTAGTCACTAATAACTTGTATTTCTAGGACCTCATGTGCATACTTTTTCCCTTGGGTTCGATATTTTTGTTGATTGGTCTTAATAACTCTTACCCTATACACTCCAATCAAATGGCGCCGTTGCCGGGGAATTAGTTTTTGCGCCTTAAGTGAGACCTAGGAATTGTTTGAAGTGACTACTTGTTGCCTTTGTGTTTGTTTTGTTATTTTTGATTGAATTTGATACTTTGGTATCTTGTCTAGATGGAGGGATACAATTCATTTGCATGGAATCAATATCATTATCAAGAGAGCATGGTATATCCTCCACATTTTGAAGATTTTGGATGCAATAATTGGATGAGCTTTGAAGATAATTCTCAAGTGCAACAAGTTCCATCCAATTATGAAGATTTGAGATGTGAAGAAATTCCTACCCCACCTCAAAAGATGTTTCCATATTATGAACCTTGTGATCAAACATCTAATCCATGTCTTGGATTTGAGGGTGATTATGAGAGAAGTTATAATTATGAGTATTCAATGCCACAAGCTTCTCCTCAAATTGAAGAATGGGGACTCTATGATATGAGAGCTATATTGCAAGAGATGCTTGGATTTGTGTTGGAAAAATTTGAGGAAGATGATGCTAGATGTGATCAAATGTTTCCCTTGTATGAAGAAATGTATGAGACCAAAGAAAAGGTCAATTCATGGATAGAGGGGACTATGGAGATCACCGAAGTCCACTTCACGTTTATAAAGTGTCAAGTCAAAGATTTCCTACGCCAAGTAAAGAACATGACCATCATGGAGAATCAAGAAGAAGGGGAGGAAGAAAATACAATTGAAGAAGATGTGGTAGAGGGTCCAAGCGATGAGGATGAAAAGGAAGATTTCCTTATCAAGAGTGATGAAGAGGAATGTCCATTGATGGACATGAGCAATAATGAACAAGCAAATCTAGAAGCACCAAATAAGGAATTGAAGATTGAAATGAGCATTTCTATACCTTCTAACTCTTCAATTTGTGATTTAATTGAAATTGATGCTTCTAATGATTTGATTTTACCTCTTGAGAACTTTGATTATAGGAAAGAATTAAAGAAGTGCTTGGGCATCCTTGGAGAAAAGAAAGGGAGAAGGATGTTGGTGAGAAAGCAAGGAGGACAACCATCATCAAAGTGCAAGGATGTGGATGATGGGTCTATTATACATATGAACCTCCAAAATTTCGAAGCTCAAAGGTTGAGATACAATGGCAAGGAGGATCGCTACCCTTGGCCATTCCGATGAAGGATGTTGGATGTGAAGAATAAGTCCGGCATAGGACACAAAAAATAGCGCTTGATGGGAGGCAACCCATCCTTTTTATTCTCTTTTCTTGTTTTTGGTAGCCTAGTGTTTTTGTTTTTTTGAGGAGATTTGGCTTTTGCTACTTAATTGCTTATGCTTAGTACATGATGCTCTATGCTTTGAGATTCATATTTTGTTGAGTTTAATTGTTGATATCATTATGAGTTGCATATATTTGGAGCCAAACTTGAATGCATGTCTTCATTCAAGTTTGGGGGTGTTGGTCGTTATTTGGTTCTTGCATCTCTTAGTGGTAATGTTTTGATGATTCTTATGCCCATTTGTAGGTACACTTTCTAGATGAATTGGAAAGCCATTGGAGTTGCAAGGAAATGCAAGAGCAAGAGGGAAGAGCTAGAAAGCATGATGAGCCCTAAATGTTTGAAGGAAGAAGTAGTTTAAAGGCTTATTGGTACAACACTTCCTTTCAAACTTAGACTTGTCTAAGTTTGGGGGAGGTGTTTTTCTTACCTTAGCTTATCTTCCTTGTACTTGTATATTTCTTGGGCTAGAATTGATTTGAGCTTCGTTGTGGATTTATTGATATATCTTTGAGTATCATTCATGTGGTAGTGAGGGTGCTTGAGATTATGTACATGTGCACTTGTGTTTGATTTGCAAGATTAATTGGATTTTGATTTGATCACTAGTGGATTTGTGTCTTGAAGCTAGCTTGCTTGATTAATTATGTGAAGATGAATGTGATTGAAGATGCTTGATTCATTGCTCAATTTAAGCCCGTGAGCTTTTGTGCCTTAATAATCGTACATCTTATACGGTTGATTTGATTCCTTTGGGAGTGCATCATTCATAGATTTGTATGCTAGAACTTGCCACTAGACTTGTGGATATTGATCTTTGTGTGATGTCTTGAAAATGATAAGAGGTCATGTTTGATATGTTAAGTCACTTTGCCAAAATATTTTCCCCACCAAATACATTTGATTTCCTTAGTGAGCCATTTTGAGCCTATTATCCTTATTCTTTGGCAAGCCAAGTGAAATTGAAGCCATTAGCCTATTTTTATGAGCCTTCTTGTCCTATGCTTAGTAGAGCTTGATTGTTGGTTATAGATGGTGATTTACATTGTTAAGTGTGGGAGAAAGAAGAGCTAAGTGATGAAAGCTTGAAAGAAGAAAGAAAGGTTGTGAAGAAAAATTGAATTGTGAAGAAAAGTGAAATGAAAAAAAATATGAAATGATTCAATTTGTGAGCTTAAAGAAAGAAAGCTCAAGTGAATGTTGGAATGATCATTGAAGTTCAAAAGAAAGAGTGTGCTAGATGAAAGTGAAGAGATGTGCATTGTATGGATTAGTTTACATTCAAGTCTCTACTAATTAGTCACTCTTATCCATAAATATCCCACCTTTCCAAAGAGCCAACATTACAACCTAGAAGAAAGACCTCTTTGATTCTTGATTGATCACAAATGATTTTGATTGAGATTAAGTCTTGTGGCAAGCATATGGTGTACTTGTTCATGCAATTGATGATTGAGTGCTTTAAACCTTGATACACTTGAGTGAAGAGTGAAATACTCCATGGAAGGAGCAATGTGTTGAGTATTTGATTGAGCATTTGTTTGAGCATAATTTATCTTGATTGCTAGTGGAAAGTTGCATTGATACTTATGTTCATTGATGAGTTCGATTGTCTTATTTTTCGTCTATGGTGCCATGTGACATAATTGCAATCAATTCACTCCTTTGTTCTTAGTTTCTACGTTGCTCGAGGACGAGCAACAATTCAAGTTTGGGGGTATGATTGGAGTGAATTGATGCATGTTTTTAGGGCCTATTTTAGTGCAAAAAGTGAGCTAAAGTGTGAGTTTTTGTGCCTAAATGTGAAAAGTATCACTCTTTTGCCTAAAAAGTATTATGTGTGAGATTTTGATGTTTTTCGTCCATTTTGCAGGTAATTCGGTGGAATTTTGCCAAACCGAGAGTACCATTAGGCTTAGAATGAAGAGACGGACATCCGGGACGAAAACAGAGGTCGGGGCCGAAGCCCCGTGTGAGAAAATTACCCTGGTCTCGAGCTCTGGTCGAGGACCAAGAGCCTCGAGTCGAGGGCTGTGCAGAGAAAGGCAAAAATTGGAAAAAGGCAGAAGCCTCGACTCGAGGCATGACCCTCGAGTCGAGGGAGAGGATTTTGCAGAAACCTCGAGTCGAGGCCTGACCCTCGACTCGAGGGGGAGAATTTTCCAAATTTCGTTATTTAAAGAGGAGAAGCAGGGCATTTCAGAGACTGAAAAAGAAGACTTCATAGTAGCAGTTAGTAGCGGTTTTGGGGCGATTTCTCAAGCCCCAAGCCAATTTTCATCTTAGATTAGAGTAGAAGTTAGAATTAGATGTAGATTTCAATTGATTGTGGGTAGATTAGCCATAGATTAGCTTTAGATCCTTGTAATCCTTTCAATTCAAGCTTGTAATTCCTTTGGAGATTGGTGTTGAAGACTCAAGCATTCCTATTTTTGTTGATTGAAGACCATTTGGTGATGTTTTTCTTTTTTTTGTCTCTTTAATTTCTTAAGTGTTGTGATTTTCTTTGTGTTTGATCAATTCTATCTTCTTCCCATGGATTTCACCATGGGCTAACTCTTTTGTGCTTTGGTTAATTGAAATTGATGATGAATTGATTGATGATGCCATAATTGTTGATGATTGGAGATCAATTGAGTAGATTGCTTACTAATTGTGATTCTCATTTGTGCTTTATGCATAATTATCTCTTTAGATTAGTGTTTGATCACCCTAGCTATAGACGAGAGTTGCGCTAACGTGATCCGGGATTAATCGGGTGATAATTGTGTATGAATGTGTGGATTGGGTGCTTCGGAATCGAGAGATTAGTTGCACTAAGGATACTCACATTAGTTTGTTTCCTAATTGTGATTCTTCATTGTGCTTCATGTGAAATTGTTTCTTTTGATTAACGGTTGATCACCCTAGCAATAGACGAGAGTTGAGCTAACGTGATTAGGTGTTGATCGAGTTTCAATTTTGCATGATTGTATGAATTGGGGATTTCTACATTGAGAGATGGGAAAGACTAAGGATACTCACATTAGGCATTGTGATTTTAATGGAGTGATTAAATTCATGATGGTTTATGCTTTCTATCTTAGTTGATTTGCAATTTGATTCAATTGTAGCTTGTTGATTGATGATTCATTGACGGATGTTAATCCTAGCACCTCTCTCCCACCATTTAGTGTTGTTTTTGTTATCGCATTCTAAGTCTTCGATCTATTGCTTGCTTGTTGTTTAATTGTATTCTTGCTTGTGTTTTGTTGTTTTTGTACCAAACCATTATTGTAACTCTAGTCACTTATAACTTGTATTTCTAGGACCTCATGTGCATACTTTTTCCCTTGGGTTCGATATTTTTGTTGATTGGTCTTAATAACTCTTACCCTATACACTCCAATCATACTCCTGGAGGGGGAGAGGGATTTGGTCATCGATGTTGCGGATTGGGTTGTTTTGCCCCTGCTGCTCTTCACCATCAGGGCTTACGTGCCTGCTTATGGCTCGACTGTTAGCCATGGCGTTTCCTTGAAACAAAAGAAATATTAGTTGGGAGTGGCTTTTCTTGTCCAGCGTTTCCCACAGACGGCGCCAATTGTTGTTACACTGATTAAACCACCCAATAATCGAGTATTTGGATGTTTAATCGGCCTGTTTAGTAGCTTGGATTAACGTATATTGAATGCTGATGATTGGCAATTAAAAGGTGTGTATTGATGAACAATGATGAGGAATATAAATGCAGAAAGCAATAAATGCAAAGAGATTTGCTGGGAGGGTGAGTCCCAGGCTTAAGGTTGGATGTTTTTCGATCCCTGTTATTATGCCTTGTAGGTCTTATTTATACATGCCGATTGGCTGTTTTTAAATCCCGTGGAATCGGGTGCATTTAATGTAATGGTACAAAATTAAATGCGTCTATCAAGGTACCGCACGGAGGATCAGACTTCTAACCCTCTCAGGGCCTTCCACATGGCTTAACTACTGGGATTCCTCTTGGTGGTGAGATCCTTTCCTTTTTGGACATGACATCTTCTGACCGCGGTCTGCCCCTGGATTCTTTTCTTCTTTGGGGGAGATCTTGTCTCCGGATGGTCGCTTCTCGGTCTTTGCCGGAGCTCTTCGTGGGGTGGCTCTGCTCGCATGGTACAAGCGAGCAGCTTCTGGTACTGGTCATATGTTCGCAGAGCCAGGACACCTGCTCGTGTCATTGTGCGAGCATCATCCCTTGGCTTATTTCCATGTCACAACACACTCAACTGCCTAAAATAAACAATCTAGTTGGGAATATATTTTACGTTATGATACGATGAAAGTCCTCCAGTAATAAAAATTAAATAAAATATTTAATAGTCCAAGTGCCCAACACAACACAACAGTATTAAATAGTACAATATGATTCCAGAGTTTGTCTTCAATATAATTTACTTAAATTATGTAAATAAAAAATAAATTATACTCCCTCCGTCCCGAAACTATCTTCACAGTTGACTTTTTAACGGTTTTTGTGTGAGAATTATTTCATAGTAATATGTGTACAAAAGTTGTTTTATATGAATGATGTGTTAGTTGACCCCATCGATGACTTTTGAGTGGGTGAGTAATCAGATTGCGATGAATCATCATTTCCACCATTTGCCACAAAAGTAGGTAAGGTGGCATTGGTCGGCTTAAACTTGTCTAGGTCCTTTAGAGCTGGCCCGACATGATCAAACCTCCAAGGTGGCACAAATAACTTGTATAATTCTTTTACTTCATCCAACTATAAAATAAGAAATCACATTTAGAAAATAAAAAATGAGAATTAAAATGTATATGAAAACTACTTACAATGTCTTTCTCTGAAGCATCGTTGGGTGCCTTTTTTCCACTTGATTAATGCATCCGCTAAATTTTTGGACAATTTTGCTTAGGATGCTAAATCGGCATTGCAGGGCCTTCGCAGTATGAGACTTTGCTGATGGTAGTTGGCTATTGTAGCTAGAAGTTATTTGAGACCACATACTATCATTGTAGGGTTGTATACGAATCGAATCGAATCGAATACCACTATTTTGAATTTGTCTTCGTTAAATTATTCGAATATCAAATTCGAATTCGAATATTTTTCGAATAGTAAATGTGATTTATATTCGATTTGAATTTGATATCGAATTTTTCGGAACTATTCGAATACTCAAATCGAATATTTGAATCGATTTTTCTCAAACATATTTTAAACAATATTCTTTGAGTATTCAATTCAAAATTAATTTTGTTATTTCAATTCACAATACAAGTCACAAATTCAAAGTTACATAATCAAATACAAAACGAAAAAAAAAATTATCAAATTACATAATGAAAATTCAATCTTTCATCAAATTAAATTCAAGTAACTGTGAAGATGTATTACTTGTACCTTTGAGTTTGTGGCAATAAAACTCATTTTCTTATAAAAAAAAAAATCAAATTCAAGTTGTTTCCAACATGACATGATTAAACTCTTTTTTCTCCTAAATAAAAAAATAAAAATAATTAAAATCAGTTTATTCATAAAAAACACCATATATTTCAAATAAATTAAAAAAAAAACTAAAAAAAAAACTTACATATGTCATAATGGGTTTCTTGATCTCATAAAGTCGATAAACCCAATCTGCTCCACAAATCAAAACTTCTACCATGTCAGGAGTTAACCTTGGACGATAAGTATTCAATACTTGAGTTCCTACACTAGATATAGAATAGGAAGAACATCTCGAGCTAACTTGGATAGAATGTTAAACTTCGATTCTTGAAATTTCCACCAAGCTAAAATATGTGGTGCAAATAATCCGAGCCTTAATTTGAGTGGTGTGGTGTATTTATCAACATATGTGTTTTCATTTAAGTAGTTTGGTGTATTTATCAAAATATGTGGTGCAAATACCTGAGCCTTGATATATTTATATAATACTAATATATAGATTATATGTATATGCTATAAAAATAATATATATTTAAATATTGAATCGAATATTTACGAATATCGAATCGAATATCATAATTTTGTATTTGTATTTGTTTAATAATCGAATCAAATCGAATATTTATAATCGAATTCGAATCATAAAATTTCGAATACGAATATCGAATTTCGAGCACGAATACCGAATCGAACAAAAATATTTGATTCGTATACAACCCTATATCATTGGTTTGGGATATACTAATTATAGGATTCCTGTGAAGACTCAATATAACAATCTATTAGGATTTTGTCCTCCTCAGTTGAAAAAGAAGAGCTATGTTTAGATGAACTCATTTTACTAAGTGTGAGAAATTGTATGTAGGATACAAGATTAAGTGAAGATGACCACACATTATATAGAGAGGATACACACACTCGTGTATATATTATCTCTATTATTGTTGGCCTCAACTCTGCAGAGAAATCATCTTTATTATGATTTCACTATTCATGCATAGTACATGAAAGACAAATTTCCATTATTCATGTCATGCAGAGAGCATAGTAAGTGAATATGGTTTCAACGGTTCATATTTAAAGAAATTTTAATTTGAGAACATAGTAAATAAATATGGTTGCAGAGAGCATAGTAATCTGATTGTGACAATGCACTTCAGTTTTCTATCACTGAGGATTCTAATAAATTGATCAACGGTTCACATTTAAAGTGTTGAATCTGATTGTGACAATTCACTTCAGTCTTTTTTATCACTAGGGATACGAATACACTATGAGTTACTATCTAGCCGATGGTATATATCCAAAGTGGGCAACTCTTGTGCAGACAATTCACAAACCCAAAGGTCCGAAGCAACAACATTTTGCAGCACGACTAGAAAGTTGTAGAAAAGATGTGGAACGAGCATTTGGTGTTCTACAATCAAAGTGGGGAATAATCAAAGGTCCATCGCGAGTTTGGGACAAAAAAGTATTGCATAACATCATGACAACATGTATTATAATGCAAAATATGATTATTGAAGATGAGCGAGATATCGAGGGGCCTATTACTGATTATCATGAAGCACCCGTCCCAGAGGTTGAAATCACACACGATGAACACAATCGATTTCAACAATTCCTTGCACGTCATCGTCAAATTAAAGATAAGTTGGCTCATTATGCTCTTCGAGATGCTCTTATCAACCATTTGTGGGAAGAATTATCCAAGTTGGAGTATTAAATTTCCTAATTTATTATGTTATTGTTTTTTAGTTGTTTGTTGTAATATTTATAATAAGTCGCAATTTAATTTGTACTTTGTATGAGTCGCAATTTAATCTCAAATAAATGAAATTACTTTGAAAAAAAATCGGTATTAGTTAATTGATTTGGATGCGTTAATTTTATAATTATATAAAAAATTATTATTTAAATTCTTTAATTTAAGTAAAAGTAAAAATAAAATAGATATTTTAATGATATAGAGTATGTATTGTTGGAGATGATTTGTAAAATAGAGTACTCCATACTCTATTTTAGAGGATAGGGTACTCTAAAATTAAGAATATGGTTGGAGATGGCCTAATATACTCCACATTAGGGGTGCAACCGAATCGAATTGAAGCGAATAATATAGTATTTGATTCGGTATTCGTGAAAATATTCGAATATTCGTATTCATATTCGTTTATTTTCGAATAATAAATTCTATTCGTATTCAATTCGACATGGTTATTCGAACTATTTGAAACTATTCGAGCATTCGATTCAATTTTTTTAAATCATATTCTGTATAATTTTATTCGAATATTCGATTTGTAATTCAACAATATTCGATATTCGATTCGAGATTCGATTCGTTTAATCTGTGGAAAAAATCTGAAAAAATATTTTTAATAATATAAGACAATATCCAATATATTTACATAATAAGCCCTAAACAATAAATGCCTATAGAATATTTAATATATAAAAATATATATTATAATATAGAATATTTATATATATATATATATAATATTTAATATATTATATTATTAATATATATATATATATATATTTAAATTTTTAATCGAATATCTACGAATACCGAATCGAATATCATGATTTTGTATTCGTATTTGATAACTAGTTGAATAAAAAAAAATATTCGAATACGAATTCGAATCACAACATTTCAAATACGAATATCAAAATATCGAATAAAAAATATTTGATTCGTTTGCAACCCTACCCCACATCAGAGATGATTTTTAGTGTTAATCCTTCAACATTCAACTTATCTTAATTATTAGAAAAAGTTGACTGAAACACAACCGTGATAATAAATTTATGTTATTTTATTGTTAAATTTATGTTATTGTATTTGTGTATCACACACTACTAGCTAATAAACTTAGCTTTTACAAATAATATTATTAATTATTAAAATAATAACATTATATTAAATAAGTGATAGTATTATGATTTACGGTGCATTAATAATAATTTTAATTGATATTTTCTATGATCACACAGATTGTTCTTCCTATCTGACAGTAAGAGTACAATTAAAAACTGACACGTTATTTAATATTGTCATTAATGATCTAAATAAAACAATTAATCTTGTTAAAAAATATAAAATTACTTAACTATCCTTAAGATAATATATTTTTTAAAAAAATACAAATTTACAAATTTAATCTTTTGTACTAATCCTTATATTACTAATAGGGAGTTGGTATAATCCTATGTGTCACTCATACAAGAGTTTGTCATAGGTGTCATTAAATTATTAAGTTGAGGACACGTGTCAACTTTTTTTTAGTATCTTTCCTTAAAAAAAATGTACGTGTCATTTCCCTTTATTTGAAAAAAATGTTCGAATTTAATATTTTATGAAAAGGTCAAACTTTCCTTTTGTTTTTTCTCAATCACATTAATACTAATTATTCAAATTGGATTCTTTGTCTTTTACTTAATTTGACTTCATTTTATATATTTTATTAACACTGATTGATTGAAATTTTCAATTAATAGATTTTATTAACACTGATTGATCAAAATTTTCAATTAATTGCATGATTGGGGATTACTATATAATATTGGTCAAATTTTTAGTAAAACTTTCCTTTTCATTAATTAAAACTTTCATTATATTTGATTCCTAATCATATTAATATTAATTAATCAAATTTATTTCGTTTCATATTGTTCTTATTACCAGTAATTAACTTAATTAAGTCATAAGCAATTCATTGCATGATTGATGGTTTATAATTTTGATTTTTTTAAAAGTAAAATGTTACCTTTTGGTCAATTAAAGCTTACATTTTGGTTAAATCCAATCATATTACCATTAATTATTTAAATTTACTTTTTCTTTAATTTTTTCCTAAGTTCATGTCTTTTCATATTAATCTTAACTTAGCCTGAACGAAGAACCTGCCTCTAAATTGATATCATTCCTATTGATCTTTGTGGTATATAAAGTCTAGAGTCTATATTCGATTACCACTAATTATCTTAATTAAGCAATAAGCAATTCATTGCATGATTGATGGTTATTAATAATTTTGATCAAGTTTTTTTTTAAGTAGAACTTTACTTTTTGTCAATTAAAACTTATTTTTTGTTAATCCCAATCAGATAGTATTGCATGATTTTTGTGGTATATATATAAAGTCGAGGAATCTAAATCACCTATATTAATTGCGCAATTTGGTTTTTTTGTCTTTTACATAACTAGGTAGTTGCCCGTGCATCGCACGGGTCTGTTGTAATTTTTTTTTAGTTTTTAGTTGTATATATGAACACATACTCCCTCTGTCCCATATTAATTTGCACACTTTTTTTTTTAGTTTGTCCCGCATTAGTTTCACATTCCAAAAAGAGAAATCCCTCCTTAAACTCCACCTTCACAGTATTCATATATTTACACAATATGCCATTACTTTTTAAACTCAATTCAACCACCTCCCTTACTTTAATAATAAAAGTTTACAAACTTACCCTTCAATACTCCACTCATTACATTTTTTCTTAAAATATGTGCCCAAATTAGTATGAAAACTAATCTGGGACAGAGGGAGTATAAATTAATAGATATATTATGACACCCACACAAAAAAGAGAAGTTGTACAATTTTCATATGTAAATAGCTATCAACTATGCAATTCATTGACTTTTTTTAAGATAAGTGAGGAAGTATTGTTTGGAATTGTCACATATATGAAATGTGATACTTTTATTTAATTTGTAATACTCAATTTTAAAAATTTCACAAAATATTATATACACATTCAATCTCTACAATAATATTTTCCTATAGCAATTTATAAAATTTGGAAGTAAGTTTTGCAGCATATCCAAATAAAGTTTACCTCTGCATCAATATCATCCCCAATTAACTTCATTGCATTCAAATAAAAGAAAAAAATTAACAGAGATGAGTTTTCTAAAGATAGGGGGAGAGAGAAAGTCTTCATAAATAATTATATGTATACGAAGAGGTTTTAGAAAAGAGTTATGGAAATTAAAATTTTCTTAAAAGAACACATGTCAATATATAAAAGATTGACACTTGGCAACATTTGGAGTAGGTACATCCTACTTTTATATATATACTAGATACTAGATTAATATCCCGCGTTTACGCGGGTTGTTCTCAAATTATATTGATAGCATAATATATTATATAATATATATAAATTAATTAATTTATTGTGTAAAATAATATATTTATATTATAAAATAAACATATTCAACTAATATATGTATAAAAGTATGTAATAATTTTCTGTATATTTTAAAATTTTATTTTTCAATACATCAAAATTATAAAGTATTTAAATAAAATTTTATTTTTCAATACATCAAATTGTAATAATAATATTTATACTCCTATATATTATTTAAAATTGTGATATAAATACAATTAATCATTATACTCAATATTATGATTTAAGAATTAATCATTATACTCAATATTAAGATTTAAGAGAAATCACATATTTAGAATTATATTATATAAAGTAAAATAATCACATTAATTTAAAATTATATAATTTTAAATTTTTATAAAGAGAAATACTTTGAGATAATATACTTACTTTAAGAGATTTATTAAATTAGTCAAATTTTCCAATATTAATCATTCCATAAGTTTTTCTTAATTTAAAAAATTTATTACTTATTGACACATCATCACATTACTCAATATTATGATGCCACATAATACAATCTATTTTAATGCATAGATTTAAACTTAATGAAAATAAGACACATCATCAAAATGAATGAGAAGATGACAACTAAGCAAATTAAAACTCCCTATTAGTATATAGGGATATATATATATATATATATATATATATATATATATATATATACATATATATATATATATATATATAGATTTCAGGTAGAATTAAAGCATACATCCCACAAATGATATTAAGTCCTTCAAATCCCACAACAACGGTCAAGTTTCAGAGAAGACAATTCTCAATTCTCTTGTGTTTTGCAATGACAATTAATAAAAGTCAAGGACAGTCCTCTCCAACGTTGGTTTATTCCTTCCAAGGCCTGTATTTACACACGGACAAATATATGTTGCTATTTTCAGTGTGAAGAGTCGAAAAAGATTAAAAATATTTAGCCTTGGAGAAGATGGGAAACCTCTAAATCAACGATCAATGTTGTTTTCAAGGAAGTTTTTCAGAATCTCAATTGAATTACAATAAAATTATTTCAGCATTATTTTGATTTTGTAATACAATAATATATCAATAATAGTTTAATATTTTAATTTAAAATACAACCAAATTCTAGAGAAATAAATTAAAAATTAAATTAAAGAAAATTTTAGTTGTTTTTATAAAACCACACAATTTTACACATTAAAAAAATAGTAATAATAATAAAATATTAATATTGATCAGTCACACAATTTTACATATTAAAAAATCTAAAATTAAATAAATACACAAATAATAAAATATTATGGTGTTAATAATTGAAAAATCAATTTAAAATCCCGCGTACGGATTATATACTAGTTTATGATAATCCTATGAACTAAAATAAGTAGTAATAGTAGTAAGTTTTTAATTATGTTAAAAATATATCTGTAATTATGTTTAAAAATAATTTGATTTAAAAATAAAATATTAATAAGGATATATATATGTAATTTTATAATAAAAATATATATTCTTATTTTAAATTAAAAGAATATTTTTATTATTTCATATTTATTAATTTAATATATTAATAATAAAAACTAGTGTGAATTGTGTGCATACGATGAACTCTATTTTCACTATCACTGTCATGCACATTCACTATCACTGATACTATCACTGTCATATTTACTTATAACAATGCATGTGCATGATAGCGATAGTGAATGTGAATAATATTGATAATAAAAATAGAATTCACTGTATGCACCTGATTCATACAAGTATTACTCTATATTAATAGAGCTATCCAGTGTAATCCTATATTATACCGTGCAAACGCATTAAAACGAAGTATAATCATTTAAACTAAATTTTATAAGTTGGATCTATATCTAATATATTTTCTAAGCAGGACCCATAGAAAAGCCCTTCTTCGTTTTTAATTTGATATCATTCCTTAAATCCGTATAAATATATTTGCTCCCATGATTAAATAGGTTTTCACACAACTACCGGTTAGTTAATAGTGATAGTGTTTAACTCCTCAGCCTATAAGGCGGTGTTCTTTTGAAAAAATGAACCTCACCCAATAAAGTGATGTTTTTTTTGGATGTCGTTTAGTAGCTAGCATTATTATTATAAGAATTATTCTTAATTTGGCAAATGTGTATGTGGATATAATTTTGGAGAGAGGATATTTCAGAATGTTGTAAATCAATAAATTCAACGATTGTAAATAAATTTATAAAAGGCGAACGAAAATAATGGTAAACATATTTTTTATTTAGAATTTATGGGTTGTAATTCTCGTTGATCTCTTGATTCCACTTTTTATAGACTCATACTTGATTTGTAGTACGGGGATCTCAACGACTTGATCCGAATTTTTACTACAATTTGGTAGTAGGGAATTGATGAGGTCGTTTGTTATGTATTTTATTGAACTACTTAAACTCTATTTTGACTCTCCTAATTATAAGATATCAATAACTTAGAGAGCCAAAACAAAACATATCCAAAATCTCTGAGATATCAATGACTCAACAAATAAGAAAAAATATATTCTCAAATATTGAAAATATTATTATATTCTTATTTTCAAAATTTGAGTTTATCACAAGATAATAACACTACAAAATTTAAAATTTCAAAACTACAGATGTAAATCGGAATAAACTTCATACTATTATAATAATTTATAAATATTCAGAAAAATAAATAACTAATTAAGTCATGTGCAGCGCTTTGAACAAAATATACATAAAGTTTGATATTACAGTATTTCTGAATCTCTGATTGGCTCATAGTTGTCTATGTGTCGTGGCCGTTGCATGCGGGGATTTGCAATTAATGGAATTTAAAAATTGGAAAAATTACAAATAGGTTCAATAAAAGATTCAAAATTATAAATAGGTTCATGTTCAAATATTTTTGTGCATTTATTTATTTAAATATTTTTTGTGCTTTCATTCAAATTTTTTGAACATATTTATAATTAGCCTACTTTTTTTAAATATATATGTAAATGTCACTTCAAAGTTTGGTTCCCTTGAATTTCTATGTTTAACCAAATTTTCCATTACATATTCTAGATTTTTGGTAAGATCCGCTCCAATTTTTAGAATATATTTTTTGGTAAGTTTTGCTTAAACTTTTTTGAATATATTAACTTACAATATTTTTAAGAAAGATTTTTTTTTTTTTTCGAAAAGACTTTTTTTTTTATTTTTTTTTTAAAGAAAGACTTGAAACGCTAACCCATGTTATAAAAGAGACAATATTTTTATGAAATTTGGAAATGATACGCATGTCATGAATTCGTTATGTGCAATATAGATAAAACACAATGTTGAAATATTAGAGTCGATATATTTTGTAAAGAAAATGAGATATGAATAAATAGAAAATTGCGTTTAAATAAACTCTTGTTATTATATATATCTTGAGAATTTTGTTTCTTATATTAAATTTAGTGATGGGATTGTGCAATGTAAATTCGAAAGTTTATTTAAACGTTGGCTTAAAAAAAATTGTGCAGATAATCCCATTCATGATCTTGTATTAATATCAACAAACAAAATATGAATATTGAAGTGCCTCAGGATTGGTAGCAGAGCATATGCTCCTTCATCGTCAAATTATTCCTCAATTCTCCTCATGGAAAAAGAATATCCATTTGGAAAGTCCTCTCCCATGGCCCTTTGATCCTTCTCTCTCTATCTTCTGACCCCACTTGCATTAATTAAATTAAATTACTAACCCCAAAATAATCAAGATAACCCCAAACCTTCAAGTTAATCTTTCTTTCTTGCATTCAGTTGTAGTATTTTTAAATTAATTAACATCATCATTATATGAAACAAAATCATAATGTGCTCCCCTTCTCTCCATTATAAATTCTCCTCTCTCTCCTCCACCTTTATTTACCTCCTTTTTCTCTTCTTCTTTTCCTTCCAAATTTTCTTGCTTTTCTGCACCCAGAACAAGAATAACCTCTTGTCCAATTCGTGTAAAGATTGAATCTTTAAAGTGTGAGAACTCTATAAGGAACAAAGAGTTGAGAATCTTGAAAGTTAGATCCTCTGAAGAGAATAGCAGTGGTAGCAATATGACTATTATAGAGTACGAGGAAGATGAGAAGTCTCCCCCTATGCTTGAGATGAATTCTAGGCCTAGGCGCATTGCTCTCTTTGTTGAGCCATCTCCATTTGCGTGAGTCTTATACATTTTGGCTAGTTTATAATTGTTATGGCAAGAATTTTGTGTTCATAGATTCTTGTGAATTTTGTATGATTATATGATGTTAGGCCTTAGAAAATGATCCCATTTTATCTTTAATGATGGAGTAATTTGATTCAAAATGCCTGATTTACAGAAATTAGCTTATAATTTTGATTATTAATGTGTGATCCTTAGTTACAATGACATCATTAAAGACTCGCTGATTTCTATAGTATGACTTGTAATAACATTCTTGATATCCTTAGATGGCTATAATTCATAATTTTTTTGTGCTAGAACCCCTTTATGTTCCATGTAGATAATTAGTAGTCAAGATTTGACTTTCTAATAGTACTTCTTAAGTCAGCAACAGCTTGTTAATAGTATTTGCCAGCATTTATCTGTTTCATTTGTTGAACGATTGATTTATTTATTATTTTAATCCAGGTTCATCTTGTTGGATGTCTTGTGTACTTATGCATTATCATGCTAAAATGTCGTTTTTGGTGATGGTGTATGTTTTGGAATTGTATGCAGTTACATATCTGGATACAAAAACAGATTCCAGAACTTTATTAAGTATCTACGCGAAATGGGGGACGAGGTATGCTTCTTTGTCGTTGTATTTTGCATCTATTAATAAACAGCATTAGTTGTTACATTAAAATGAATCAATTGTTCAGCTATAAAAGGATAGTTGCAAACCAGTTGTACTGTAAAACAGTTTTACATGAGGCCAACTCTTCCTTTTAACAATCAGACAAGTTAGGTCACTTGTATTCGTATTGAACTTATTCCAAGAACGTCAAAGCAACTTAATTTCTGAACTAGCAGTTTCAATTAATATTTGTTCAGGTCATGGTTGTGACAACACATGAAGGAGTACCACAGGAATTTCATGGAGCTCAAATAATCGGTTCACGAAGGTTAGAGCTCATTTTCTTGTCTAATGATACAATGTTTTTCTGATTTAATAATGGCTTTCCAGCTTCCCTTGTCCTTTGTACGAAAAGGTGCCACTCTCACTGGCACTCAGCCCAAGAATTATCTCAGCAGTCGCACAATTCAAGCCGGATATTATACATGCGTCGTCCCCTGGTGTTATGGTAAACTTTTTAACCCTGTTTCGGACATAGACAACATTGTTTTTACCGTGAAACCAGTTTTCAATGTTTCACATTGCAATTGATTTGCATTTCGTCTGTTGTTTCATTAAAAACTAATTAGTTTGGCAGTATTAATTTCTCCTTCAAAAGTATCAGTTGTGATAATATGAAGTGATAGTTGTGAATCAGTTGTACAATAAAATTGTTTTACATAAAACGAACACTTGAAGGAAATATTTTGTGTTGCTCCATTAATTGTTTTGGCTGCTTTGTAGGTATTTGGAGCTCTTGCGATTGCAAAATTACTATCTGTACCTATAGTAATGTCATATCACACCCACGTTCCTGTGTATGTTCCACCTCTCTTCATATTCTTTTCTCGATAGTAAAAGTATTATGTGCACCGTATACCACTAAGGCCCTGTTTGCTAGCTAAGATAAGGCCCAGATAATTGGTTTATTTTTGCCCAACTGGTGTTTGGTGGAAATCTGTCTTTGCCCGAGTTAAATGTATAGGCCCGTGGCTATTTGCACTTTATCTGAGATAATTCATCTACAAAATCACCACCGATTGTGAAATCTGTCTATCATTTTCCCAATCTCATTTTTCTTTATCTAACCAGATAAATTAACTGGCACACAATTGACCAGGCCCACCAAACATGGGCTAATACTATTATTTGTAAAAATAATACTTATTATTTTTAGTGGTGTACAGTACACAAGGTGTACATAATACCTTCTCTTATATCGATATTTTAGATCAATATTTGGTAACTTCACTAGTTAATGATTAAATCCTTGTGTTGAGATTTGTTGCTCATTATTGAATTTGTATTTTACAGATACATACCTAGTTATACATTTAGTTGGCTTGTGAAACCAATGTGGTCAATTATAAGTAAGTGAAGTTTCTTTCTCGTTACAGCTTTGTGAAAGCTTAAACTAATTGAATAAACATTCTCCAGAATTTCTACATGGAGCTGCCGATCTTACTCTCGTTCCTTCTGCTGCAATCGCAAAGGATTTAGAAGCAGCTAAAGTAACAGAAGGTGGAATTTTAAATCTTAATTTATTATTCTCCAATTATCTGTACTTGGAAAAATCATCATTTTTTTTCTTAACATCAATCCTCCTTGCAAATTGCAGCTAACAGGATACGCCTCTGGAACAAGGGTGTCGATTCTGAGAGCTTTCATCCACGCTTTCGTTCTCATGAAATGAGATTAAGATTAAGGTAAGAAACTCCTTCTATGATCAGTAATTTCAACTAAATTGTAATGTGACTCCAACTTTGCTAAGAAATTTCTTCTTATATCAGCAACGGGGAACCCAAGAGGCCATTGATAGTTCATGTAGGAAGGCTCGGAGTCGAGAAGAGTTTGGAATTCGTTAAAAGGTATTGCTCTATCATTCGATTCTTTTAAGACATTCTCTCTAGTGTGACGTTACTTTGCAATTAACCACTTGAAATTACATGGCTGAGACAGGGTCATGGATGAGCTTCCAGAGGCTCGAATAGCTTTCATTGGGGATGGACCATACAGGTAAGGTTTGCATTCAATTTCTAATGTTAGATGGTTTCATACATGAGATGAAGCTCCGCTTTAGTATTTGGACTGGAGCTCCATAAGTTCAAATACTGACTCATCGTTTCTTTTGGTAGAGAGGAACTGGAGCAGATGTTCTCCGGGTTGCCTGCCGTATTTACAGGTATGCTACAAGGAGAAGAGCTTTCTGAAGCATATGCAAGTGGAGATGTTTTCATAATGCCTTCAGAATCGGAGACTCTGGGGCTCGTCGTCCTGGAGGCTATGTCGTCTGGACTTCCTGTGGTGGCTGCTCGTGCTGGTGGTATCCCGGACATCATTCCAGAGGATCAGCAGGGCAAAACCGGGTATCTATTCAATCCTGGAGATCTTGATGATTGCTTGAGCAAACTGAGGCCCCTTCTGCATGATGCTGAGCTAAGAGAAAGTATAGGCAAAGCAGCACGCGTAGAGACGGAGAAGTACGATTGGAGAGCAGCTACGCGTGTAATACGCAACGAGCAGTACAATGATGCTATTTGGTTCTGGAGAAAGAATAGAGCCGAATTCTTGCAACCATTCCGGTGGTTATTTGGCTGTTTCTTCCCGGCCCCGTCTGCAGCTGCTGAAATGTAAGGCTTTGTTGTTTCTGGTAGTTATTTGCCATTTCTGAAAGGATTGCTAGTCTTTATGGCATGATCGCCCTGGTAATAGTAATATTCAATATTGATAATGATATACTATTTGTTGTATTTTGTTCATTCATTGTATTTATTCACTGTATTGGATTATTTGTTCAATGTATGTATATTGTATTTAGTTATTTATGTTGATTCTTTGTACTTATTCGCTGTATTGGATGTATGTATATATGGGCCAGTTTTTTTATTTTTTTAGTCCTTTTTGTTAGCTTTGTTGGGCCTAAGGCCCGTTATTTGTTTCAAGATCAATAATGGGCCTTTTTTTTTGCGTTTCTTCTAGTTTTCTTTCCTTCTCACATTTAGGTCGGGTCGTGGCTTTTCATTTTTTTCAAATTTATTTCGTAATTCAACAACTTCCATTTAGCTTGAATACTCCCTACTACTATTGTGAACGGAAGCTTAAATTCTCAAATTTTATTCAAAGAGATGGATCTAGAATTTTGCTCTTAGGATGGAAAATTTCATAATATTAAACGCTTATAATTTTAAATTAAAATTTTTACAAAATTGAATAATTTGAAAATCCTATAGTCTGTATGCCACGGCCGTCCCCCTAAAATCATCTTCTGTTTGAGGGCCCAGCTAGTCACAAAGAATTTGTTAAGCCCACTTTTTTTTTTTTTTTCGCCCTTATTTATCTACAAAATGTTTAATGTAAATAATGAAGGGCAACTAAAAAGGATTTTTGTGTTATTTATTATCAATCTAAAATTTATTTTTTTATCATTAGATATTTATATTAAGATACATAAAAGATATGTTTAATAATTTTTAGGTTAATAAAATATTTTAAACATACATCTTTCGTGTCTCGGATTGATAAATTTTATCTTTCAGTTAATATATATTTTAGGGTTGTATCTAATAAAAATGAAGGTATAAATAGTAAAATTCAATTAAAATCCTATTAGCCCATTTGATTTTGTTTTCTTTACCTTTCTTACTTTTTTCACAACTACAAAGGCTTGCTCTATTTTTTCTTCTTTTAATGTGAAGAAAAGATGAACAAATTCAATTTTTCTTAAGAGAAACTATGATCTGAAAAAACATAATATAAGCATTGCCAAAATTTAAATTTGTATTATTCAATGAAGCAACTAATATTATTTAAAATTAAAATTTTATAAATATTTTTTATCAGACAAACATTAACTCAAATCTATTACTTCACGACAAAGATAGTAGAGCTCTAATCGCTTGAACTATTTATTAAACTAAAATTTTATGGTAAAACAACTAGTATCTCCTAATAAAATAATTAATGCACTTAAAATAAATTTTACAATGAAACTTGTTCACACCATTATTACCAAATAAGAATAGCTAAATTCATCTTTCCTTGGTCTTATTTCTTACACGGGTCTTACGTATATATCAATCATGTAAAAAGATGCCCATTTTGCATCAGCATCGCGTGCAAAATAATTGTAAGTACAATGTACAATCACGAAGAAAGAAAGAAAACGTCAGCAGAAAGACCAAAGTACTTACCCTGTATCGGTCTTAATCACCAACATACAAACTGTTTTGAACAAAACAAACACTCGGATTCACTGGATTTGCTTACTTGTCTTCTATATTGGACATCTAAACTGCCATCTTATCTTCCTCTCCAATATAGGCCCCTACATGTTTTTTGTTGCTCTCCCTATTTTGTCTCTCTCTTCATTCTTTCTAACTAGTTATCATTTTCTTAAGACGACTAAGGACTTGGGTAATTAAACACATGCTCATGCGCACACCACACACAACCATTATTCATTATTTTCTATTCTCGTATCATTTTTGGAACACTACGTAACTTATATTGCTCGGAGTTGACTAAGAAAGGGAAATTTTTATATTGTTGTTGATTCTTCCTTTTCAACTAACAAACAAGAATTAAAAGCTTCTATGATATATATATGCTTGAACATTGTTTTTTTTTTTTCGGAGAATTTTTAGAATATAAAGTATAAAAGTTGTAGAGAATTGAATATGTTCATTGATTGTGGTCCAAAGACCTTTAAATAATAAAGATTAATTAATGTGTTGTCACCATTTCAAACTGCGGTCTAGCGATTAGATAAGTGTCACTTACATGTTATGTGCTGATATCACGCATGCAAGTGATTCACGAGAGACACCTGGATTCCACTAAATCTTTGTTGTTAAAGATGACTAAGAGAGTTGACCCATTCTAATCATTGCGGGAAAATAGTGAATCCGATGCGTATCCCGCATCCACACCTGTGTTGCACCTAAGAAACACCTATACTCCTTCATTTCTTAAGAGTCCGAGCAGCATAGTTGTGGACCTTTCGTGATTTCCAAGTGTTTTATTCACTAATTTTGTCTGTCAGGTGATTGACATCTTAAACTTCGAGCTGGTGAGCTATCATGATTTGATTTGATTTGCTTGGTTCAAATTGGTCAATGTGAATATTCATGATAGAGTACAACTAAATGAATTTGATTGATAGTGACAATCACTAGATACAATTGTTTTACCCACGTTGAAAAGAAAAAAAAATTGAGATAATTTTAGCGAAATGCAATGTATTATGAGTGGATAATTTAAAAATCATATATTTAGAGCACCTCAATCTTTTTATCGGTCATAATTGGTGCAAATTATAGTAGAAGTGTGTATAAATCGTGTGTTTTGATGGATGTGTGTTGGAAACTGGTTTGTAAATTTGGGTCTTGATCCAATTTTGATCAATTTTATTGTAGTAATTCATTTGTTAAAAGTGGAAGTAAGTTGCAAATTTATAATTTACATTTCTAGTAGATTAATTTGATGTATTTATTTGCTCAAATCTAATTTTGGGTGGATGAAAAATTAATTAATACATTAAAAAATAACTTCAAATTGAAAATGAGAGTTAGAAAAGTAAAATATATAAAATGATATGGGAGTCTCATATTATATCCCACATCGGAAAAATGAGAAGTAAATGTACTCCTCGTCACCTCAGTCTTTTTAGTAGTAATAGTTGGTGCAAACCATAGTTGAAGTGACTATAAATTAATAATGTATTCTATCGTATTTTATATCATAAATACATAAAATATTTTACGATATATCACAAATACATATATAAAAATATTTTATATATATGATCACTCAAAAGATTAACATGACCGACTATCAACCAAATTAAATTGATATGGTATTTGAAGAAGGCAATGAATATGTTGAGATGCAAACACGAGTTTATAATGCTTCACAATTAATCACAATCATATGACAAACATTGTAGAATTACGCCACGATATGAAGCTTAATTAGCACTCTGATCATCTTGCATCGCATTCACCGTCCATCTTGCCTTGTGATGAAGCCAATTATATATTGATCAAGAAACATATTGCATAAATTCCAAATCATTCTCTAGAGCGGACATCGTTTCCGGTGCAAGAACCACCTCAAGATCAACGCTCCCATTTCCTTCGGGTCCCGGAAAGGCCGAGATCTTACCGTCAAATTTGTTTGCCCTACCACTTCTCACGGCCAAGGGTCGGCCCCACCCGAAATCATTGTCGTACATCGGGAACCTAGGGGAACTTCCCATGGTGATCATCGCACCGTCGAAATTCCCAAGCGGGAACAACCTTGGATTGCTTTCCCAGTCCTTCACCCCACGGCGCACAGTAGCATCATCATGCGCCACTACATTCTGATGTAGCTGATCAGCGCTCCACCTCAAGTCCTTAGATAACAGCTCGCCCGCAGTCGCCACGGTTGGGATGCTTTGAATTGCGTTCCCAAAGTAGAGCGGCTCAAGCCGCGGCTCCAGCCGATGCCTGCAGTTCACGGCCATCCTAAACGTCGTCGTCTTGCTTGCGTTTAGATTTCTGGCACGTGTCACGGATCTCCACAGCTGAGCGCTCAGCGATTGGAACGATGAGATCACAGCCGCTGGATCTTTCTTTAATATACTAATTTCTTCTTTAGCGGGCGTTATCTTTCCGTTAGTTTTACCGTTGACAGCCCAACTGCCGTTGCTCTGTTTCCCCAAAATCTCAGGGGCCGCAAATTCGGGCTCTCGGGCCGGGTTATTCGCCCTTAATTTCAACCTCAGAACCGCCTCTCTGCTGAAACTAAAGATCTTCTCGCGCAGAGGCTCGTCGCCGGAGAAAGTCGCCGACGGCCCTCCTTCGGGGAACTCCAGCACCGCCGGCGAATTAAAAACAGAGTCGCGGGTAAACACCGGCGGTTTTGAGATCTTCATCGCGCCTTTAGCAACTTCCGCGTAAGTATTAAAGAAATTCCAAAACGAGGTTCCATCAACCACAGCGTGATTCATGGTGCACCCAACGAAAACGGCGTCGTTCAGCACCGTCACCTGCACCGCAAGAATTGGCTTATTATGGCCAGCGTAGCTGAGCGTGTTATCAAATTGAAAAAACCGGCGGTACACCGGCGGGATATCGCAGTCGTGAGGTGGAAGCAGAGTTCCAATTGAGAGGTGCGGCGCCTTGGCATGGAAGAAATCAACGCCGGAATCATTACAAACGATGTGGACGTAACCGCTGTCGTCGGTCTGCAGTCGACCGGCGAGTGCGGGGAAGTGAGAGAGCGTTTTAGAGAGAGAAAGTTTGAGGAGAGAGAGGAGGTCAGCGGAGGAGAGTGGCGGCGACGGGAGAAGAACGCCCTTTTGGATGTACTGACAAGAGAGCATAGGGAGATCGGATACGGAGAGTTTGAGGGATTTGAGGGTGGATTTTTGATCGGGATAGATGGTACATTTTGATAAAACGACTACTGAAGAAGAAGGCATTGTTTTCGTTATTTTCCTGGAGACTGAGAGTGAATAAGGATAGCAGCGGTGAAGGGGGTATATATAGATGAAACTCTGAGCACGATGGGTTCATGCACTTTGGTAGTTGCACGAAGTTGGTCGGGTCGTTATATGTAATGTTGTAAATTGCACAGTGGCCCACATTTATAATACCTTCAAATTTAATTGCAATTTTCTTAATAAAAAAATATTTTTACTGAAAAATTCAAAATTATAGTTAACGTTGGAGTTTAAAGCTATTTTGGTCCCATATCTATCTTTTTTTTTCGATTTGGTCCCAAAATAGTTAAGAAAATTAATTTAGTCCAATAATTTTTGTAAGAAAATTAATTTAGTTCCATAATTTTTGTAATTGCGTAATTTAAGTCCTAATTACACCAAAAATACAAAAATTGCGCAATTAAATTATGGGACTAAATTACGCAATTACAAAAATTATGGGAAATAAATTACGCAATTACAAAAATTATGGGACTAAATTAATTTTCTTAAGTATCTTGGAACAAAATCGAAAAAACAGATAGTTATGGGACCAAAATGACTTAAAACTCGTTAACGTTGTTTAATTTCATTTTACATATCAAATATTCACTGAGAATAATTATAATTGTTATACTTAAATTGCAAGTGTATTTTTTTCGAAAGTGAATTGCACACTGTAGTTAATACGTTTGACTTTGCATATTTATTCACTTATTATTTGTTTTCAATTTTTTTCTGACTAGTTAATAAATGTTGATTTACCCGTGTAAATGATCCCACAAGAATTTTTTTTTCATATTTTATTAATAATTCAAATTTGTTGGGTAAATTCTGATTTTTATTAAAGTTGGTCCAAAAATTTAGAAAAACTTCGTATTTTAAAATATTTATCAACTTTCTTTTAAAAATTAATTTTTTCATTTAGTAAAATTATTTTTATTTTTTATGTGATTCAGACTGCAGGCACATATGTAGGGATAAATTTTGCTAATTTTCATTTCACTACCTCGTACAACTGCATAACAGAAGGTACTATGCATATTTACCTTATTCACATATTTGTGTGTATTTATGACGGATAATTGATTTTGATCATAATAACTAATATCAATTTAAAAAAATAAATAAATAGCTTTTGAAGTCAGTAATATAAGCACAAATAAGAGTCCATAATGTCTAATAATATCAAATTTGAGTCTAACAAAGCTAGATATGCTCATGAGACTAGAACAAGAACAACACCAAAAGCTCGTACAATTTATTTTCAGTCTATTTCGAAAAAGTCTCTCTCACCTGATATCAATTTACAAATTCACTATGCCCTGTCAAAAAAAAAAAAACAAATTCATTATGGGCAAGAGATATCACATTTCAATAGAAAAATTATAAAAATCTTCATTTTCATTTTTATTTTCTTTGCATAAACAATTCTAAATTTTATAGGATCACTACGTAGAGGTTTCAGAATGAGTCGGCGCCAGCAACCTCAAAAACCCATTATTTGGCTGCCCCTCAACCTTATTTGTTTCTAGTTTTTATTTTGTCACTCATGATATATGATTAATTATTAATATATTCCATGTGATTTTTTTTGACACAATAATATTCCTATCATGACCTAATAACATTTATTAGGTAGATAGATAATTAAGGTGCTCTAGGAATCCCAATAATATTATTTATGTATTTTGTGTTACACTTTCATATTTTAAATGAATGACATGTTAAAAATTATCCAACTAATCATCACAATCTTAAATCCATTATATGTTAAACATTTAGAAAGTAAAATACATATTGAAATGTATTGATCTCCCCTAACTATTATTAAACTCGTTAGCTAGGAGATAAAGCGGGTATCAATATTTCTATCTCATATTTACTTCCGATTTTTAATAGTTCTCGTAATTTAGTATGATCATCTATCCAACGTCCATAATACCTTTAAACGGTATATTATATCTATCCTTTGTATTATTTAATACATCATGTATCTCACCTCCTAATTAGAATTGTCAAAATAGGTTTAGCATGTTAGGCCAGTTTATCTTGTCGTGTTTAAAATGTAAGTTGGGCTAAAAAAAATGGAACACTTAGAGACGGGCTAAAATGAGCTAACCCATTTGAATTAGACCTTGGCGGTCTAGTTCGTCCTTTTTTTTTTTTTTTTTTTTATATATATATTGTTAACAACTAATATTATTTTTTGGAATATTTTATATAGTTTATGTTTATAAATGATGAATTAATTTGTCGGAGACTATATTTATGAATTATTATGATCAATAATTGTATACTCCATATTATTTTTACAAAATATTTGACACAACATTAAAAAATACTGAAATACAAATTTTTTTAAAAGGAAATAAATCGACGTGTAAGAATCACTATCTTTATTTAAAATGATAAAAAAGTAAACAAATAATTATATGAGCAGATTTTATAAATGAGATTGATGTAATGTGCTTATTAGCCTGATTCATAAATTTATGGAGCTTCATTTTAACTATATGATTCAAATAGAAAAGAGAAGATCAATCTTATGTATGAAAACGTTTCCATAACGTATATAGATTAGCCTATAATTAGACTAATATCTGAATATATTTGATTCATCAGCGTACCACTCCAACCCATTAATTGAAACGAGGTGGATAGGCGAACCTTCCCCCTGCATCTGTGATTGATCAAGACTCAAACGGTCAAACCCATATATTTCGTTTTCATCATTGATTAAATTGAACTATAATCCAAAAAAAATTCTTGTTTTTATCCAACACCTAGCCAACTTTTTACGCCCACAATTGTTCTGCAATGAGTAGTGTTTGCCTTTATATTTTTAATCCCTCACCGTCCAATAAGTTACATTTCATTTTACAAACATTCATCTACCTGTAATTTCTAACCTAATCACATGTACACATAAATACCATGCGCAAAACGTGAATAACCATTTTTGACAAGTCCCAATTTTCGTTTCCCTTTTAGAATGTTATCTATCCACATATATGTATTGGAAAATTGATATTTATACACAGTACATATTCTCATGCCACCTTGAAGTATAAATACTCTGTTTTATAAAGGAATTAAGTAGTATTCAGTTTGGTTTCTAGCTATGATTAGGACTCAAGTATAATTACAAAATTTTCTTAACGAGTTAGAAATGTGAAATTAGTCACACGTCTCTCAGAAATGAGAATTCATTTACTAAGCAGAACTCCACTTTAATTTTTATTTCATTTATTTAACATAACTCCAGTTTAAATTTTTATTTCATACAATATAATATAATAAATGAGATTCATCTCGTACGAGTTGTTTTCTTCATAAATTTACCTTTAATTAATTTAAATATTGTCATAATCTTTTAATACTTGACGTGAACATTAATTTAATTTATAGATGTATTATTCCCAAAAATAAAAATCGGAATATGAACCCTCTGTTTTCGCATGCACCATAACCAGATGAAAAGGTATAGAGAATTTAGACAACCATTGATGGTGGCAGGCAATACAATATAGGAAAGTCCAGGCATTGATTGGTGGCATAGCTTACGTGTCGATATGGGATTGGCGGAATATTTCTTAATGATTGCCCAACTTGATATTGCACCGTAATCATTTTTAAGGTAATTATAAAAAATTGTATAGAATCAGGACAATGAGTCAAAGAAGTGTCTTCGTTCATGCACCATATAGTTAAACGACTTTTAAAATCGTTGGTTGGGAGTATGAGCCTATTCCCGTGGTCCCCGTGTAATCTAACAACCATTTTTGTGGAGATATCATCTCACATATTATTATTTATTTTTAGATTTAAATTTAGTTAGTTGGAAAAGTAAATTAATAAATATTCACAAATCATTTAACATTACACTTACTCATATAAGAATTTGTATTTATTTCTATTTTATATAAAATGCACACGCTGATAAACTCATACTCCCTCCATTTCATATTCAATTGTTCATTGACTTTTGATACGAATTTTAATATGGGAGTTCTTTATTAATATTTGAAGGGATAAAGTGATATTTTGTTGAATTATTTAAGATTAAAGTATATGTTTTTTGTGGTTAGTTTTTTTAAAGTATTTTAGTGTTTGAAGGGATAAAATATGATTATATTATCATCTTTTTTGGAATGAACAATCTTGTGTGGGATGAATTTTTTGACAAATGGACAATCGATCGAGTATTAGACGAAGAGAGTATAATTTCAGGAATCAGTCTCATGTCAACCAATTGAAAACATGAGTGAGCTAGACATGACACTAGTTTTAACTTAAATGTGCACGCTAATGACAAAGTGAAATAACTCAAGTGGTTAGAGTTCCACTACTTATGTCGTAAGGTTATGAGTTCGAATTATTATTTAACCTACAAAAAAAACCTGCATACTAATATAAATGAAATGTGATAATAGATTTGAATGAAAAACGTAAAATAAAAGTGATATTAGAGTTTGATATTTGATATCTTGTAAAGAGTTTTCATTGCTAAATTTTAGGCTCCATTTGGATGGAGTCATTTGAAATCAATGGATTTGAGGATAATACACCATACATTTACAAATCAAAATTGAGAAAAACTAAATGAATGGATTTGATTCACTCAAATTTTAAGCACAAGTGGGAGAAGTGAGAGGATTTCAAATGATTAGGTTTTGTTGGGTATTTGAAATCCTCACACCTATAAGTAATATTTGTGTAAACCAAATCCATTCATTTAGTTTTTTTCCATTTTGATTTGTAAATGTATGATGTATTATCCTCAAATCCATTGATTTCAAATGATTTCATCCAAATAGAGCCTTAATATTTTCATTTGACTTGGTGATCCTTGGTCTTGTTTCAAAATTCTTACTTGAGAACTATTGTATTCATGGGTTTCAATATCAATAAATTTTCTTTTGAATGTTAAAAAAAAAAAAAAAAAAAATATATATATATATATATATATATATATATATATATATATATATATAACCTTATCTTCTTCCCTCTAATCTATCCAGTTTTCCTTTTAAGTCGCTTTTTAAAGCGTGCAATCTAGTGCAGACACTAAATTGTTGGCGTTGGAGGTCGATCCATGTTTGGGAAGATCATTCAATATATTTTATATTATATATCTTTTTTATTATAAATAAGTTCAAAAAATTAATAATGTTTACGACAAAATATATATCTCACCATCAATACATCATTACCTCCAAATTATATTTGTCTCGACTCGCAAGATATAATTAAAAGTATAAATTGAGGATCAAGTATGGGTTAGGTTAGATATTCTATCAATAATATATTTTGTGAGCCATATTCCATTAAAATTAAATGTTTATTTATTTAAAATTCAATAGTCATTCAATTCTCGACTGTAGTTAAATTTTTCTCAGAATAATGTTCTTCTCTCAGCCTATCCTAATGAGACATGTTTTTCTTCTTTCCTATTAAAATCTGATTTCTCATCACAATAAAAGGGAAATTAGCAGCGTAGAATTGGAGAGATTTACCAGGGAATCAGAGAAGAGATATTCAGCGCAAAAAATTCAGAGAAAATAGAGAGAAAAAAATAGGGTTTTATTTCTACACACAAAATAGCTAATGATCTTTTATCACTAAAAAAATTGATCTTTAATGACATAAAATTTCTGTCATTAAAAACCAATTTTTTTTAAAGTATGTCAAGGACATTCATGTTTTTAATTGATATATTATTATTTTTTATGTCATCTTACGCATCTTCATAACAAATCATTTTAGTTCAAAGTAAATTAAATAAATTTTATTTTAAAGTGAAAATATGGGCTGAAAAGAGTGATATTAGAACATTTATTATCTATGTAGTAAAATTATGAATATACGTAACCATTTAAAGGATAAAAATAAAAAGTGAAAATATGGATTAAATGTTACTCAATCATAATAAATAATAATGTCGTCCTTTCACAGAATGTAAAGGCTGAATATGATCGATCAAGTATTGATTTTTTTAGAAACTGAGGCCAAAAGCGACGCGGCTTTACAAAATCGCTGGTTAATTATGATCACGTTTGGGCATGGGGTATATTCCACCTGTCCATCCATGCATTGTCATTCACAATCAAGATATATTTCAAATACTTAATTCTTAAAAAAGTATTAAATCAAAGTAGATATATGTTCTCTTGACATTCATGATCAGTATCACCCACTTTGTGCGTTGAACGAAACGCTCTATTAATTGGCCTTCTTTCTTTTCCTTACTATTTTTCTAAATAAAATTATTACACGCTCTGTCCCAGAAAATCTTTCACACTTAATTTTTTTACTATTACATCCTCTGTCCTAGAAAAGTTATTTTACTATTAAATAACTTTTGCTATAAAATAACTTTTGTTAACGTATTACTATGAAATAACTTTCACACAAAAACCGTTGAAAAAATCAAGTGTGAAAGGTTCTTTGGGATGGAGGGAGTAATATTTACGCAAGTGGTTTTTCATAATTTGTAGGATGATCACACACGTTTAAAAGTATTAGGTCTTTGTTGAATTTTCTTTAATATTAAAATTAGATAATCAAATTTATAATTTCATAAGTTCTTGTAAAATGGGGGCTGGGTGCAACCCCTCAAGAAGTAGTGTTCAGTCTTAATCCGGTTGAATCTACCTGACAAGAGGTAGGTCCTTTCGGTGGCGCCTTTAAGACACATTAATTTACGTCAAATTTATTATAGAAAATGATTTTAATTGTTTTTATTTTTATTGATCGATATCCTTATTTAAACAACCGACCATTTTTTTTCCTCGCATCAAATATTTAGGGCCGTTTGGTTGGGAGTATTAGAAGTAGGTAATGAGAATAACTCATTAATCATTCCCATTGATAATGCTTGGTAATATTTACAATTTGGAATTAATTTAAAAATAAAACAATAACTAATTTATTTTGATTATACAGTAAATCCTCTATAAATTAATAAACTCTTTAAAATAATAAAAATTTTCGGTCCCGACTTAGGCCTTTGTAAAAAATCATCAAATTCAATAAAATAATAAGATAATAATTTTTCAAAAAATTCCTTTATAAATATTAGGTCCCATTAAAACTCTAAATTAATAATTCATAAATATTACAATTATATAATTTATATTAGTTATATTGAGATTTATATAGTATATGTTTCATTAATAGTTATTTAAGTAATTCCAGTAAATTGATACATGTGTCCATGAATATAATAGTTAATTGTATATAATAAATTAATGTTATACATAAATATATTTAATTAGTTAAAAAGAATTGGTCGATACATGAATATAATCAATGAAACATATATGAATTCATTTATTTTTAATACATATGTACGAAATTTGATGAAATTAAAAAGTCTTTCTTTTTATTAATAAAATATTAATTTATCGATATATTAATATCTCTCTAAATTAATAAAATTTCATGGTCCCAAAGTTATTAATTTATAGAGGTTTTACTGTATAATCTCCCTCTTATAATCAATCATTTAACAATCATTCATTTTCCCCCGCTCAACTTTTTTCTCGCTCAAATTTTTTCGTGCTCAACTTTCTTTTCAAAATTCTTCAATGAAAATGAATCACTAATCATTCCCATTACCTAATTCTAATACCCCAACCAAGCTGCCCCTTAATATATTTACAGAGTTTATAGCGTGAGACAGTTTGATAATTGAAACGGAGCTCCACTATAATATTTGAGTCATATTTGTTTTAATATGATTAAGTTGGAGTTATATTGTTTGTATTTTTTAAAAAAATATTTTTGTGTATCAATTATATTGTGTAATTCAAATGCATTTTTTAATGGTATTATTTATTTTCTGAAATAGGAAAAAATGTAGTTTTGGTCCCATATCAGAATTTTCAACGACAAGGTTAGTTTCACCAAAACTGTAATTTTATCTCATTCTCTTAAGACCAAAACTGCAATTTATCATTCTCTTGGGACTAAAAATTTTGAAAAAAACCACGGCACCAAAAGTGTCAAAAAAAATGATCATTTTGCAAACCAATCATTCTCTTGGGACCAAAAATGCAATTTACCCTACTAAAATATATTATGTGGTTGGTATTGATTATTTTTATAGAATATTATTAGTTATTTTTATTGAACAATATCAGTTGTGCACTGGTTATACGGCGTAATTGGTGCACCCAAATAATGTTCTTAATTATTTTACTAAAATGTACTCCCTCCGTCTCTCTTTAAGTTTAACATTTTGTCATTTTAGACATCCCTCTTAAAGTTTAATATTTCATTTTTTGGAAAGTTGGCCCCACATTTACAATAAAAAATCCTACATTTTTACTTTTTTTTACATTAAATACTATATTCATTAAAACTCGTGTCAACCCTCAAATGTTAAACTTAAAAAGAGAGACAGGGTGAGTATGTATTATTAGTATATTAATTAGTTATTACATTAAAAAATATCAATTAGTGTGCCCCAATTATACGATTCAGATGCATATGATTGTTAATTACTTATCATGAAATTGTTTTGAATAATATAAAATATCAAATAATTGATTAAAGTATTAAATATCTCATCAGGAATATTAAGAATTAATTACGATCAGTAGTATCATATTATTATTCAACAATTTCAACAACAATTAATTTTTTTTACTATTTATATTATTCATATTTAATAAAAAAAATAGTATTATAATATTTAAGTTAAGAACATCAAGTTTTAAAAAAATATTTAAAATGTCAAATACTCCCTCCGTTACATTTAGATTGCTTAAAACCGAATGACACGGATTTTAATAAAAGTGTTGCTTATTAGTAGTAAAAAAAATATAAAGTGAATGGTAAATAAATCTTTTCAATTTTATTAGAGTGAATAGTTGAGTGAGGGAGATTTAATTTGGATAATTGAGTAATATGGGATGTAAACAAGAGATGTTTATAAGGATTTAGTTCGAGAGAGTAAGAGTTATTTTTTTTTTACTATTTTGAATATGAAAAAACAAAATAAAATTATAATTTTCATTTTTTTAAAAATAATATAAATTGTAATGAAGCCAGTATTTAATTAAGAATTTAAAAATTGAATAATAATTTATGAAATTGAATCATGATTCATAAATCATATTCATATAAAACTACTCAATCACAAATAGTGAAATTCTTGATTGTAATCAAGCTAATTAAAAAAAAAAAAAAAGAATTGGTAGAATTCATGCCTTTATATATAAATAAACTGGGTATATGTAAATTGTAATAGCAAGCCTGTCACACATTTATGTGATTGGTCGCAACAACAGGCAAAGGTGGTCTAACAATTTGTCCAATATTCAGAAAATACATTGCCAAAAAAGTTGCAAATTCCCGACAAGTCCAGGCATATAACAGGTACAATTAAACATTTCCATTACATTCGCGCGTGTTTCATTTCTTTGTGTTTGTAAAGTACAATAATATTAGACATTGTTTGGATAAGGCCCTTCCTTCTTTCTATTCATATATATGTCGACTATTCTAACTCCAAATTTCCATTAGGTAACCAAACAATTATTAAGTTGGTATGTTGTGCCTCTGCCACTCAATTTTTCTCCATAAAAGAAAAAAACAAGAATAATTCAATGTGATTAATATCTGATATAATTAATCTAATTGGATAGCTAACAAATTCAGTCTTGCTTTTATATTAGTGGGTGGTTCAATCAGTCAAATCAATTTAACACAAAAAAATCATGCAAATTAAAACAATTACATCAAAGTATATTAATTTTATGTGATCCACACTCAATTTTATTGCATCATCATATGTAAAAGACCAATACAAAAAAATTACGTAAGATGGTTTCATAAGAAACCAACCTACATATCAAAAAGTCGTATGTTATTCTCATAAAATTAATTATAAATCGCTTTTTATAACTTAATACATCCCTCTAATAATTTAATTAAAATTCTACACTCATCCTAGATTTAAATTAAGAGGGTCTAAACAGACAAGTTAAAACAAAGTATATATTAATATTAGTCTTAATTGCAAATTAAATCAACAAGTTTTGCTTAATAGGAGTAGTAATTTAAAATTTTGGATAGTTGCAAATGAATCACCATATTTAAATATTGTTATAAATTACACTTCTGAGCAACTCCTTTTGTGCTTCAATTTAATGTGACTTGCCGACGTGACACACTCATTAATCAAACAATATCATTTTTAATCCAATCTAGCTAATTAAGAAATAATAAAAAAACATGTTAATTAAGGAAAATGAGACTGCCCAAAAAACTAATTTGCGACAATATTTAAAAGGTGGTAATTTATTTTAATTACAAAAAATTTAAATTAAATTGCAATTAAGCGAAAAATAGTGATTTACTTTACAAGTAGCCGTGATATTATTATCAAAATTACTTTTAAATATGGGCTACTTATCTTGACAAAAAATTAAATATCTTGTCACATCCACGACGATATGTTTTTATTATTATTATTTTTTTTTTTGTCGGTATTTTTATTATTATTACTATTACTATTCATCTTTTTATATTCATATCAATAGTTAATACAAGTTACAAATGCAATGCATGTGTAGCAATTGAAGCAGCCAACGGAGACTCAATTCGACTATGGAAAACCGTACTTGACTTCTCCACAGTGAAATTGATCTCTTTAATTGTCTAATTTGATGATAATTATGTTTGCTAATAAATACTGGTCAATTCCGATTTAATTAATTAATTAAATAGATTTTATGTGAACCATATGAACTCTACTTTAAATATTATTTAGTCAACTACAAATTAAGTATCATATTAAAAAAAAAAAAAAAATTAGTTTATGTATTATTATATTCTCAAAATTACTTAATCATAATAATTCATATGGTAAATAAGATTAATTTCCTATACTAAATGATATTACTGGGATTACCATAAAAATATATATTAACGAAGGATAACAAAATCAAAGGATTGATACCTTGAAAATATTCTTCAAGCTCTTTGAGATAACAAATCTTGTCCTCCCCACCCTTGTTTCGCGAGATCCTGCAAAAAAATCGAGCCGGGGGGTTCCGGCATCGGCCCTCCAATTGCTTAAGTCAGCACAGTGATCGAGAATCGATGATTGCTAAGTATAATTGATAAAAGTGAAGACGAAAGTGTGAAATAGAAGGGTGAAGATGAAACCTGATTGGTGAAGATGAAACCTGATTGAGAGAGTAAAACTATATATATTTGTTTGCTGGGAGGGCAAACCAGTTATTTTATTTGAAGTAACCCAATAGAAATTGGACACGTCTTTATACGGATCTGAGACTTGGCAAATTATTTCTGACAAAAACGGTTACGATTGTATTATGCTTGCAGAGATCCGATAATCTTTCTTTCTCTCTTTCGCTGAAACTTACTGCCTCTTAGTCTTGGGTCTGATCTTGCGATGAGTGATAGATCAGATCTGATCCTCAGGTCTCTTCTTGGTTATATTGTGCCCAGACCTTAAGTGACATCAGTTCTGAGATGAGAGAGTCCAGATCCTTATCCTCTCAATTCAATTCGTTCAGTCGTAGAACTTAGATCTGCATGACCAGAAGTGGAGATAAATCACCTCTGATCTTTTATCCGAACTGAATCCTCTCCATTCAATTCATTTATCCATAGAATTCAAGTCTTCAAGATCAGAAGCGGAGATCAGATCACATCCATTTCTTTCATGGTTGAAGAACCCGTGATATATTGAAATAGATAGATAAAGAAAACTTTTAATATTTTCTCAATTTGGATAATTAATAATTACTTCTAACCCGCTCCACATCATATATATATATATATATATATATATAAATTCATTTTTGTTGATAGTGTAACCGCAATCATTATTCATGTATGTATTGAACCAATCCACTCTCGTGCAAATAATACACAAACAACACGAAAAACAATAAATCACATCAAGCAAATCATATGCGAGTATCTTTTTATTTATTTATTTATTTATTATGATATGATTTTATATATATAATCGGGATAAAATTCTTTCATGATGCTTATATATGGATAAGTATATGGACAAGTTGTCCCTCGCCTGTTCATGATAAAATCAGCAGTTTTTTCCCATCAAAATTGTGCGTGTCTACGAGTGTGTGGCCAACCCACTTAACTATGGATAACGTTATGGAATACAAAATTTTGGGATGATATATAATATACGGCAAAGTGTAATGTGAAGAATTCGCAGTGAAGTTGGATTCATTTCATTAAAATGTATCAGTCATAACATGATTGAAATTTGAAAATATGATCTATATTAATAAATGATACTTCCCCGTTCCACAAAAAATTTTTATATGTAGGAGGGCACACACTTTAAGAAAAAAAAGTAATGATTGAGGTTTTTAGGGGTAATTTTGTAAACTTAATTTTATGTATAAAATAAAAAAAAATTATTGGGTTATGTGTATGTGAGAGTAAAAAGTAATGACATTTGTGTAAATTAGTGAAAATTGAGAGGTGGAGTTTATAAAGGATTTTTCATTTTTAAGGATATAAAACTTATAATGGGACGGACGAAAAAAAAAATGTGAAAACTTTTATGGGACGGAGGGAGTATTAGTTATGATAACTGATGAGTATAAATAGTATCAGTCGTGATAATTGAAGGATATGACCTATATTACGAAAGAGTATTAATTGTGATAATTGAAGGGTATGACTAACATTACAAAGTGTATTAGTCATGATAATTGAAAGGTATGACTAACATTTACAAAGTGTATTAGTCGTAATAATTGAATAATAATAATATATTACGAAAATGTATTAGTCGAGATATTTGAGGGATATTTGTTAATGAATCTGAATTTATTTTTGTAATATGGATCCGATTTCACCATGAAACTTGTTCAAATGAAATATATATATATATATATATATATATATATAATATTAATATTTTTTAAAAATATATCATCACATATTATGTGTAATAAATTAAAATATTAATATTATATATTTATATATATATATATATATATATATATATATTCAATAAAACACCTCAAATTCACATTGTAGGAAATTAAATGTCTGAATATTTTCAGCATACAATATGTACTTTCATTAGGATTTATCTAGATCAAAATATATTCGTGAGGGTACTCAACTTTCCAACATAGATAGACTTGTTATTTTATTTGCTATTTACGCAATTTCGTCATTATTATTGAGTTTTGCTGACCTTAAGTGGTACTCTTTGTTGTTTGTTTTTCTTTCTAGCTTCCTTTGATTTGTAGTAACTGTCTTAATTTTTTTTTTTTCTTAATAGGAAAGCTCCTTTAATATCCCACATGCAAGGATTTTTTAATTGGGGAACTTGTAATGAACATTGAGGATCCACAATGTTTGCTATAAAAATTATAATTGGGCCTCGTTGATTATTATTTAGGCACAATGGTCCAAAAACTTGTCTAGGATCCATGATCATTCATTTCTGTGATCCAGATCTTTCAATCCAGACCCCAAATATGGGCTTAGTTATGATTAGATTTTGGGTGAAAAATAAACCGACATGGTAATTTAATATTCGTAAGTATTTCATAATTTCAAGGGTAATTTGGTCATTCTAACGTTAATTATTAATCTTAATAATCTATACTTTATGAAAAATGGGAATATATCACTATATATATCTGAATGTATAAATCGTAACATAATTCTCGTTTCCATTGAATAGTGATCTGCTTTGGATGCATGGAGTGATACACCACAAAGATGAATCTATAATTTTATTTAATGTAGACGAATTTTTCTATATTGTAATATTTGGAGTTGGTATTTTGTGAATCAATATCTACTGTTCATATCTAATACCTTACACTAAAATAAATAATACTCGCTCTGTCCCAGATCAATTTTTATAGTTGACTTTTTCAACAGTTTTTGTGTGATAATTATTTCATAATAATATGTATACAAAAGTTGTTTTATATGAATGGTATGCTAGTTAACCTTGTATGTTAGCATACCAATACCATTCATATAAAATAATTTTTATACATATATTACTATGAAATAATTGTCACACAAAAATCGTTCAAAAAGTCAATTGTGAAAACTGATTTGGGACAGAGGGAGTACTATTTAATAAAATAATTAATAGCTTATATATAGTAAAAAACATTATAGTTCCAATTCAAAGAGGAGCAAGCCCTTTATAATAAAGAAATTTAAAAACAAAATGAAAAAAGGTTAAATACGCAAGGAGGAGGATGATGGCTTAAATCCATCAGAATGGCAGCTGTAATACTACATAACAAGTTGGCATAGACGTCTGCAGCAGCAAATACTATGAATCTTGGCTTGCTATTATTAAGCTCCTCGTGCTTCTGTCTCGTAGGTAGATCTGATTGGACCAAAATATATATGATACTGTCTTGATTTACAAATTCTGAGCATCTAATGAGTACCTATATATATATGTTTTTATGTACAATGCATTTCAGTCTTACTGAACTATCAACCGCTGCCCAGGCAAGTATTCTATAAGGCCGCGTTTGGTTGGAAAAAGACGCCATTTCTAGTATGCGTGAATTCATAATTCATGTCTTGAGATAAATATATAATACGTACAGAATTGGTCTACAAAAACCGACCCCACACTATAATGTGCACAAACTGCGTAATTTATTACACACAAGAGTATTTGGTTATACAATCTTGAACAAGGGCATGCATGCAGCTCAACTAAACTATCTCTACTCTCTATTTGAATCCCAATAAGATATATATGCATGAGGGCTGGATAATTTTTTTTGTCGGATTTCACTCACTCAACCTCAACTTATTAATTAGATTTTACTATATAGGTTCAAAATATACCTGGAATACCTACCCAATTTTCTGTACATATTACTATTTTTTTTTATTTATATTTATTCACAAAATTCTACATACATATTATCATCTCTCTTTTGGTTACTTATTTTTAATTAAACTGGAGATTAATTTTTTTGAGCAAATGACTATATATATTGACATGAGATAAGTTCTAAAAAAATATAGTATAATATATGGAATGAGAAAAGAAAGAGCTTAAAAAAAGTGAAAATGGGGTAGCCAATTTGCCCAGCCTTAAAGATGAGGTGCACATCATGGATGATACGCAGACATGAGACAGTGGTTGATCAGGGTTTAATTCCGGCCCAGTTGGTGAGCACGTACCAAGATAATTAGGGACAAGTGCATGTTTGTGGTGTTGACAATTGTTACATGAATCTTGAATTCAACTGCTAAAATCATTGAATTGAAATGATGATATAAATTAATTATCCCACTCACTTGCAACACCCCATTTTCTTTGTTGTCATACTGATACTGGTACTGATACATGTATCAAAAGCAATTAGCTACGCCTCCCATGCACCAAATTTGTGCTTGTCCAATATTATCTTTGAGTATAGGGTAGGGACACATCAAAGGGAATTATTACTTTATTCCACAAGGATCTAGTCAGCTCTGAATTTCTCTCTGCTTTTTCAGAATCAATAGTGTTGCATCAATATAAACCTCATTATTGGAGAAAGGTATCAGAATCTAATCAAAACAAGAATAAACAACACACACACACTCTGCTCTGTGATTAGGTATAATGTCTAACTATACTTGAGAAGAGGGGAGGAATATCACATCAGAATAAAGTAATAAAAGGGTATTTTAGTGGTGCAACTTGCAAAAAGTTGCTCCCTTTGGAAAAAGAAAGAGTGGGGGTAGTTTGTCATTTACCCAAAGACCTTGTGCAAATATATATGGTGATCGATGCTCTTCTTGCTTGCCTTGTGGGTGGGTGGGTGGGACCTTCAAACAAATTATGCTACCTGCTGGATTAATCTTTTATTATATCAGCCTTGAAGAAAACAGTAATGGTAATAGTAGTACCATATGGCAACATGCAGTTTAAAATTCTGCAGAGATTTGGTCAAGAGAAGCTGTGGATTGTAACGACGATTCTGGCATATATATACATGTATATCAATAGTTTCAGTCCACTAAGAAAAAGAAGGATCTTTAGCAACAGTTGAAGAGATCTTCAAGAATGAACATTTTTGTGGTGTTTTTTACTCCATCCTTGAAAACTTTTAAGACAACTTCTTTTTGCAAGATATGCCAATACATTTTTTATGCTCAAGAATAGTAAAACATGATGCTTTTTTATGATAAGTAGACATCAAAAGATACGATAAAATCAGAATACAAATCTTATTCAAACCACCAACAAAGTTGAGATTTGAACATCACGAGGTAATTAAAAACGCATCATCAAATGAGGATAATTAATTATATTGATCATTTAGAAGAACCAACAATGGTCAAGACAAATGGCACTTCATTCACTCGCAATTTGTGATGAACAACAATAATAATAATAATAATATATCTATCTACACACACAATTAGTTGAACCTTGATGATTAATGCCGACCGTGTTGTTCCTTTATTTCTTCGCTTTGTCATCTTCAACACCCTTGTCATGAATAGAGAAATCTAAATGTCAAGAATCCCCTCAAATTGAACGATGCAACTGAAAGATTGTTCCATGATGTCCTAACCGGAATCCATTGGGATCAAAGGTCTGGAAATGATGATTATCATGCAGATTAATTCCAAATGAAGAACCCCCTTCAAGATGACTAATCATTAGGCTGCTATTAGGTGAACCGAACCCCATTATTCCTCCTGAATGAGTTGACTCAGAATCATGCACACTTCTAACAACAACATCTGTATCCAAACTCTGAAGAATCAAGCTGGATTTGTCAGGCGAATGAGGCCTCTCTTTGTCCGGTGAAGGCGACTTAGTTTCCTCAAGATTCACCGTTGTAATATCATGTATACTAGATCTTCTCTTATCTTTCCCTCCTGAAAGCTGCCTGATGAAATACTTCTGAGCATGGCTAGCAACCTGAGTCGGAGTCCTCGATGTCACAAAATTGCGCGAGATGTTTCTCCAGTCCCCTTTTCCATACTTCTTTAATCCCAACAAAAATTGCCTGAAAAAATTCCAAATCATGGAAATTAATCAAGAATGCTATATATATCATCAAGAAAAATGCAAGACAATTAGTAATCAAGAATTTTAGATGATCAAGAAAAATGCACAAGATTAACTAACTAACTAACCTGTGTTCCTCCTCAGTCCAAGGAATTCCCTTCTTCCTTTCATGCTCATTACACCGATTCGAGGAGCCTCTTTTTCCAGCAGGGCTATAAATTTGTCTTAAGCCGTGATTGCTCATCCACTCAAATGTGAAATTACTGGAATACCCCGGAACAGGGATCAAGCCTGCTTCAATATCACTAACATCATCCACCAATTCCCTGTACTGTTTAATCACATCGCTCACTGTTTTCCCGGGGATCATCGACGCCACATTTTGCCACCGATCAGGGGTGTCTTTATCGAACAAAGCAAGGGCATTTTCGAAACTTTTGTTCTCCTCTGCCGTCCATTTTACCACGGTTCTCTCTTCGAACAGCCAGTTTGAAGTAGGAGAGAGAAGCCCCATTTCTCTGTTCATGCTTTCATCAACCACAGAGGGAGTTGAGCTGAAAAGAATCGAGTTTCAAGATATAGGCAAAAAAGAGCGACGGAGATTAGGATTAAGTCAAGGGAATCTGCTTACTTTTTGACACATGGGATGGGAGGAATCTGGGAAAGGCGCTCAAACTTTCCTAAACCTAAGGAAAAATAATTCAACAAACTCTATGAAAACAAAAACAGATCTTGCATAGGAATGATAGATATCGAAATTTCTTAACTGCTCAGACAAATCAGTGAAGAAAATATACACACAGAGGATTTATGCAAAAAACAGGAATAAAGCTGTGATATTACTGATTGAAGTGCAATATTGAAGAAATTAAAATGGCAGAATAAACAAACTAAGAGGGTGATGAGAGATGAAGCTGGTTAATGAGAGGTAAAAATCTGTGTGTGTATGAGTGTGTTAGAACTTAGAACTTAGAATTGCTTGTTTTGTTTGATGGAATAAATTAGATTTTTGACAGCAGAAAACATAATAAATAAGTTTAAAAATGAAGCGAGTCAGAGAGGTGTTGTTTGTGAATGATTGGTTGTAAGGTGTCTGTGGGGACTGCAGCTGACTAAAACCTTTTATTTTGGAGAGAGAGAAAGAGGGGGAGGAGAGAGAGAGAGAGAGGGGAGAGGTTGCTTGATCAAATGCAGAAACGACAATCTGTCACTGCTGCCTATGTTTGTTGATGGGCACATGTGTAATTTCACTAAGTTGATGAGATTGTTTGGGCATGGGCAGTAGCGTTATAGCGGTAGACACATTCATTAGGTACGAATTTTGGAATTTTAATGAAATGAAACATTAATAATGCACGATGAAAGAATATTGAGTGACATTTTATCAACAACTTTTGATAATCCTCCTATTTTATTATCTTTTACTTGAATAATTATTCTGAATTGATCATTCACCAGACCTATTATGTTCATTTTTTTTTTCCAATAAATGTGGGTGAGATAATGGTACTAGAGTAATTCTTATTTATCTTTGTCAAGAACCATAAGCATTAATTAATCTTTACGTTTCGTCTCACTTCAAGTTGGAAAACATCAGCTTTTACTTGATGCATGTTAAGTATTGTTTGAGAATCATGTGATTGTTGATTTGGGATAAGGGAATAAATATCACATCCATTGAAATATAGGATTATCTTAAAGTAAGGAATGACATGTAATCTAAAATAAATTTGTATGACTTGAATCAAAATAGACAATATCATATCGATCAATACGAAGATTATACTCTCTCTGCCCCCAAGTATTTACAAGCAAATAGTGATACGATTTTTAAGAATAAAGTGTAATGGTTGAAGTGTTGGGGATAATTTGATAAATTTTTATATATAAAGTAAATGAATTTGTTGAATGAATGTAGTGTGGACCCAAAAAATAATAATAATTTATTTAAATATATAAATATTAAGAGTGTGGAGTTTATAAAATGATTTTTTTATTTGAATTTGCAAATAATAATAAGACGTCTAAACAAAAATTTGCAAATAATTATAGAATAGAGGGAATATAATTCATCGAACGGACGTATCACTACAGAGATTTTATATGTTGTCCATCAAAACTCAATATATGCTTTAAAATTAAATGTCTTTCATCTTTCATCTTTCATCTTTCATTCCGAATACACAACACACTTGGCGAAATAGTAATAAATTTAAACTGTGTTGATTATTAAAAAAAAAAAAAGTAGATGTGCATATGTGGAAAAGAAATACCTAAAAATTGGTGTAACCAACCCAGATTCTCTATAGAAGCCAAGAAGAATATACTAGGAGGTTAAATTGAGAACAAATGGATGATCTCTTTTTAATTATTTTTTAACACGAGGTGTATATATATTAGGTAAAATCGAATAAAATATGAAATATATTTTAGAATAGAAATATTACACTCGAGACAGGAAATTCGATGATCAATGTACGGGCCACCTACATTTCAATTTCCAAGTAAAAAAGAAAAAAAGACTGCTTATGAATCACAAAATGAAATTTTTAAGTAAAAAAAAAAAAAAAAAAAACAACCGTGCTTATGAGTTATGAATCACAAAATGAAATTATTTCACGAGACATTATTTTCATATTGAAAAGGATAAACTGTAAAGCACAAGGTACGATAAGAATTATGCAGTTTGACTTGTACGGGATTATGAGACGTCGGCACGTGTCGCCATTGAATTATTATTTCCTTGCTCACAAAAAAGTCCATTATAATGACATTAAGCTTAAAAGATTAAGATATCATGATTGAAAAGGAAGTCTCTTCTAATCTAATAAATTAAAAACCACGGATTTTATTTTATAATAACTAATAAGCATCAATATTATACCCTCGCCTCCTCCTATTACTTAATTTGCTGGATAAATATCAAACTAAATTTTTTGATATTCGATTCGAATTTTTTTTTGATGAAAGCGTATTTAAACTCGATACAAATTTGAATAAAAGATGATGTATAGTATACACACGAGATCTTGTTTTCTTATTTTGGGTATTAGCGTTACGCATCACATATACTGTACAGCGATGCTGTGTTAAAAGTGGATTAATTAGAACACATGAGAAAATAGAGGACCACCTTATTTTGTCACGGAAAATTAATCTCTTTTTAATTAAGACAACTAATGATTATTAGTCACGCTGAAAATGGTCATTAGCAAAATTATAGGACAAGGTTTTGCAGATTAGTTGAGGATTAAAAAATACTATCTCTTATTTAAAATGTATATCATTTTAGATCGCTACACACATATTAAGAAAATAATTACTTTCCTCCTATATTCTTAATTAACAATTTTGAAATTCTGCATTAGTCTTTAAATACTATTGTTATTTTTTTAAGAATTTAAATGTAATTTGGGAAGAAATATAATTAATTAACTTTGAAAAGTTTTTGGATAGGAGGGGGTATAATAATTAAAAATTATGAACGGTTCAATGTACTTACCGTACGATAAATTCACCATATTACAAATTAATTGTAGGTCTTAAAATATGGTGTATCTTTCTTGTCACAATCTCCCTACCTTCTGTACTTTTGAATTTATTATTATCATTATTATTATTATATTTTATTCTGGTGTATGTACATGCATATCAATTATTGAATGTAAGTATTAAAAAAATAAATAATAGGGGTTTGCGTTTTTTAAAATACATTTTCTCGCAGCTGTTAATTTTTTGGACCATATGTAGGCTGGCTCTTCCGTTGAAATAATATTTAAATTTGAATATTATTCTTCATTCCACATATACATTATACAGGCGGGTAGGAAATCTATGTAACATGACATGTGAGTTCCATTAACTTATAAAATAAAAAAGGTTGGCGAAAATTATTTATTTTAGATTTTTTTTTAAAGAATGAAAGTAAAATTAAATAAAAGAGTCACTCTCCAGTGAAGCAGTTTCATAGTATGAAATTGGTACCATTATAATCACTCTGATACCATTAAAATCATTCGCTGATACCATAATCATTTTATACTGTGATATCAGTTTATAAGTATAATGATATCACTAAATAGATGTCATGGTATCAGTAAATGATTCTAATGGTATTAATATCATACTATGAAACTGTTTCACACAAGATTTTGCCTTAAAATACACATATATAGGAATTTAATGAAATTCCTGGTCGAATATATATAAGTTAATGAGTCATACTATGGTACCAAATATTAAAATTTTTTATTGAGCTCGACTTCAATATAATTAAATTACTTGTACGTTGAACTATTATGTTAAATATTTTTATAGCCGTCAATGACACTCGTCTAACTTGATCATAGGAAATTTAGGTAAAGTATATCGTGAACTAATGTTTTTTTGAAATTTATTTGCATTTTATTTAAAATTTTAAATAATATTAATTGTTTAATTAAAATATATTAGTTAATAGTAATACTATATAATGAGAATAATTAATACTCCCTCCCTCCCATTGAGCTCTTCATATTTTTTTTTGTACGTCCCACAATAAGTTTCACTCTCTTAAAATAGAAAACCTTGTATAAACTTACACTCTCACAATATTTACTAATTTACACAAAATTAATTTCTTTACTTTTGAACCTACAAATATATACAATCCAATAAATTTTTTTACTTTATACATAAATATTTATAAAATTACTTATCAAAATATCAAGTACTATTTTTTTTTTTAAAAAATGTGCACTTCATTCTATAAAAAGTTCTATAAAATGGAGGGAGTATCATTTTGAATGGAGCTATAAAATTGATTTATAAAAGATTCGGAATTTTTTTATGGGCACAGCCCACAATGTTTGGTATTCAAGCTAGGAGGCCGCTTACAAGTTCAAAAAAAAAAAAAAAAAAAAAAAAAAAATTCAGAAGCACAAACTTATTAGTTGATTAATAACCCTGATAATAAAATTAATAGGAATAATAAAGAAGAATAAGAAAAAATAATAGAAAAACTCTTTGCCCATGCAGTATGTGGTGGAGGAGAAGAATGCGTTGGACATGAACATACCTAATGTTATAAAGAAAGTTAGACTTTCCACAAGTGGAAAGATTCTTCGTTCACTACATTTCCAAAAAAGTGTACAGTGACTGAATTAATTGGTTAATTATGTGGGCTCTCCTACAGCTTGATTTATTAATTGAATATTTAATTAAAGTTCAGTTGAAAATAGTCTACCAAAATTACAAATTTAGCTTTGATATTTATATTCTAGTCCAACGTCACGCGAAACAATTATATACCAAACTTAATTAAAATTTATACTCATTTTTAATATCGTTGAATGATTGGGTCCATATTTGTAGTACTACGAGAAAAAAAATATGGAAATAGCTGTGACAATCGTTTAGGGTTATGCTTAATTTTATACATACTGATTTACATGTATATGAATTTATGATGGACAAAGTAGATGCTGAATCAGTATTAGTGTAAAATTAGTTTATATAATATTAATCATTTCATTAAAAAATATTAATTTGATAATAATATTATTTATCAATTATCATTCACTATGGATTTGCTAACTCACACCGGCTTAAAACAATTAGGGTTTGTGTTTACCGTGATAAAGAAAACGTTTTTTTTAAAAGCAATTAACAATGCCATTAAAAGATAATTGACTTCATTATTTATACTACTGGATATATAGTTGAAGGGTACAAAGAAAATTTGGGAAGGGGTGAGAAGTCAACATCAGGAACTCCATAATCACACATCATTAAATTGTTAGTTGTTCCAATCACTCAATCCCATCACATTGTGGACAAAACATTTGGCAACCCTTGAAAACTAACTCAATTTTGGAATATGTATGTATATAAATATTTATGTTTTTGATTGTCCAAAAGGGACCATATTTCCTAATTTAGTTTTAATTTTATGGGAAAAACACCTTCCAATAATTTCATGTTTCCTCTTAATTGATTCTAATTGGAGACATGAGGATATATGAAGATTGTGCTTGATCAGTGAGGATATATGGACATTGTATCTTATATTTGTCGACAAAGTCTTCTGCGAAATTAGGTAAATTCAAACGGGGTGTAAATGGTTCTAAATAAATTGTAACTTGCATAATTACATAATTCATTATTTTAGTTTGAATTGTTCTTTATGATTAGATCATTAGTTTTGTAACAAATACAAGTTAAAAAAAAAAAATCAAAGCTCGTTTCAGTTTATAAACCCCTGAGAGAAATATTGTTAGCCCACATAATAAAATCAGTTGGCCCGCAAGTGTAGATTCTTCTTTTTCTAACAGATGTATAATTTTTTAAACTTAAATTTAAGTCTAAATACTAGTATTATTTAAGCTATAGTATTTAAATATAAATATTGGAACATAAGTGTAGTGAAATTAATGAGAACCACATTTAAAAGATACTACGTCGAAGTTCCGACTCAGGCAGGCAAACTTTCAACGGCGGCAAACGGATGTTAGCCAAGAAGGAATTATTTTTTATAAATGATATTTCTTCAAAATGAGAGTACAACTTCTAATATAACCACTGATTCTAACCGCCACTAAATGGCCCAAATCAAAAACAACTTGGGCCAAAAATAAAAAAGAAATTTATTGGGCTAAAACTTAAAAACAAGTAGCAGAAAAAAAGTTGGCCCAGGTTATATGCACACACATTTTTATACACATCATCAGATGAAAACACACCTTATTTATTGAGTACATTTATCAAATAATACCATATTTATCCTCTACCCAAAACCCTATTTTTTTCTTCTGTCAATTTCTTGCTCTCTCTGCCGCTGCGGCGCTCCCCCCTTTCTCTCTCTTTTTTTTTCTTCACACCCCACCGCCACCGCGCCCCACCGCCGTTTGCATCGTTCCTCTCTCTCTCTCTCTCTCTTCTACCTACTAACGTCGTCTCTCTCCCCCACCGCCGTTCGCGGCCTTCCCCCCTTCTCTCTTCCCTCCACCACCGTTTGCGCCGCCTTCCAGGCGTCGTCTCTTTACGCCTCCACCGTTCCAACCATTGATAAGTATTCATGCCTTTTTGGTCTAATTTGTATTTTTTTTCAGACCTATATTTTTACGTTTTTATTTTTTGAAAATATCAGGTTTTTTCGAAAGAAATTTCCGAAATGTTGAATATTTTCGAAAAAAGAAATTGAAAGTATGATGTTCATTTTTATTTTTCGATATTTTTGTATTTTTTCAAAAATTTTGTATTTATTCGAAAAGGAAATTCAAACATAAATTTTGTATTTATTTTAGTGACTCTGCAACTCGGTGGTGACTCTGATGACAGATTGTAGGTGTGGAAATTAGGATTTTAATGTATAAATTTATTTGAATTGAAAAGGGCAACATTGTATTTTTACATGTTAGAATGATAAAAGAAATTATTGGAGGGTGTTCTAACGAAAAAAGTGTGTGCAGATAACTTGGGCCAAAAAAATTTAACTATCCACTCGATCTCGCACTGGGGCCGGTAGATTTTACGCGTTTTTTTTAGCCCAAGATCCTAAGTTCTCATCAAAAATTTATAACTCATTGAAGTTAACAAAAAAAATTAAAATTAACATAAATTTAGAAGATTACTAACATAAATGCAGACTAAGTTGGAACTAATTATCCACTGATGACAAGACTAATTTTAAGGAGAATAATCAATCTGGCCCAAAAGGCCCACATTAACATGTTATTATTATTATTATTATTTTTTTTTGACAGGCACATTAACATGTTATTATTATTTCTTTTATTTTCAGCCGAATTATAAATTCATTTAGTTGGGCCACATAAATATATGGCCCATATTATGTACACCTCATTTTTAGGCAGTACACGTACTGTAAATTTTATTAGTTTTAAACGCATGAAATGTCACAAATACCCTCATCAGGTAATATTACGGATGCGTGCCCTCATCAGGTAAGCGTACTAACAACAAAAGAGGGTGTACATAACTTGGGCCTAAATGTAAATAAATGATACAAAGTATTAATCCACCTATTTTCATTTTAATTTTGCCCAAGAGGTAGACCCACTATACATGTTCTTAACGGTAACATAAATTTTCTTAGGGCGAAAATTTGTTTCAAAAGCCCAACAGTCGTGGCGGCGGCACTAATACTTTTTATAATGGACCAGGTTATTTGACCCCCTTTTTCAAAGTTCACCATTCGATTGAGTTTACCCCTTTTTTAGTTCAGTTCAGCACCCTTTTTTTTTTTTTTTTTTTTTATTATACCCTTACTCTGTTCAAGTACAAATAAGGGGGTGAGTTGGGGTGGTGAACTACCAATTTTTTTCAAAAACTCTCACACCAACGCCACCGATATTTCGTCCGTCGTGCACCATTGCCCAGCGTTGTTCCGTAGTAGCCATCGCCCACCGCTGTTCGTCTCAATGGATAAAGGTTCATTTTCTAATTTTAGATTATTTTAAGTTTTGAATACTTGATTTCTTATATGCTTTTTTTTATGTTTTATATTAAAATATTATTTGATTATAGTTGTAATGATCCGTATATTACTTTTTTTTTTTTTAATCAATGTTTTGCAAAAAAAAAAAGTTAAAAAACTCGACAAACATCACGTTCGCTACTGATTTTTCAAAAATTCTGATTTTGTTCGATATTTTTTTTTCGAACACTTTTATAATGTATGGAAAAAAATATCGAACATTGCGTTCGATAAACTCTTCTGCAAGCAACCCAAATGTTCGAAAAATATCTTCGTACATAACTCATATGTTTGAAAAATTATTCTGCAAGTAACACCTTTGCTCGGAATTTTTTTTCGAACATAAGTGCTTTGTTCGGAAAAAATTTTCGAACATTTGCTATTTGTTCAGAAAACCAGAGATGAACAAATGGTACCCCAACCTTACGAAAAAAAAGACGCTAACCAATAAATACCAACATATATTCGTTCCTAATGTATGTTTGCTACTCATACAATACCAATATAAACAAAAACTAAGAAATAAACACAAATAACATAAATATTTGTGAGAGTGATGAACGTGTTTTGATTTGATGGGGAGGGGGTGAACTCAGTTTAGGGGTGAAATCAATAATTCTTATGTTTGAAAATTAAATATAGGGGTATTTTGATCTTTTAACAAATATTTTCAAAAAAAAGAATTGAGAGGGGGTGAACTTTGCAAAATAGGGTCCATATAACCTGAGGCTTTTATAATTGCTAATTCAATTATTAAAATAAGTTAATATTATATTTTTGGTTAATAAATAAAAGATAGATATTGCATCTTTATGATTACCACTATAGCATTTATTTAGATATAATAAAAAAAAACATTTTAGAAGCATATTTTACTTTGTTAACAGTATTAGTTTGTGAAATATTTAATCGTTTTGCTTAGTATAAATATGTAGCCATATTTGTTCTTGCATTCACAATTAGTGGATACTATGTTGTACTTTTAGTTCACGTAGTAGTTAGTATAACTTGTCTTGAACCATTACATCCATCCAATTGTCAAAGTTGGATTCCAGATTTTAATGTTTCATCGTCGTGTTTATATTGATGACATCATTAATTTATTATTATATAGATTAAAATTTGTATGAATCGGGTGTATACGATAAACTTTATTTTTACTGTCACTATCATTATCACATTTTCTTATAATAACAGTAATAATGAATGTGCATGACAATGACAGTAAAATATAACTTATTATATGCACTTAATTACACAAGTGTTACTCTATTATATAAGTGTATCAAAGATGAGACCAACAAAAAACGCAACCAAAAAAAAATCCAATTGCTAGTTGTATTTATATATAGTACAATAATTGCAATTCTCACTGTTTTTCCAAGCTTAATAATTTTAACACTATAAATTTTCAAACCAAAAAAAAAAAAAAAATTCTTACAGAGTACTTGAACTCACAAACAATGTCTGATACTTAATGACTTCAAATTGAGGAAAAATTTTCTTCACTCAAGAAACAAATAGAGCTTGGCTTTGAGCAGACTTACACTCTCCATTTGATTCATACACATATTTATTTGATCGTCCAACGCCATGATGTCTGTGTTGAACACCTTTGTCCTCTCCTCTTTCTTGTTTGAAATTAAGAGGAAAACTATTTGTTAGTTTGTTGATCAGCATTTAGGCAAATCTTTTGGAGGTGGTAAAATTGACTGGTTTGGGCCTTTTCCATTATCCACCAAGAATGCCATTTTTAGCCCCCATGTGGTGTGCACTTCCAAATGGCAATGCATAAACCAAACCCCTGCAAAAATTCAAATAAAATTAGATGATCAGGTCAGGTGGAACAAAACAAACAACACTTATGCACGCTGTTTTATCAGGTGGAAATACATTAACTGCAATATTTATATATACTGTATGGGTTATATTACATTTATATCATTACAAAAAATAGATTAGGTACAAACAATATTTACTAACCAGGATTATCGGCTCGAAATCGTATGGCAACCCATCCACCGGAAGGCACTCCAATGGTGTTCCTCTCCACAGGATCAACAAGATTAAACTTCTGGGGATCAGATTTGGGATTATAATTACCTAATCCCTTGCCTACTGCAAAGAAATTGAATCCATGAAGATGAACAGGGTGGTTTTCAGGAGCAATTATCCCTGTATCTTGCAGAACCACCTGAACAGTCGAATTGTACGGCAACCTGTAAACCTTCGTCCCCGTCGTCGTCGCCAAACCCGCCGGTGGGGTTCCGGTGTAATTGAACGGGGTCGGGGGGTTCGCCGGAAAATCGGCGGTGAAAACCCCCTTAATGTTGAAAACATGGGCCTGTAACAGAGCAGTGGTGGGCATCACGAATGTCACATTGTTTATACTCGCAACAACTCTGCTTCCGTTTCCAGCTTTGCAAGATGGGCACGGATTGATTCCCAGGCCCACCGCGAAAAACAGCGAATGATCGATTTTTTGGGGGACATTTGCCGGAAATTTTTTAGAATTTAAACTCCGGAGAGAGGTTATGAAGTTGTTGGCCACCGGGGTGGCGTTTCTGGCCGGTGGGTTGGTGAATGTCGTCGGGGAATTGGAGAGTGTGCCGGAGTAGTGCAGTGTGGCGGTGGCCGTGCTGTTGTCCACCGCCACCGCTAGAGTGTCAAGGAACGGCGAGGCGGCCACCATGTACTTGCCGGCGCTCTGATCGGCGGCAACGATGACGTTGGTGGTTTGGCCCGGTGCGATTAAAATGGTGTCGGTTTTGAAGGGCTTGACGTAGGTGGCGTCCACTTCGACGACGGTGAGTTTGTGGCCGGCGATCTTGAAGAAGAGCTCTTCGTTGAGTGCAGCGTTAATCAGGCGGAGCATGTAGGTTTTCCCCGGCGAAACGTTTAATGAAAAACCACCACCTGTAAAATATAGTATAATTGTAATTTTCAGTATAATTAAATGACTTTTAATTTGATGAGGTTCTCAAATATTTGAATGAGATGTTGCAATTTAAGACCTTAGATGAAAGCCAATTCGGATTCTTAACATTCCATATCATTAATTATTGCAATTTTTATATATTTTATCGTAAAAGATATATTTGACCTGCGGAAAAATATTTATATTAAACAATCCCTGGATGGCCATTGATGGTGTCTTTCATCAGACATAAAATTAATATAAACATCTTTCGGCCCGACTTGATAAATCTAATCTTTCTGATTGATTTAACAGCTTCATAACATCCGATATTAATTTATTTGACCTGTGGAAGGGCATTTGGAAACGCCCTGGATGGCAAATCATCAGACACATTAAGGCCCGATTAAATGATTGATCAAGCTTTGAATCCGATTTCCACCATTCAGCTGCAAATCACGAACCAAATTAAATTTTAAATTTGAAATCATCCATCTCATGTTACTTAATTACGCACCTAAGACGACGACTTGTTCGTGGTCGGGTTTGGGGAAAGGATATGGGACACCTAGTTTTGGTAAGATAACAATGGCACCATGGACAGTGGCCCTCAACCATAAAATGTGTGCATGCCACAAAAGTGTTCCTCTCTGGCCCGTGATGGTAAAGTTGTACACATAGCTGTGACCGGGCCGGATCGGGCATTGCGTGATATATGCAGGCCCATCGGACCATCCTGTTCGTAGTTGTCTAATTCCATGCCTAGTTTAATCATCACCAGAAATTGCAAAAGTTTAGATATTCAACAACTTTTGAATATTAATCAATTGAGATGTATGGGTAATGTAATTATGTTTTTTGTTACCAGTGGATGGATACGTTATATTGGACGCGATTGATGACTCGGACAAGCACAGTGTCGTCTTCCCTAGCGTAGATTGTTGGACCGGGGAATTTTCCATTTACGGTGACGATTGATTTGGATGAACATAGACGACTGGTGTTCTTCATAACAACCTGCATAATTCATGTATATATATAATTTCTCCCATTGTATGCATGGTATGGTAATTTGATTATTTGCTCAGTAGTGTTTTGAAATTCTGGTTTTTTTTTTTAATTTATTAAAGTGATCTTGAATATTGAGATACGGTTGCATCTTCAATTTTTTATATAATAATTTGACTTTTTACATTAAATAGCTTGCCAAAAAGTTAATTATGGAGATGAAACTAATGATAATTATTTGGATAAGTTAGATTCAAATATATAATTTTAATTATGTTTTTAACTTTTATTGTTATTTGTTTAATTCTCCAAGTAGTGGGTCTTGTCTCGTTTAAGACTCTTTATTTTGAGATTGGATGATTAATAAATGAAAAAAAATAAGAATATGATCATTTGAGATGAAAAATCACTTTATTCAATCGTTTTATTTTAAGATTGGATGATTAATAAATGAAAAAATAAGAATATGATCATTTGAGATGAAAAATCACTTTATTCAATCGTTGTTTTATACGCTGCATCAAAACATGAACTTCATATACTTCTTTAAAAAATACCATGTAACTATATATAGTCTTCTTTACTGATAAAAAAAAAAAAAACTATATATAGTCTTCTGTATGATATGAAAATAAGACGACTCATTAATTAGTGTTTTTAAAGGTAAAAAAGTTACAAACTATTTTTGCTAAAAATGGTATATATAAAATATTCTACTAAATCAATAAACAAAAATCAATCATAAAATCGATCTCCATTATTCCATCTCAAACCGGAAAAAACACATCCACAACACACACATTTTAAAACTAAAAGTGAAGGTCAAAACATTATAAATTGTAAAAAAACAAAAAGCTAGAAATTAAGAGTAATCATGAAAAAGAGGAAGCAAACTCACATTAAACTGGTAATGGCGGACTTTGGATTCAACCATTACAGGAAAGAAGCATGCTACAAGGATCATAACTCGAACCCAAAATTCCATTTCTGAGTGTTGATGATTTCTTAGAATGTAAGAAAAATGAGAGTTTTGTTTATGAGTTGATATGTCTTTCTTAGGCAGTTGCACTCAGCTATGACCGCCCAACGCAACCTTATATAGCTCATACGGTAGAGTATGCATTGCTGCCCTTACGTCGTTTTTCATTGTTAGGTGAAACAATATATTACTTCTTCAAACATAAGCCTTCTTACACTAAACTATGGTTTTCGATCATGATTTCCTTTCTTGTTACATAAAGTTGTGTGTCTATTTTTTATTTGTTTTTGGGTAAAGCTCTTTAATGTCATGCTTAAATTAATTTCATTCTTTACTCATCAGATTTTATATATATGCACTTATCCTGTTTCAATTATATTAAATTTCACATTTCATTTATATTAGTATGATTTTACATTTTCAATCCAATATTACATATATATTTTCAATTATATCAGTTTCATTCTCTGTAGTTTATTTTTTTCACATTTAGTCCTCATATTTCACTCTCTCTCAATATTGATCAATAAAATTTATTTTTATGTACTTTTATTTTTGATCATATATATCTTAAGTTGACTGCTTGTTAACTGATTGAATCAACTACTTTGGAGTGTTAAATATAATTATTAAAAACAAGTTGTACATAATAAAAAATAAAAAAATTTTAGACATTTGAATTTAAATTGAAAACTTCTAAATAGTTGATTTAGTTAGTCAATAAGCAAATCAACTGATGAAAGGATAAAAAATGAAAGCAAAAATGATATGATCAATTTTAAGAGGGAGTGATATGAAATAAATTTGGAAACAAAAATTAAACTTCATGAACAAAAACTTATACTCCCTCTCTGTCTCTTTGTAAGAGCATCTACAATGGTAGTAACTTGGCCACCGGGCTCAACCAGACTGGGTTCAACAATTGGAGTGGGAGGTATAAGGAGGGCTTTGAGTGTTTGGAATTGTAAGGAGACTTGGTGAGCTAACTTCTAACCACTAACAACTAACATTTACCGATCAAAAAAAAAAAAAAAAAAAAAAAGAGCATCTACAATGGTAGTAACCCATCAACTAGGTGGTTTAGCCCATCTGGCCACCGGACTCCTCACTTTAGTGGGAGACTCGGTTTCGATTTTATTTGGGAACGAATTATGGAGTTATAAGGTGGCTTGAAATTTTTTTTTGAATGTTTGGGTATTGAGTGATATAACTACTAACAACTAATAAACTAATATTTATCGATAAAAAAAATGGTAGTAACCCATCAATATGAGGTGGAGTTATAACTCCAAAAAGAATTCTATCTCATGCTTTTGGTTATTACATAGTAACCACCTGCAATCAAAATTCTCCCTCATATTCTTTTATTTCTCTCTCATTTTTGCTCATTTAATTGAACTAATTGCAAAATAAATAGCTATTACTTTATCACTATTGTTGAAGTTAACATATTTTAAGTTAGGAATAATTGCACATTTGGTCCCATAAGAATTTTTTGATTTCAGAATGATCCTTTTTCATGCATATTTGGTCCTATACTAATATTCCGTCAATATTTAACGGAGTTTGAGCGCGTAAATAACACGCGCCGTTAAAGTTTGGACTTTTAGTCCCTTAAATTTGCACTTTTAGTCCCACAATTTCAGCACTTAACGGAATTCATGAACTTAGTTAACGGTTAGGACCAAATATGCATGTACAAGGAATATTTGCAAACATAGGGACCAACTGTGAAATTGAAAAATTCTTACAGGACTAAACGTGCAATTAACCCATTTTAGTTATTTTTACAAAATTTGTGATGGGGCAATGAGGTGGAGGGGGGAGAATGATTATACCCCGCCACCATTATGATTGCTCTAAGTTACTCATTTTATAAAAAACGGTTGTCTCAATTTAAATTATCAATTTTCTTATTTGTCAAAATTTTGTCTTCACATATCCTTCTCTACCTTCATCTCTATATATCTCTCTCTTTTTTTCTACTTTTTTCATAGTATCTCAACATTCACTATATATTCCTGTAAAAAAAAAATACACTATATATTAAATATTAATTTTTTTTTAAAATCATGTCATTTAAACACATGTAATTAATTTAAAGTGGGACCGAGTATTCCCATAGATCAACGCTATTCTGATGTTGATGTTAAGCCACCTTTCGTTATGGTCTTCAGAGAAAGTAGTATGGTCAATTCCTGTTATGATTATATAACTTTAACCACAAAATAGTGGTTATTATTTTATTTAATTTAATATATTGATTTTAACAAGAAAATATGGATGAAAACAATGAATAAAAGCTTTATTAATTAATTAATTGACAAGCAAGAATTAAGTACATACTATCATTTATCGATGTTTAATGGATCTTCAACACCAATCACAAAATAGAAAAGATGATAATGAATTACGTACATAATATTCATGGCAAAATTGACCCATTAACAATGATGATTCACATTATTATGTTATATATTACAACGTGTAAGTAATATTGCACATTAAAAAATTTGATGTTTAAATTCACCTATCCAACCAAACATTATGAATATGTCATAATAATTTTACGAAATTATTTATAAAACAAATTTAATTAACACATATATTATATTACATGGAAAAGTTTTGACGAGAAAATTCATGGTAAAAATTAAAAAGACATTGTAGAAAATTTTTCTAAATAAAATTGACTTTATTATTTTTTTTTTATCTGTTGAAAAAAAGTTGAAAAATTGTTTTAAAAAAAATTACGAATGAGATGACGACTTGAAATCAAGTTATCAGCTACCATAGCAGCACACAAAAATGATCTCCTGAGTGCCTAAAGTGTTACCAAATCTGGAAAAAGATAAACTTTGGGTACCAAAAATGAATTTTTCCCTGTTATATATTACAACGTGTAAGTAATATTGCACATTAAAAAATTTAATGTTTAAATTCACCTATCCAACCAAACATTATGAATATGTCATAATAATTTTTACGAAATTATTTATAAAACAAATTTAACACATATATTATATTACATGGAAAAGTTTTGACGAGAAAATTCATGGTAAAAAAGGAGAAAATTTGACTATGGTTGATTTTTTTTTTTTTTTTTTTTTTCTGTTGAAACAAAGTTGAAAAATTGTTTTAAGAAAATTACGAATGAGATGACGACTTGAAATCAAGTTATCAGCTACCATAGCAGACCCCTAGTTTTTTCTTCTAAAAATAATTCTTTTTCAATTGGATCACACCGTGAACTTTTCAAGCCGGATGAAAGTACTTCCAAATTTCCATTTCATTATTTCAACTGCTTTTGCACATGAACACTTTTCATGTATTACCTTTTTTTAAGGTAATCAATTATAGCCCTTTTTTTCCACAACTTTTTGTAGTGTCGTGTAGATTAAACTAATTTGGGTAAAAAACTAAAATAGTTTTTTTTAATTACCAAAGCAGGGTGTGTAAACATCGTAGTTGGGATGACCCTTTCACAATCTTGTCAATTGCTAATTAATAACACAGCAATTGTTTAAAAGCTAAGATAGATCGATATCAACTATTCAGCCAACCTTTAGGTAACAAACAGCTCTACAAATCAAAATATTATCATGATCACTCTGCTAATTCCTGAATTTTGCCTTTAATTTGAATTTAAAAAATAGATTAAATTAATCTTTGGTTGGATGGAAGCTTGTGGTTGGTGGATTTTAATGGGTTGATGATAATCTATATATGGTGGTGGAGATGGCAGGTACAGTAAATTGAGGACCCTGTCATTAAAAAAAAAAAAAATCAGAGAAACCATAATATATATATTTTTGTCATTACATGTTAATTTCCATAGATAAATATGATGAACCAGGTATAACCCCATTAAGCAGGATAATAGAGTTTTTTTAACCTCCAAATAAACAGGAGAATATTTGTCCAAATCCAGATGTGTTCCCCAAAATAAACGCATCCCTAATCCTTTATCAAGGCAAGGAAAGCAGGCCGTTGATCTTGATCATTGCTGCTGATAGTTAGATGAATTGAAGCATGTGAGTAAGTAGTGGCAGATCTTCAGACAGCAATGGTAGTGAAGAAGCATGAAGACTAGCAACATTAATAATTCATCTATATCTTGCCCACCACACACTAGAAAGTGAGGCAATCCCAGATACAAACAAAATGATGAAGTGCTCCTTGGAAAGAATGGGAATGATCTCCAAGAGAACAACCTGGAATTGAATGCAACACAGTAACAAAATGCATCCACCTTTGTGTCATGTATATTAATTATTAACATCAGACTATCAATATTTCCAAGAAAAAAGTACAGTAAAACGTATTAATTCACTGTGAGCTAGGGAAAAAGATCATCAAACAAAAAAGGAAAACAGCAGTAATACTTTTTTACATAATCAATCCAGGAAAAACTTTGATCGAGCAGTAAAACATCAAAAGAAACACCCATGAGTATACAACTATAGGGCTGACATCAACTCCATCTTGAAAAAGATTGAGAATAATTAATTTAAATGTGTGGAGTTGCTTTGAATTCAAAATTTTTTTTCTAATAGCATACAAAATTTCATCTCCTCTAAAAGTTTGAACTTGTACAGAGATTTCATTTAAATTAATTCCCTAATAAGGGATGTTTTCAAATTCTACAAAACAGCTTCAAGAATCACTTTTTTTTTTGTCAAAAACTGAAAAAAGTGATTTTGGAAGTTGCATTGATTGAAAACAGACTCCAGGTATCTTTCGTGATCTACATCAAAGTACTGTTGACATGAAATATAATGCAATGTTTATATAAAAAAAGAATTACCCAGAGGAGGTTTTCTAATGGTTGTTTTTAAAAAACTTTCGAAAAATCTAAACTCTGTTTCGCCTCTTACCCCAGACACTATGGGGTCACCGATTAATTTGTTCCAGTTCAGTTTCCCATTGAACGAATATACCATAATTATTATTGATGATTTCACAGCAAACTGAGGTTCATAATTTTGCCTAATACCATTGAGAAGAGCATCTGATACTTTTGAGTGAAATGAGCTAGCTTCGGAGCCGAAATTTCAAATTTGAATCGTTAGTTATGAAACTAACTAAATTGATCATGAAGGGAAGCAGTTGATTAACAACCGTTGGAGGCATTACACTTAAAATTGAAGCTCAAAACCAAGTGGGCATTATGCAGTTTCAGTTAGCTATTGAACTCTGATAAAATTCGATTGATTAATTGGATGACTTGTAATCCGCAATGCACGTTGATATCACTGTGAACAGGGACGGATTTAGGGGGGCGTTGGGGCGGCCCACCCCTTCATCCTATAAATTTTTTTATTTATCGTTTAGTAATATTTTTTTCATTTCGCAGAACTTTTTCTCCTTTTTACTGTATAAAAAAAATAAAATTTGCTTAATCGAACTCTTGATCCTTAAATCGAGATTTCTTGATTTATCGATTCAGAACTCCAATCGATAATTACAAATAAAAGTAAAAGTTTGTGAATATTAGTCCGACACTACCATATCACCCACTTATTTTTCTTGTTAAAATTTATTAAAATAACAACCACAATTTTGTGTTTAAAGTTATATAATCATCACAGGATTTGTTCTCTGAAGATTAAACGAAAGGTGGCTTAAGATCACCAGACCCGTGAACACTGTCGTAATCATCCAAGTACTTCTTAATTATAACTAAACGAATTTATATATATATATGTATATACATACTGCAAACACCCATATTATGAGAGGTAGCAAAAAGAGGACCGTCTTGGATTGTCAATTTAAGGACTGCAAATTTAAAATTCATAAATTGATATCAAATCAAATTAAATTGGGCCAATAGATGAAAAAACTTAAATCATTTCTTTTCAAACATTTCCTTAATGTGCAATCAACAATCATTTATTATTTATTTTATTTCAAAATTAGAGCAACATACGAACAATATAACTACTATTGGAGCATTCATTCCTCAACATATTCATTTCATTGCAGGGGCATAGTGAAAATTGAAAAGAGATTTTTATTACCATTCTCATCTAAGAATTGTACAACACCTAATTATATTTACCCAAAAAATGTATAAAAGAGACACACTGCTTTATGTAACAAGAAAGAAAATCATGATCGATAACCATAGTTTAGTGTGAGAAAGCTTAAATTTGAAGAAGTAATATATTGTTTCACCTAACAATGAAAAACGACGTTAGGGCAGCAATGCATGCACTACTGTATGAGCTATATAAGATTGCGTTGGGCAGTCATAGCTGAGAGCAACTACCTAAGAAAGACATATCAACTCAACAACAAAACTCTGTTTTTTTCTTACATTTTAAGAAATTAACGCACGGAAATGGAATTTTGGGTTCGAGTTTTGATCCTTGTAGCATGCGTCTTTCCTGTAATGGTTGAATCCAAAGTCCGACAATACCAGTTTAATGTGAGTTTGCTTCCTCCTTTTCATGATTAATCTTAATTTATTTCTTTAAAAAAAAACACAATTTCGTCACACTACTAATTCGCTCGAGCAAATAATCAAATTACCATACCATGCATACAATGGGAGAAATTAACCTCTCCCCTGCATATATATACATGAATTATGCAGGTCGTTACGAAGAACACCAGTCGTCTATGTTCATCCAAATCAATCGTCACCGTAAATGGAAAATTCCCCGGTCCAACAATCTACGCTAGGGAAGACGACACTGTGCTTGTCCGAGTCATCAATCGCGTCCAATATAACGTATCCATCCACTGGTAACAAAAAACATAATTACATCTCAATTGATTAATATTCAAAAGTTGTTGAATATCTAAACTTTTTGCAATTTCTGGTGATGATTACACTAGGCATGGAGTTAGACAACTGAGAACGGGATGGTCCGATGGGCCTGCATATATCACGCAATGCCCGATTCAGCCCGGCCACAGCTATGTGTACAACTTTACCATCACGGGCCAGAGAGGCACACTTTTGTGGCACGCACACATTTTATGGTTGAGGGCCACTGTCCATGGTGCCATTGTCATCTTACCAAAACTAGGTGTCCCATATCCTTTCCCCAAACCCGACCACGAACAAGTCGTCGTCTTAGGTGCGTAATTAAGTAACATGAGATGGATGATTTCAAATTTAATTTGTTCTCAAGGACGTTCAAATTTAAATTTAATTTGGTTCGTGATTTGCAGCTGAATGGTGGAAATCGGATACTGAAGCTGTAATCAATCAGGCTTTGAAGTCGGGCCTGGCCCCTAATGTGTCTGATGCTCACACCATCAATGGCCATCCAGGGCCCGTTTCCAAATGCCCTTCCGCAGGTCAAATAATTTACATATATAAAAATTGCAATAATTTATGATATGGAAATGTAAAGAATCCGAATTCGTTTTCATCTAAGATCTTAAATTGCAACATCTCTCATTCAAATATTTGAAGAACCTCATCAAATTAAAAGTCAATTTAATTATACTATATTTTACAGGTGGTGGTTTTTCATTAAACGTTTCGCCGGGAAAAACCTACATGCTCCGCCTGATCAACGCTGCACTCAACGAAGAGCTCTTCTTCAAGATCGCCGGCCACAAACTCACCGTCGTCGAAGTGGACGCCACCTACGTCAAGCCCTTCAAAACCGACACCATTTTAATCGCACCGGGCCAAACCACCAACGTCATCGTTGCCGCCGATCAGAGCGCCGGCAAGTACATGGTGGCCGCCTCGCCGTTCCTTGACACTCTAGCGGTGGCGGTGGACAACAGCACGGCCACCGCCACACTGCACTACTCCGGCACACTCTCCAATTCCCCGACGACATTCACCAACCCACCGGCCAGAAACGCCACCCCGGTGGCCAACAACTTCATAACCTCTCTCCGGAGTTTAAATTCTAAAAAATTTCCGGCAAATGTCCCCAAAAAAATCGATCATTCGCTGTTTTTCGCGGTGGGCCTGGGAATCAATCCGTGCCCATCTTGCAAAGCTGGAAACGGAAGCAGAGTGGTGGCTAGTATAAACAACGTGACATTCGTGATGCCCACCACTGCTCTGTTACAGGCCCATGTTTTCAACATTAAGGGGGTTTTCACCGCCGATTTTCCGGCGAACCCCCCGACCCCGTTCAATTACACCGGAACCCCACCGGCGGGTTTGGCGACGACGACGGGGACGAAGGTTTACAGGTTGCCGTACAATTCGACTGTTCAGGTGGTTCTGCAAGATACAGGGATAATTGCTCCTGAAAACCACCCTGTTCATCTTCATGGATTCAATTTCTTTGCAGTAGGCAAAGGATTAGGTAATTATAATCCCAAATCTGATCCCCAGAAGTTTAATCTTGTTGATCCTGTGGAAAGGAACACCATTGGAGTGCCTTCCGGTGGATGGGTTGCCATACGATTTCGAGCCGATAATCCTGGTTAGTAAATACTGTTTGTACCTAATCTATTTTTTGTAATGATATAAATATAATAACCCATACAGTATATATAATATATTGCAGTTAATAAACAGCGTGCATAAGTGTTGTTTGTTTTGTCCCACCTGACCTGATCATCTAATTTTATTTGATTTTTTGCAGGGGTTTGGTTTATGCATTGCCATTTGGAAGTGCACACCACATGGGGGCTAAAAATGGCATTCTTGGTGGATAATGGAAAAGGCCCAAACCAGTCAATTTTACCACCACCAAAAGATTTGCCTAAATGTTGATTAACAAACTAAAACATAGTTTTCCTTTTAATTTCAAACAAGAAAGAGGAGAGGACAAAGGTGTTCAACACAGAAATCATGGAGTTGGACAATCAAAGAAATATGTGTATGAATCAAATGGAGAGTGTGAACAAGTATAAGACATTGTTGTGATTCATACATTACGTTTGGATAGGTGGACTTAAACATCAATTTTTTTTAATGTGTAGTCGTATTGTTTACACGTTGTAATATATAAATTAATAATGTGGATCATCATTGTTGATGGATCAACTTTGTCGTGACATCAATACATTGAACTGAATACATGAGTTTCCCGTGCAAAATAAAGGACTAAAAGATCGATTATGGGAATAAAATTGAAATAAGGATCGCTGATAGAAAGGGACAGAATTATTAATTTTTAAATTTGAATAGAAGAATTTGAAGTCCCAAATAATTAAAAAAAAAATTGTAATTTCATGAATTTAAATATCAAGTAAAGAATTATATTTCATTGTCTTAAAAAAGTTTTCAGACAAATATACTCTTAAAGTGAATTCGGAACAACTGAATTTCCCCCAATATTTAAAAAAAAAAAAACTCATTTGTTTCTTTTGATGAATCAAATGTATGACGTGACAACAAAAAATAAATATAAACATAAAACATACTGATAATGTGTATGTAGTGCATGTTCGTAAGAAAGTACTCCCTCCATTTAATAATTGCTTGCATCCATCCTCACAATATTCATATATTTATCCAAAATGTTATTATACTTGAAATTCATGCATACTATATTCAATTCAACCAATTTATTATTATTATTATTTTTTTTTGGACTTACAAGACTAGGACCCTCTTAACACGAAAGAATGGTGCCTAAATCTCGTAACCACTGAAACACCTTCGTACTAACCCATTCAGGAGGATCAGTAGGTGAAAACACACTTTTTGCCAGTAGATGAGCTGCTTCGTTGAATTCTCTACGCAAGTGGAACACTTTCCCACTTTTAAAACCACACAGCTCAACTTTAATACGATCCAGAGTGTACGCACCCCGGTTCCAAAAAGCTTCATTATCCCGTAATGTTGTCACAGCTTCCAGGCAATCTGAGATTATGATAATCTTCTCTGCTCCTTCCCCCTTTGCCAATCTAATTCCTTCCAACAATGCTAGAATTTTTGCTTCCAATGGCGAGGAGGCTTTATCCAAGGATGCACTCTTTTGCTTAATCAACCTTCCCCTCCTATCAGTAAGAATCACTCCTGTCGAGCAGGCTCCATTAATCTCCATAAAACTTGCATTCGTAAAGACCAGTAAGTCACTGGACCCACTTTTTACAAGTCGTTTGAGGGAGACCAACGGATTTTCCTTGTGCATACTTGAGCTCCTCACACAGGCTTGCTTATATTCTTCCACCATTGCGAACACCCAGGTGAAGTGTTTGCTCTTGAGGGGTGCAATTACCTTACCAATTTTTTTATCATCCTGGAGTAGCTCACACCTTCGCTTCCACACTGCCCACGCCATAGCCACGAGATCCTTCTTCTGGAAGGCTAGGTTAAAAGCTAAGAATAGGGGTAAAAAATCCAAAGCCATCACGACATTCCCCAAACCCGGAGGCACCACGACACCCAAATCTTTCCACACCCTCCTAACTATTTGGCATGAAAAGATTGCATGAATTGTGATCGAATCTGCAAATCCGCAAAGTTGGCAAGACGGATTCATAGGGATGTGATGTCTGACGAGATTGCCTTCCGTTGGAATAATATCCAGTGAGAGCTGCCACCAAAAGACCTTGATCTTAGGAGGAATGTTAAGGCTCCACAGGTTTTGCCACCACCCCTTATTCAAATCTGAGCTGCTAGGGGAATTCATCTTGTTAGCACATTCCCTCAATTCTGCAATTCTCTGGTAGCCTGAGCTCACTGTATATTTTCCTTTCGAATGAAACTTCCAAAACCTTGAATCCTCTCTAGCTTCCCTATGGATTTGTGTTTGTAAAATCTCCTCTGCCTCAAAGGGGAGAAAGTCCTTTCTGACGTCGTCTTCATTCCATTTGCCCTCTTGTGATATATAAGCTGCCACCTTCTGATTTTGGAGAGAGCAAGATGACATTGAAGAGATACCCCAACTTCCAAACCAGTCTCTCTTGTTCGCATCTGCACTTTCCCCATTAGCAATCTTCCAAAAAAGTCCTTCCCTGATAAGATTTCTACCCCAACATAAAGACCTCCAGACAAATGATGGGTTATTGCCAAGTCCCGCTTGCATGATGTCCACCCCACGGAAATATCGATCCTTGAAAACCTGGCTAACTAAGGAGTCGGGAGACGAGATCATTCTCCAAATTTTTTTTGCTAGCAGCGCTTGATTAAAGAGGCTCAAATGCCGAAAGCCCAGTCCACCGTGCTCTTTTTTAGTGCAAAGTTGCTCCCAGGATTTCCAATGTACACCATCTTTGCGGTGAGAACTTTCCCACCAAAATTTCGCACAAATCCTTTCAAGGTCTTTGCATATGGATGTAGGGACTCGGAAGCACGACATGGCATAGGTCGGGATTGCTTGTAGTACTGCTTTAATGAGAACCTCCTTACCTCCTTTTGAGAAGTGTTTATGGTTCCAACTTTCGACTTTCTTGGCCATGTTCTCAACAAGATACCCGAATTGTACTCTCTTGCTTCTAAGTGAGAAGGATGGCGCCCTTAGATATAACTCGTGTCTCCTACTCTCCTTGATTCTGAGGAAATGTTTGACTCTGTCCTGATTTGCTCTCAACGTCATAGGGCTGAAAGATAAGGCTGACTTTTCATAATTGATGACTTGTCCCGAAGCACGCTCGTAGGTGTCAAGGCATTCTTTGATACTCTTACACGAGTTAGGATCCGCTTTAAAGAAAATTAGGCTATCATCGGCGAAGAATAAATGAGAGATAGTCGGACCACGTCTTGCAATTCTCAGGCCTTTAATCATACCGTTCAAGCAATAGCCCGAGATAAGAGATGAAAACCCTTGAGCACGGATCACAAAAATATATGGGGAGAGCGGGTCACCTTGTCTAATACCCCTGGTTGGGCTGATTTTTCTCGACAAGATACCATTAACTTTGAACCTGTAGGATACTGATTTAACACATCTCATGGTAAGCTCAATCCATTTGCTGGAGAAGCCAAGTCTGCCCATGACCGCCTCAATGAACCTCCATTCAATCCTGTCATACGCCTTACTCATATCTAGCTTCAGTGCTGCGTATCCTTCCTTGCTTTTCGAATTCCTTAACCAGTGCATACATTCAAAACCGATCAAAATGTTATTTGTAATCAATCTTCCCTGCACAAATGCACTCTGGTTACTATCAATAATCTTGTCCATCACATGCTTAAGTCTGTTGGTCAGGACTTTGGCCACTATCTTGTAACACACATTACACAAACTAATGGGTCTAAAGTCCTTGATCTTCTCTGCTTTTTTGACCTTAGGGATTAATGCCACCGTTGTTTCATTCCATGAATCAAGCGAAGCTCCCCCATTTAGGATGGCCTTGACTTCTCTATATATATCTTCATCAATAATTCCCCAAGATTGTTGAAAAAACGTACCTGTGAATCCATCCGGTCCCAGAGCTTTGTTAGCACTAATGTCGAAGGCTGCCCTCTTTATTTCTTCATCAACAAACTCTCTATCTAAGAACTGATTCATCTCATTGCTAACTCTTGTCTCCACAAACCTGAGGGCTTGGTCGATCATTTCCCAGTAGGGCGAAGAATTCAACCAATTTATTTATTTTATATATGTAAAGGTCTACCAAAATAATTATCTTTTAGAACTCTACTCATTACATATTTTTCTTAAAAAGTGTGTTAGTGAAAACAATCGTTTGACGGAGGGAGCAGTGTATATAGCCATGATTTGTATGACCTTGTTTAATTAGAGGGTTAAAGTTCACAATTTCTATGTATATTGATTCCTTAACACTCTCCCTCACTCGTGGGCCGAATTTATAACCTTTACCTTTTAGGGAGGAGGCCCATTGAGTGGACAATTTAATATGGGTGGAGTTGCTTTCAAAAGAATAGCATGAAAGAATTCCGCCTCATCTAAAAGTCCGAACTTATAGAGAGGTTGAGAATTAATCCATTTATATTGATTCCTTAACAGAATAAATAATCTACTAAAAAAGAAGTTGCAGTATTATAATCCCGACCTTGTGAGATATGGGTCATGTTTAAGAAAGAAAATTCAAATTTAGATTGCACGATTTACATTATCGCAACTTATATTATTTATCTGATGCGAGTCGTACGATCGTCTCTTCAAGCCAAGCCCGTGAAGAAGTTAATTAGGAGCTTATAATTTTTTTTTCTTTTTTTCTTTTTTATTGTAGTTGGGCTTTAATAATGCTGTTTTCTGTACTTTTGATTACATTATTTATATGTTTTGTCTAGCTATTTCTGTTTGGTGTATTGAATGAAGAATTGATCATCACCACCTAATTCTAAACGTAGTATGAAGGTGATCGTTCGTTTTGTAATTGTGTGTTTTCATATCTTTAATTTTCAACTTGGCCTTGAGCACTTCAAGAAAGTGTGGCAGACAGCAATAAATATGGTGAAAAAAGATGACTGAATTCTACTTGATCACTTCAAAAAAGATATGTCCAATCAAAGATGGCTTGAATGGTGTGCCCCCTCTTCATTGGTATATCAATTTAAGGGTAGAAATCCACTCCAAAAAAAAAAAAGAAGAGAAGTAAACATGGGAGCTGAAGAAGATAAATATACAAAAGATGGAACAACTGATTATCGCAACAGTCCTGCTATCAGACACAAAACAGGAACATGGAAAGCTTGTCCCTACATTCTTGGCATGTTATCTTTCATATTTTTTCTGGTTTTTATATGTATAGTTTGTAATATATATGTGTACTGAAACAGGAAATGAATGTTGTGAAAGACTAGCGTATTATGGGATAAATACGAATCTGGTAAATTATCTAAAATTTAAGATGAATGAGAGTAACGTTAGAGCAGTTAACAGCGTTACCAATTGGTCTGGTACCTGTTATGTAACGCCCTTACTTGGAGCATTTCTTGCTGATGCATACTTGGGAAGATATTGGACTATTGCTACTTTCTCTACAATCTATGTCTTTGTAAGTCTTCCACACTTCAATTTCACACAATTATTATTGCATTCATCTAAGTAGTTTAAGATTTTCCAGGGAATGACAATATTGACCCTGTCAGCATCTATACATGGCCTAAAACCACTCTGTGATGCAAAAAGTGGGTGCAATCCAACAGGGGTTGAAAAGGGAGTTTTTTACGCAGGTTTATACTTGATAGCACTAGGGACTGGAGGAATCAAGCCGTGTGTTTCGTCATTTGGAGCAGATCAATTTGATGATTCAGATGAAGATGAGAAGAAAGACAAGAGTTCTTTTTTCAACTGGTTTTATTTCTCCATCAATATAGGGGCTCTGGTTGCATCCACGGTGCTCGTTTGGATACAAACGAATGTGGGGTGGGGGGGGGGGGGTTCGGCATCCCTGCTGTAGCAATGGCTGTGGCTGTTGTCACCTTCTTTTCTGGTACTCGTCTCTATAGAAACCAGAGGCCTGGAGGGAGTCCCTTCACTCGAATTTTCCAGGTCTTCGTCGCGTCTTTAAGGAAACTTAGGGTGCATGTTCCCAATGATAAATCTGCTCTTTATGAGACTGCTGAAGACGAAGAATCTGCTGTTAAAGGGAGCAGGAAACTGGAACACACTCAAAAGTTGAGGTAATTATTATGGTCACAGAAATTTCCAGTTTTCGTCCTATAGTTAAGATCACCTATTTCATTTTGGTGTTTCATCTTGCGTTTTATTATCTTTAAAATATGACACATGTCTTTAATAATTTGTGATTTCATTTATTACATGTCTCAAAACACTAAAGTGGAATAGGATACATGTGCCGTGCATCCCATTCGTATAGCTTTTTGCACAATTCTTTAAGAAAAAAATAAGATTCTGGCGTGATTTGAGGTCAAAATTGAGAGTTGTTCGTACTAAATAACTGATGCACTAGTACATAGTGGAACTATAGATCAATTTGCAATTTTCATTCGTCTTTAGTAGTGCAAGTACCTAACAATGTGCACCTGCTGATTGAAACTTTTGTTAGAGCACCCACATTTGTAGTGTTTTGTCATTTGTGTAGCAAAAGATATTACATGATTGTCTCTTGCAGTTTCTTGGATAAAGCAGCCGTGGAGACGAAATCGGACCGGAAAAACGGGTCAGTGAATAGGTGGAGACTGAGCACAGTGACTCAGGTCGAAGAAGTGAAATCCATCATACGCCTGCTCCCAATCTGGGCAACTGGGATCATTTTCAGCACAGTATACAGTCAAATGGGAACACTATTTGTTCTCCAGGGCAACTCCATGAATCTCAAACTAACTAAATCCTTTGAAATCCCATCAGCTTCCCTCTCCCTTTTCGACACTATAAGCGTCATCTTTTGGGTCCCTGTCTATGACAGGATCATCGTACCTTTTGCCCGAAGATTCACAGGTAACAAGAACGGATTCACTCAGCTTCAGAGAATGGCCATCGGCCTTGTGATCTCGATTTTCGCCATGTTAGTAGCTGGAACACTTGAAATGATGAGGCTCAAAATGGTGAAAGAACACAACTACTATCAACTTAAGCACGTGCCCTTGTCCATTTTCTGGCAAGTGCCTCAGTACTTCATCATGGGATGTGCAGAGGTTTTCACGTTTATCGGACAAATCGAGTTTTTCTACGAGCAGGCGCCTGATGCGATGAGGAGCCTGTGTTCGGCATTGTCGCTTACAACGGCAGCGTGTGGGAATTATTTGAGCAGTTTGCTGGTGAGCATTGTGATGGATATTAGTACAAGGGATGGTGGGCCTGGATGGATTCCTGATAATTTGAATTATGGGAAACTGCATTATTTTTTCTGGCTTTTGGCAGCATTGAGTGTGTTGAATTTGGGGGTTTATTTAATTGTGGCTAGATGGTATACTTATAAGAGAGCGTTGGGTGCATCAAATTTTACAGGACGGGATTCTCTATTCCAAAATGATATATAGTTCGTCTCCTGTTGCATCATCGCCCTTTTATTTACATTTCAACATCTAATTGGAGATAGATGAAATATGATTTTGGATATTGGATCTTGTCTTTGATTTTTTATACCAGATCATAAGTGTAATTTATGACTATATTTTTCTCAATGAGAATTTAAACTGTTTCTTGCATATAAAAGAGCACGAGGCATGATCCGTTTTTTTTTTTTTTTTTTATTTTATTTTGTTGGTGTACTTTCTTAGAAGTCTTGTATTGTCCTGCGGAAGTGGAAGTCTCTCCGGAGTTTCTTTTTCTCTTTTTTTATATTCCCTAATAATTTGTACATTTCAAAACTTATAAATTCACATTATCCATAATTTTATTTGTATGGAAATGATCTTATGCTCACACTCACAGGTAGGCGCAAATTTATATATCTATCGTCGATTATGTAATGTCATATAAACAATTAATTATGAACAAACTTATATATCTATCATCTATCATTTATTATATGATATCATATAAATAATTAATTAATTAAATAATAGTGGATTGTCCTATTTATTTTCATTTATTTTGCCTGTATTAAAAAAAAAATCCACAATTTTACACTTAAATTTATTATGAATTACTTTTTGCAATAGATGTTTACATTTCCGCTACACAATACACAGCCCACCTTGAATTTTCCATTTGGGGTATAATAAAAAATGTAACCGTGGATTTGGATAAGGCTAATTAAATGAAGTTATGTGGGCCCTAAAGAGACAAACTTCTTTTTTTCTTTTTACACTTTATTTACCACAAAACGAATACCATATTTGAAGGAGATAATGTAACCATCCATAATGAGAGGTTCGTAGCTCTTCTACAGTTGGGTTATTCAAAGCTGACTCTCTCTCTCTCTCTCTCTCTCTCTCTCTCTCTCTCTCTCCACAACAGAACACTATGATTTCCCTTAAAACAATTCAAACTGCCTTCACTCCCAATTATGCTCCTCCTTTCCCTGACTTCAGAAAGAGAAGACATGTGCTCTCCTTCTGCAAGTCCAACAATTCAGATGAAGAAAATCCATCACCGCAAGGTGATAGTCGTAAGCAAGAACTCCTTGTCAGAATCGCGATGCTTCAAACCCAAAAAGTTCGTCTCACCGATTACTTGGACGAAAGATCCCAATATCTAACCCAGTTTGCAGAGGAGGCCAATGCTGAAATTGACCAGATTGGAGAAAATGCTCTCAAAGAACTGGATGAAGCTGGTGCTAGGGTCTGTTTTTTTACCCTTTTCCCTATAAAACAGCGCTATTGTTATGAAATTTTACTCTGTTAATAACCGGGCTTTATTCTTAATCATTTTCTTGAGCAGATAATGGGAAGTATAGAGAGTAGGATGCAAGCTTTTGAGGAATCTATGGAGTTGAACAAGTTGGAGATTGAAGAGAGTGAGAAAAATGTTGCAGAGTTTGAAGGCCAAATTGAGAAAGAACGAAATGAGGGGCTCTTCTTTAAGAACTTGGGGGAGAAGGCACCAGTTGACAAGGCAAAAGCTAGGGAAGAGGCAGAAAAAATTGAGCAGGTGACTAAGAAAAGTGCTGGTTCAGTAATTAGAAGGAACATTTACCTCGTGCTGATTGGCTTGGTAGTAATTGGAATTGCTGATGCCTCGATATCTTCAACGTCTGACTGGAGGAAGGTTGCAGTTCTCGGGGTTATTCTGGTAGGTTTGCTGACTCAGTTCGTCTACGAACAAAGTATATTATTAGCAGGAAAAACAGAACAAGAGAAGAGCAAAGAATCTAAGACAGAGTGAATGGAATTTTCCCCTAAAGCTCATAGTTATGCAAATACTTTCTTTACTCATCAGCCTTCGTCTTTGTGAACAGCAATATAAACACTAAAGCTCATAGTTATGGTGGCTATTTATGATGAAGTTTGTAAATAAGGGTATAATTGTAGTGAAATTTCAGCATTTTCAAACTCATCAAGCAGTCAAAGGAAAAGGTTGCCTTTGCACTTCTTTTCATTTCTACTCAGCTTACAGAGGTAGAGAAGTATCTCAAACATCGATTCAAATGATTTGACACCTTATTTCCATTTTGTCACTGAACTTTAATTTTTTCATTTAAGTTCATTAGCATTTGATATTATTGTTTCCGTGATGAGCCTCCAAATCAAATGCAAATGACCTGGATGAAAAGAGGTGAAAAGGTCAAAGACCAGTTGAAAAGAAAAAATGAAAAGGTGTATAAACAGCATGAAATAAGTGCAAAGGTAAGACTAAATAAAAAATGAGTGACCAAAATGAAAGTAAATGCAAATTAAGACATAAAACTTAGGAGCAAACAGGATGAGTGAAACTTTAAACCCTACGAGTATTTAGCCAGATCACATTTTGAGTTATCACTGAAATGTAGCATGAGTCATAACTCCAAATAAAATATTACTATCTGGGAATAACACATCAGGATAACCTTGCTGTTGCATGAATTTAGTGATTGGTGATACAACAACTATGAATGTTATATTAGATGCTTTGTGCTGAACTTAAATGTAGCATGAATTATAACTCCAAATAAAATATTACTATTTGGGGCTGATATATCAGGCTAACCTTGCTGTTGCATCAATATAGTGTTTGGTGATACAACTACAATCACCAAAGCAATTTTATATTTGATGTTGTGTACTGTACTTAAAAAAGTAGTTAAATGTAGCATGAATTATAACTCCAAATAAAATATTACTATTTGGGGCTGATATATCAGGTTAACCTTGTTGTCGCATCAATATAGTGTTTGGTGATACAACTATGATCACCAAAGCTATGTTATATTAGATGCTTTGTGCTGAACTTAAATGTAGCATGAATTATAACTCCAAATAAAATATTACTATTTGGGGCTGATATATCAGGCTAACCTTGCTGTTGCATCAATATAGTGTTTGGTGATACAACTACAATCACCAAAGCAATTTTATATTTGATGTTGTGTACTGTACTTAAAAAAGTAGTTAAATGTAGCATGAATTATAACTCCAAATAAAATATTACTATTTGGGGCTGATATATCAGGTTAACCTTGTTGTCGCATCAATATAGTGTTTGGTGATACAACTATGATCACCAAAGCTATGTTATATTAGATGCTTTGTGCTGAACTTAAATGTAGCATGAATTATAACTCCAAATAAAATATTACTATTTGGGGCTGATATATCAGGCTAACCTTGCTGTTGCATCAATATAGTGTTTGGTGATACAACTACAATCACCAAAGCAATTTTATATTTGATGTTGTGTACTGTACTTAAAAAAGTAGTTAAATGTAGCATGAATTATAACTCCAAATAAAATATTACTATTTGGGGCTGATATATCAGGTTAACCTTGTTGTCGCATCAATATAGTGTTTGGTGATACAACTATGATCACCAAAGCTATGTTATATTAGATGCTTTGTGCTGAACTTAAATGTAGCATGAATTATAACTCCAAATAAAATATTACTATTTGGGGCTGATATATCAGGCCAACCTTGCTGTTGCATCAATATGGTGTTTAGTGATTCAACAACTATGATCACCAAAGTCATATTATTTTTTATGCTGTGTACTGAACTTAAATGTAGCATGAGTTATAACTCCAAATAAAATATTACTATCTGGGGCTAATACATCAGGCAAACACTGCTATTGCATCGGTATAAGCGTTCAGTGATACAACAACTATGATCACCAAAGCCATGTTATATTTGATGCTGTGAACTGAACTCAAGTGTAGCAAGAATTATAACTCCAAATAAAATATTACTTTCTGGGGCGGATTCATCAGCCCAGTCTTGCTGTTGCATCAATATAGTGTACGGTGATACAACTATAATCACTAAAAGTCATATTATATTTTATTCTGTGTACTGAACTTAAATGTAGCATGAGTTATAACACCAAATAAAATATTACATTCTGGGGCTAATACATCACTCAAGCCTTGCTGTCGCATCAATACTATGTATAGTGATACAACTATGACCACCAAAGCGATGTTATTATTTTATGTTGTGTCCCGAACTTCTAACCCATAAGAAAGTTTGTATCATAAATCATGAAAGTGTTGAAGGGTTAATAAGTGGGAGTCAACCCTTGCCCTTAAACCATTGTTTTGGGTTATGTTAGGGGTCCTAGCTTATATTCCTAACAACTACTATATCAAACATATATGAGATATTGAGCGCTTAAAATATAAAGGAGTCATGGTAATATAAACCCGAAGTCGACTACCTTGCTTTGAACTTGAGAATCGTAACGTTCTATTAAACATTTGGTTTTGCAATCTGCCCTTCTCTCAGTCCTCATTGAGTGAATTGCCTCCTTCTGAATCTACTGTTCCTGAATACATAAGGATTAGGACACAGCCTACCTTTAATTTAAATGCACCACCTGCTGGTCACCACAGAGTTCAGCATCAAGAATACAAAACAAGGAGAATAGTGGTACCTCTTTTCAGTTCAAAATCATGCCTTCGATTTGATGCAACCTGTAATTTAAGATTGTTAGATATCCAACATGGTGTTATCTTTTGAGATAATCGCACAAGATTCTCAACCATTAAAACAAGTCAAACAGATTTCCTGATTAAGAAATAGTTTGACAACCAAACTCTACAATAATACAATTACAGCACAGCTGAATTACAATTGAGTGAGTCTGGAGTCCAACCACTATTGGAAGAGAGTACGTTTTTTTTTTCAAAAACAAATGAGTTCATCTAAAAGAAAATCTAGGTTCAAAATGATAAAGGACATGAATATGTAGGATACAACCTAACCTCCAAATGTACGAGGAGTGAATCACTTTGGAACCCCAGAATGAACAACAGCTCTGACTAGTATGTTCCATGTAATAACAGTAGGAACAACTTTATTTATCGAGGCACTGTGCAAGAATAAAATGGCAGGCGATATTCTATTGCAAGAACAAAGACCCTTGAGAGTAATGTTATAGGAAATAATATCTGGCTGTAGCCCATTTCTTAATATGCGAGCCCAGATTACAGAAGCACCCGCTAAGTCACCCTCTTTGTAAAATCCTTCCATAAGAGTATTGTGGGTGACAAGATTCGGAGCACAGTTCCGGTAATTCATGTCCAAATATAGTGACACAGCATGTTGAGTTTTGCCAACAGAACACAGGCCATGAATCAAAATATTGTGCATCTGCACATCAGGATTGAAACCATTGCTAATTACTCTGTTCCACAAATTAAGAGCCATATCTACTTTACGGCCCAAACAAAGACCTTTTATCAACACACTGTAAGTGATAACACCTGGTTTCAATCCTTTCTCTAGCATTTCCTTCAAAAGGTCATAGGCTTCACCGAACCTTTCAGACTTGCATAGTCCATTTATGAGAGTAATGTAGGTAACAATGGTAGGGGAACAATGTGCACTTCTCATTTCACGAAAAACCCCAATTGCATCCTCAAACTTAGAAGCACCTACAAAGCCATTTATTAGAGCATTATAAACATGAGCATTTGGCTTACAGCCACCTTTAATCATGCCTTTCAGCACGGAAATTGCTTCATCTAATTTTGATTCTTTACATAACCCACTGATCATTGCAGAGTAAGCAAAAGAGTCTAGAACACTGCCTTTCTCCTCAGCAGCTTTCAACAGATGCAAACTCTTGTTACTATACCCATTCTTACAAAACCCATGAACTAAAATTCCATAACTTGTGGAATCGGCAGCTACACCACTCTCCTTCATAAGCTCCCAGATAGAATTAACTTCATCTACGTCACCATTATCAAATAGCCCTTTCATCATTATATTGAAACTAGCAACATTGCGAGTGCCCTTCTTCCCCATCAACTCCCACAACTCAAAACATTTGTTAATCCTCCCAGCACTAAAAAGTCCATTCAGCATTGTATTGTATACAACAGAATCAGGTGATATCTTGCCCTCATGCATCGCATTATAAACCCTCTCAGCTCCATCAATGTCCCCTGACTTGCACAACCCATGAATTAAGGCACTATACGTGTATACATCCATTTCCCGCTCGTTCTTTCTCATCCTATCCCACAATTCCAAGCCCTCACTGAACCTTTTGCACTTACACAAGCCACTGATCATAACATTGTACGAAACAACATTTGGGTAAACCCACGAATCGTTTGTCAACCTCTCCCATATATTTTTAGCACCCGTATAATCACCTTTCTTCAAAAACCCATCAATTAGTATGTTATAACACATAACATCAGGCCTCAGACCTCTCTCAAGCATTTCATCAAACACCTCCACGGCCTCATTTAAATCCCCACTTTTCGCTAACCCATTGATCAAAGTGCCATAACTATAAACATCTGGAACCAAATCCCTTGTCCACATATCATCGATAACCTCTCTTGCTTTGTAGAACTCCCCCTTTTTACAAGCAATTTTGATCAAAATGTTTAAAGTTTCAACATTCGGAGGTACACCCATAGACCGAAAATGTCTAGAGAAAATCTCTGCTTTACTCAGCTGATTCGATACCACCAAAACATTCATCAGACAATTATAAGACCTCACCCCGGGTTCACAACCGAAAACCTCCTTCATTTTCTGGAAAATTTCTATAGCTTGGTCCACCATTTGATTTCGCGAGTAAATTTTCAAAACAGATAACGCCGTGTCTTCGGAGCAAGGGCATTGCTGGAGTCGAATTAGGTCAACGATCCGGGTGATGTTAGGCAGGAGCTTGGGGTCCGCAGAGGCGGAGAGACGGTGGAGGATGTGGTGGAAAACGGCGGGGGAATGTATGTAATTAGGGTGTCTTGTTGCTGAGTTGAAGAGGTTGAGTGCCGAATTGAGATTCTTCTCCGATTTGAGGAGCTGAATCAAAGCTTTGGGGTTCAGGTTTTGGTGCAGCTGCGCCGCCATAACTGATTGAACCGTAGACCAATGGCGTTTTCTTTTATATACGCTCTCGCACTCTCAGTCGCAGTCCCTGCAACATTTAACTTTTTTTTCTTTTTTTTTTTTTTTTTTTTGACAGGGCCCCTGCAACATTTAACTAGGAGACACGTTCTTGTAAAAGATAGTATCACGGTAAAATTACACTCCCTTTATTTAGTGATGTTTATAATTTTTTATGCTATTATATATTTTAAATATGCAATTAAAATATAAATTTAATTTATTAATTTTTTTACTATTATTTTTTATTAATATATAAATTATATTGTTCACCCATAAATATATTACAACTATTTAATTAATTCTATAATTTTTAATAATTACTAATCTCATTACAAATATTAAAATTCAACAAAACATATGGGATTTTCTTAGGTTAGTCAGGGTGTCGCCCTGACTACTAATAGTCAGGGTCTAAAATCGTGACACATGTCATTGCACTCTGTCGCATTAACCTGTTGCACTAATATATTATTTTAAAACTATTTTTTAAATTGTATTTTATTATTTACTATTTTACCCTTTTTTAAATAATTTAAAACTTTAATTAGTCAGGGCGACACCCTGATTGACCTAAGAAAACCCCAACTTAGAATCAGTAAATTTTAAAAGTTGAGTAACCAAGGGGGCATAGCCCACTTGGCCACCGGGCTTCTCACATAAGTGGGAGACCTGGGTTGCTTGCTTCAATTCTCCGTCAACGTTATTCAGCTGCTGCTGAAGCCCCCTGTAGTATTCAACATTCTTCAAAAACTGTTGGAGTTATTTCAGGTTCGGGGTTGTATCCTCCCCTACTTTCTTGTTATACCTCCAAAGTCATCTTATTTTGTATAACGCATTTTTACCCCCAAAATTATCTGCCTATGATGTGTTCGATGAAATGTCTGAACTATTTTGGGTTGTCTTGAGCGTGTGGTTGGTTACACGAATGTGAGGTTTGATTTTAATTTAAGCCATAGACAAAGTGTTATAACTCAAGTGAATAGAACTCCATTATCTATGATCAAAAAGTAATGGTCCCGATAAAAAAAAAAAAAAAAAAAAAAAGAGCCATGGAATCAGCCCATGGTCGAAATTGAACTTTTGCAGATAATGTTCAACTAATTTTTATCCAACACTTACACTTACATTTTAAAATATTATCATACAATTGTTGTTAAGCATATAGAACTTGAGTTCTCTATGCATGAAATCATGATCATCTCAATTGTTGTTCAAAGGGTTAGTTATTTTGTTGCTGGGAATTGTTGTTGCGGGCTGATATCTATTCTGTGGTTGTTTTGCTTCTGGGAGTTGTTGCTTTGAAAAAAATGGCATTAGTTGTTGTTAAGTGGTCAGGTTTAATAATTTAATTGCAGTTTGTTTTGGCTTACCATAGGTTCCTTTGTATAGTGGCCTGTTTTGATTTCATTTTCGGCCATATTATGGTTTTTAGTTGTTGTTGGGTTTGTTTAAATTGGCCTTCAGCATATGGGTTTTAGTTGTTGTCGGCCTTTTAGACCAGTGGTCTGGTTTTTTATTTTGGTCCCCTATTTTTTAACTTTATGTACTATTTTTTGGATTTGGTTCTAAACCTTGAGCCGGGTTGTGACTCCCCTCGAAACTAGGTCATGGTTATTTTTTTTCTTTATCCTTTCAGTAATTAATATTACACATATTCATCATACTACTTATGATTTCACTTTGTAAGGTGTTCGTACTCACAAAGTGAATTACTCATCTTTTATTCCATTACCATTAAAATTGTCTATATTTATTTTTATTATCATTGTCATTGAAGAAATTTGACTCAAACGCCTCCTCAATTTGGCATGAGGAACAGTTTTGGTTTCCACCACAATAGTGTTCAATATATATAAAGACTAAAATTGATTGAACCTCACTAATTTTGTATAGCTAGCAAAGCTTTATATGTAATGTTATAATCTTAAAACAATAATTTATTTTGACAACAACAAACGACGGACTGACGTGAAGCTTCCAGTTGAACAATCTGATGTTGACTTCAGACTTGGGCAGTGCTCTATATTCTACACCTGATGTCAATTTCTCAAAACATTTACATATCTTAACATTCTGTGTGTGATGAAATGTATCTACCAGGTTGTGATGAGGAGATTGCTGTTTAAAAAGTCCTAAATGACACCATTATGAACTTGCTAAGATGATATTTTCTTGGTTTTGCATTGTATTGTTTTATGAAGGAGCGTTGTTTTATTTAGAGACCACTTTTTTTGTTGGAAATTTGAAGTAGGATGGAGCTCTTTCCTGTAAAAATTGCTTGGTTAGAATTATATGATATTCTGAAAGGATAATGTAGATATAGGCTTTGAGAAGGTGCTAAATTTTCCATGATTCTTGGACATAGTTGCTTAATAATGACCGGAGTTTTCATGATCACATAATAATGGTTTAAATTTGTGTATATAATTGCATGTTCTCATTGAGGTGTTTATTAAACAAAAACACTAAAATGTTATCTTGATTAATCTACCAAGGTGATATTTAGGAGGCTTTTATCAAAGAAGCTTTTTTTTTTTTTTTTTTTCTGTATATGATGATCAATTTTATGTTAATATAGTCAATGGTGTATTATAAATCCATTTCATTGTGTGGATGTATAGATGATTCCCCAGGATCAGTTGTGAGAGTTCCTCGCTCTTACTATCCCGAAACTCCACCTCCCAGCTTTCTCTCATCCAAAGGTTTGATATGTTCACGTAAATATTTCTGGAACAAGTATTGTACTGAATCATTTGTTAGGAAGTAATATCCTACTTTCGTCGACTGAAGAAACGAACAAAATGAAAACAATCACAGAGGAGAATCCAAAAGACATTAGAGCAACTTCAGCTCCACGTCCACGTGCTATGTTATCGAGTCCAGGTAACTCGCCTAGTTTTACTTTATGTTTGCTTATACATTTAGGGGGGCACTTGGTTCAAATTGTTCAGTAAGAATAACAATGAAAATCTCTTTTCCCTCTATGCCCCATAATGAAAGGGATATGCTGGAGATATGATTGTCTCTATGGTGGTTACATTGTTAGAATTGTGCTCTAATTTGGAATAAAAGGGACAAATAGTGGAATGATTCACTTATTTTGAGAAATAGTGGAATGATTCACTTATTTTGATTCTCATTACCCGTAGAAAAATATGATGAAGGTGAATTGATAATCTTTTATACTCATTAATTACTAAAATTTCTCCATGTTCATTCTCGTTACCATTCCCAATGACAAATTTTTGAACCAAGCGCCCCTTAGAGATGAGAGATTTACAAACCATTCAGGCACTTCTTCTATTCCAAAATTGGATATCTCTAAACTCCGCAAACCAGAGAGATGTTGAAGGTTGATTCGGGAGAGACTCCCAATCCTCCATCCCTCGTAACGTCAATGTGTGGGGTGATTGGGATGTTAATTGAATTAATATTCCATCAACAGTCTCCTTAAACGAAACACAGTCCCAAGTAGGGTTGTAAACGAATCGAATCAAGTCGAAACCGCTATTTTAAATTTGTATTCGTTAAATTTTTCGAATATCGAATTCGAATTCGAATATTTTTCGAATAGTAAATGTGATTTATATTCGATTTGAAATTGATATCGAATTTTTCGGAACTATTCGAATACTCGAATCGAATATTCTATCGATTTTTTCTCAAATATATTTTAAACAATATTCTTTGAGTATTCAATTCAAAATTAATTTCGTTGTTTCAATTCACAATACAAGTTACAAATTCAAAAGTTACATAATTAAATACAAAACGAAAAAAATTAATTATCAAATTACATAACGAGAATCAATCTTCCATCGATTTTGCAAACCAAATTCAAGTTGTTTGCAACATGACATGAATGACTCTTCTTACTCCTAAATAAAAAACAAAAATAATTAAAATCAGTTTATTCATAAAAAAACATCATATATTTCAAATGAATTAAAAAAATTAAAAGAACTTATGTTATAATGGGTTTCTTGATTCCATGAAGTCGGCGAACTTAATCTGCTCCACAAATCAAAATTTCTACCATGTGAGGAGTTAACCTTGAATGATAAGGATCCAATACATCCAAATCTTTGTTATGAACTGATGATGAAGAAGTCATCAGAGTCTTCTGAAAATCTACTAAAATTACATTAATGAACCAAAAATTGCAAGAAATATTGTGTAAAATTCGTCCAATCATAATGATATTTTTAATTGGTGTATTCATTAAAAATGGTGGTGTTTTTATTAGAGTGGTGTGGTGTATTTATAAAATATATGGTGCAAATAATTGGAGCCTTAATATATTTATATAATATTAATATATAGATTTACTCCCTCCGTCCCGGGAAGTTGTGCATACTTCCCCGGGCACGGAAACTAAGAAAAAACAATTTTTGTTGACTTTTTGATTAAATAAAGAAGGGTATTAACTTTGGTGGGAAAGTTAATGTGCCACTTAATTGTTGGTGGCAAAATTAATCTTTCCCACCAAAAATTTCACTGTTCATAAAAACTGAAAAAATAAATACACTAACAAAATTAATTAACTGTTCAAACATAAAGATTATACTGTTCATAAATACGATTACACTGTTGAAAAAAAAAACCAGAATCTAAAATTCACCAAGAATACAACACCATAATTTAAATTACAAACTCTAGATTCAGCAACACCATAATTAGAATTACAAAATCTGAATTCAGCAACACAACCATCATTAAAATACAAATTCACACTATTTCCCTCCTAAAATACATTTTGGAGGTAAAATCTCTTTTAATCCCTCAGAAATGTCTCATCATTGGGGTCAAATCACCTTTTTATCACTCAAGTTTCCCTCCAATTCACTTGTTATAAATGAAGTAGCTGCTGCATTAATCATAAATGGTCAGTTTCTCACAACAAACAGCATTGAATACATGAATGGCTAGAGACCAGCGAAATCTCACACTAACCAATAGGAACCTGTTGGTGCAGTTTCTCATTGCCAACAGCACCAATGGTTCTGTGCATAGGGGCAAAATCAAGGAGGCAGCACAAAAATTTCAGATAAGCATTAGGTGTGTGCACAACCATTGGGCCACATCAAAGAAGCAGATAAGTGAAGGAGTATCAGTCAACATAAAATGCAACATGACAGGAAAAGCTCACAAGAAATCTGTTCCACTTGACATGGAAAAGATGCATCGGATTCCATATGAGAAAAGAGGAACAATAAGAAGGCTTGCTAGAGAATTAGAAGTCAGCAAAAGTCAAGTTGGAAGATGGGTGAAAGAACATCAAATACTACCACATACAAATGCAATTCATCCTGAGCTAACTCAAATGAACAAGCTTCAAAGGTTGAAATTTGCATTGAATCAGTTGGTAATGGACAATGATACAGAAAAAATCAAATTCTCAGGTATGCAAAATGTTGTTCACATAGATGAAAAATGATTTTTTATGACAAGAGCAATGCAGAGAATGTATAAACTACCTGGAGAAACTGCACCATATAGGTCTTGCAAAAGCAAAAGATTTATCCCTAAGGTAATGTTTATGTGTGCTGTTGCAAGACCATTATATGGAGATGATGGACAGTTGATTTTTGATGGTAAAATTGGTATTTTTCCATTCATAACCAAAGAACCAGCAGCAAGAAACTCAAAGAATAGAGCTAGGGGTACAATGGAGACTAAATCAATTGAGTCAATCACCAAAAATGTCATCAAAGAGTGTCTTGTGAATAAGGTAATGTATTTTGCTCATTTAAACTAGTTTTTCACATGCTGTCAGATTGTAATATCATCATCCAGCTTATACCCACTCAATTTTTTCAGATTATTCCAGCTATTAAGGCAAAGTGGCCTTCAAATGCAAGCAAAAATATCTACATTCAGCAGGATAATGCAAGACCACACATAACCAACTTAGATCCTGAGTTTAGGGCTGCTGCAAGTTCTGATGGTTTTAACATCAGACTTGTATGCCAACCACCAAACTCACCCGACACAAACATCAATGACTTAGGGTGGTTTAGAGCAATACAATCACTTCAATTAGATACTGCTTCTTATAATGTTGATCAACTTGTTAAGAATGTGTTGCTGTCTTTTGAACAATTGACAGCCATCACACTTAACAATGTATTTTTAAGTCTTCAGTGTTGTTTGGTGGAGATTATGAAAGTGAAAGGGCATAATGATTTCAAGGTGCCACATATGAAGAAAGCCATGCTTTTAAGACAAGAAAGACTACCAGATGTACTAGAGGTGGATGAAGAGCTTGTGATTGAATGCATACAAACTCTACTTGATCATGATCAGATTTCAGAGTACCAATATGACATAGGTGGGCTAATGTCTACTCTTGGTTTCTAGATTGAAGATGGGTACAAGTCAGTTTTTGCAAGATCAGCTTTTGTGTATTTTTTGATGTTTACAGCTTAAACATAAGCATAAAAGTGTATTTTTTGGCTTTTAGATATTGTTTATGCTGTAAACAAACTTAGTATGTATTGTGAAAATATTCACTTTTGTGTTTCATATGCAAGTTTATCAGTATTTGTTGTTTAATCACAAAAAAATGCATGACAGTAGGCTAAGTCTCCAAACTAGAACAATTAGCCTAGTGGTGACTATTAAAATATGAAATGCATGTAATTTAGCAATAGATTTCAGAATATTGTCATCATTAATCATAAAAACATGCATCACATGAATAAAGTCTCCAAAACTAGGTAAATTAAACTAGTGGAAACTACCTATACATGAAATACATGACCAATTCACCAGCTGGTATCAAAATCCATCCAATGATCACAACAAACAACAAAATGATTAAGAAATATTATCATCATTGATCATTGTAAGAACATGCATCACAATAGGTTAAGTCTCCATAACTAGGCCAAAAAACCTAGTGGTGACAAGACCAAAACATGAAATGCATGCCAATACACCCACAAATATTTAATCTCCAATCAGATTTCAGAAAAATTTCATCATTAATCACATAAACATGCATCACAATAGGCTAAGTCTCCATAACTAGGCCAAAACACCTAGTGGTGACAAGACCAAAACATGAAATACATGTCAATACACCCACAAATATTTAATCTCCAATCAGATTTCAGAAAAATTTCATCATTAATCACATAAACATGCATCACAATAGGATAAGTCTCCATAACTAGGCCAAAACACCTAGTGGTGATGATTAGGGTAAAATTGCATATGATTTTAGGGCTTTATTATCTTAATTTGATGGTGATTTATGGCTTAATTCATAATTAATTGGTCCAATTGCATTTAATTGTTGGATTTGATGTTTTAAGTTGAAATTGCAGGTTTTAGGCCAACTTTGAGTGCAAATTGAGGTCAGTTAACATTGCCAAATCAGGTGAGGAGATATATGGTTGGAAAGAGGGCCGAGAGAGCTTCGCAACGCAAAAAGAATGAGGTCATTCGGAGTTCGTATGAAGGAGATACGGTCGAACGAAGGAGACGGCGAAAAACAAACTGTTACACCCAGAATCGCATGCACCCTTCGGTTAGGAAATACACCCACCAGCTGCACCCATGAAATTGATAAGTACACCCCTATCGAGTTTTTTAAATCTGCGCTGCAGCAGAAGCAGCGGGGGGACATTAGTTTAGTTTAGAATTTTAGGGCTTTCTCTTCCTATTTTCTACACACACATTCACACATAGATTAGGGATTTTTCTTAGATCTTTCAATTCCTTGCAAATTAGGTTTAGATTTTTGGATTAATTCAAGTATTCTCGGCATTCAAGGTGATATCAAACCTTATTCTTTTAATTAATAGTGGATTATTTCTCAATTATTATGTTTTCTTCCCCATCAATTCTTTCAATTTTCATGGGTTTGTTTCAATTCATGATGATTGGTTAAATTCCTTTTGTGTTTGGGTGTGATGATCCTTCGATGAATTAATTTTTATGATCATGTGATTGAGTGTTTCAATTATAGAGGTGAATAATTATTCTATTGTGATTTGTATGATTCAATTGCTAGATTAGATCTTGATCCTTTGTTAATTGATTTAATTTGCGCAAAGAGATTTGGTTTATTAAATTGATTCTTAGGTGTTAGGCTTGGTATTGTGATTGAAGTAAATATTGGGTTAACACAAGGAGACTTGGTTAATTTTCATTAGAACCTACATTAGAATACGTTAATTGCTTGATTCTATTTCTTGTGATTAAGTGAGGAGACTTAGGGTGTCGTCTCTAAACTATCTTACGTGTTTATTTGATATATTAAACCTAGGCTTATCTAGTACGGTTGATACGTGATTTTATATTAGATAACTCCTATTATCCCTCGTTAATTGAAACCCCTGATCACGTGTGATTCATAATTAAGGATTCCTTGGTAATTTGCACCCGAGCACATTTTTCTCCTATTTGATATCTCTTGGTAATTAGCTAGTTGATTATTCTTAGTTTTTAATTTAGATTTAATTTTGCAAAACCGTGACCGACTCTATAATACCATGACAACTCTTAGCTTTAGGGATCCTTGCTCGACTTAGTTTCTTTGGGTTCGATAACTTGATTGAGTCTTAAAAATACTTACTCGAAAAAGCTGCAATCAGGTGACAAGACCAAAACATGAAATACATGCCAATACACCCACAAATATTTAATCTCCCATCAGATTTCAGAAAAATTTCATCATTAATCACATAAACATGCATTACAGTAGGCAAAGTCTCCATACCTAGAACAATTACACTAGTGGTGACTATTAAAACATGTCAGGCATGTAATTTTCCATCAGATTTCAGAATATTGTCATCATTAATCATAAAAAACATGCATCACATGAATAAAGTCTCCAAAACTAGGTAAGTTAAACTAGTGGAAACTACCTATACATGAAATACATGCCAATACACCCACAGATCATAATACACCCACAAATCTGAATTCACCAACATCAGAATACACCCACAGATCAGAATACACCCACAGATCAGAATACACCAACATCAGAATACACCCACAGAACAGAATACACCAACATCAGAATACACGGGTCAAATCAGAATTCACCAACATCAGACATACACCCAACATCAGAATTCACCAATATCAGAAATACACCCAACATCAGAATATACCCAACATCAGAATACACGTAATATCAGAATACAACCAACATCAGAATGCAAATAAAAATACTGGAAATGTAAAAATAGAGATTACCTAAATTTTGGACACATGATACAGATCAGTTCATAGCAGGGCGAAACAGTATTCACAAGGCCAATCGGACGTGGACCATAATATGGTCGATCCAAACCAACATCCTCGGGAACACAAAGACATCTCCTCATTCGGAGCACCATAATACCCGTACTCAACATCAGGTTTACCATCAAAGATTCTCAAATATAGAGGAAAAAACACTTGGCTTTAAAGAATCGACACTTTTCAAACAGCTTGTTTGAGACACGGGGGTTTTTTTTCAAAATCGACCCCCATCATTTTTTCCAACAATTTCAGAAATATTTTCGAAACACAGGGGTTCTTTTTCAAAATCGGACAAATCACTATCAGAAACATAACTCATTTCCGAATCGAATGGAATACTATCCATCGATTCAACAGATAATAAGATCGAGAGAGAGGGGGAGGGGGAGAGCGGCGATTAGGGTTTGTGAGAGAGAGGGGGTGAGCGGCGATTAGGGTTTGTCAGAGAGAGCGTGAGATCGGCGCCGATAAGTGAGAGGGGTGGAGAGAGAGAGAGAGTACCAACGGCGCTGATAAGAGAGAGTGAGAGAGAGAGAGTACCAGCGGCGCCGATAAGGGAGAGTGAGAGAGAGAGAGTACCAGCGGCGCCGATAAGGGAGAGTGAGAGAGAGAGTACCAGCGGGGCCGATAAGGGTGCGTGAGAGAGAGAGCGGCGCCAATTAGGGTTCGTGAGAGAGAGAGCGGCGCCGATTAGGGTTCGTGAGAGAGTGAGAGAGATCGAGAGCTAGGGTTTGTGAGATTATGTATACGAGTGGGAGTGATGGGCTGGGTTGGATATTGGGTAGGTTAATTGTTAGGTATTGGGTTTAATTAGTGGCCCAGTTTAATTAGTGATATGTTAATTAATTGGGTTTTGATTAAAAATGAATTTAATTAGTGATATGTTAATTAATTGGGTTTTGATTAAAAATGAATTTAATTAGTTATGTTTAAGAGTGGCATTTTTGTAAATAACTTAAACTTTTATTTCCATTTTTGGTGTGTGCACAACTTTGTGGGACAAACAAATAAGGAAAGTGTGCACAACTTCCCGGGACGGAGGGAGTATATATTTGCTATAAAATAATATATATTTATATATAATATATATTTAAATATCAAATCGAATATTTACGAATATCGAATCGAATATCATAATTTTGTATTTGTATTTGTTTAATAATCGAATCAAATCGAATATTCATAATCGAATTTGAATCATAAAATTTTGAATACGAATATCGAATTTCGAGCACGAATACCGAATCGAACAAAAGTATTTGATTCGTATACAACCCTAGTCCCAAGAATCAAAATCAGGACCCATCCATAATTCTTGCAAGCTAGGAAAAGTAGGAGTAGGAGTCTTAGGGATGATGAATTTGGGAAGTGAAGTGAGAATCAATGACGTGAGACGAGGCATTTTATGCAGACAATCAATTATCATTTGCATATTCATTACCTTCCTTAATCTTCCTAAGTCCAAGGACTTAAGTGAGGGTGCACATGACTCTATCATTTCAGCTGATAAATTCATGAGCTCTTCGCAGTCTTCAATTACCTAACTATAGAGCGATGTGAAGCTTCTACTTGAACAATCTGGTATCGACTTCAGACTCGGGCAGTGCCCTATATGCAACTTCTGGAGAGAGTTGAGGGTGTGCAGGCCATCTGCTAATTCTCTTAGCCTTGGACAATATACTATGTCCAATTCTAAGAGATGTTGATTGCTATAGAATAACCAATGTGGGAGACTTTCAAGTTCTCTTATTGCCCAAATTTTGAGTTTGGTAAGAGACCTTAATTTGGTGCCACATATATTTTCCAAAGGTAACCCACTATCCATCCCATCAATTACCAATTCTTTAAGACATGGGAAATGACTTGGAGCACTCCTCAAGTTTTTGCAACCACTGATCATCAAGTATTCAAGGCAAGAAAATACCTCCACTTGACGTGATTGATTTTCAGATAAACTTGTCACTTCCACTTCTACCCACTCTCTCACGTTTAACATGTTTCGTAGCTCCAGGTGTTTAAGTGCCGGAAACACGACGAATGTGTCCTTGCAAACTCCATAGAATGAAGAACTAATGGATTTCACATTCATCAAACCAGACAAATAAAGAGATTTGAGTTGTGGCAACTGCCCCATCATTGGAATTTCTTCACATTCGCATCTTTCTAATCTTATCTCCACCAAATTAATAAGTCCAGTCCAGTGGTGCTCAACTTGTACCCCCCTCCTCAAAGCCCATGACGGAAATTGTTTGCCTTTGAATCCAACAATCTCTAACCCCTTCAGATTTGGATGTGGTTGGAGGCCGTCCAACACATTCTCGCAGTTTGTTTCACCTTCTGTGGACCTACTCCAATGCAGCACTAACTCCACTATGTTTGGCTTTTGAAATATACATGCACTCTTTGCCTCTTCTTTATCTCTCACTTTTTCAAGATTATAAATCTTCAGTCTCCCTTTTAGATTTTTCAAGCTCCCGAGCTCTACAATTCGGTGGCCCTCTTCGTCTCCTACTCGAAAGTATGGTATTGTTTGAAGAGAAGTCAATTTTCCCAGCTCACCAGACAATTCTATATCATCAAGCACATGAAGATGCCTTAAGCCAATCAAGTACTTTAAAGAACTTGGCAGCTTCCTCAAACTTGGTGACTCTTTTCTCAATGTCAGCAAGTGATAGAGTTCACCAATCGTATCTAGTAAATCTTTAATATTTGTTTTAGAAATATTAAGATATCTCAGATGCATTAGCTCCCCGATTGAACTTGGCAACTCTTTAACATCATCATCCGTCAGAGTTAAAGCATGCAGACTTTTGAAGTTTGAAAACATAACATCAGAAATTCCACCTCTGTAGAACGGTGTATGCACATATTTGACCTTTCCTTTTGACTCATCTCCACAAAATTCATCTGAAATATTATTATTCACCTTCATAGCTATATCATGCACTAAATCGTGCATGCTACAACGTAACACATTGTTGTACTTATCTCTAACCACAACTTGCAATAGAGAGTTGTGCAGAAGAAGATTGAAAAACTTGTTGCCCACATCCTCTATATCACTTTTTTTATCAGCTTGAAGATATCCTCCTGCCATCCAGAGCTCAATTAAGTCTTCCCTCCAAATGTAATTAGTACCTTTTGGGAAGATCGAACATAAAGCAAAACATTTCTTGAGTGATGGTGAAGGCAAATTATCAAAGCTCAATTTCAGTACATTTTGGATAAAACCTCCTTCATCATTATCAGAAAGCCAATTCTCTTGAATTGAGACCCACTCTTCTTTGGATTTACCACGCAACACTCCCCCCACTACGTTGGCAGCCAACGGAAAACCTTGACATCTTTTTGCAATATTTTTTTCAAGATTTTCAAACTCTGATGGAATCGTGTGTTCTCCGAAAGCCGTTGCTTTTATAATTGACCAACAACTATCTCGTGATAAGCCTTGTAAATCATGGATAGGAAGCGTTGCAATAATTGAAGAAACATTTCCTTTTCTAGTGGTAACAATAATGCCATTTCCCTTGGTAGAAGTAATCTCGGACATGGGATTTATAAAATCCTTCCACTTGAGATGTTCTTCATTCCCAATATCATCAAGAACAAGGAGATATGTTTTGTTTGCCAAAGCTTCTTTAAGCTTTTTCAAAACAACCTCCCTGATCTGAACTTTAACATCTTCTCCAGTCAATATCATCAGGATTTTATTGAAAAGCATAATGGGATCAAATTGTGCAGAAACATGAACCCAAATACGAGTCTGGAAACGAGTTTGTACCTTGAGGACTTCCCGAGCCAAGGTTGACTTCCCCATTCCACCCATTCCAACAATTGGAAGGATGTGAAATACTTGATCAGCAGGGAGATTAGTGAGCGTCTCCACTATTTGCTGTACATCATGGCCTCTTCCAAGAAAAACAGGATCGCAAGTGAATGAATCGGTTTCTGAGCTTCCAGATGCATGCGAAGCAACTCCGAAAGCATGTAAACCCGCAAGTCTTGTCTGAAGGCCAAGACTGCTAGCTTCTCTGTTTATTGATTCAAAATCCTTGTTGATATCCCTAATTTTATGACCGAATTTGTGGCGGTCATGAAATTTAGAGGCCATGGATTTGATCTTGTCCTTGAATGTCGTTTTTTTTGGGCTCCATTTTACGGTTGTTGTTGCGGAGACGGAGATAATCGAGATTGTCGAAAAGATAGTAAGCCTGGAAATGTTTTCTAGTTGATTGGGTAAAAGGAATAGGAGGAGAAGAATTAGTTATAAGAAGTTGAATTCTTATTTCTTGTTACAACATTACAAGGTATGGACCTCGTATATATTAGTACTTTACTTTCTATAGTATTCTAGAGTATTCTAGGTACTTTAGTATTCTAGAGTATTCTAGGTACTTTACTTTCTATAGTATTGTAGAGTATTCTAGGTACTTTACTTTCTAACTTTCTCTAGAATAATCTATAATCTTACTTTCTTAACTACAACATTCTAGAATGTCCTTTCTATTTCTAGTTGCATTTAGTATATTCTAAGACAAGATCTATCTATAAATTTCTTATGCTAATCCGGATTATTAGAAATTTGCACCATCTTCTAATACATTTGTTTTCATAGACAAACAGGTTTAGTATACTTGATAAGCTCGTATAATTATCAAGAGCAGAACCCAGGCAACAAATTATAATTATCCACACAAATAATCAAGCGAGTTAAGTTGGTGAGGCGATCCACAGATGGCAGACTCCTCAACTTTTTGCAATTATAGAGAGATAATGCGTGTAGAGATGAGAGGTTTTCAAACCATTCAGGCAATTGTCGTATTCCAAAACCAAATAGTATTAAGCTCCGGGAGAGACTCCCAATCTTCCATCAACAGCCTCCTTAAATGAAACACAATCCCGTGAATCCAAATCAGGACCTATGCTTAATAGTTCCAAGTTAGAAAAAGTAGGCGTCTGAGTGATGATGAATTTGGGAAGTGAAGTGAGAACTAATGACGTGAGACGAGTCATTTTATGCAGACAATCAATTACCATTTGCATATTCATTACCTTCCTTATTCCTCCCAACTCCAAGCACCTGAGCGAGGGCGCACATGACTCTATCATTTTAGCTGATAAATTCATGAGCTCTTCGCAGTTTGTAATTATCAAACGACAGAGCAATGTGAAGCTTCCACTTGAACAATGTGGTATTGACTTCAGACTGGGGCAGTGCCATATATACAACTCCTGGAGAGAGTTGAGGGTGTGAAGGCCATCTGCTAATTCTCTTTAACCCACTAATTGACTTTAAACAGATGGCTAATTAAATACAATTTGAGAGAGAATAATTAGTGGGAGGATAATTAAATCTAGTTGGGGCGATTTAGCGAACATGTGGCGTGCAGTTTTTACAAAATTTAGTTGGGGGTAATTTTCATTGTAATAAGTGATTCCTATGTGCAATGTTATGAATGGACTAGATTCCCTAGATCATTTATATCCCTTCTCTAAACTTCAAATACCCCGTTAATCACAAAATTAGAGAAAAAGGTTGTAGTAATCGGACATGGAAGTGGTGATAATCAAAGGCCAACAGCCTGTTCCGGTGGGCGTTCGAGTTGCTAAGCGATAGCCGTTGATCTGGTTGTTTCATTCATAGTTTAAACCTTTTTTTTTTTAGTTTTGTTATTTGAAAAACATTTTTAAAGTATTAAAACAAAAGGCATTTACATATAGGTTTTAAAAATTTGAACAGAAAAACAAAAAATATTTGAACATAAATCTATTTGTAATTTTGAATTTTTTTTAAATCTATTTATAATTTTTCTAGTAAAAAAAATTGTAAAGTTGGCATCGACGTGATATCTCATTGATAGGTTTAAAAGTCAACACTCATCCTTCAAATGTAAAGGGATCGTGTAGCAAGTAAGTTATCCGATTAAATTATCGATCCAAGGGAATCAAGTGTGAGATATCCCTAAATTTACTAATTTAATCATAATTGTAGCACAAGACAATTAATTAGTTCAACAATTCAAGCAACAATTAATTAAAGCAATCAAAGAAATTAACTAGCAACGAGATGCAACAATAATAAAAAGGTGCTCGGGTGCTTATCAACTAATGGGGATCAAATAAGCATTTATCATGTCAATCGATCAATAAGAGAGAGCAACCTTTAGATCAAGCAATAATCTCGTACTTGGTAAGCCTAGAAACTATGCTACGATAAATGCACGAAAGATTGAAAGGACTAAGTCACCGTTTCCTCCCGGGGCAAGAACACGAGTCAATAGGTTCCCCTAGCGTGTCTCCCCTTTGATACTAAGACACCTTACCTAAAGTCTCTTCACTAATTACCCGATTGATCATCTAGGTATTAGTGTGGAATTGATGCAATTCTAATAGCAATAACCAAATCTCCTTGTATTAAGCTAATATTCACTCTAATTATCTAATTAATTCCCTTACCCAAATGAGTTATTTAAATACCCAAGTCTCCTTGTGATAATTAAGCAACTATGCATGGAATTCGAAATTAATTAAACAAATAGATCATTCAATACTCATCAATCCAATCAATTGATCAACAATCAAATTTACCCATGAAAATTCAACACAAAACTCAATCACCCATAAGCATCAAAACACCCTAGCACTAGGAATTTAGCATAATTAAAGAAATTAAACTAATAATATTAATAAAATAAACCATTAAAATAACATGAGATCGAGCCAACAAAACTGGAATTAAATGTAAAATATCACCTAAGTAGCATCCAAACATTAAGAAACCATCCTTTAATCATCAAAATTAGAGAAGAAATGCAAAATCTAAGCTTAATTGCATATTAAATCACCACCTTTTCCGAAATTGCATTTTAATCTAAACTTTTGAATCTTAGCAAACAAAACTCCAATTTAATAATTTTTGCAATTATAGCTTTATTAAAAAGGCAAATTATGAAAAAGTTTGTCTCGCCATGTCCGCCGCTGACGTGGTGTCCACGTGGTTTATCGCGAAAAAAACAACGTCGTTTCATTTTACAATGTTTAATTGCAAATTAAATCACCATCTTTTAACAAATTGCAATCTAATCTAAATTTTTGAATCTTTTTTAAACAAAACTTTAACTAATATTTTTTTTGCATTTCAATCTTATAAACATATTTGCTTCTCCCCCGTAGCTGATGTATTGTTGAAATTTGAGGGGTTTTTTTTTTTTTTTTTGCTTAAATGGAAAATGACTGTAATTTTAATTTTTTATTATATTTTTATTATACATTGTAAAATAAACTGTGTAAAAATAAATCAAAACTAAAACTTAAAAATTAAACTAATTTTATTCTATTTAAATTAAAATATTTTCATAAATTAAAAAATAATAAATTAAACGATATCATTTCGCTCACGTGTCGATCACGTGCGCACATAACCCAACGAAAATGAATGATAGTACATTTTTTATCTGCGTGACATGTTGACTGAGTATTTCAATTCATTGGGAACTTGACAAAATCGCGAGATGTTTGGTACCTACTAAAAATGGCAATGTCGATCTAAACTCAAATTTCGACGCAAAATTATTTCACGAATTTATGATTTGAGATTTAATTTTGATTTGGTTTTCCAAATTTGATTTGAATAAACAATAAAAAAATAAAATTAAAAACACAGACAACGCTAAGTAATGATAATAAAAATCATCAAATTTAACAACACATCAGCAACAAGGAGAAACTAATATGCCCGTAAGCTCGAATCACAAAAAAAAAAATTAAAATAGAATTTTGTTTAACAAGATTAAAAAATATACTAGATTGCAATTTGCAAAAAAATAGTGATTTTATTTGCAATTAAATATTTTTTAAATAAAATGACGTCGTTTCTTTCACTGCCACGTGGACATCACGTAAGCAACGGACAGAGACAAATCCGCCCGTAAGTTATAATTGCAAAAAAGTAATAGTGTGTAGGAATTAAAACCCTATTTTTTTCTCTAATTTTTGGCTGAATGTATTCTGCTCCTCTTCAATCACGCTGCTCCCTTCTTCTAAAATCACCTCCCAATCCTCCTTCTAATTCACGCTGATATCCCCTTTCCCAATCTTGTTATCCATGTGTCATCGTTCTATAGGCCGACGCTAGAAAGTAAAAGAAAACGTGTTGCGACTTTTCTGCTGTGAACGTGCCGCCTCGACTCGAGTCAGGTGGGGGTCGTCTCGAGTCGAAATGGAAGAGCGGCTGGGTCGAGGCGAGCTCGAGACGAGCTCGAGATGGATTGAGTAAGCTACGTAAATTCGGTTTCGTCTCGACTCGACTGCGGCGGTGGTCTCGGGTCTGGCGACGGATCTGGGCGTGTGCGGATTTGGTGGTTGACGGCGGTGACTGTGCGACGGCACTGTGGGCTGCGATTCGCGACTCCGGCGAGTGGGAGGCGCGGTGAGATCGGAGTGACGGCGGATGTGGCTGTTGGCGGCGATGATGGGTGTTGACGATGGAGGTGTATGGCAGCAGTTGGGGTGGTGGAGATGGTGGTTTCCGGCGATAGGCTGAGCCGGATTTGTGGTGGAGATGGTTGTTGCAGGTTGGGAAGGAACTGTGGCTGCGCAGATCTGTAAAACCCGATGGGGGTGAACTAATCCGATTTGTGGGTGCAGTTGGTGGGTGTACTGCCTAATCTGGTGGGTGTATGCGGTTTTGGGTGCATCAGTTTGCTATTTTCGCCGTCTCAACTTCGTTCGTCCGTATCTCCTTCATACGAACTCCGATTGACCTCATTCTTTTTGCGTTACAACCGTCTCTCGACCTTCTTTCATACCATGCAGTTGCTCGATTAATTTGAAGACGACAAATATCTTCAATTTGCACTCAAAGTTGGCCTGCAATTTCACACATAAAACATCAAATCCAACAATCAAATGCAATTAGCCAATTAAATGCAAATTAACATGAAAATAATATCAAATTGAGACAATTAAGCACACAATTAACATGCAATAATTCACCCTAATCACCCATGTGTCATGGACAATGGCTTTAGCCACCGCATCAGCTCAATTGTTACCAGAAATTAATTTGTTGTATCAAATTGTAACAATTAATTAATTTATGTATCGAAATATAAATTTTTAAAAAATATATTGTAGTTGATAAACACCTACAGATAAAGAATTTTCAAGCAATTAACCCTTAAATTAATTTAACATAAATGTAATAAAAATAACATAATATAAAATTCGTATTAATTAAAATTAATAAAGAAAGAATAAAAAAAGGTTTAGGATTCAAATTACAATGCAATAGTAGGGAGAACTTTTTTATATGTACCTGCCTGAATCCTCCACTGTTTGAGCGGATGCCCTTGAACCATGATGCAGGGAATATGCGAAATCTTGGGCCACTCGGAATCAACATTATCAATGCATCTCTTTTTCAGCAGCGGGCAATCACGAATACTCAAGTAACTTAAGTTGGTGAGGCGTCGCATTGCTTCAATAGAGGGCACACTCCTCAACTTTTTGCAATTAGAGATATGTAATTCGTGTAGGGATGAGAGATTTCCAAACCATTCAGGCAATTCTTGTATTCCAAAACCAAATAGACTTAACTCGACAATTGCAGAGAGGTGTTGAAGTTGATCAGGGAGGGAGTCCCAATCCTCCATCCCTCCCAATTGCAACTTCTGAAGAGATTGGGAAGAACCTAATCGACTTAATAGTCCGTCGACAGCCTCCTTATAGGAAACACAATCCCATGAATCTGAATCAGGACGGATGATTAATTCTCGCAAGCTACAAGAGGAAGGAGTGTGTGTAGAAGAAGTAATGATGAATTTAGGAAGATGGAGATCCAATCTTGTGAGACGAGGCATTTTATGGAGACAATCAATAATCATTTGCATATTCATTACCCTTCGTAACCCTCCTAAATGCAAGCGCTCAAGCTTTGGCCCACATAACTCAGCTGACAAATTCATGAGCTGATGGCAGTATTCGACTGCCAAAATACGGAGCGATGTGAAGCTTCCATTTGAACAATCTGGTATTGATTTCAGACTTCGGCAGTTGTGTATTCTCAAGACCTGGAGAGAGTTGAGGGTGTGCAGGCCATCTGCTAATTCTGTCAGCTTTGGGCAACTCCATATGTCCAATTCTTTGAGATGTTGATTGTTATAGAATATCCCATGTGGCAGACTTTCCATGTCTTCCAATCCCAAAATTTTGAGTTTGGTAAGAGGTGTTGATTTAGTGCCACATATATTTGCCAAAGGTGAGCCACTATCCATCCTTGAAATTTGCAATTCTTTAAGACATGGGAAATGACTAGGAGCACTCTTCAATTCGTTGCAATTGCTGATCTCCAAGTATTCCAGGCAAGGAAATACCTTCACTTGACGTGATTGATTTTCAAATGCACTTGCCAATTCCACTCCTACCCACTCTGTCATGTTTGGCATGCAAACTAACTGGAGTCGTTCAAGTGCTGGAAAAACGATAATTGTGTCCTTGCAGACAGCATTACAGTGGTCAATGCCATAGAATGAAGAACTTATGGATTTCACATTCGTCAGATAAGACAAATAAAGAGATTTGAGATGTGGTAAGTGCCCCATCATTGGAATTTCTTCACATTCAGAGCACCTCGAAAGTCTTATCTCCATCAAATTATTGAGTCCTTTCCATTGGCTCTCATCTTGTACCCCCATCTTCAAAGCCCATGATGGAAATCGTGTGCCTTTGAATCCATCAATCCCTAACCTCTTCAAATTTTGATGAGGTTGGAGGCCTTCCAACACGTTCTCATATTCCGTTTCACCATTTACGGACCCTTTCCACTGCAATACTAATTCAACTATGTTTGGATTTTGAAATATGCACGCACTCTTAGCCTCTTCTTTATCTCTCACTTTTTCAAGATTATCAATCTTAAGTTTTCCTTTGAGATTCTTCAATCTCCCAAGCTCTCCAATTCGGTGGCCCTTGTGTTCTTCAACTCGAAAGCATGGTATTGTTTGAAGAGAAGTTAAGGTTCCCATCTCACCAGGCAATTTTGTATGATCAAATACATAAAGATGCCTTAAGCCAATCAAGTACTTTAACGTACTTGGCAATTTCCTCAATTTGTATGACAATGCTCTCAATGTAAGCAAGTGATATAGTTCACCAATTGTATCAGGTAAATCTTCAATACTTGTTTCGGAAATATTAAGATATCTCAAATGCATTAGCTCCCTGATTGAACTTGGCAACTCTATAGCATGATAACTTGTCAGAGTTAAAGCATGCAGGCTTTTGAAGCCTGAAAACATGGCATCAGGAATTCCACCTCTGAAGAATAGAGTGTGCACATATTTGATCTTTCCTCTTGATTCATCTGAACTATAATTATTCACTTTCATAGCTACATTATGCACTAAATCGTGCATGCTACAACGTAACACATTGTTGTACCCATCTCTATCAACAACTTGCAATAGAGAGTTGTGAAGAAGAAGATTGAAAATCTTGTTGCCCACAGTTTCAATACCACTCGTTTGATCAGCTTCAAGATATCCTTCTGCCATCCAAAGCTCAATTAAGTCTACCTTCTCCAAGAGAGCACCTTTGGGAAAGATCGAAAAATATGCAAAACACTTCTTAAGCGAAGGTGAAGCCAAATTATCAAAGCTCAATTTCAGTACATTTTGGATAAAATCTCCTTCAACCTTATCGGAAAGCCAATTCTCTTGAATTGAGACCCACTCTTCTTTCGATTTACCACGCAACACTCCCCCCACTACGTTGGCAGCCAACGGCAAACCTTGACATCTTTTTGCAATACTTATTCCAATAGTTTCAAACTCTGATGGAATCAAGTCTCCTCCACAAGCCTTTGCTTTGATAATGGACCAACAACTATCTTCTGGTAAGCCTTGTAAATCATGGATAGGAAGCGTTGCAACAATTGAAGCAACATTTCCTTTTCTGGTGGTAACAATAATGCCGTTTCCCTTGGTAGAAGTAATCTCAGACAGGGGATTTATAAAATCCTTCCACTTGAGATGTTCTTCATTCCAAATATCATCAAGAATAAGGAGATATGTTTTGTCTGCCAAAGCTTCTTTAAGCTTTTTCAAAACAACCTCCCTGATCTCAACTTTAACATCTTCTCCGGTCAATATTATCAGGATTTTCTTGAAAAGCATAATGGGATCAAATTGTGCAGAAACATGAACCCAAATACGAGTCTGGAAACGAGTTTGTACCTTGAGGACTTCCCGAGCCAAGGTTGACTTCCCCATTCCACCCATTCCAACAATTGGAAGGATGTGAAATACTTGATCAGCAGGGAGATTAGTGAGCGTCTCCACTATTTGCTGTACATCATGGCCTCTTCCAAGAAAAACAGGATCGCAAGTGAATGAATCGGTTTCTGAGCTTCCAGATGCATGCGAAGCAACTCCGAAAGCATGTAAACCCGCAAGTCTTGTCTGAAGGCCAAGACTGCTAGCTTCTCTGTTTATTGATTCAAAATCCTTGTTGATATCCCTAATTTTATGACCGAATTTGCGGCGGTTGGCCATGGATTTGATCTTCTCCTTGAATGTCGTTTTTTTGGGCTCCATCTTACGGCGGTTGTTGTGGAGACGGAGATAATCGAGCTCATCGAAAACATAGTAAGCCTGTAAAGCGACATCCTCCAGCTTCTTCAGCCACCGTTTGACAGGTTTGTTGTTGTCTGACAGCGTCTCTGCATCACATACGAATTCCTGAATAGTGGCCAAAGTGGTCCTTAGCTTTTCCAAGTCTGATTTGAAATTTCGAAGAAGTTTGATCTGGTTGAGGGAAACAGAGATCAGATTTTGGAGCAGAACTTGAACGGTGGCACCGACGGCAGCTCCAACCAAAGCTTCCTCCATTCTTGTTGTTTAGATCCGAGTATGAAAGTTTTGTGTGTTTGAGAGAGAAAAGTGAAGTAGAGAGAGAGAGAGATGAGGAATAGACAAAACTGGATCAAAATAGGACAATCAATTAAGTTTCGAGATGAAGTTGAACTTGTTAAATTGTTAATTTTTTAAGGGACAAAAACTAGAGAATAGATAAATTATTGGACCAATTTTTTTTTTTTCTCCAAAGCTGATGATGACATAGCTAAGCTATATTTTAAGATGGTTTAGATTAGTTTGTTCAACTTCTGACATGTTTAGTTTTTACTTTTCAGCAATGTTAAAACTTGAAGAGTCTTTGCTGCTGCTACATATCCATTTTTTTTTGATCGGTACTGCTACATATCCATTAAATTTTGAAGTTCATTTTTCTATTTTATATATTTGAATGGATATTGGAGATTCGTGTATTTTGGTACTTGAAATGATGAGGAAATTTTGTTTCAGATGTGATACAAATATTATGGTGAAATTGTTCTTTCTTTCTTTTTTTTTTTAATTGAATATTTTAATTGTATATATTCCGGGGTCATTAAAAAGAAGTACAAAACGGATATTAATTTGTTCCAATCTTCACTTATAGACATCAAGAGGAAGAAGAGAGCTTAAATAAATAGACATCGGATATTATTTGTTGTCTATGTTCGTTGTGATGAGTAAAAGAGATAGCAAATAATATTCATTGTCTATGTTTGTCATCTTATGTTGTCGTAGATGGAATAGACAATGAATATTCTTGTGAAAGTCAACGGATATATTATGTTCGTTCTAGAATAGATAACAAATATTTTTATAAGTGATAATAGATATATTTCGTTGCCTGTTCTTGAATAGATAACGGATAAAATTTGTTTTCTATTAGAGAGGATCTACCTCAATCCCTAGCCGAACAACATAGATTTTATTAGATAGATAATGAATATTAACTGTTATCTATCAATGTTTTTATAGTAGTGAGTCACGATATATGTAATGTTATATCTTTACATATATAAAAATATGACTTTGTCTATTCTAGAGATCCATTTATATATGTTCAAGTCATTGTTAATAGAGATTGAAATAGACTACTTATATATTCTCTCCGTCTCTCTGTAAGTTATTCATTTTGTCAAAACAGGTGTCCCAACTTTTAGTTATCCATTTGCATAAATATCAAAATTTTGTCCTCACTTCTTTCTCTCTCTCTCTCTATCTCTCTCTACCTTTTTTTTTTTTCCATCACATCTCAACACTCACTAAACAATACTACTTTTCATTAAAGCCCATGTCATTTTGAAACGAGTAATTTATAAAGGACGGATGGGGTATAATGCATCATGTAACATCTTTGTATATATTTATTAATTGGTCACCTAATCCGTTGACTTTGTGAATTTATAAGATGCATTTATATTTATAGTCATTGTTAATAGTAGGGGTGAGCATTCGGTATTCGGTTATCGAACCAAAACCGAATAAGCAAAATCGAACAAATACCGAATAGTATTATAAGAAACCGAAATCAAACTGAAATATGTAAAAATCGATCAATACCGAAATCGAAATTTTCGGTTCGGTTTCGGTATAATACCGAAAAACCAAATTTTTTTACTTTTTTTTTTAAAAAATAAATTTTAGCTTATAAGATTTTAATGAGTAAATAAATCAACAATACTCTCTTTCAATACCCTCTTCGTGTATTATATGTCAAATAACGGAGTCTAGCTTCACAATTTCCAATCTGTATTTGCAGTGATCAATATAATTAAACCCATGAAACATAATTACAAAAAAATTGAAACAATAATAACACCATCAGTAAGCAAGGTAATTCGCAAGGAATAAGAATTGCATGATTCAAAATCTACCAATCAACAAAACACAGGCGAAAAAGAGTTTACTTTTGGGTTGTCGCTCAGCGCGTCGGAGATGTGCGCGAGACGGCGAGACTCGAGAGAGTGACTGAGTGAGGGTTGCGGTCGCGGCGCCGCAGGGAGTAGGAGCAAATCGGAGATGTGCGCGAGAGAGTGAGGGTCGCGCAGGGCTGCCGCCGCCGGTGGTAGAGAGGTGGGCAGCGGCGCTGGAATGGCGGTTGCTGTGGGAGTCTGGGAGAGAGAGACGGCAGGGCAGCGGCGTATTTGGGAATTGAAAGAAATTGGAAGAAAATTGAATGAAGTAGGGTTTACATAATTTTCATTTAATATTTTAATATATATATATATATATATATATATATATATATATATATTATTGTATTTCGGTTCGGTTTTCGGTTATACCGATTTTTTTTCTTAAAACCGGTACCGAAATCGAATACTGAAATTTCAAAATCTTAAAATCGAATACAAAACCGAATACCAAATTAACCGAACTGAATTAAAATTTCGATTCGATTCGGTTTTCGGTTAAAATACCGAATAGTGCACACCCCTAGTTAATAGAGATGGAGAGGGCCTACATTGATATCATGGTATATCTTATTATGTCACCTAATCCCATGACTTTGTGTATTCTACAAATCCATTTATATATTCAGTGTCATTGCTAATACAGATGGAAACAGATGTCTGTTGTTGCCGGGTATACTGGATCTAACTTAATAAATAAAGAAGTGTAAGATAATATTTTAAAAACGTATTTATTTAAACACAGTGGGATAATTAAACTTTTAGTTTCATAAGAATATTCTCAAAATAGTTGGGAATTTCTTAGGTCAGTCAGGGTGTCACCCTGACTAACAACAGTCATAGTCTAAATTTGTGACACATGTCATTGCTTTCTGTCGCATTGACCTAGTACCTGTTGCATTAATATATTATTTTTAAAATGTATTTTCTCCTTTTTAAAAATCTTAATCAAATCAAAATAATGGAAAAGAAAACCCTACCCCATGATCTTCGTCCCCAATAAATTAAAAATGGATTCCGCCGAACTCTTTCAATCAAACAGATGATTCTCATCCTTATAATTTAGATTGATTCTGGATGATTTTTTTCAATTAAACAGAGTTGACATGAAAATTGGAAATCGCTAATTCTATTTCTCCTCATAGCGTGGATCAATCAACTGGCGGTTGTTCGCCTGTTTTTTTTTTTTTTTCACAAAATTGATTTCTATATTCGTTCCCTGCTTGTAATTTTAGACTTCCCAGATTTTTTGGGTTTTACTCTGTGGTGGTTTTGATGTTAGTATTGTCTTTAGTGTAAAATTCTTGCACTTTCGGGTTTTGGAATATGTGAGCCTTGCAGTTAGTGGTCTGCATATTCTACTTTCTATAGTGGTGGTAGTTGTGTTTGGCTGAAGATCAGATAAAAATGGGGGGTTTTGACATGATATTCAGCGGAATATTTGAAAACTATATATTGCGTCCAATCTAATTCATCTCAATTGGGCGATTCCTTTGAAAAAATGACAACTATTCAGAAGGATTCAATTGAAGGCACTGTCAAAAGTATCAAGACCTAAATATTTCTCTGTCTCATTTCCTGAGCTTGATTAAATACATTGGTTTTCTATTTAATGGATTTCTCCTAATCTTCTTTCACTAGACAACCTTATCTGCTTGGATCAACTGATTGAAGTTTGGCCTTGTTGATGAGATGTTTCTATTTATTTTACCATATGTTCTTCCCTCGTGTTGGGCATCTTATTATGTGTTTTTATGGTTATAGTTTTTCCTTAAATGATGTTAAATCAATTTGCTCATATACAGGTAATTGCACCTTTAATAGATTTTTTTACTTGCTCGACAGATTTGTGGGGATGAGGAATTATGGGATTTAGATCCTCCCCATTTTTTACTGTAAATTTTGCAGAGATAGACATAATAATAAAAAATTATTATTTTATTATTATAACTATTTCTCTCCGAAATTTATAGTAAATAAATGGAGAAGATCCATTTCCAGAATTATGTGTCTGTTCAAATGTTTTTTGTGTTTTTGTTTAAATTTTTGAACCTATGTGTAATGTAGACTTTTTTCTTGAATCTATTTGTAAGTAGACTTTTTTCTTGAACCTATTAATTCATTATTTTTCCACCTTATTACGATCTCTACAATTTTGAACCAAAAAAAAATATGTTAACATAAAAAACAAGTTTTAAATACTAGAAATTGTAACAACAACATAGATGATGTTATAATGAAACCTACATCATGATTGACACTTATAACTATGAATTCATCAAGTTATTGATTTCACACATTTTTTACTATTTCAAACACAAAAGAGTAAATGACAACATAAAATAAGATTTGAAATTAATAAAAATTATAATAATGACATATTTGGTTTTATAACAAATTATAGATTTAGACATATATATATATTGATGTGGTATAGAATCGAGCATAACTTTTGACTCCTGGCTCGGAATTTCTATTATAATATTTTTTCGGAATCGGAACGATGAGACGATGAAGAGTCACAGCTTTGCGGTGACTAATCGGGATCAGCGGTCAAAGACAAATAAATCTTGCAGTTTGACCACTTTTATTGTTTTTATCCTTTATTTAATTTTTGTTTGAATGTCTTTTCAATTTCCTTGTTCACCTATAAAATGGTGAATCATTGTTTGTAATGGAGCTTTTGATTATTTTATATTCAGAAACAATATTTGTCTTCCCTTCGTTAAAGATCGTTTGTCTTTACGAAATACACCCTTGTCATATATTTAAAAATATTTGAGTGCATTTAAGATGTCATATTAATTGAACAATCATCAACTATTTCATGTTGAAACATTATTGTAAAAGCGATGAAATTGAATAATGCTTCTTAAGCAAACTCAGTTTCAATATCAAACTTAGTTTTTTTTTTTTTTAATAATATGTTCTACATTTGCAAAATAAGACCTCGAAAAAAGTATGCTTGCAATTTCACTCGAAATTCAAATAACGACATGTGGGTTGTTATAATGACACATATGTCATTATGACCACTACTATTATAAATTCATCATTAATTCATCTTATCATGTTCACCATTATTATGAACATAGAAAAATATATGAACAATGAAATAAAGTTTTGAAATCACTAAAAATTGCAATAACATAGATAATGTTATAACGGAACACGTGTCGTTATGGACACTAATGACTTAGAATTCATCAGTATTTTGATTCACATAATTTTTTAATAAAGGTATGTGTCAATATAAATAAGGGTTTAAAATCACTAAAAATCATAATAATGACATATGTGTCATTATAACAAAACATACGTTATTGATACTTATGACTATGAATTCATCATTCTCTTAATTTCATGCGTTTTTTTACTACTTTGAACATAATAAATATATGTTTCAATAAAAATAAGAGCTTGAAATCACTAGAATAGTAATAACGACATAAATACAATTATATATAACGGTACGCATGGCGTTATTGTCACTTATGACAAAGTCGTCATTCTCTTGATTTTACTCTTTTTTTTTTCTTAATCTAATAAATGTATGTGACAATATAAATAAGGGCTTGAAATCACTAAAAATCTTAATAATTGCATAGGTGTCGTTATAGACACTTATAACTATGAATTTATCATTCTTTTTATTTTATATATTTCTTTTTTACTTTTTTAAACATAATAAATGTATGTGCCAACATAAATAAGAGATTGAAATCGCTTAAAAAACATAATAACGATATAAGTGCATTACTCTTTTTAATTGCAAGTTAACACATTTAAAATTTGGGTATGATTTAATTTTTAAATAATTTTCCAAATAGATCTGTAACATCATTCATTTATGAGCAAGTCTCTTGTGAAATATTGCACCGTGCTATATCAATTAAAAAAAGGAAATTATTAAATCTTGTGAGTCAAGATAAAGAACGGGTCAAACTAGCGCAGATTTCTTCTTCTTTCTCCACGCAGATTTCTTCTTCTTCCTCTGTTCTAACTCTTCTTCCTCCTCTGTTCGCTCCACAACTTCCATCGTTGTACCTGTGTTTCCCCAACCAACCCCAACCACGTATCAAAGTTCTTTCAGACGCAGAAACGCCGACGATGAGGAGGAATAAAACTATGAACTCCGATGAAAAAAAGAAAAAAAGATGGATGATCCGATTGATGAAAACAGTAGTGGATAAAACTTAAACAGTGATGAATACAAAACTTATGCGAACTTCTGATGATAAATTTTTATTTCTGTTTAAACTGGAATTAATATCGCAACTCCTAATCTGGTTCTGATTTATTCATATAGTAACACACATCTTTCCATAAAGTAACATTTTTTTGTTCATATAGTAACACATTTTTTTCTTCATATAGTAACACATATTTCTCTATATAGTAGCACGTTTGTGTTCATATAGTAACATATTTTTTTCAAAAGTATGTGTTACTGTAAGAACAATTATGTGTTACTGTAAGGGTAAGTACGTGTTACTAGTCCTTAAAAGAATAACATATTAGTTTTGTTCATTAATAACACATTTTTCTTCATACAATAACACGTGTTTGACCTAATAATAACACAACCTGAGAGTAAAAATTTATTTTTACCGTTGCACAAGTTTAATACACATATTTGCCCTTACAATAACACATATTTACCCCAAAAATCTTATACTTGGGGATCAAATAGACCCATAATTTTTTTCTTAACACATTAAAATCATTTATCTTTAATATTGAGATCAAATAAGTCATCATCTTAATAAAATCACACTCTGATGTGGCATAAATATGATTTGGGCCGAATAGAGCCCAGGTGAGGTGAGAAGGATGAAGAATAAGCGAAAGCCCAATAAGAGGCCCAGTAATAGAGCCCATAAAGCATGACCACGTGAGATATACGAAATCAAGCCCATACGAACATATTGGGATCTGTTACCGATAAGATGAGGTGGTTGAGATAATATCTGAGATAAATCCCAAGAAAATAGCTAGAGCCCCCAAAAATAGGAGGTTAGTTGGATATAAGTATTGAACGGGTCAAACAGAGCCTGATTAACGTATAAAGGATATTCTAGAAGCGGGGATTCTCTGAGAGTGGGAATAGGACGTGATAGAAAGACGGAAAGTGGGAGGAACACGATGGAGAGTGGGAGAACTTCATCGAAGGGTGGCATAAACCGTTCTTTCTCAGGTATTATTTATAGGTCATCAATATAACCATTGAAGGTACGAATTCACATAGATACTTATCACACTTTGAGCACGTTAAACTATCTCCATTAACATCTATTCAGCTAGTTCATATTAGCTCCCAGAGGTCCCTAACCGGGTATTTAGGGCCCTCCTTGTACACTCTTTCCGATCACTGACTTGAGCGTCGGAGTCCCTACGCCGGGGACCCCTCCGGCGTGTTTTGCAGGTATTCGGAGCTCGGGTACGGGTTCGGGCTGCACGGTTTTGGCACGTGTTCAAGGAGTGATCTCGCGAATCTCAGGTACGGGGTTCGATTCTTATTAGCGTGACTTTATTGCACGCATCACACTCTTTTAATAAGAATAAAGTTGTCGAAGATTAAATACTTATTTGATTCACACATATAATTAGATTAGAAAATTATTTGATCATTTTTTTCATTTTTATTTTGCATTTGGACGATTATTTTTAGACAAATACATATTATTTATTTTATAGTAACACATATTTATCGTTTAAGTAACATATGCGTAACCTAATAGTAACACCCCTGGGAGCACCTGAGGGTGAATTTTGTTTTTTTTTTGTCCCCCGCGAGTTTTTTTTTTTTTTGAGAATATTCATTGCATCCGACCCGACTATGATCTGTGAATTTCATTAAATGAGTTATTTCACGGTACAATATTGCATATAAGAATTTATCTTCATTTATTTATATAACTAAGGCTAATTAGAAAAAGTCTTGTATGAGACGAATCTTCAATTTAAAATGTCATTGAGCTCCATAAACCCACAAATCATATATAGCACGAGTAAATAAGATCAGGTTTATTTATAAAACTACCCTATACAAAATTTTGTCCACTATGTAAATAAAATATAAAAATACTTTATAATATAAAATAATAAACAATCAAATCTTGCAAAATCTTGAAATAAAATAATAAAAATAAAACTTTGATTAATTGCCTCCTCATTTTTACCTTTAATTGACTTATTGCATTTGATTATTTAAGTTGGTGTTTAAAATGTTAAATTTGTAGGTTGAGGCGAACAAATTGATTCACCCCCAATCGCCCAGCCACGATTCACCGTGAGCAGCCACCTGCACCCACCAGATTGGTGAGTGCACCCACCAGATATCCTGCATTGCATGGGTGGTGGGTCACCGCCAATCACCGCCGTCGATCATAGCCTTTCACAGCAGCACCGCGCACCAGCCCCACAATCTGCCTCTATCGCCATCCACCAAATCGACCAACAGCCCATCGCCGACAAAGCCCACCTCCGTCAATATTGCGACTCTCATTCCAGCACCAAATACCGTCACGATTCACCAGAATCGCCCAGCCACGATTCACCGTTCTTTCATTGCCGCCAATCACCGCCGTCGATCATAGCTTTCACAGCGCACCACCGATTTTCGCCGTCCTTTTTCCAGATTTCCTCGCCACCATCGCCGCGATTCGCAATCCCTCGAATCCGAGGCAACCTAGGTGCGATTCATCACTCGATCCGAGCCTTCACGCAAAACGAATTTGTCCAGGAGGCTGAAATTGAAAGATCCCTTCTTAACTCGACCCGAGCCTCGTTTCTTCAACCGAGGAAGACGGAAAAAAATGCAAACACGTTTTTTCTTTCAGCGAGAGTTTTTTTTTCATTTTTGAGAAATAAAAAGAAAAAGGGGGCAACCCCAGTATATATATCTCATACTCAGATTTTCTAGAGATTAGATTTTAGGGCTTCGTTTTCAATTTTTCTTTACACACACATTCACACATAGTTTAGGGATTTCTTCAATTTCAATTTCAATTTCTTGCAAATTAGGGTTAGATTTCAAGTGAATCAAGTGTCTCAACATATTCAAGGTGACATCCAACCTTCCTTTTCTCTTTATTTTAGTGGATTATTTCTTAATAATTATGCTTTCTTCTCTCTCAATTCTCTCAATTTTCATGGGTTTGTTTCAATTGATGATGTTTGGCTAGATTTCTCTTGTGTTTGGGTGTGATGACCCTTGGATGAATTAATTTTGATGATCATATGATTGGGTGTTTCATTTATTGAGGTGATAAATTATTCTATTGTGATTTGCATGATTTAATTGCTAGATTAGGTTTTGATCCTTTGTTAATTGATTTAATTTGCTCAAAGAGATTTGATTTATTAAATTGATGCTTAGGTGTTAGGCTTGGTTTGGTGATTGAATTCAATATTGGATTAACGCAAGGAGACTTGGTTAATTTTTATTAGAACCTACATTAGAATACGTTAATTGCTTGATTCTATTTCTTGTGATTAAGTGAGGAGACTTAGGGTGTCGTCTCTAACCTATCTTACGTGCTTATTTGATGTATCTAACCTAGGCTTATCCAATACGGTTGATATGTGATATTTTGCTAGATAGCTCCTATTATCCCTCATTATTTGAAACCCCCGATCATGTGTGATTTGAAATTGAGGATTCCTTGGTGATTTGCACTACCAAATGAGCACATATTTCTTTAGAAAGATACTTGATATTTGATATCTCTTGGTAATTTGCTAGTTGATTATTCTTAGTTGTTTAAAGTTAAAACTAAAATATTAGTTTGCTTTTGATCTTGTTGAAGTTGAGATTAACAATCATTTTCCGCTGTGTACATCTGGGACTTTGAATCAGTTTTGGAAGATTTGAAAAATCTACAAAATCTATTCAACCCCCCCTTCTAGATTTTGTTCTAGAAGGTTACTTCAAGTTTTAATCAACTCAACCAATCGGGACCAACAAGTGGTATCAGAGCAGTGTTAAGCTGTTCTGATATTTATTTTAGGTCTTAACTAAGATCCTGAATTTTGTTCTTGATAATCTGTATTTTCTTTGTTTCACTAACAGTTCTACTAACAAGATCTTGTGAGTATTGTGGTTTTTCTGTTTCACCATGTCTTCTGTGAAGAGCAAGAAATCCAGGAGTTTGCCTGATTTTTCAATAAAAGAATATGATTACTGGAAGTTTAGAATGGAGAACCATCTTAAAGCAATTCATGACAAAATGGAGGAGGTTCTTGAGGAAGGACCTATCAAGTTTTATCATGGTGGCACAAGTGATGGTACTACAAAGAAATTAAACAAGAGTGAGGCAAGAAAAGAAAAGCTCAGAACTCACTAGTGATGAAAGGAAGATTCACAATTTGGATCAAGTTGCAAGAACTGAAATTATTGAAATATTGAGCAAGGATTGGATAGAAAAGGTTAAAAGATGCAAGACTGCCAAGGAAATGTGGGAGACTCTTGCTGAATCATGAAGGATCTCGACAGTTAAAGAAAACAAGTTGCAGTCTGTTCTACACGCTTTTGACACTTTCAAGATGAAAGAAGGAGAGTCTGTTGATCAATTGGACGTTAGGCTGACCAATCTACTGAACAAGGTTGCTGATTTGGGAAAAACGTACACAGAAAAAGAAATCAACAATAAACTGCTGAGGTCATTGAGCAAAAGATGGAGAGAGAAAGCTAACATTCTAAAGGCTACTCAAAATCTATCCTCAATTTCTCATTGCACTTTGTTTTCTCATCTGAAGGCGTTAGAATATGACATTCAAATTGAATATGAAGAAGATGAAGCAGAATCTTCAACATCTGGAAAGACTGTAGCTTTTGTTCATCAAGATGAATCTGAAAAGATCTCTAAAGCATCTGATTTGTCTGTAAAAGAAGAAATGGCTCTTCTATTGAAAAGGTATGAAAGATTGAAGATGAAGTACAAAAGAAACAAGAGAGACAGGTCAGGTCGAAGGAACTATAGATCAGACAGGGATGAAAAGAGTTCAGACAATGATAGAAAGAAGGATCAGTCAAGGAGTCATAAGTCACCTATCAGACGAGGAGATAGTAGTCCAAGAACAGACAGAGGAGATATATGTTATACATGCAACAAGCCTGGTCACTACAGTTATGATTGTCCTCAACTCACTCCCAGAGAGAGAGAAGAAAAGAGGAAGAAAAGAGATAGAAGGTATGCTGATCAGAGAGCTCTTCTAGCTGAGAAAGAAGAAGTTCATGAGACATCTTCATCCTTATCCTCATCTGATTTTGGATCACATGATGACATCTGTCTGATGGCAAAAGAGGTACATTACTATACATCCTTAGATAATGATTGTGATACCTTATCAGAAACTGATCCCAGTCTTGTTGATAAACTTTTGAAAGACTTGGAAACAGCTCTATCTGCTTATAAACAGATAGAGGCTGAAAATTTTAATTTAAAGAATCAAATTATTGATCTAACTAAGGTCAATCAAACTAAGGAAAGTGAGAAACCAGACTGTACATTCAAGGGGGAATGTCAGACTGAGATGATCACTAGTACCTTGTCTGATAAGACAGATAAGTTAGAACAAGAATTGAGTTCTTTGAAGATAAAATTTTCAAATATCTATTATGAGAATGAGAATTACAAGAAAACTAACAGAGAATTAAATCTCAAGTTAGGACTTCTGAATAACTCTCAAACCACAATAGATAAAATTTTCATTCTTCACAAAAGTCTAGTGATAAAACTGGATTAGGTTTCGATAGGAGTAAGAAAAATGATCTAATAAAACCAAGAGTCTTTGTCAAAGCAACTAAACCAAAGATAGAAACTAGATTTAGTCCCTGGAAACCTAAGGAATTAATTACCTCATCTGATAATTCTGAAAAGAAGAAACAGACGAGGAAAGAAACTCCAAAGGTTAAACCCAAGACTAAATCAAAGTCATATCCTAGGTATAATGGTATTGACGGAAGAAGCAAGACATATCCATTCTTACCAAGATTCAAGACAATTTCAAAAGATCAGTTAAATAAGATTGATCTTGAAAGTCTTATCTTAGTAGATAGATATGGGTGTAAACTGCAATCTATGGTTTTAAGGAACATTGATATTTTTGTCTGGATTCCTAAACATCAACTTAACATGAAAGGACCCAAAGTACAAAGGGTACCTAAGCAATAAATTTGTGATTGCAGGAAGATAAGAAGATAGTTGATAGAGGAGACATTCTTGAGGTCATCTGGTACATTGACAGTGGTTGTTCCAAACACATGACCTATGAAAGATGACTTCTCTCTAACTATCAAACCATTGATGGACCAAGAGTGATGTTTGGAGATAACAACTATGAGCTTACTAAAGGTGTAGGAACACTAATGATTGGAGATGTTCAAGTTCATGAAGTTTACTACGTGGAAGGATTGAAGCACAATCTACTATCTGTTTCACAATTCTGTGATAAAGGATTTTGTGTCAAATTTACTCATAATGCATGCTACGTTCTAGATGGTATCAATGAAAATATTCTATTAGCTGGAGTAAGACAAGGTAACATTTATGTTGCCAATTTCAAAAGTTGTCCTAAAGATACTTGTCTTGTTACTAAGAGTTCAGATGATTTAAGTTGGCTGTGGCACAAACAACTTAGTCACTTAAACTTCAAAACTCTTAACAAAATAGCAATGAAATCTTTAGTTAAAGGACTTCCTGATAAAATATTTTCAAAGAACCATGTGTGTGATGCTTGTCAAAAAGGAAAACAGACCAAAGCTTCTTTTAAAACAATAAGTAATTCTTCTTCAGAAAGAATTCTCGAACTTCTTCACATGGATCTTTTTGGTCCAAGAACTCCTCTCGCAGCTTTAGTGGAAGAAAATATACCTTAGTAATTGTTGATGATTTTTCAAGATTTACTTGGGTTATTTTCTTGTACAAAAAGAATGAGACTATGACTAAGATTCCAGAATTTCTTAAAAGATTCAAAATGAAAAAGGATTAAATATTGTTAAAATTAGAAGTGATAAAGGTACTGAATTCCTTAATAAATTTATCACTAACTACTGCATTGAGAATGTCATAGCTCAGAAACATCTCAGCAGAAGGACTCCACAAAGAAATGGAGTGGTTGAAAGGAGAAATAGAACCTTGAAAGAGGCAGCTAGATCTATGTTATCTCGAGTACAACACTCCACACAAAGTTTTGGGCGTGTGTAGTTTAATACAAAGATGTTATGTTCAAAATAGAAGCTTGGTTGTTAAAGATATGTATAAAACTCCCTATGAAATTTAGAAGGGACGACCTCCCAAAATTTCATACTTTCATATATTTGGTTGTAAATGTTTCATACATAACAATGGAAAATCTCAATTAAAAACCTTTGATGCCAAGATAGCAGACGGGATATTCTTGGGATACTCATCTGTATCAAAGGCATATAGAGTTTTTAATAAGACAGCCTTGTGTGTAGAAGAAACACCTCATGTGATATTTGATGAATCCTCTTTTGAGTTTGATAAGACAGGGAACATCACAAAGATATCGCATAACTGAATAGATGACTATCAAAGAATCAACCATAAAATTCTACAATTAAGAATCGATTCGATGAAGAGGAAGAATCGACAAAGGAAAAGAATCAAAGATTTTCCTCACCACCGATTTGCCAACTAATCGCACAACTAGCACATCCGATGTTCAGGGATCGAAGGTAACATAGAATCATCTCAAAATAAATAGTTCGATAAGATATCATCCACCGTAAAAGATAAAGGTAAGAGAGTAATGTCATATCACCCAAATGAAAGCGTATAATCGAGATTTAGATTCTCGTGTCCAGACAAGGACTCAACTAAATCAAGATTGTATGTTCAGTTGTTATGTGTCATTACTTGAACCTAAATCAATTACGTAAGCTCTAACTGATTCCAACTGGATTAATGCCATGCAAGAAGAACTAAATCAATTTCAAAGACAAGATATGTGGGAGCTTGTTGAAAGGCCTCATCATCAAAAAGTCATTGAACTAAATGGGTCTTTAAAAATAAAAGGGATGAAAACAATATTGTGGTTAGAAATAAGGCCGACTATTTGCTCAAGGTTATTCACAATCGAGGGTATTGATTATGATGAAACCTTTGCACCAAAGAGAGCTCGTCTGGAAGCTATAAGATTGTTTTTAGCCTATGCTGCTTTTAAAAGATTCATAGTTTTTCAAATGGATGTTAAGTCAGCATTTTTAAATGGAATCCTAGCTGAGGAAGTTTATGTAGAGCAGCCTCCTGGTTTTGTCAAAGGAGACAAGGTTTATAAACTAAGGAAAGCTCTATATGGACTTAAACAAGCACCAAGAGCTTGGTATGACACCTTGTCTGAATATTTAATTCAAAATGGTTTTGTTAAAGGTAAAATTGATAAAACTCTTTCTAGAAAAGAGTTTGGTTGTGATCTTTTGTTAGTTCAAATTTATGTTGATGATATAATATTTGGATCAACTAACATATCTTTGTGTGAAGAATTTAGTTCTCTTATGAAAAACAGATTTGAAATGTCCATGATGGGTGAGATGACTTATTTTCTTGGACTTCAAGTCAAACAGACAAAGAAGGGAATATTCATCAACCAAGCCAAATATACAAAATATCTTATTGATAAATTTGGAATAGGTACCAGCCGAGAAGCTAAGATACCTATGATGACAAATTTTTCAATGGATCCAGATGAGAAGGGAGAAGACGCAAATCAAACTGAGTATAGAGGTCTTATTGGTTCTTTATTATATTTAACTGCTAGTAGACCTGATATTTCGTTTGCAGTTGGAGTATGTGCTCGATTTCAAGCTAATCCTAAGAAAAGCCATCTTGAAGCAGTAAAGAAAATTCTCAAGTATCTGAAAGGAACTATAAATGTTGGACTATGGTATCCAACTGATGATAACTTTGAGCTGTCTGGATACTCAGATTCAGATTTTGGTGGGTGTAAGATAGATAGAAAATCTACATCTGGTACTTGCCAATTTCTGGGTAGTAAGCTGATTTCATGGTTGTCTAAGAAACAAACCTCGGTAGCTACTTCCACAACTGAAGCTGAGTATATGGCAGCTGGAAGTTGTTGTTCACAGCTGATCTGGATAAGTCAACAACTAAGGGACTATAACATTATCACTAAAGAAGTACCTATCTTTTGTGATAGTAATAGTGCCATAGCTATTACTCAGAATCCTGTCCTACATACAAGATGCAAGCATGTAGATATAAGACACCATTTCATCCGAGACCATGTCGAAAAAGGGGATATCAGACTAGAGAAGATTCTTACTGATTTTCAAAGAGCAGACATCTTGACAAAGCCACTTGCAGAGACAATGTTTAAAGAACTATCTGTAGAATTAGGATTATTAGATGCTTCTTTAGTTAATCTATAATCTAATTCCTTGTTTTTACTATTAGTCTCTCTCAATTGGTTTGTTATGTCTAGAAAGAATTATCAGACTAGATATGAGTCAAAGGACAATCAGGTAGCTGATATCATTGATCTTCTATCTTGGGATCAAGAATCAAGGATTAGTCATATTGACCATATCTGACTTGATAGTTACTTGTCTGACATAGGTAAATCAGATAAGGACACAATAGTCAACTGACTTCTACAGAATCAGATGACCATTGCACCTTATCTGACTTACTCTTGATACTAACGATTTGTCTAAGTGTCTGTGGTTTCAACAAGAACAGAGTTTAGTACATATCTCTAAAGACAAGACAAGGTCTAATTATCCAAATATTCAGAAAACAGACAATGATGCTATCAATCCAGACGAGGTGAAAGTCCAGGAAGTTTCTCTTAAATACTCTTAATTATGAATATTGGGTTCATATAATTAATATATGAATTTAATATCATAATTTTCTTTAAACATTTATTCAAAAATGAAGTTACTCAGTTTGTTAAAATATTTTGTTTTACAAAATAAAAGGATAAGGGTTCAAATTTGTTTTCTAAAATCCATAATATTTTAGTTTATCTCTCCAATTAACTGAAAAGTAATTTCTTAAATAAGTAACTCTGTCAGGAGAGAAGTTACTACGGACCCAAAATTTTATCAAATTAACTTTTGAAATACGCTGAGTATGCTTCACGCGCCAGAAATGGAGGCGGTTTCTGAAATATGAACCGTCTCAATCTCATGCGCGACATATTAAAAAATATTCTCTGCACTTTTCAAAATAAATATCATAATTGCATTAATGGCGATTCAAAAGCCTACATTTACACTTTTACAGGCAATTATTAATCTTATAATTGTTTATTATTATATTTGCCATATAAATAGACACTCGTGTGCATAATTCCATTTACGCACACATAAAACTCTTCATATTTTCTCAAAACCTCTTTTTTCCCTCCTAAAACCTTCTGCATTCATCAATGGCGGATTCTAAAAAGAAAATCAAGTTCGAATATGATCTGACTTCCATTTGAGACAGAACAAAGTCAGAAATGTATGTCGAATGGGATGTTTCAACCGATTCCAAAACCAGAGAAATATTGAATCTTCTCGAAACAAGAGAACTAAAGCGATATTGTACAATGAAACCTTCGAGAAATCTGACGGTGGATGATCTGTGTGCCGAGTTCTTAACCAGGGCGAAAGCAACAGACACAGGGTTAGAATCTCAAATCAGAACGAAAGAGAAGAAGAGAAGGATAGTTTTATCAATTTCTGAGATTGGAGCAATTTTTGGTCTAAGCACCACTGGCGAGAACCCGTTCACATACAAATCATCGGAATATTTGGAGAGTTTCCGAATGATGGCCAGGAGAACCTACCAAAATACGATGGTGAATCTGAAGAGACCAATGTTGAAAAGGAAATACAGACTTCTGATGTTGATCCTGACTAAGTGTATCTTAGGGGAACAACAGAGCCACGATGGGCTAACCAAGCCTAGGATATGCTGTCTGAGGGCTATCATAGACGGGGCTGAAATCAACTGGGCAAGGCTGGTCTACTCCAGGATAATGGAGGAGAAGAAGAAGTTTACAAAAACCCCAATATCAGACGAGCTGATGAGATGGTCTTTGACCAAACTTGCAAGTATGATGGCCAGGATCACCATCATACTTGAGCACAAGGTGGGGATAGACAACCTCGATTGGAGTGTTGGTGTTAAGAAATACACAAGACAGAAAGGACTTCTGATCAAAGACGAGAAGCTGTATGGGCCAACAGATTCAGAGGGAGATGGAGATGCTCCAGCTCCACCTCCAGCTCCAAAGAAAAGGGCTTCAAAAGCCAAGATGAAGGAGACTAAGACGGTGTTGGTAGATGAATCCTCGTCTGCTGAGACGGAGGAAGCAGAGGAGGAAGAGGAGAGGACAGCTTCCCAAGGGGGAAGTGTCGCAGCTGAGACAGTGAGAGTATCGGGACAGACGAAGACAGTGGATATCTCGTCTGAGGAAGAATCAGAAGGAGAGGATGCCAAATCACCATCATCATCTTCATCCTCATCTAAGGATGGAGTACCAAACCCTCCACATCCCAACCTGGCAATGAAGGGGCAGATGAGACCGCTGCCTCTGAGCCTCTAAAACGGTCCACTCCCATAAGTCCAACACAAACCCAACCTTCATTCGATCCATTTTCCTTCCTACCCTCAACCTCATCTGAACTAGACCTATTCCTAAATCTACCCAACCCATCTGGGGAAATGGGTCCAACGGAAACCTCACTGCGGATTCTTGTAAAGAAGTTCATCCTAAGACAAGAATCCACTCTCAAAGACGAGCCTGAGTTACTGAAAGAGCTGATAGACATATATCTGTTGAGAAGACTTAGGCTGGGTTCGTTTGAAGAGACGACTATTTTGATAGCAGAAACAGGGGGTAATAACCTAGCTATCTGGGAGAAAGAAGTCCTCAAGAAGGCAAAGCTCAAGTCATTCCAAGATATCCTAACAGAAAACACATTCATTGATTATATCCTACAAAGGGTATATCTTGGAGATGAGACCTCAGAAGAGGTAGAGAAAGCAGTTGAGAAGGGGGAAGAGCAGAAAAAGGATGAGATGGCTGATGTTGAGGAAGAAAGGGTGGAGGAAGGAATTACTGGTGGAGCTGCCGATGAGCCAGCTGAGATGGATACAGCTGAGGAGGCACAAACAGAGCAGATTGTGGAGCAAGAAACAGCTGAGGTGGAAACAGACGTGCCAACTACATCAACTCACCTGGCAGATTCCCCTCCAGCTACTGTACAAATTGAAGCTGAAATTGAGGAAATAGATCTAACTCTATTTCCTCCCTCTGAAGAGCAGAGCTTGACCACCACATCTGCGTCTGTATCCGACGTGGAAGCACTGAAGACTGAAGTTGAAAATCTCAAGAATGCCTGTCTGAATGCCTTCCAGATGGTTCCAAATGTCATAACCTCTTCACTAAAGGAGAATATAGAAGCCGCAGTTCATGAAAAGACCAAGATTGATCTATACTTCTCCGGAATCAGACATGAAGAAAATATGGTCAAAGTGAAGCAAAAAGTGGCTGAAGAAATGAACTCTCAAGGCGCCTGGGTCAAACAATATGTAAGAGATGCATTTCGTCAAATAAGTGACAGTGTTGAAGACCAGGTGAGAGTCTTGGAGAGCAAAGGAAGCCTCATTTCTTCAAATTCTATCGATGCAGCTAGCCATGGAGAAAGACAGACAAACAGCTACTCTGAAACAGTTCATGGAAGATGAGTTCAGACGCACTGAGACAGCTCATAAGAAGCGCCTTGAACAGCTGGATCAGAAGACAGGGTTTGTAAGAGAAGAACTCATAGGGCAAATAAATCAAGTAGTCACTATCTGTAACACCCGTTTTGCTGATGCTAAAAAGGGGAAAGATAGTGAGCTCAAGAAAAGAGTTGAGTTGCAGGATGATCAGCTGATGGCCCTGAATCTAAGGATAGATGAGTTGTCTGAGGAGCTGTTGAAAGCTGAAGAAGAAAAGAAGAAGGCGGCTGAAGAGAAGTCTCAGAGAGCACTGAGAAGACTGAAAAGGAGACTGATTAGATTTTACAAAACTGAGCCCGACTCTATAATACCATGACAACTTGTAATTCTAGGGATCCTTGCTCAACTTAGTTCCTTTGGGTTCGATAACTTGGTTGTGTCTTAATTATACTTACTCGAAAAAGCTGCAATTAAAATGATCTACCCCATGATCATCATTATCAGTTAGAGTCAATGCCCCACATTTGGAATAAAATTAATTATAAAAAAATTATTATATAAATTATAAATTGATGTCATCCTCATATTCAAATTTTATTTTTTATAGAATTCAAAATTCAACAAAACAAAACAAAAATACTCCAAATATACAACATTCCATTGTAGTTAGTACGCAGATTGTAAAGAAATTTCCGTAAAATAAATATTATGAAAAAGTATTCAGCAAGAGGTTAATCTTAATTATTTTTAAAAAAGGTACTTCCTGAAAATGGTTATTCATTGCATAAATGTTAAGCAACAACATTCATGAATCAAGATAAATTAGAGATATATCAAACAATGAACAGACTTGTCTCCCGTTGCCAGAACATTAGTCTCTTGCTTAGGGTTTCAAAATGTTTGCTTAAACATTTGCAATAATTAACTATCCAAACAATTCAACCATAGAAATAAAACAAACTTCCATCTATTAACCTTGTAACATGCAAAATCAAATACATATGTTACTTCCATCCAAGAATATTAAAAACGGCAATGGATTCAAATTGTAGAGTAGAAAGAAGGGAAAATTAAATTAGAAAAGAAATCAATCGTGATCATAACCCAAAGCATCTCTACATATAGAAATTTGCCAGCAATAATACAAACCATTAATCTGCCTAATTCAAAAAATAAAAACAAAAACCCAATCAAATAAGATTTAGGCAGAAACCAACAAAATCAAACAATCCATACTCGAGAAATCGGAGAGTTAATAGGCTTCAGTACGGAAGCCAGACATCAGCGGCGGTGATAGACGTGGTATACGGTGATGAACAGTAAAAAAGAGAAATGAAGATGAAAAATCAATAGATGAGATTTTAAAAATTGTAAATATAACCGTTGATTTTAAATGAATGGATTTAGAAATATAAGGAGTAAAGATTAATAATAACAATTAAAAATAATAATCCCCTTTCAACCTTCCTCTTTCGTCTCCCACCTTCCCCTTCCCCCTTCTACCTTCCCCTAAGAAACCAGATTTAATTTGACATTGAATACTCATGTTTCGTATTCTAAAATTTGAAGATGTGAGACAGACAACGATTGCAAATCGCACGATGATGAACAAAATTAAAACTGCGGAACAAAAAAACACATCCAAATTCAGCGATCAAGAATATCACGAATAAGAAACTGAAGCATTCAGAGCAATAAACCACCCTAACCATTTCTTTGAAATATCACATTTTCGACGGAGTCTTGAAACCAAAAATTTGAAACTGCGATTGAAAACTTAAACGCTGATCTCTGGTAATGAAATCTGGGAAAAAGCCGCTAAATTTTTACCCATTCCGTCACATTTCTTCAATATAATGGAGGAACATGATTTCGATTTCTTCAATTACATGAGCAACACGATTTTGATTTCTTCAATTACATTGAGGAACGATTTCTTCGATGATTTAGGAATTAGGACTCGCCTCTTTTAATTGGGAGAGAATATTAGAGTATATTAGAGTTTTTAGATTAGTTGTATTGTTGTCCCACATCATTTAATTATTGTTATCTATACTCAGGTTGTAATCTATTTGTACATCCCTTCTCTGTAAATAATATATGAGAAAATATTATACCAATTGTCTCTATATGGTATCAGAGCCTTTTTTGGCTAATGCCCGTTTAAATTGATCCTCACGATCCTTTTAAACACAAAATAAATCTCCCAAAATCCGTGTGATTTGGGTGATTTCCCACCCCTCTTTTTCGGAAACTACCAAGTGATTTGATTTATTCATATTAATCAAATCCCAACTTTCCTAATTACTCGGTCAACTCAAACCATACTCCAGCCAACTTTACTAATTCATTGGTCAAACAAGACCATATTCCAGTCTTTTCTTCCAGGATATTCGCGTGCACTGTTCATCATCATCCCACGCTTCTCTGCAACTTCCGTTTGAAAAATCATGGCAGATCCTGCAAATCCCAACACCACAGTGTCGTCCTTTGTTGCCTTCAATGTCTCAGCGCAGGCTCCTCTCAAACTCACATCTGCCAATTACACAGCCTGGTCGTTCCAATTCCGGACGCTACTCACCGGGTATGATCTCTTTGGCTTTGTTGATGGCTCTCACCACTGCCCTTTGGTCACTACAGAGGGTTCTACCACTCCGAATCCAAATCATGCTCGTTGGATACGATAAGACCAGCTTATTTTATCTGCTATTATCGGCTCTCTCACACCGACTCTCATTCCACTCATTGCCACCGCCAAAACCTCCGGCGATGCGTGGTCCATCCTTGCCAACACTTATGGCCGCCCATCTCGTGGCCGTATTATGGCGATCAAGAACAAGCTTCACAACCCGATTAAGGGTACTCGTTCCATCACCGATTTCATAATGGAAATCAAAGGTTTGATTGATGAATTGGCACTTCTCGGCATCTCCACTGATGTCGAGGACCTTACTCTTAAAATTCTACGTGGTCTAGATGATTCGTATAAAGAATTAGCTCACGTCATTCAAGCCTGTGATTCTGCAATTTCTTTCGACGAGCTTCATGAAAAGTTGTTAACCATGGAGGCCCAGCTGTCCACACGCACTGCCATCACCCCCACTACGCCGGCTACTGCCTTTCCAGCGAATCAGGCTGCTGGTCGTGGCCGTTCATCATCACAGCACCATGGGCAGCGACCCTCTTCTAGTCGTAACACGTCGCAGAACCATGGACAGCAGGAGCAGCAGCGTTCGACCTCTAATGCTGCACCGTCCGGTGGTTCACATGGGTATTCTGGTCGTTGTCAGTTATGTGGTATTTAGGGGCACTCGGCGCGCCGCTGTCCCGATTACACTCACTCTCCTGTGTCATCGGGTACTCGACCGCCGCCCAGGCCAGCTTACACCTCTCCGTCTGCTCACACTGTTTCCTCAGCTCCCTCTGCTTCTAATTGGATCCTTGACTCAGGTGCCTCACATCATATCACCACTGATCTAAATAACCTCTCATTGCGTTCCTCTTACACTGGCAATGATGATATTATCATCGGTGATGATAACGGTTTACGCATTTCCAATGTTGGATCACTATATTTTGATGGTTTGCCTAATGTTGAGTTTTCTGGAGTTCTTCATGTGCCTCAAATTGCAAGAAATTTAATTTCTGTATCTAGCCTTTGTCGTGCTAATAGTGTTGATGTGGTGTTTGCTGATTCTGTTTTTCAGGTGAAGGATCGTTGTTCGGAGGAAGTGCTACTCCAAGGACACCGCATTAATGGGTTGTACGTGTGGCCGGCTCGTGTGCATGTCTCACCTCATCTCTCGGCTCTTGTCTCCATTAAACAACCTTTACCTGTGTGGCACGCTCGTTTAGGTCATCCTTCTGATAAAATACTTGCTTCTATTTTATCTAGTTATAATTTCTCGTTTAAAGGATCGTCTATTGCTTGTGATTCTTGCAAGTGTGTCAAAAGTCATAAATTGCCATTTGCTGATTCGAGTCTTGTGTCGAATGCACCTCTTGAACTTATTTATTCTGATGTTTGGACATCCCCAGTACTATCTATTGATGGCTTTAAGTATTACGTTGTTTTCATTGACCATTTTAGCAAATATATATGGTTGTACCCTCTTCGGCATAAATCTGATGTGTTTGCTACATTTACTGCATTTAAAGCCTTAGTAGAAAATTTCTTTAAGTCCAAAATTGTTACACTATATAGTGATAATGAGGGGGGGGGGGGAATTCATTGCTTTACGGTCGTTCCTTACTTCACATGGCATCTCCCATCTTACTACTCCTCCCCATACTCCTGAACACAATGGCATTGCTGAACGTAGACATAGGCATATTGTTGATACTGGCTTGGCCCTACTTCACCAAGCGTCTATGCCCTTAACATATTGGCCCTATGTTGTTTCTACGGCCGTCTACATCATAAATCGCCTTCCAAAAATCGATATGTCTATGCTCTCGTCTTACGAAAAACTCTTGGCCAATTCCCCAAACATCCTCAAACTACGGGTCTTTGGTTGTCGATGCTATCCTTGGCTTCGTCCCTACGCCTCTCACAAGTTGGACCGACGTTCAACACCCTGTGTCTTCGTAGGTTATTTGTCCACTCAAAGTGCTTACCTATGCCTTGATCCTTCCACGAACACTGTCTACACTTCCAGACATGTTGAATTCGTTGAGACCCTATTCCCCTTTGCCTCACCTGCCTCAACAGATCCCCTACCTCCACCTGTTGTCCCTTCCACTAATCCTATACCCACTTCTCCTCCGGTTGACCATGCACCCGTTGCTCCGCCACAGGCACCGCCAACTTCCCCTCAACGACATCCTTCACCAGATCCAGTGGTTCCGTTAGCTCCTGTCTCTACTCACTCTATGACAACTCGCTCTCAGAATAATATTCACAAGCCGAACCCGAGGTACTGCCTTAACACAGTGATTGATTCTGTTACTGAGCCTACCTCTGTTACTCAGGCAATGTCTGATGCTCGATGGCGCACGGCTATGTCAACTGAATTCAATGCTCTCCTTAAAAATGGGACTTGGGATCTCGTGCCTCCTGATCCCTCTCAGAATATTGTTGGTTGCAAATGGGTATTTCGAATCAAGCGAAAACCTGACGACTCGATTGATAAGTTCAAAGCTCGGTTAGTCGCCAAGGGCTTTCATCAACGCCCTGGCATTGATTTCACTGAAACCTTCAGTCCTGTTGTTAAGCCGGCTACAGTCCGTCTGGTTCTCACCATTGCTGTTTCTAGGGGTTGGTCTCTTCGACAGTTCGATGTGAACAACGTCTTTCTTCATGGCACTCTTTCTGATGAAGTTTATATGGCACAACCACCGGGTTTTGTTGACAAGAGTTTTCCCTCGTATGTGTGCAAACTTCAAAAGTCCATTTATGGCCTGAAGCAAGCTCCTCGCACTTGGTACAATGCACTTCGGGACTTTCTTTGTACTCTTGGCTTCGCTCCAACTAAATCTGATGAGTCATTATTTGTCTACATCAATCGCGGAATTACTGCCTACTTCTTGGTCTATGTTGACGACCTTATCCTAACTGGCAGTGATAAATCTTTTCTTGACCGTGTTGTGGTTGCTCCAGGTGCTCAATTCTCTATCAAGGATCTTGGTTCCCTCTCCTATTTTCTGGGCATTGAGGTCCTTCATCGACAGGATGATTGCTTTCTATCGCAACGAAAATACACTATTGATCTGCTAGCGAAACACAATATGCTTGATGCCAAACCTGTTCGCTCACCACTGGCTCCCACTTGTTCTCTGTCCCTCAAGGATGGCACCGCTCCTGCTGATGCTTCTCTTTATCGACAGGTTTTGGGTAGTCTTCAGTATCTGCAATTTACGCGTCCGGATATTGCATTTGCGATCAACAGACTTTCCCAGTTCATGCATGCACCCACTGTTACTCATTGGGGTGCTGTCAAACGCCTCCTTCGATACTTGAATGGTACTCGAGATCTCGGGATATCACTTCGTCGCAATTCCCCTCTGTCGCTACATTGTTTCACAGATGCCGACTGGGCTGGTGATCGTGACGACCGAACTTCTACTGGGGCTTACATTGTGTTTCTAGGCGCTAATCCCATTTCGTGGTCCTCCAAGAAACAGCGCTCTGTTGCCCGATCCTCTACCGAAGCTGAGTACCGGGTCATCGCTTCTGCAACTGCGGAACTACAATGGACTCGATCTATTCTGACGGAATTGGGTGTCACTCCATCCTCTTCTCCTGTTATCTACTGTGACAATGTCGGGGCCACTTACCTTTGCTCTAATCCTGTATTTCATTCCCGCATGAAGCATATTGCCATAGACTTTCATTTTGTCGTGATCTTGTAAAATCTGGCAGTCTTCGTGTGTCTCATGTTTCTTCCGCTGATCAACTTGCTGACGCTCTCACCAAGTCTCTTTCTTCGGCTCGGTTGTCCTTACTAATGTCCAAGATTGGAGTAACTTCTGGTACTCCATCTTGAGGGGGCGTATTAGAGTATATTAGAGTTTTTAGATTAGTTGTATTGTTGTCCCACATCATTTAATTATTGTTATCTATACTCAGGTTGTAATCTATTTGTACATCCCTTCTCTGTAAATAATATATGAGAAAATATTATACCAATTGTCTCTATAGAGAAGATCACAAAAAGGAAAATGTGGAAGAATGATAATCCATGATCATAATAAAAAATTTGACAACTTAGACTGCAAAATATATATATATATAATTTCATATCTTTATTGTAAATTATATAAGGACAATTTTGTAATTTTATAATTGTACTATTAAATTATTAAATATATTATAAAAGTGCGATAGAGCAACACAATGCGATGGTTAATGCGATACAAAATGATGGTTAATGCGATGCTAAATGCAACAGGTAGCAGGTTATTAATTGTGAGCCATTAGATTTCAGATCTATTGGCTCATATAAACTGATTGTTGTTAGTCAGGGCGACACCCTGACTGACCTAAGAAGTCCCCAACTTATATAATTTAAAATTAAATTATTTAAATTCAATTCATATAATTAAATCTAAAATAAAAATAATAAAATAAATATTTTAGATCTAAATTTATTTTTATATGAGCAATAATTATGTTAAATTAAAATTTTTAAAAGAGAATTAAGTTGATATATAATGTGTTAAAATTATATTTAAAATTAAAATTTATGAAAATTTGAAATTGCAAAAAAATCCAAAATTAACGAGGGCAATTAGCGAGGGCGACGGGCCCCTCGTTAATTACCGAGGGAAGAGGCGAGGGCTGGATTTAACGAGGGCCGAGCCGAGGGCAATGGGCCCCTCGTTAATTAACGAGGGTATTAGCGAGGGAATTGGGCCGAGGGCAATTTAACGAGGGCGGGCCCGTCGGTAATCCATCAACGAGGGCAGTACCCCTCGGCAATTTTAGCGAGGGCTTAGGCCCCTCGGCAGCCCATTAACGAGGGCTTGGGCCCCTCGCTAGGGCCCTCGGCAAATCAGTTTATATAAACGGCCCAGCCCCTCTTTTTCTCCCCCACGCAGCTTTCACCCAAAATTCCCACCGCCGCTTTTTCAAAATTGGACCGTCAATTTTCGGGCTTTTGTTCTACTTGTTCCTCCCGTTTTCTACGGTGAGTTTTTATGATTTAATCGGTTAATTTTGTTGTTATTTTACAAATTTTGTATTTTTTTCATATGCATGTATTTGTGTAATTTTGTTGTTAATTTTGTTGTTATTATACATAATATGCATGTATTTGTGTAATTTTGTTGTTAATTTTATTGTTATTATACATAATATGCATGTATTTGTGTAATTTTGTTGTTATAATTGGTGATTTATTAATTATTTAGTGTTAATTTGTATAATTATTTTGTATATTTAATTTATTAGTAATTATTTAGGAATAATTAGTAGTATAAGATAATTAATTAATTAGAGTTAATTAATTAATTAATATGTATGCTAGCAATTAAATTTATTTTTAATATTATTATAATATTATTAATTTGTAGTAATTAGTATGTATGTTATATATATATAAATTCATTATTAGTAATTTGTAGTAATTAGTATAAAATTAATTTGTAGTAAGTAATTAGTAGATATGTTATATAATTAAATTTGTAGTATAAAATTATTAATTATTTAGAGTTAATTAATTATTTTTCATATGCATGTATTTGTGTAATTTTTTTGTTATAGGTATTGATTGAGTAATTATTTAGTGTAAATTTGTGTAATATATATGTGTATTTTAATTATTAGTAATTATTTAGGAATAATTAGTAGTATAAGATAATTAATTAATTAGAGTTAATTAATTAATTATATGTATGCTAGAAATTAAATTTATTTTTAATATTATTATAATTTCAATTTAATGGCTATAATTTATATATTTGTAGGTGTGTACGCAAATTGAAAAAAGATTCGATCCGGTTGTCTAATTTCATACACTACACGCCATCACTATCACCGTAAGTATTCTTTTTTTTAATTAATTATTTAAATATGCTTTTAATTTAATTATAATAATTATTTGATATAAAATTAATTATTTTGCATGCATGATATAATAATTTATATATATATGATGATCGATGTTCGATCAAATTTTGCATGTTAGTTCAATTATATTAATTTTGAAAATTGAATCGATGTTCGATTCAAGTTGATGTTGGAGTTGAGGGTTGATGAATTGTTTGGTATTGTTTGCTGTAGAATGTACGTTCCGACTTGATTAATTTTAATTAAGTCGGAAATGGATGCACTAGGAATTAACTTGATATATTAACTGGGGAATACGATAAAATAAGATAAAACTCTGCCGAAATTTTTAGAATATATATATATAAATATTAGGAAAAAATATATTAACTGGAAGAATTAATTATGATGTAATTAAATTTTGAATCTTCATTAATCTGAAACAGATCTATTCCTATGAATTATTCAAGCCGTAGTTGGATGTATGGTCCAAGAACGATTAATGGCATGATATCTCCAGAATTTGTTAGTGGACTTGAATCGTTTATAGAATTCGCCACTAGTAACCCGGAATGGATGAGTGGAGGAAAGATTAGGTGTCCTTGCTTGAAATTCAAATGTAGGAACCAGAGTTTTAGAGAACCCATTGACGTGAAATCACATTTGTTTAGACATGGGTTTATGTCTAATTATCACAATTGGATTTTGCACGGTGAGCAAAATTGGAATTTTATACCACACTATGATCAGCCGGCGTCGACTTCATATAGAGTTGACGACACCGCAGCATCTAGCTCGTACCACAATATGATGATGGACTTAACTTTTGGTCCTAACATTAGTTTCCAAAATGTGGAAGAAGAGCCCCTTAGGGAGGAACCTCCTAATCAGCATGCTGCACATTTTTTTGACATGCTTCGTGCAGCGGATCAGGATCTGTATCCTGGTTGCGAGTCTCATTCTCTGTTGTCATTCAATGCCCATCTTTTAAACATTAAAACTGAGAATAGACTGTCTGAAAGGGGTTACAATCAAATGGTTGAGTTGATTAGTGAGATTTGCCCTCCAGAAAATCTGGTGCCCAAGAAATTTTCTGATACTAAACAGTTGATGGGTGGGATGGGTCTTCCCGTAGAGAGGATTGATTGTTGTGCAAATAATTGTATGATATATTGGGGTGCAGACAGGGAACTTGAATCGTGTAAGGTTTGTGGTCGGTCACGATTCAAACCTGCTAGATGTGGTGTGGATGGTCGATGGAAAAAGAACAGTCCTTTCAAAGAGATGTTCTATTTTTCTATCATTCCTCGATTGCAAAGACTGTATCAATCCAAGACTACTGCTAAGGATATGATATGGCATGCTAGTTGCTATAATGATGAGGCTGGTGTTATGCGTCACCCTGCAAATTCATTGGCTTGGAAACACCTGGACTATACATATCCTGATTTTGCAGCTGAAATACGGAATGTGAGGCTGGGTTTGAGCACTGATGGTTTTCAGCCGTTTGGGCAGTTGGGAAAACAATATTCGTCCTGAGTTTGTATCAAGGGTAAAAATTATGATGCAGATGAGAATGATTTCTACGGGGTCCTTGAGGAAGTAGTGCAATTGGAGTACCCCGGACGTATTGAGAAAAATGTTGTTCTGTTCAAGTGTGAGTGGTTTGATCCATCTGTGCCAAATGGAACAAGAGTACATCCTCATTACAAACTTGTGGACGTTAATCAAAGGGGAAGATATGGCCGCTACGATCCTTTTGTGTTAGCAAGTCAAGCCACTCAAGTTTACTATTGTAAGTACCCGGGAAAGCGTAGAAATGAATGGTTGGTCGTTTGCAAAATCAAATCAAGATCCTTGGTTGAAACTGTGTCAACGAATGAACAAGAGCTTCCCCCCTTTCAAGACGACCTTGAGTCCCAAATTAATGGTGTGCAAACGGATGATGATCCAATTATATTGACAGAGGTCAACGGTGCATTAATTGATATTGAAAATAATGGAGAAGAGGAAGAAGAAGAAGAAGAAGAAGAAGAAGAAGAAGAAGAAGAAGAAGAAGAAGAAGAAGAAGAAGAAGAAGAAGAAGAAGAAGAAGAAGAAGAAGAAGAAGAAGAAGATGATGATGATGATGAGGAGGGGGAGGACGAGGAGGAGGATGAAGACTCAGATGAATATTGAATATATAGTGTAATAATTATTTACTATTGAATAATGTAATAATTATGTGTGTTTCATTTGCATGTTATATATATGATGAATTATTTATTATTGATCGTAATAATGAGGTTTTATTTAATTATTGTTACGTATGAGTGGACCGTCTGGATCGAGGGACGATCTCGGGTCTAGAGGAGATGGGTCGAGCGGGACCGTCTGGGTCCGAGGGTCGAGATGGCAGGGTACCAAGACGGTACCCTTTATTCGGAGGATGGGGACGACGAGGTCGCCGGCCCCGAGGCCTATGAGGACCATCATCCACTCTCAACTCCGGCTCCAGTGGGGAGGGTCCTGGATATATGGATCTACCAAGGCACGTAAGTTAAATACTTGTGAATAATAAACTATGTCATATTTATATGTCTATTAATGTTGCGTGTTTATTCCCTTTTTGCAGGTTGATGCCATCGAATGCGGTATCCAGGACTATTCGGGAGATTATGTCTCAACATATGGAGCCCGGTGCATTCACTTTCCGGATGATATCTCCTGAGAGGCTGCAGTTGTACTGGGAGACATTTCAGGTACATTATATTTTGTTATTCGCTATTTAATTTTGATTAATTTATAAACTTTAACTCAGTGTTAAGTACAATAATATTTTGTTTGGCAGAGAGATACTAGGTGGGACCCTACCGTTACGAACTCAACGGAGGTGTATCAGCTGTTCCTTCGTAGGGCAGCAAATAGATACACTGATATGCTGAACAATGTGAGAACGTTGTGGGTCACCAAGCAGCAGATGCCTGGATGGGATGACGCCGTTTGGAATGGACTGCCGCTTCTCGGGATAGAGAAGACGTGAGAGCAAAAGCGAGCGTTGTGTCGCATTTAATCGACTGTCGGAGCCTGGAGGCCGGGGTACTGGCATCTCCCGTCATAGGGGCGGATCCCGTGGATCAGCCGAGTATGCATATGACTTTGTAAGTATTTTTTTAATGCTAGTTCAATATTTTAATTAAACACGTGGTTCTAATTAAATAAATACAGGAGAGGAGGCATGGACGGCCCCCCACGGACTGGGACATAGTGCAGCATTACCACCGGTATGATGACGGGGAGTACACCTACGGGGCTATTAGTGACACACTTGTAAGTATTTTCATTTTATATTATGTAATAATTTATAATAAAATATTATATATATGTCTATTTTTGTAATCTAAAATTTTAATTGTCGAAATATTCGTACAGAATGAAGTACAAGAGGTGGCCTCCCAGATGCCCTCCGAGGGGTCGAGCTCCAAACCCCATGCCGACTTATCCCAGATCTATGTCAATACCGTTGGAAAACAACACGGGAGGGTTCGGGGTCTTGGTCAGCTGGGTAAGTCCAGACGCATCCCCTTCGGCTCCTGCTCATCGGGTGCTCCTATTGGCGGCACCTACAACCAAGTTGATGTCGACCGCCTGCTCCAAGAGGAGCGTGAGAGATCGCAGAAACAAATAGAAGAGGTGCAGGCAGAGGTGCAGGCGGAGATGGCGCGAAGAGACGCAGCTTTGAGAGCGGATATGCAGCGTCAATTCCAAGAGTGGATGCAGGGGTTCCCGGGTTCCTCAGCTGGTGGTTGTAATCCACCAAATGATCCAAGTGGTTCTGATCACTCATCTCGTGGGTCTCGGAGGCGCTGAGTTCATTATATACATTTAAAACTATGAATTTTCTGAATGTTGATTGATTAAGATGATGAATTTTAATTGTTTAAAGTATTAATTTTAATTCATGAAGAGTGCATATATAAACACATGATAATATAGTTGACAACTTAATTGAATATATATATATATATATATATATATATATATATATATATATATATAATAACAATTATAGAAATGATAATATATATGTGTGATAATAATAATAACAATTATAAATGATAATATATAGTGAATATATAATACAATTTAATTGAATATATATGTGATAATAATAATTATTATTATTAACATGATAATATATATAATAATAACAATAATAAATGATAATATGTATATAGTGAATTATAGGATACAATTTAATTGAATATATACAATATTAATAATTATAAAATAATAATATATATACTAAATATAGTATATAATTTAATTGAATATAGTATATAAACATGATAATATAGTTATATGTGATAATAATAAATATTATAAAATAATAATATGTATAGTAAATATATATATAATTTAATTGAATATAGTATATAAACATGATAATATAGTTATATGTGATAATAATAAATATTATAAAATAATAATATATATAGTAAATATATATATGTTATAATAATAAAAATTTAAAAATGATATAATTTAATTAAATATATATAGTAGATAATTTAATTAAATATATAGTATACAATTTAATTAAATATATAGTATACAATTTAATTATAAATTAAATATATAAAATATTGAACATAATATGATATTAATATAATTAAAAACAAATTCATATCGAATGATTAGCTTTGCCCAAACGGTAAAGCGTCCAAGTTCTCTCCTCCACTCTCTCGGAGGTCGCGGGTTCGATCCCCAGCCCACGCAAAAAAAAACGTCCAGCCAGCCCCCAGGCCGCGGCCAGGGGCGCGGGTTCGATCCCCCCTGGCCGCAATTCTTTTTTATTAGTTTTGATATTAGCGAGGGGCTAGACGAGGGGCCCGTCCTCGCCAATTCCCTCGCCAGCTGGTCCTCGCCGTAGCCCTCGCCGATTCCGTCGCCACTCTCCCTCGCTAAAACCCTCGCCGATCAGCCCTCGTTAATTCCCTCGCTAATTGCCCCTCGTCAAATCCCTCGACAATTAGCGAGGGCAGCTGCCCTCGGTAATTAGCGAGGGCCTAGCCGACGGAATGGTTACCGACAAGGTTTTTGCCGAGGGCAACCTTTCCTCGGTAAAACCCTCGCCAAATCTCTCCCCCTCGGTAATTCCCTCGCTAAATCCCTCTCTAAAACTATTTTTTTTTGTGGTGTTGTTGGTGTAAAGTAAAAAAGAAAAAGAAAAATTAATTCACTCTCTTTTAGTTAAAAGTGAGACGCACTATTACACACTACATGACAAGTGCATTTCATTTGCTCTCTTCTTACATTTCATATTCTCTCTCCTGACTTCTATTTTTATATATATATATATATATATATATATATATATATATATATATATATATATAGACTTTGAACACATCAAAAATTAAAAAAAAAATACTCACGAACTTTATCTTCATACTAATATTTTCATATTTACAAAACCACATTCTTTTATTTCAAAATTTCTCTCCTCTCATTCATTTAAATTTTAAGTATTAATCTCAATCATTAAATTTATAAGTTTTAATCTCAATCATCCATCTATTTAAATATTACTCTAATCTCTTTTTTCGTGTAATTTTATTTTTTAAATTGCAGATTACAGAATGATTTTTCATTGATTTGCAGATTATGTTGTTGAAAGAGAACAACATCTCCTTCAATGCCATCGAATTTGTTTATTTTTATCCGATTTTGAAGTTGTTTCAATTTGTTAGAAGAATTAATATATTTTATTAGTTTTGTTTTAGGAATTAATGTATTCATTGTATTTATTTTTTCATTGATTGTAAATTTATAAATTTTATATTGTATTTCATTCAAAATTTCCTATAAGTATCGGAAAATTTTGATTTATTTATTCATATCTACGTTTGAAATTTTAAATCATCTTAAAATTTGTGTTCAAATATTCAATTCATTAAGAAAGATTACATAGATCTAATCTTTCATACTAAATTAGATATTCAATTCAATAATTAATTTTAATTTATAATCTAACAATTAAGGTATTTACAATATTGGCAATAGAATTCAACATTATGGTATATTTCGTTCAAAATCATTGAATTTTTTTGATATATTTATTAATTTAGCTCATTATACAAAATCTAAATTTGAAATTTGAAATTTTAAATCATCCTAAATTTGTAATCAAATACACAAAGAAATATTCCCTTTCGAAAAAATATACACAAAAAAATATCACAGGTCTAATTTTCCATACTAAATTAGATTTACTATAATTACTATTTTAATCTATTTCATTTTTTTTTTTTTGTATATCTATTAAATATGATTTTTTTTCATTATCAAACTTATTTCCACCAATCACACAATATATTTTAGTTATTAAAATATTAATTTTATTTAGTATATTAAATTAAAAATAGTTTTATATATTTACATCATATTATTTAATTCTAATATATAGGATATATGTAAATATTCATATATTAATTATAATTTATAGGATATGTATATATGTATCATATATATGTATTTAAGCATTGAGTCAACCATCATAAATAAATAAATTCATTAAGTGTATATTTTGAAAGTGTATATTTAATTTATTTGATGATATATATAATTTATATAAAACGTATGTAGAAAGCAAACATATATTTAATTTTGAATTTTTTAAAAATTTTAAATTATTTTTTTTAAAAAATAAAAGATTTTTATAAGAGTTTAATTTGAGAGGACAAAATTGTTCTTTTTGATGGGTTAGGTATATAAATATAAAATTATAACCTCAATTTTTTAATTTTGATCAACATAAATTGTAATGGCAGAAATATATATTATATATTAAATTTATTTAAAATTTTACATTTTAATGGTGCTAAATGCATGTTATTTTCCATTTAAAGACAATTTATGTTGATCAAACAAAACTAAACCAAATTAAATAATTATATAATTACATTATTTTTAAAACATTACTACATTTTAAATAATTAAATAATTTTTTAAATATTATTTTTTAAAAAAATATAAAATTCTCTTCAACCCCGCGTATACGCGGGTTTTGTGCTAGTATTTTTATATTTACAAAACCACATTCTTTTATTTCAAAATTTCTCTCCTCTCATTCATTTAAATTTTAAGTATTAATCTCAATCATCGAATTTATTTTTTTAATCTCAATCATCCATCTATTTACATATTACTCTATAAATACTTGATACCTCTCATTTGTTTTTCATCACAAACCGTAATATATTTCTTCTGTCCTTCTTTGGCTGATTCATTATTCATCTTTATGACCTCTTTTTTGACTTTTTTTGTTTCTTATCAAAAATCCTGATTTCTTTCTTCTCTCATTCTCTAATCAATTTTCTCATTCATCTTTCTATTCTAATATTTTTTTTGTTTATTTACGATTTAATATAAGCTAATATATTTCTTTTTTTTTTTTTTCAGATTCATATTTCGAAAATTATGATAGGTATTTTGGTTGTTTTATATATTTTTTTTAAGATTAATTATTATTTTAGCAGATTCACTTTAATGTCTTTCTTTGTTTTTTTTTTTTTTTTTTTTTTTTTTGCATATTAATATTTTAAAGATTTTGAGTTATTTTATTGTTTTATGTTTCATTATTTTTCTAAACTAGATGCATATTTCATATGACGAGTTAAAGTTGATTTTGATATTTTGCTTTTTTTTTTTTTTTTTTTTTTTTTTTTTTTTGCAAATTAATAATTTGAAGGTTGAAATCTTTTTTTTAAAATTCATATTTTGAAGTCAATGATATATTTATGAAGATATGATGGACGGCCAATTACTTTGAACATTATGATTGATTCATAATATCTCCTAAATATATTGTATATATTTATTTTTTGTAAGTTTTACTTTTGTACATTGTTAATATTCACAATTATTATTTCACAATTTGTTTATTTTAAATTTTTGCAATATAAATGTATTTTATGTTGTATTAAATTAATTTAAAGTCTTGATAATTTTTGTTTACATGATTAATTTAATGAACATACAAATTTTTTATTTACCAAACCACATAATTACGCAATAATTTCTTTATGATATTATATATTTAGCGAATATATTCTTTTATAATAATTAAATGAAAAAGAAATTTTATTGGTTGAGAACTTTTTCAAATCCAAGAATACCTGAATGTTTTTCTATTCTAATTTAATCAAGTCTATTAATATTAAATTACATAACTAATGCAATTATTAACAAACGAAATCATATTCGATTAAGTCTCTAATATGGAGATAAAACCAAATTCTTTAGTACTCTCTAATAATTAATCATGCGCATTTATGTTACATAATTGATCATGTCTTTTGTACTCTCTAATAATTAGTCATGCGTATTTATGTTACATAATTGATCATGTGTGTGTTACTTCATTTAATCAATTTTTTCGAAAAACAATAAAATTATATTAACGGCTCACAAGAGCACAAAGAATTAGGGAGCCCAACTACATAATCCGGCAGATCGTCCCAAGAATGAGGGCTCTTATGTCAAGATTAATCAAGCCTTCAACACAATACAATTGCTAACAGAAGTAATCCAAAGATCAAAACAAAGAATCAAAGAAGCTTGAAAGTAAAACTTGCAATGAATGAAACAACACACAAAGATTTAAGTGGTTCGATCAAAAATTGATCTACATCCACTGTAGGGCCTCTCTCAAATCTTTATTACTCAGTGATGATCAAGATACAAAGAGTACAATTGAGTTACAGCATGAAATGAACCTTCATACACTCAATTTCAGAAAACTCCAACTCTAAGTTTTTGCTAACTTGGCAGCTAATTAACTCATGAATGATCTTAGTTGCCAAAGCAGTTATCCCCTTCAAGATGAAGTCTGCCACATCAGCTTTCAGTCACAACAAACCTCACCTCAATCTGAAAAGCCTAACTCCAGATATGACCTTTCAAACCTTGAACCAGTAAACCAATGAATCTGGCCGAGAAAGTTAGTTATTTAACTAACTTTCTGCTGAAAACCAACCAAAACTGATTTCATTACTTCCTTTAGGTAACTGATACTTTTCCACATAAGTAGTAGCACTCCTTAGATGCATTTTAACCAATACAACATGATTATTTGAGATATACCTCTCAAATCTCCACCTTAGCTCAAACAATCACAATAAAGAATGGAACCAAAGAACCCCTACCACTACTTTTATCATGCTGAGCAGTAGAACAACTTCAAACCTGATTTCAGCACATCCCAATAATCCTAAGGCATAGCTCAAACTTTGACTTTGGCAATGCCTTAGCGAATGCATCAACTAGATTCTCCTCAGTAGCTATTTTTGCTACTTTGATCACCCCTTTTTCAGCAACATCTCTAACAAAATAAAGTTTCACATCAATGTGCTTCGTCCTCTCATGAAAACCTTGGTGCTTAGCAAGGTGAATGGCACTCTGATTGTCACAATAGACAGTCACACTCCTCTGAAAAATCCCAAAATCTTTAAGTATGCCTTTCAACCATAATCCTTCTTTCACAGCTTCAGTTAATGCCACAAATTCTGATTCTGTGGTAGAGAGAGCAACAATGGATTGATGAGATGACCTCCATGATATTGTTGTGCCAAACAAAGTGAACACATAACCAATAAGAGACTTTCTAGTGTCTACATTTGTTGCAAAATCAGCATCAACATAGCCAATAAGAGCATCTCCTTCTTCTATGCATTTTTGGAACTTCAAACCTCTTTGAACTGTACCAAGAGCATATCTCATAGCCCACTTCATAGCATTCCAATGGTCTGATCCTGGATCCCCCATATATCTGCTAACAACACTCATACAATGAGTCAAATCTGGTCTTGAGCACACCATTGCATACATCAAACTTCCCACTGAATTTGCATATGGAATCTTGTTCATTTGAGATCTTTCTTCATTGTTTTTAGGACACTGATGAGCTGATAACTTCAGATGCTATCCTAAGGGAGTTGACACAGACTTTGCTTGATTCATCCTGAATTTTTCCAACACTTTCTTCAAGTAAGAACTCTGATTCAGCTGAATTGAACCCTTCTCCCTTCTGATTTCCATCCCAAGAATCACCTTTGCCTCTCCTAGATCCTTCATTTCAAACTCAGCTTTCAAAATCTGTTTCACATCTTCAATACCATCTAGTGAATTACTAGCAATAAGCATATCATCAACATATAGTAAAAGATATGTATAGCAGTGAGAATCTTTTTTAATATAAACACAACTATCATATAAGCTTCTAGTGAAACCTGCCACTGAATTCATGTACTCATCAAACCTGAGATACCACCTTCTAGGACTTTGCTTGAGGCCATAAAGAGACTTCTTGAGCAAGCACACCTTATTTTCTGCATTTTGAACATGAACACCTTCTGGAATTTTCATGTAAATCTTCTCTTCAAGATTTCCATGAAGAAAAGCAGTGATTACATCCATCGTTTTTAGTATTTTACTAAAAAAGTGAGCTAAAATGTGATTTTTGTGTCTAAATGTGAAAAGTATCACTCTTTTGCCTAAAAGTATTACTTTGTGAGATTTTGAGGTTTTTCCAATCGGTGCAAAGCAAAACCGAGAGTACCGAAGAATGAAGAAACGAACATCGGGACGAACGGGTCGGGCAGTAAAATTGCCTGGTCTCGAGACGGAAGGGAGCACGGACAAGGGTCGAGAAAATTTTCAAAAGGCATAAATCTCGACTCGGGAGGAGCCTCGTAATCCACCCTCTTCTTTCGAGGCGGAGGAATTTTGAGTGAATCCCTTAGCTACAAGTCGGCTTTAAGGCCATTTGATACTCCCCCTTTTCGAGCCTTAGGCGAATTTTGATTTCTTCATTGTAATTGAAAATCCACTTGCACCCCATTCAAGTTTCTTGTTCTTTGATTGATTGTAATTGAAGATTCTTGATTTGGGAGTAGAGGAGTTGAATTGATTTCCATTCCTATTTTTGTCTATTTGATTCTTTTCCAAATTCATTGATTAGATTGTTAATTGCTTTCTTAGATTTTCTTCTTTCATGGCATAATTGTGATCAATTGAATTAGCTTGCCATTTGTCAATTTCATTAATGGTTGATCACCCTAACAATAGGCTTGAGTGTAAGACTTTGGCTTATAAGTCTCCACCTCAAAATGGGAAGAACTAAAGCAAATGAGATCATTATTTTCATGATGGTTTATGCTTTCTAATTTGACCATATCTCATAGCTTGAATCATGGTGGATGGATATCTCTTCTAACTCTTTCTTGCATCTCTTGCTTGTTGCAATTTAGAACTCTTATCCTTGAATTTCGTTTGCATATTTTCTCCCTTGGGTTCGATATTTTGTTGATTGGTGATAATCTTGATACTCTTCATCACTATCAAGATTTTGAGTATCTTGCTGCTCATTTTGATCTTCATGAGCATGACTTCTGATATCTTGCAGCTCCACCTCAACCTGAGTATTATCTTCTTGATCATCAGGACTACCATCAGTTTTGGCTTTCAAAGGTAATGTGTGCTCATCAAATGTAACATCCCTGCTGATGATACATTTTTCTTTCCCCTTTTCAATGCACCACAGCCTATAACCTTTCACTCCTGCTAGATAGCCAATGAAAACACATCTTAATGCCATGGGTTCAAGCTTATCTTGCTTGACATGAGCATAAGCTAAACAACCATAGACTCTTAGGTTAGCATAATCTGCTGGATGACCTAACCAAGCTTCTTCAGGAGTTTTAAAATTCAAAGCAGTAGAAGGACTCCTATTGATTTAATGCCAAGGTTCAAGCTTATCTTGCTTGACATGAGTGACTACTTCTCCCCGTTCAGAAAGATTTAGGCAAAAGATTTAGGCAAACCTGAGCTGCTAAGCATGCATCTCACTCTTTCTAACCGTGTTTGATTCATCCTCTCTGATATTCCATTTTGTTGAGGTGTACCAGGTACAGTTTTGTGCCTCACTATACCCTTCTCTTTACAAAATGAGTTGAACTCTTCAGAAAGATATTCCAAGTCATTATCAGTTCTCAAGTGTTTTACCCTCTTGTCACTGATATTTTCAACTTCAATTAACCACTGCTTGAAACTTTGAAAGGCTTCTGACTTTTCTTTCAGAACATACACCCACACCTTCCTTGAGTAGTCATCTATTATAGAAATGAAATATCTACCTCCATTCCTTGTCTGATTTCTGGCATGACCCCATAAATCCAAATGCACATAATCAAGTATCCCCTTTGTGGTGTGATTACTGGTGCCAAACTTCAACCTCTTTGCCTTGCAATAAACACAATGTTCACACAAGTCAATCTTGGTAATCTTGTCACCATTTAATAGCCCTAGCTTGGACAACTCTTGAAGCCCTTTTTCACTCACATGAGCAAGCCTCTTATGCCATAGAAGAGTATTATCAACTTCTTTGGTAAGATTAAGATTTCCAGAAGCCACCTTGCCTTTAAGAAAATACAAATCATTTCTCCTGATGCCTTTTAACACAAAAGTTTCTCCTCTTGAAACAACAAGCTCACCATTTTCTGATTGAAATTTATATCCCATTGAATCCATCATGCCAAGAGATATGAGATTCCTTCTAAGATCAGGAACATACCTCACATTTCTGAGTATTCTTACTACTCCATCAAACATTCTGAGATGAATAGATCCAGTGCCTTTAACTTTGCATGTCTGATTGTTTCCCAAGAGAACTGAACCACCATTCTGATATTTGAAATCTTGAAACCATTCTTTAACTGGGCTCATATGAAAAGAACACCCTGAGTCAAGAATCCATTCTAACTTCTCCTCTGATGTGGAAACAGTTAAAACCTCTGATGATTCATAACTTGTTTCTTTGTTTGCATCCATAACCTGATTTGCTTGCTTCTTTTCTTTTCCAGCATTACTACCCTCCTTGTCTTTGTTTTTCTTCCACTTAGGGTAATTCTTCTTGTAATGGCCTGGTTCATGACAATAAAAACACTTCCTACTTTCTCCATCATTAGATGTATCAGATTGCTTCTTTCCCTCCTTCTTGCCTTGAGTATTTTGCCATTTCTTTGAACCAGGTTTCTTTGACTTATGACTTTTGATTGCAAGGCCTTCACTAGTAGTAGTCTTGCCATTATCAGAAAACTTCTGCAACTCTTTGGATTTTAGAGCCAGTTGCACATCTTCAAGACTTAAAGAGTCTTGTCTTCCAAACATAATAGTATCCTTGAAATATTCGAAGGATTTTGGAAGAGCACTTAGAAGTAACAATGCCTTATCTTCTTCCTCCAACTTCACTTCTATATCTTCAAGATCATCAAGAATTTTGTTAAATTCTCCAACCTGCTCCAAGATAGGTTTATCATCCATGATCCTGAAGGCATACAGTTTCTGCTTCATGTACAACCGATTTGCCAAGGATTTCATCATGTAGATGCTTGAAAGCTTATCCCACACACCTTTAGCAGTCTTTTCTTTAGAGACTTCTCTGAGAACTTTATCACCAAGACACAGAATGATTGTGCTGTGAGCCTTCACCATCTGTTTTTTCTTTTCAGCTTTATCTTCTTCCTTAGATGAAGAAGATTCTTGATCAGGATCATACTCAAGAGCTTCTTCTAAACCTTGCTGAACAAGCGGAGCTCTCATCTTGATTCTCCACAGCCCAAAATCTGAAGTTCTAGAGAATTTCTCAATATCAAACTTGGTTGATCCACCCATAATCACTTCTTTGATCTTCAAGACTTGATGCTTCCCACAGACGGCGCCAATTGTCAAGATTAATCAAGCCTTCAACACAATACAATTGCTAACAGAAGCAATCCAAAGATCAAAATAAAGAATCAAAGAAGCTTGAAAGTAAAACTTGCAATGAATGAAACAACACACAAAGATTTAAGTGGTTCGATCAAAAATTGATCTACATCCACTGTAGGGCCTCTCTCAAATCTTTATTACTCAGTGATGATCAAGATACAAAGAGTACAATTGAGTTACAACATGAAATGAACCTTCATACACTCAATTTCAGAAAACTCTAACTCTAAGTTTTTGCTAACTTGGCAGCTAATTAACTCATGAATGATCTTAGTTGCCAAAGCAGTTATCCCTTTCAAGATGAAGTCTGCCACATCAACTTTCAGTTGCAACAAACCTCACCTCAATCTGAAAAGCCAAACTCCAGATATGGCCTTTCAAACCTTGAACCAGCAAACCAAGCATCTGGCCGAGAAAGTTAGTTGAAAACCAAACAAATTGATTCTTTTACTTCTCTGAGGTAACTGATACTTCTCCACATAAGTAGTAGCACTCCTTAGATGCATTTTAACCAATGCAACATGATTATTTGAGATACACCTCTCATCTTAAAAGAACGAGAAGCCTTAGCGAGTTCATGTGCCCAAACATTGGCACTACGTCTAACAAACGAAACCGAACAAGAGGTAACAGAGGATAAAATATTTTTGCAAGCAGCTATATAATCGTCAAACACCGAAATATTACTTGAAGAAGTATTAATGGCATCGACCACAATTTTTGCATCTCCTTCAACTATTACACAATCCAAGTGTAAATTCTTCATCCACGAAAGAGTCTCATAGAAGCCCATCGCTTCTCCCACTCGAACCTCAATGCACCCCGGGATTACCAAAGATCGGCCACCAATAAAAACACCTTGGTCATTATGCATAATCATTCCTATACCAGTCTGTCCCGTATCGGCAAAGAACGAAGCATCAACATTAATTTTTAGGAACCCAGTTGGTGGAGTATGCCACGCTGCAGATCGGATGTGTGCCTCGACGAATAATTCCATCATTTTGATTAACTAATTGGCATTGGGACCATTCAGCTAAGGCAGCTGCTGCATGACACACTATTTGCGCCGGAGTCCGTCTCGTCGACTCAAACTCTCTTTCCATAGTTGCCACATAAGCATGCATGAGTTGACAGCAAATAAAGCATCTTTGGACTTAATCAAATTCATTATCAATTCAGCCACTCCATCAACCATATGAATTAGATCATTTAATCTCCCCTCCATGCCAGCAACTCGCCACACTTCCTCTGCAAACGGACAACTTATTAAAATATGCCACGAGTTTTCAACGTTCACTACGAGAAACATGAGTTTTTCCGATGGATTTATACCGACTACAATACTTTCGTCGTAAATAATATTTTTACCGACCAATTGTTAGTTGGAATCGGCAAGATACAAAATAAACAAATAAAACTCCGACCAATTTAAATTCCGTCGGTAAAAATAATAAAGTGGTCACTAAAATTAAAGGAGGGAAGAATAATTTTCCCTCCAAATGTAATTCCGACCAACTCCTAGTAGGAAAATAAATTATCAAAATTTTAATAACATTTTGTTAATTTGCCGACAAAAAATTCGTCGGTAATAATGAATAAAATTTTGATTTTTTTTTACAACTATTACAGACTATTTTTTGTCACTAATAACCTGGATTTCGTCACAAATTAAGCTCAACTCCCATTAGAAAATAAACTATCAAAATTTTAAAATGTTTTTGTCACTAACAATTCGTCGGTAATAATAATTAAAATTGTGATTTTTTTAACGACCAAATATTCAACGGTAAAATTGTATATTTACTGCATACCAACTACCAATTAATGTGTTGTAATGTTGATATATCATTTATGACCAATTGTTGGTCGGTAGAGAGTTTATATCCAATTTAAATCTCGTAAAAATAAATATACATATTATTTCCGACCAATATTTGGTCGGTATACATAATATGTGAAATAAATATCCCTGAACGTGTTGTGTAATGTACAAATACTTGTAAGTACAAATAATTAATTGACACAACTTTATATTAATTACGACCAAATGTTGGTCGGTAGAAAGCTTGTGTCCAGAGAAACATATTATTTTCGACTATGATTTGGTCGGTATAAATAATATGTGAAAAAATATCACTAAATATTATGTGTATTGTACACATACTTGTAACGATGGATTGTTCATCGGGAATAACATATTTAACGACCTACATTTCGTCGTTATAATTTTATTTATTACTTATTTAGAAGTTGTTATTTAGATACATTTTTACGACGGCAATGTATTCAGTAATATGTTCCTATAGTAGTTACGACCACTTGTTGGTCGGTAATAAGTTTAGTACAAGAGTCCATATACCCGCTCAAAATTTTCACTTCTGCCCAAAAAAATTCATACTGGCGCCCAAATATAATTTCAGCCTTTAAAACTACACCTTCTCATATCTTTACAAATTCATTTTCCACTCTTTTCCTCTACAATATTTTTTTTTTACCTTCCCACACAAAAAAAAATATTTCATCCTTGCTATATTATATTTTTTTATCATACATGTATTGTTCTTCTTATTTTATTATATATTGAAACTCATAGTGTCTAGTTTTTTTCTTTGCAGCAACTAGGTTCAATGTTGAGGTAAACTTTTTACTTATATTATTCTCTTGCATTTTAAACAATAAATTTAGCAATGTTTCTGCATTTAATATTTCTTGCAATTTTTTCTCTCAGGTCTACTAACATGGTAGAGCATCCAAGAGTATATTGGAATTAAAGGTTCTTACATTCATTGGTTGCACATTGAAGGTACTTTACTTGGGATATAGACATCTTTCTTGTGGTATTTTGCTAATAGAGTTGAGAAGTGTGATGTGGGTTTCTACAAGAAAAGTTTCTCATGTGTGTATGCTAGCTTTAGTTGCTATATAGATTGCTCTTATGTGTATTATTTTCATTAAAGTTATAGAAGTTTGAGTTATTTGATTTTTGCTTTTAGAGAAGAGGTGTTATGCATCATGAATTTTTTCTTAATACCAACTAAACTATCAATTGGGGGTCATTTTTATAAACTTTCAGCTTTCATTTTTGTAAAAATAATGTTATTCTCTGAAGCTAATGCACATAGCAAAAGAGAAATTTGGTTAGTTTCTATTTTTTTATATATATATTAATAGGCAATTACGACGGATTTCCGTCGGTAAAACACCCTTACTTGTATAAATATACATGTAAAAGTAAATTTAAATCGATTAATATATATTCTGAATACTTATTTGCGACTAAGAGTTGGTCAGTATAAATGATATATATGAATTAAATTTAAATAAAATATATTTATTCCGACTAACATCTGGTCGGTAAATATGATATATGTGAAATTATATTTAAATAAAAAATATATTTGTTCCGACCGAATGTTGGTCGGTAATAAGGTGATAATACCGACAACTTCATTCCAGTCGATAAAAAATAATATTAAGCAGACTTGTTGCAACGAATATCAGCGACGATATGTTAGTCGATAATAATGCATTTACGACGAACGTTTAGTTATTCCGACTAATAATTTTATCTGTGTAACTCTTTTTTCTTGTAGTGGTTAGAATTACACATCGAGCAAATCGTATCTGTGACAATGTGTTTCCTTCTTAGATTAAACTTATGGGGCAAGCAGTCTCTACACACTCTCCATAAGAAGTCTTTCACTTTAGGAGGCACATCTAGTCTCCAAAGCTCTTTCCAATTCCCTTGTTCCTCCAGGCTAGGGTCAAAAGCTATTTGTGCAGCAAGTTTATATGCCGACTTCACCTAGTATGTTCCATCGTTTGAGAAATGCCATACTAGAGTATCACGTGTCCCCGAGGTGGAATAGTTGTGTGTAATATTCGACCCACATCTGCCACTGAGAAAGCCATGTTGAGCAATTCAACATTCCATGTCCTTGTATTATGATCAATGAAATCAGCAACTCTCAACAAGTTAAAAGAGTGATCAAGTCCTATCATCATCAATCCAAGGGTATCTAGAAGCCAATATACTCTCTCCAGATCCAACTTTCCAACGAGTTGCTCTTCTCAGTAAATCTTGTGTCGCATGGAGACTCGTCCAAACATAACTTGGATTACTACAAAGCCTCGAGGTCAAAAAATCGCCATGTCGGTAGTAACGAGCTTTGATAACACGACACACTAAAGAGGCATCATCAGTAATCAGCCTCCATGCCAATTTGCCAAGCAAAGCTATATTAAAAAGATGTAAATCTCGAAGCCCTCACGCTTCCTTCCTCACACACAATTTTTCCCATCTCATCCAACACACCCCTACTGCTTCCCCAAAAAAAGGCATTCATCATACTATGAAGCTCATCCAGCAGAGTTGACGGCAAAAGAAACATTGTCATGCAATAGGAGGGTATTGCTTGTGTCGCGGCCTTAATCAAAACTTTTTTGCCTGCTTTAGACAATTTTTTCTCACTCCACCCTTGCAATTTCTTCCATAATCTCTCCTTGATATGATTGAATATTTCCTTCTTCTTTCTACCAATTAAAGAAGGCAATCCCAAGTACCGTCCAGTATTAAGAGAGTTATTGACCCCCAAAATCGCAGACAATTCAATACGTAACTCCTCCCTCACATTCTTACAGAAGTAAATGCCAGATTTTGCATAATTGATGGCTTGTCCTGAAACATTTTCATATGTATCAAGTATACTCCTTAAATGCCCACGTTCTGCCACCGTTGCTCTACAAAATAACAAACTATCGTCAGCAAATAACAGTGACACCGGGGGAGCCGCCCGACAAACTTGATTCCCATGCAAATTACCGTTCAGGCATGTCGAATTAATCGTCGCAGATAAACCCTCTGCACATAAAATAAAGAGGTAAGGTGACAACGGGTCACCTTGTTGAAGTCCACGTTGCGGTGTAATTGGGCCAATTAGATCTTCATTTACTCTCACAGAGTAAGTAACCGATACTACACACATCATAATCCATTTCACCCATTGTGGAGAAAAACCAAACTTCAATAGTATTCGCTTGAGATAAGACCAGTCTACTCTATCGTATGCCTTGCTAATATCTATTTTCAATGCTACGTCCCCTTGCCCTCCACGACGTCTATTTTTCATAGCATGAATAGTCACAAATGCCAATATAATATTGTCTTGAATAGCACGTCCCGAGACGAAAGCTTACTGTGCCTTGTCAATTAAGCCAGGGAGAATACCTTTGAGTCCATTGCTAAGTACTTTAGAAAGTATTTTGAAAGCAACATTACGCAAAGATATTGGCCTTAAATCTCTAATGGATTGGGGATTATTCGGAATTAGAGCTATATATTGTCGTGTGGTTAAGGCCTTCTGGAAATACACCACTATGCAACCAAGAAGCACAAGCCTAAAAAATATCACCTCCCACCAAATCCCAACACCTATGAAAAAAAGCTGGATTAAATCCATCCGAACCTAGCGACTTATCCGGATGCATCTGCTTGATTGCCAAGTCAAACTCTTGGCGAGTGAACTCCTCCGTTAGCACCCGGTTCTGATCTTCAGTAATGGTAGGATTAATCGATTCTAAAAAAGAATCCTGCTGGCTCCTCATTTAATCAATTTTGGAGCTGTTTTTATAGTCTTTGCAGCTAAATATATACTAATTATATGAACAACATACATACACATACACACATATATTAACTAGTTTTTGACCACGGTGGTTACTATTATTTTTATAAATTTTAAATTAACTATTATGAAATTTTAAAAAATATATATAACTAAATTTTATAAATTAAAAGGCATTAACATATAAAACAATAAATGTTATACATATCAAATTAATATTTTATTTTAAAAGTATATGACCATTATCAAACAAAACATAGTACTTATTTAAAAAATATATATAAAAACTAACCATTCATACTTATATAAATCAATTACTAATGATCATCTAAATTATATTAAAATAATATTAATTAACATAGATTGATCTTAATTTATGCAATTATCTTAATTATTTAAGTTAAGCTTAACTTACGAAAAGATGCAAAATCATAAGAACCTTCATCATATATTTTTTTGTCTAGTATAAATCGATCTAAATTATTGTCTAAGGGTTATAAAAGTTGCATGGACAATATATGTTGACTAACACAAATGCACAAATTTAATATTTTGACTGCACTATTGTGTATAACTTAAATAATCTAGAGAGTATGGATAAATGATGTTACATTGGAAGAGGTGGGGTGCACAAAATTGGAGATAGTTGAAAAAATAAACCTATTGGTTACTAAGGAGGTAGTATAATATTTGTTTAATGTAGTCAAATGAATATAAGTAATTCTTATATGCATTATATTACATTGTAACAATATGAACATCTAAAATAAAATACAATAACAAATAATTTAACACCATAAAAATTAACTATGTTGGTTGATTCACCAAATAGAATAAACAGTCTCCACTAACATTTTATTTTATTAGCAAAATTGAACAAAAGTGGCAAAACTAAATTTTTTTTGTCCAAAATATAATAAATATAAAATTCATCTCAATATCCACATTTAATTAAAAAAAATATCCAATGTATCCCAATATTAAAGTGAAACAAAAAATTAAAAAAAAAAACACAAATCAACTATGTACAAACTCCAGGGACACAAATATAATTATCCATATTTAATATCTCCATTGCTAATCACAATAAGATGTGATATTTGATTGGTTCATCACCTCATTAGCAACAATATAATGTCACATGAAAACCATCTGGAATTCTTGATGGAAGATGAATAGAGGTCTCAACTTTCGTAGTCATGGTATTTACAATATCTGCAACTCTGATTTCTGTTCTTCATCTAAACTGGAATCTTTCTACAGAAATAGATGCTCTCCTTCGTAATTATTATCGTTGTACATGAAAAAGATGAAAATGAATTGAAAAATGACCCCCGTATATATATGTGATAAAAAGTATAATATCCTTGAATCATGCAAATACACGCTAATTACATTACATCTAAATATATTATGTATTGGAACAATTAATTTTAAGGTCAAACATACCATTTTATTAGAAAATAAATCTGAACGGCTTGGATTCATCAAATGATTTAGATCTATGGTCAGAATAAAAAGAAAGGAAAACTAAAAATAAAATTCAATGGTGTGTTGGAACAATTAATTTAAGGTCAAACATACCATTTTATTAGAAAATAAATCTAAATGGTCAGGATTAATAAAATGATTCAGATCTGTGGTCAGAATAAAATGGAGGAAAAACTAAAAATGGAATTCAATGGTGTAATGGTGTATTATATATTTATAGATATGTATGCATGCGCGCGCGCGCACACACACACACATATATATATATATATATATATATATATATATATATATATATTTTTTCTACTATACTAATATAAAGTTAATTTTAATAATATGTGAATTTCAATAATTAGATTTATGTATCATTTTAATAATAACTTAAATTCCCCCGTAAAAAAAATATAAATTCATTTGGTTATTTTTATCCGATCCAAATTTTATTTTAGTTTTTTATCGTATTCATTGTAAATTCGTAAATTTCATGTTGCATTCAAAATTTCATACGAGTATTGAATTTTTATTTATTTATTAAGCTCTATATATGAAATCTAAATTTAAAATTTGAAAGTTTAAATCATGCTGAAATTTGTGTTTAGATATGCAATTTATAAGAAATATTACATTCACCTAATCTTATGTGAATAATATTTTCATAGGCATAATTTGACCCTGTAATCAAATTTTATTTTATTTTTTATTTATTTGAATTACAATTTTAATTTAAATAGTTTATTATAAATTTTTTAATTTAATTTTTTATTATTATAGATATTATTTTTCTTTCATTACCCGCGAAATTCGCGGGGGCCTAATACTAGTAACTCAATAAAGCAAAACGTACATTTTTATGACAAAATTGCCCTCGCGGCTCAATCTAATCAACCATAAAATGCATTTTTCTTATTTTATGTGTTTAAAAGTTAGTGCAAATTCATACGGGACGGAGAGAGTAGTTTAATATGAAAATCTTATGCTCACATATTTGATACTCTTACATTTTTTTTTTTTGAAAGCATATTTGATACTCTTACATTTAATTTGATACTTATACTGATAATATATTTAATAAATTTGTTTACATATTTGATACTCCTGCATAATTTCATCTGCTCAATTTCGTCTGCTTTTCTTTCTTTATTTATTATTTTTTTTTTTTGGAGATTATCAAATACTTTGATGAAGATTCATTGATTCATGAAGCTCTAATATTATTGCATGTGTATTTATTATTCTTGTATCGAGTGTTATGTAGATTTGGAGAAGATTCATTCATTAATCAAACAATTAACTCCTTTTGTTCTGACTGATTTTAATGGTATTAAATTCATAGTATGAAACAGCTCCACACTAGATTTTATCTTTGTTCTATTATATTCATTTCTTTAATTATTTATTTGCATACATCTTTATGATCTTTTTATTTTATGTTGCAATTGGAATATAATGGATGAATAAAAGTTATTCATTAATGTGGAAGAAGATCGATTATATATTTTGTGATACAAGAATTTCGTAATTGAATATAAATGGAGATTTCGTTTGAAGATAAATATAAACTCCATTTTTTATTATAATATGAATACAACCTTTTGATTTCTTTATAAGATGGATTTTTTTTTAGTGATTTGATTAGAAGATTAATTCAAATCATTATTGTATTTTGTTAGTTATTTTTAGTAATGTGTATTTTTTGAATAATATTTTTAAAGATCTCCAAATTATGATAATTTTTTAAATAAATACTCCCCTCCTATTCATAATATATGTCGTTTTGACTTTTCATATTATTTGCAATTTAAATGTCATTTTACATTTTTCAATGTGAATTAATTATAGTTTTTCCCAACTTACCCTTAATTTTTTTCAAAAATTACATTGATAATAATAATTTTTAAAGTTATGTGGAAAAATTCAAAGATATTAATTAAGGATATAGAAGGAAGTAAATAATTTTTTTAAAATGTGTGCATGAGACATATATTTTGAATAGAAAGGAGTATAATTTCCATCAATTATGGAGATACATTAATTTTATTCCTATAACCAACACAACCTTGTCGCAGACCATTGTCACAACCTTCATGTGACCATCCGACCACTCTCACGACTCATCCGCAAACGTGAATACTGCAAACTTAACATGACCACTATTGCTACCTTCCCATGATCACACGACCATTCCCGCAACCTCATGATTAAAAAATTGAGTATAAAAATATTTATGTCCAAAAATAATTTTAGTGGTATTTTTGAAAAAAAGAAAAAGAAATATTGGGTGATATTTTTCCAAATTAAAAAATGAAGGTTACATATTTTTCTAATTTTCCATATTTTTAAACATAGTGGTAATTTTTTTTTCCGAACCAAACCCGACTGAAGATCCGTACCCATTATAATTTTAGACACTGCAATAAATTAGCAAATACTTCATTCGTATAAAAAATTTTATTGGAAGGAGGAAATACAAATTAAAAAATCTTCAAATTTTATAGATTTTACATGACACTGTTTCACGGTAAAACAGAGCATAGGTTGAACATGGTGTATTTACACTTTAGAAAAGATGAGTATTAAATTATATTAATTTGTGAATCATTTTACCATGAGACTGTATTATACAAGTTTTACCTAAAAAGTTTGGGGGTAATTTTGTAAATTTTTATGTATAAGATAAGAAAATGAGTTTGAATTATATATATGTGTGGGTTAAAATAATGATATTTTGTGCTACCTTCGTCCCGCAAAAGCTTTCATATGTAGGAGGATACACACTTTAAGAAAAAAGAATAATGATTGACGTTTTGAGGGGTAATTTTGTAAATTTTTATGTGTAAAATAAATAAAAAATTATTGAGTTATGTGTATGTGAGAATAAAAAATAATGACATTTGTGTAAATTAATAAAAAATGTGAGGGTAGAATTTATAAAGGGTATTCTATTTTAAGAGTATAAAACTTATAATTAGAGATGTTGAACGGGCTGCCCCTAACCCTACAAGGCCACGGGACTAAACGGTTCCGAGCCTTACCGGTTCACTCTTAGCGGGCCGACAATTGTAGGAATCTAACCCTAACCCTAGCGGGCTATGGGCCACTAACGGGCTCCGAAGAAAAAATTAATTTTTAATATAAAATCTTAAATTATAATTATAATATAACATAATACAAACTTAAAACATAAATATTGTTCATAAATTTATTAGAAATACATCAAAATAGTTAAACAATAAGGAATTATAATAAAATAGATTGTCAAATGCGTTTTACATTTCCAGAAAAAAATCGTTAGGAATAAAATATCTTATTCTTTTTTTTTCTTAAAATATCTCAAACCCTTTTAGTAACATTTTGTTTTTTATTAACTTTTACCTCTAAAAATTTTCAACTCTAATTTTTTTTCTTATTAAATACTCCCTCTGTCCACCAAAAGTATGTTCACACTGTTTTTTTCAACAATTTGTTTTGCTTCACCATTTAACCGTCACTTAATGTTTTCATATGTTGTCGATTTTATATTCATAAACAATCACTTAACTCATAAATGGACCACAAAATACCCCAAAATACCCTTATTTTATCTACTTTATTTACGTTTTCTTAAAACCTGTCAAAACCAAACGAGCATACTTTTAGTGGACGGAGGGAGTAACTAATAGGCATGAGGTTAGTAAATTCAAAAAATAAAAAATAATAATAAACGGGTTGACGGGTCAGCCCAAAAAACCGATGGGCTAATTGGACCGGGCAAAAAAGATTCGACTTTAAATGGACCATTAAACTCATAGCCTTAACCCTTCATTTTTCAGGGCCAGCCCATCTCTACTTATAATGAGGATAGAAAAGAAAAATGTGAAACATTTTATAAACAGAAATTGAGGATATTATAAAAGTAAAATTTATAGAGTACTTTCAGTTTAAAAAATGTGAAAAATATTACGAAATAGACAGACACCGAGAAAATGAAAAGTGTGAAAAGTGTTTTGGGAAGAGAGGAGCAGTTGCCAGACTCATCCCCACTCCTCTCTCTGAACCAAGGAGAGAAGAGAAGAGCGTGCACCTCTCCACCGATTGCCGCAGCTGCGCATTTTAAGTATGCTGCAAAGTTTAGTTTTCTTTGTTCATATTTTTGAAGGAATCTCAGTCTCCTTCACAAAAATCGACCCTGCTTTTATGTGTGACTTTATGAGTGTGTTTATGGATCTATCAACACACGGTTCTGTGCATATGCAAAATATGAATACATAAAATTGTAGTTGATTTCATATTTTTGCGTGTTTTCTGCGATTTTCTGTGGAAGAGTCATGCAAGGTCTCCGAATCTGAACGTCCATGGATTTAGGCGTGTCTGTTTTTTTTTTCCGGAAGTTTGATTACGGGTTTGTTTTTATTTTGGGATTTTTCAGATATTTGTTTATACGAACGTACGGAGACAACAAAGTTTGTAGTTGCATAAGTTGAAAGCAATGGTTTCCTTTTTTAGCGATTTAGACTTATTTTGATGTATCGCGATTGAAGCGCTTTGTTATGGGTGGGTTAGCTCCAATCATGTTTAAATTATCATTGTACATGCTAAACTAGGTTTTTGTTGCAATTAATGCTGTTGAATTTTCTCCATGATTTTAGTTTGTCTAATATGGTGGATTGATCTTTGGAGTTCATTTTCTTATTTTTACGCACTTGCGGTTTTGATTTAACATTTGAAGATTCGCAACCGAGTTAATTGTTTTCCCATCCTGAATTATCTAAGTTGAATTGTAGAGCACAGGTGGGTGGAGAGATGAGCAGACAACGAGGGAAGAGCACAAAAAATGCTATCACATATTTCAATGAAGGCATAGAGGATGTGCAAGACAATTCAATTTTTGGAAGATATTCTGAAGTAGAAATGGTAGCTCAGCTGAAAGGAATCGCCGTGGATCCATGTAGGCCACAGTGTGCACAAGATAATATTCAGCCTTTGTGGAATCAGATTGTTATGCTCAGAAAAGTCATGATGCTTAAAGATTCTGAAATTCCTTGGGTAAGGTCTTTTAACATTCACTTGTTTCCTATTATTGTTGCATGATTTGAGAATATTATTGCACCTTGGTTGGACTTTGTGTACCTAGCTAGGAGCTAAAGCAGGACTGGGAATTGGGGTGAGTGTGTGTTCTCCCTTCTCTGTGGGTTAAAACAACATGTTCAACGCCCATAAGCTATTTAAATTGATGTGTGTTGCCCTTTTATGCCGATTAGAGACAGTCTTTGGATTGTATTGGAATTTGCACTTGACCTTGAAAATGCATAGCCACCTAATTACCGTGCTCAAGCTACAGGGCTTGGGTTTGGAATCGAGGCGATAGTACAATACAATAGTAGTTACTTCACATTCATCATTACTTGTAAATATAATAACTAAAATTGCTTGAGGAAATTCCTACTAATCAACCATTCAAATTTGACTTCGACAATCTTTGTGGATAATTCATAAACCTTTCCAATTTTAATCCATAATCTGTGCGAGCTTAAAAATCACCCCTTGAAAACGCAACGTTGATGTCATGTTCTTTTCATCCTCCAAGAGTACGCTCCATAGGGTTGCCGGTGTAAAACATAGCACTCTCGACGTCCACACTTAGGCTATGTTTGTTTTGGGATTTAAGTGTTTAGGGGAAGTCTGGATTTTGAAATCCTGATGAATAGTAGAAATATTTTTATAATCTGTTGTAGTATTTTTGATAGTGCGAGATTTTACTTATGTCAAATCAATGTTAATAGTATTGATGTTATATTATTGAATTATGTGTGTAATGATTGTATGATTATGTAATGATTGATGTGTTGTGTTGAAAATTATGAGTATGAGATTTATAAGTTTATAGGTCTTTTTTAGGTGTGAAATGTGTTGGGAAGAGTAATAATGGTTTATAGGTCTTTTTAGGTCTGGTTTGAATTTGGGATTTGAAAACTAGATTTTAAATCTCGAACTAGAATGTGACGTGGATTGCAAAGTCCTAGATCCATCTAACCATCCAGGTGAGTCGGAAAACAAACATAGCCTTATACTCTTTGTTGTGCCATATGCCACGAGATGGAGGCCCGAAAGTGATACTTTGGCACTAGGTTTTGCTAATTTGTCTCCCACAATTTATGAGGGGATATTACAATCACTATTCTAGTATGACTCACAAATGTGTATATAAGATGAACTATAGCATGTGTTACTCGTAATCCCAGCCTTGGTTGAATAAGCTGTGAACTTTTACCTAAATTTTATTTGCCCAGTTTTTGAGGACTTCAGTTGCAGGGTGTCTGCAATTGATTGTGTCTTTAGAGGAGTGGTTCAAACTGATTTTTTTAGGAAAAACTGAAGCAGGCAGTGTATGTTTTTTGCTAAAATTTGAGGAGTTGGAAGAGTTTGCTGAATAATCACTTTTTAGCAATTTTATAATTATAGCCCCTTAAAAATGGATTAACACAAAAAAATCTAAGGTTAAAATCATAAAAAAAAAAAATTGCATCTACTTTCGAGTCAGTCTTTTGTACACTAGTTGCAGGATTCTCCTGCAACTATTGCGAACAACTATCACTTTTTGGTAAAACAACACTTATTTGTTTAGTGAATCAATTACTACTAACAAACTAATATTTTTTTAGTGAAAACAACTAATACTTAGTGAATAGAAAAGTTTGCCATTATTTACAAAAATACTAAGAATTAGGTGTAAGCAGTCATATTACTGCTTCTCAAAATCAGCGTATAACTGATTGTTTTAACCATATTTCAGAGATTGCTAACATCCCCTCCACTAAAAATTGGCTTATTCTAAACTATGTTTATTAATATGATTTCATAAGCTAGTCCATGCGAAGTTTTCAAAACTAGGTATAATAGTTTCCCTCACCATTTACGGGTGATATGTATGAATGACACACAATTGTTTAGTGAAGCTTATTGGTTGTTTTTGAATCCAAATCTGTGAATTGACAAGGGAAGTCATGTTGATTGGATGAATTTGAGTTGCAAAGAAGGTGGATCTAGTTATTTGTATGATCACCTGTTAGAATCAAGCGAGTTCAAAGACATGAACTTTTATCTCAACAGATTTCCACGTTAAGAGTTATGATGCAATAGTTGGTTCACCATCACAAGCCTTACACCAACTGCGTCAGATGTTGCTTGGACTTGGGTACGGGTGTCAGGTGCAGGTACATATATAGGAATCCGACTTCTTATCTTGTTAGGATATGTGGATACAGCTAAGAAGGATCCAAAATTAGGATGTGGGTGCACATATATGTCTATACATACATACATACATATATATATATATATATATATTATGGGTAGATTTGTCAAAATATAATACTCCATCTAAATTGCTAAATAAAATTTTAAATTGAAATTGCAATGAAACTACAAGTTTATTTCGGCTGTTAAATTCTTTATAAGTTTGAAAGGTTAATATATAACAAAATATATCCAGTTAAGGATTTTAATTTCAAAAAATTAGATGAGTTTATTCCATATTGGCTTGAATTTTTGGGAATGATCAATGTCTAAAACGATTGTGGTGGTCTGAGTATCCAACATTAAAAAATTTATCATTGGAAACAGACCTAGGAATGACCATTCCATTCGTGCCTATTCCCTGCCAGCCATGCATGCAGTAGTGGATAAGTGCATTTTTATAATTTCAGGATTGACGTTAGATATATACTATAGTTTAATTTGGACAGAAGATTCCCCGGAATCAGTACTTGGAGGCATCTTGTAACATTTTAAACAGTTGATGGATAGAGCTACCATTTTTCAGAGATGGTGGAGTGCAGTTTAATACCACATAAGTGCCAGGGTGTCTCCACAAACTTACTGAACCACAATGATCTTTCTTCATTAATTATGGCACAAATTTCTAGTTTTATGAAGAAAAGTCATCTCTGTTTCTTTTACCCACCTTAGATGAGTTGCTGCATAAATTCAACACCGTCACCTTTTATTCCACTAAAATCAATTAGTGATGACAGGTCTTTTCCACTAAAGATGCAACTATGACATTTTTTTTGTCTTGTGACAGAAAAAACGGAAACTTGAGCGGTTCGTCAAAGATAAGCTGATTGCTCCTGCTGACTTTCCTTTGCCAAACAAGCAGAAAAAGCCAAAATTAAGTCAAAAGCAGTTCTCCCGTGCTTCATCGGTGGCATGTTTACTCAGTTCAGTTGACTCTACTCATGTCTTTGATTATCGTACTTCTAGCAGTTTAGTAACATTTGATGATGCTTTGCCAGAGAAACAGTTAGGCACTGCCTGTTCCTTTATAGACGATGTGGCAGATTTGAATCACCCCCTCAAAGACACATCTCAAACAGCAGATTCTGATGAATCTGTCTGTGCTTCAACCCATCTAAGTCCAGAGAACCCCTCGATATCATATGGGGCACGTAGGAAACACTTTGAGACTCGTCGGCGGTCACCCAGATTACTGAATTTCACCGGGGACCATCTTCAAAGGAAAGTTGTTCCAGTTGGGCTTCGATTCCAGGCTGTCATTCCTGAGTGGAATGACCCAGAGGACAGGATTACTCTAATTGATGCATATAAAAGCAATTCTGAGAATCTTAAGTGGTTGGGGTCCCTAGTATGGCCAGTTGAAAATGAAAAAATGAGACCCTCTGATAGAAAAATCGGAAAGGGAAGACACAGCTCTTGTTGTTGTGTCTCCCCAGGGTCTGCTGACTGTACTCAACGTCACATACTTGTTGAAAGACTACGTCTGCTAACTGACCTTGGCCCTTCATTTTTCAGTTGGAAATTCGATCAGATGGGTGAGCAAGTCTCAGAATCATGGTCGCTGAATGAGCAACAAACTTTTGAGTCTTTAATGAAAAAAAGACCATCATCCAACACCAAAAGTTTTCTGAAACGTGTCTTGAAGTCTTTTTCCAACAAGAATAGGAAAGATATTGCAAATTATTACTTTAATGTTTATATTCCTCGCCGAATGAGCTTGCATACGAGGTCTCCATCCATAAAACAAATTGATACAGATGATGAGGATGAAGCAGATGATTCCAAGGCTAGATATTTACGCGGTAGCTAACTGGGCCCACACGAGGCTCGTTACAAGGTTCGTTTCTTAACCTGTATATTCCATCATGTTCACAGCAGCGTTCAGCTTGGTTTTGCTCATACCCCTTGAAAAAATTGTATATTTATCTCATATCTTAATTTCTTAATTCATCATACCAATAGTATGACATGCAATGATACATTGGGTCGCATTTTCCGTGTTCCATTTCAAACGTCACTGCACCGGTGAAAGTGCATGCTCAAGATTTTGGTTGATGGTCCTGAAAGCAGTGATGGAACAACATTAGTAGCTGCGGTTCTCTACATAGTTGACAGGTTCAATCCCCAAATTTTCCTAACTGGTAATTTTTGTGTGTAGATCTCAATATCGAATTATTATGGTGAAAAAGATTTTGTAGCCTCGAAGTATCTATACTATGCATATTTTTTTGAATTTTTTTTTTTTTTTGTTTTTTGACGGGCATATTTTTTTGAAATGAAGTTCTGTGTTAAGTGAATATCAATTTCCATGTTGATTTATGGAACTTACCCCCCCCCCCCCCAACACAGAGTTTGATGGAAATAGGGAACTACAATTTATTGTTTTCATGGGTCATTGGACTAATGTGTCTTAATAAAAAACCGTTAGACATCATTTAAAATTTGGACCTGTATACGAACCTACAATACAGTGCCATATACATAATGCCCAGATTATTTGCACCCCTCGGAATTGGTAAGTACATTCACCTGAGTAATGTGAAGATTTGAGTTCAAAAATGACGAAAATGCGGTGGTTGAGTGATGAGTATACGCTGGTCTGATGGTGCAGCCGTTGCAATGGTCATTTGGTGGTGAAATGACAGAAAATCACATTTGTGTAACGGTGGGTGTATGAATAATGAGAAAAGTTTATTTCTATTATTATTATTATTATTATTATTATTATTATTATTATTATTATTATTATTATTATTAGGGTAGTTTTGAGTTTTTGTAATTATATTAAAGTAAAATAAAAGGAAAGTTGATGTATTTACCAATTTTTAGTGCCCGTTTGGTAGGCATGTTTAGCAATAAGATAAGGGCCTAATTTAGCTTAAATTGGGTCCTTATCTTATCGCTACCAAATGGGCACTAAGTACAAATAATCTGGGTAATACATAATACATAGAATTTAAAATGGCTCAGGTTATTCGCGCCTCTTTTTTAAATTAGTACACCCACCAATTTTCTTTTTTTTCTCATGTTACTAATCCGTGAAAATATTACATTACGATTTTCAATTTAAACAAATCTAATTCGTTCAAATCCTAATTTATACACCCACAGCAGTCGCTGAATCAACCTCCGAGTCATCACAATATATTTGTTTCTAGATTGTTTGATTTTTTTAAGAAGGGTTAAAAATAATAATGGTTGGATGGATGTATATGCTAATCCAGTGAGACTAATTAAAAATTGGAAACCTCTACTTTTTGGAAGCCCATTGAGAAAGCCCATGTAGACTGGCACTGGAAGAAGAATGATTCATTGATTCATCGACTCATTTGAATTTTTTCCCATCAATGTAATTATCTCAATCCAACTAACGTAAGGAATTTGTGATCGGTGAATGATCAAAATATTAGCTTTTATTTTAGTAAGAAGACACAAATATTTTTTTGTGAATAGAAGAATTCTCCTACTGTTACTAGGATAGGATTTGAAGAACATGATGTTGGCCAATATTCCCTTTTTTCTCCCTCATAAAATCAATGTTTACAACTATGCATTTGCCAAAGTCTTTCACTTTGATAGTGGGAGATGTGCTGAAAAAACGACATAATTGAGTCACCAAATTGCATGACCTTTTTGACAAACTTAAATTTATTTATGGATTTTCTCAACCGAAAGAAGAATTGAAATTATTGCTCCCCATTTTTACATACCTTTGAATCACGACTCTTTTTTTAATTAATATCTTTCTTCCTTTAATCTAAATTCAACTGCCATGTTCTTTCTTGCCACCTTTTGACTTTTATTTCAATAAACTTATCGATCCTCGAGCTTTTACATTTATTTTTTGTGACCAAAGAAGTAGTTTTCAGTATTCATGGACGGATCCGTAAAAAGAATATATATATATTCATGGACGGAGAAAAAATTTACTTGGAAAAAAATATGTGTTATCTAAAAATTCGAACTTGCACCCATTTAAAAATCCTACTCATTTATGGACTGGTGTCAACTCCATCATGAGGATGACTGAAGAGGTCTAAAGAGTGTACTTCTTGGCTAACGCTAATTTAATCATGAGAAAGCCTAACAAATATTTAATTTTAAATGGGTAGAGTTGCTTTCACCAGGGAGTGTACTTGCGGGCTAACGTTAACTCTATCATAGGAAGACCAAACAAGTATTTAATTTTAAATGGGTGGAGTTGCTCTAATACAATAAAAGAATTTCGATTCATCTAAAAGTTCAAACTTATAGAGAGGTTGTGAATCAATTCATTTATATCATTACTCTAATATGACTCATGTTTGAAGAAGCTTTTTTTAAAGTAGAGTATTTCAAGTTCTGTGATTATTTTTAAATTAAATTCGTATAGTAATACACTCACGACAAAGTGCTTAAGAAACTAATATAATTAGACTGGTTAAATCAACAAAAATAAATTGATGGTTAAATCAACAAAAATAAATTGATGGACATAAGTAAAATGTTGGCTTATAAAATGTCCTTCGTTCGTGCAATTAGTAATCAAACATAAGATATTGTATTTTCTTAAGAAATATAACTTTTCTTTCAGTCGAAGTATAATCATGTATTGATGTTCATACATGCACTTGACGATTATTTATCATATAGTACAAGTTGGCAAACATCCTAAATTAGACAATGTTAAAAATACAAAAATAGTCAAGTTCACCTAATAGATTAGTGTGTGATTTTATAGGGGATATATTTACGTGATAAAGTCTTGTATAAATTTGTATAACTAATTTGTATTTTGCATGCATTTTTAATAATAATAATAATAATAATAATAATAATAATAATAATAATAGTTATGTTATTAAAATATATAATTTCTATAGTATTAATTATTTTATTATAAAGTATTAGGTGTAAAAAGTGTGCATGATAAAATTAATTATACAAGAGCAACTTCACATATGTTTTGCGGATTTAACAAAACTCTAAAAACATATTTTATGCAATCATCATCATTTGAAATTAACTTCATTACACCATATAAAAAATGGACCCAATAAATTGTGTTCGTAGAGACTGTCCACTTATACTTTACTCAGCACAATATGGTAATAGATTTTCTACCTTGTTAATTTTTTTTTAATTTATAAAAATATAGATACATAATAATATAATAAGTGAAAATGCTAAAGAGTGAGCCTACGAAGAGCCTATGAGTTGCGTTTATCTCTCTCTAAATTTACATTCATAGAATACACATAAAATTTAAAAATCGTTGCCTTCCAAAAATTCCAGTAGGAATGGTAATATAAATAAATATTCATTGTGTAACTCAAGTGTATTTTTAAATAGTATCAATCAATTTCATTGATCAATTCTAGTTCTTTTCACTGAGCACTTACAATTGAATATTTGCAATAGTTCAGTACAAACAACTATAAATACACTTTTCGATTAGCTGTCTCAACTCCTATTTCTCAATAATCATTTTCACTATTTTTCAATTAACAATCATTTACGATTAGAACAAACCACCACCATTAAAATATATATATATATCTGATTATCATTAGTATGAATTTGAAGTAAATGGCCTTTCCCTAATATAAATAAATAAGGTAGAGGTGATATAAGCATGGCTGTGATTGCACAAAAATAAACATATAAAGAGACAAAGTTTAAACAAGGTCTGAGGTATTGAGCAGGTGTCATTCCTTTAGAAACAATTCACATTACATTTACATACAAATTTGTCCCTTTTAAAGCATCGACCAAATTATTGTTTCCCTTTTTGGGTGGAGTATCCACTTCCCTTTGTTGCAAATGCAATCAATTACTACAAACCACACCAACAGCAATCATTGCCAACAAGCTAACAATCATCAATATCACTTCTCATCATTCTACACCATCTAAGTCAAGTCTTTTATTTAATCACCTAAACCTACAAAATGATGATTGATGATACGTTACTATTGTTCCCAAGACAAACTAGGATGAACACCAAACTTATACTACATTCACATATTAGCCCAGATAGAATAAAACTTTATCTGTTAAACAAGATTATATCTAGAATCTGCCAGCTTTAATTTTATGAGAAAAGAAAGAAATTTGAAAACTCAACTGGGACCCCGAGTGCCCATCACCATATACTGATGGTGTAACATTGCATTGTTCTATTCCGAAAATTTCGCCTTTTGACAAATCAAATCACAAAAGCAGATGAATGTTTAAAGCAAACCTGATCAATTTTGAGTGAAAGAGAAACTCAAACATGTGGAATCATAATATCATCATCATTAAACTTACCAAACAGATGAAGATAAAACAATAGACATATGAATGAACAAGGAGATTAATCATATGCATGAAAGAAGTATATTTGAAAATAGGACCATAACAAACTCCCATCCCATTATTGAAAAACTCAGAGGATCAAAGATTCAAAATGCATTGCAGAAACAAAAAGAAGTAGATCATTTATACGGTTACACAACAAATGCAGCAACAAGAAACTCAAAGAGGACCTTGACTCATCATCAGTAGAGGCGTAATACACTCCTTGCAATCGACTGGGAGTTGGAGGGCTTGATTTTACTACTGAGTCCACCTCTCCTGCTACTCCTCATAGGAGTCAAGTAGAACCTGAGTAGGCCATTATCAAAATGGTTGGGAGAATACCTAGCACTCCGATTCTTCTCCAAAACGAACTCATTCTTCTTCTTCCCATGGCTACTCAATTCCACATTTGATTTCCTCACATTATCAAATGACCCCCCAAAGTGATTCCCATTTCTCCAGCTCACACTGCTGTTGCTTCGAAACATACTCCTGTTTAATCCCCCTCTCACGTCCACATTCCCGTCTCTCCTTAACTCGGGCCAAGATTCAGACAACGACCTCTCCACCCCATTCACTCGACTGTATTTCTCCTCGTCCTCCTCATCCTTATTCCCACCATTACGCCTTTGTATGAACCCCCATATCTTCCAACTCCATCTCCTAGACTTTTTAGACTCTTGTCTATCCACAGAGTTTATGTCTCTAAGCCCACTACTCAATTCAAAAGTCTCCGAGAGATCATCTCTCAAAGAGTTTGAATATGAGTCCCTCAAGTCCCTTTCCCCGACTAAAACTTTCGCCCCATGTAAGTAATCGGTTGCAGCCGGGGAAACCTTAGCAGCATTAGCCGCCATTTTCAGTTCATCAATCTCAGCAACCACAGCGGCTGCAGTCTTCCTAATTGAATTAGACCTATCAAGACTCTTCCTCCTTCTTGAAGAAGAAGAAGAATCTAAATAGTACTCCTTTGTCTGCAAAGACCCTCCAGGCAAAGTCTCATCCTCATTAGTGGAGCTCCTCCGTGGCTCCTCCACCGGAATTTGCATATCAAAGCGGGGGGCTACAGGAACAGTTGGGGCATCCTCTAGCACAGAAACCATAGGTGCCATTCTTGGAAAACTCCTCCCAATCAAATGACCATCCCACGAAGCTCGAGGCTCATCGAAGGAATATCTTGGATCATCGAAGCTGATTCTTCCAGCATCCAGTGAAAACCTCGGATCAATATCACATGACCTTCTTCCAAAACCATAATCAGCAACCTCAGATTGAGTCTCCCTATACTGCCTAGAAATCGGCTTTTCAACAGGCAATGTGGCTAAGTTTCCGCCATTATTTTGTTTCTTGGTCTTCTGTTTCCGCCTCCAATTATTCCATTTCTTGCTAAAAATGGAGGCCGCGGACCAAAACCCCCCTCCCGAACTCTTCTTCTCCTGGGTATTAAGATCTATATGATCATTCATAGCCTTCAAATTACTCGCACTCACTACCTCTTCTTCCACAATCTCACCACTATTCACGTTTAATTCAACTGCGTTTCTCAAACCCTCCAAATGGGAATCTTGAACAGGCCTAATTTCATCACCAAAATCATCCTCAAAAGAAACACTATCCTCTATAATTTCAGGGTCTACAAAACCCTCCTCATTTTCGACTTCCTCGAAAACGGGCTTATTCGCTACAAACGATTCGGATTTCTTGCTATTTTGATGGGAGGAAGAAGAAGCAGAGGCAGAAACAGAGATGGGCTTATTGTTATTAGGACCACCTTTATTAGCTTCGTCGAGTGAAAACAACGAGCAAAGAGTATTTCTCACTCTAACATCACAAGATTTTCTCTGGGGCTCAAAAGAAAGGCCTAATGCTTCGTTCTTCGAAGCAGAAAATGATTTTGTGCGGCGAAGTTCAGGGATAAATGAGGTGGGCTTTGAAGGTTTTGGCGGTGGAGGGGGAAAATTATTAGGTTTAGAGCTAGATGAGAAGAGTGACTTGATTGCGGCGGCGGCAGCGGCGGAGGCGGAGGAAGGGCGGCGTGAGGAGGAGGGCGTGTTGGTGGAGGATTGATCTAATGTGGTGAGGCGTTCGCAGAGGCAAGAGGGGCAGAATCCCGTGAACTGCTCGTCGGGGTGGCGGTCGCAACTAAATGAGGACCGCGGCGGCTGCAGCGGCGGCGGAGGCGGAGGCGCAGTTGGGTCTGCAGAAGTGGTATTCATAACCGTTGGAATCAGTATAAGCGCCGCACCCCCCGCTCATGTTAATAACTACAACACCATTGTTGCATTTCACAATGTGTGTGGAATCAACGTGTTTTGGTGCGTGAGAGAGAAAATGATAATTTGGATTCGCTTTGCCTCTGCTCAACGGGGAGAGTGTGAGTGTGGGTGTGTGTTGTTGAAGAGGGGAAAAGGGAATTAAAGAGGAGATGGAGATGGAGAGAGAAAAAAAATTCCCCCCTCTCTCTATAAATAATAAAATCTCTTTTTGCTTTTCCTTTCGATGCTTTTTCTTTCTCACCTCTTTATTTCGCCTACAATTTTTTATTTTTTTATTTTCTTGTTTGGCACCTTCCGTACATTTGTTGCTGTTGTTGGACTGGACAAGGTTAATATAAAATTATAAATAATTACTAATAATTTGTTTACCTCTATATTAATTTTTAATATGTGTGATAGGAAAAAAAAAATTATCTCGACTCACTTTTAAATTACATTGTTCAATATTTATCTCTCTTTAATTATCATTTTTATATTATTTAATATATTTTTATTGGTTGGATAATCAACTCAATGGGTAAATGTTGTATTCTCCTTTATAAGTCGTTAGTATTTGACTAAATTAATTTATGCCGCATGATCAAGGAATTTTTGGTATAGACAGAGGGATTTGTGTATTCAGTATTTTCTCCTTATAAAAAAAAATTAATTTATATCGGTTAAGTTCATAAAAAAAAATAAGTACTTGCTCATATTGATTTATTCATCATTTAATAATATTTTAATGATATTTAAACAATATATTTTTTTTACACAAATTAAAAATATTATTAATTTATTTCTTTTGTCCATTTTATTTGTCATTTTATGTAACAACAAAACGCCTTTTATTACATCATATTAGATTAACATATTGGTTTTATTTCATCTATAATAAAAATACTACTCTCTCAATCCTATTAAAATAGACTCTTGTATGTATCAAATTATGGTTATATTTTCTTAATTTAATCATTAAATATATATTTTTAAACCAAAATAATCCTATTTAATAATTATATTATTATTTCAATGAAGATATTTAATTCATATTTATCTATCTTACAAAGAAAGGTTTATTTTAGCGGGATTAAGAGAGTATTTAATAGGAAATTTGAATCCTCGATACATGAGTTACGGTCCCATGAAAACATCTTGTATGCATCAGGTGCACTGTGCACTTCAATTTATTTTTAAATAATTAAATTGTTTTAATTGAACAAATAAAAAATAATTAATATTTTTTTAAAATACATTTAATTCACATGATACAATTTAAATATATTTTTAAATAGTATTATTTAAATAATTAATATTATTTAAAAGTACAATCAAGTTAAAAAAAAAACTTGTATAAATAAGGCTTCTTTTAAAATTAATCCAACAACGCTTGTATAAAGAAAAAGTTGAGTGTAACCATTTTTCTGAGTTCAGACACAGATAAAATGGAAATAAAGAATGTACGTTAGTATAAATTTATATATACATTAAGATGTGTTTGGGAAGGGGACTTTCGATTTTTCAAAGATTCCTGTCTCAGAGGAAAAGCAAAAGCAAACCACGCCTTCACCTCTCTCTCTCTTACTCTCTCTCTCTCTCTCTCTCAAATCTGAATGTGTTGCATTCTCAAATCGCTTTCACTGCTTTTTTTTCTTTTCTCTTTCTTTTATTATAATTTTATTTTCCATCCTCCCCTTTTCCTTTTTTAGGCTTGGGGCTTTTCTTTTATCACCTCTTTTGTATTTTCCGCCAAAAATCAAGTTCCACCTTTTTGATGTTTTATATTATTATTATTATTATTATTTTTAACCCTTTCCTATTTTTTATTTTCATACTTTTCAATATTTTATACTATTACAATATATTTAATATATTGTGGTAGCATAATATTACGATATAAATGAAATTCATGAAAATTCATGTGTTTAATCATGAACATATAACATAAAAGTTATTTCATGATTCATTTAAATGTCATCTATATATTTTTTTCTTTTTTATTAGATAAATGGTGGCTCAAATTCATAATTCTTAGAAAATATGTAGTGAGCTTTAATCACTTGAGTTGAATCATTTTATCGTCTGTATATATTGATTACGTATAATTGTAATTGTATTTGGATTTTATGTGGAAGGTGGAGTATAGCAAATTCATCACTTCTTAAAACTTAAGGAACGAAGCCTATAAATCTTATACTAATTTGGCCTTGGTACTTTTTTACTTTTGTTATTATTAAGTCTTTACTTGTTTGTAAATGTAAAAAACACACATATATATATATATATATATATATTTTTTTTTTTTTTTTTTTTTTGCATTGTTGGGTCCTTGTATTCCAACTTCCAAGTGCCAACAGTCGAAATTGAAAAAAGAATATATATAAAAAAAGGTTAACTTTTCTCCCATGATATGCTACTATTAGAAAGAAGATCGATGAGCAAAAATTAATAAGTACCCCTCAAAATAATGCATTTCTTGAGTTCGAAATAGTTGCATTTTATTTTTTATTGGACAAATAGTGACTTAAATTTATAAAATACATAAATAATGAGATTCTAACTACTTAAATTATTTTACTTCATAATTGCTTTTTATTAAAGAGATAAAAAAGAAAAATTCAGTTAAAAACACACAAAGAGAGAAATATGTGTTGTTGCAAACTTAAATGAAGTTGAGCAAATCCTGTATTTTGGAATCAAATAAATTTAAAAGTTTGAATGGGTAGTAAAACTGTAAGTTTGTCTTTTAAATTTGAAAAGTATGATTTTTGTTGAGAAATCGCATAAATGTTAATAAAATAGGTTGGTGTTAATATTAGTTATTGAGCAAAGTTGTGTATATTAAATGATTAGAGAAGTGATATGTCTTAATTAAGATAATATTTAATAAGTACTCAAAAGGAAGAATTCACTAGGCATTAAACTGACATAACATTTAATATGACGATTCAGATATAAAGTTGAAGAACTTGTTAATTAAACATACCAATAAAATTGTCTTGTCTTGAGAAAAGTCGTATCTTGATTGGATGATCGAGATAAAGGATATTGAGAAAATAATATGAGATGTGGCAGTAATTTGTCATTTAGAATATTCGAATATCAGATTTAAAACTGAAAAACCCGTACTGTCGTACCGAACATACCAGTAAAGTTGATATGAGAAGTGATATGTCTTAATTAAGATAATATTTAATAAGTACTCAAAAGGAAGAATTCACTAGGCATTAAACTGACATAACATTTAATATGACGATTCAGATATAAAGTTGAAGAACTTGTACTAATTAAACATACCAATAAAATTGTCTTGTACTGAGAAAAGTCGTGTACTGATTGGATGATCAGATAAAGGATATTGAGAAAATAATATGAGATGTGGCAGTAATTTGTCATTTAGAATATTCGAATATCAGATTTAAAACTGAAAAACCCGTACTGTCGTACCGAACATACCAGTAAAGTTGATATGAGAAGTGATATGTCTTAATTAAGATAATATTTAATAAGTACTCAAAAGGAAGAATTCACTAGGCATTAAACTGACATAACATTTAATATGACGATTCAGATATAAAGTTGAAGAACTTGTACTAATTAAACATACCAATAAAATTGTCTTGTACTGAGAAAAGTCGTGTACTGATTGGATGATCAGATAAAGGATATTGAGAAAATAATATGAGATGTGGCAGTAATTTGTCATTTAGAATATTCGAATATCGATTTTAAAATCGAAAAACCCGTCTTGTCGTCGCATCAACATACCAGTAAAGTTGATATGAGAAGTGATATGTCTTAATTAAGATAATATTTAATAAGTACTCAAAAGGAAGAATTCACTAGGCATTAAACTGACATAACATTTAATATGACGATTCAGATATAAAGTTGAAGAACTTGTACTAATTAAACATACCAATAAAATTGTCTTGTACTGAGAAAAGTCGTGTACTGATTGGATGATCGGATAAAGGATATTGAGAAAATAATATGAGATGTGGCAGTAATTTGTCATTTAGAATATTCGAATATCAGATTTAAAATCAAAAACACGCTTCAGTTTCTTGTATTGATTTTATGGGAGTTTCTTTTGTTTGAGATCGTGAAAGTGAAGAAAAAGTATCACTTTTTAAAATAGAAAAAAATTATGTAAAAAATATATAAATTAAAAAGTATATATCATAATATAATTATTTGTATTTTAATTTACAAGAAGATGTGAAATATGAGCAAAAGGAATGAACCAACATAGGACATGTTTGTCTATATGAGTCCAAATCGTGTTTTCTGAGGAAAAAGAGATGACCCTGCCATTTGCGACATTGCATTTTGCTTTTATTCCCACTAGCAAGGAAATAAAACAATACAAAAAAAATAATTAAATAAGTGTGCATGAGTGCATCTTCATGGAATTTATTTTAAATGTTTATTATAATATAAATAAATTCACGTGTCAAAGTTGGATTTGGTGATCCGTTGTGTAAAACCCAGTGGAATTACTACTATATGCAAATACTCACTTAAAATAATTATTGATTACTCTTTGCACGTAAGTAATTTTTATTTTTGTGTGTGTGGTTGATTAAGTTACGTGATTAATTGGGGTTAGTCATATTATGTTTTATTTCCATTCTAATATTTTAATATGGAGTTGGTGTTGTGTGAATCACTTATATTGTAAAAAATATCATTCACTTTTGAAAACTTAAAAAAAAAATTAAAATATATTTGATCAACATTATTAAAAATTTAATTAGGAGTATAAAAAATTAGGATAAGTTGTATCATATTATTTTTAAGGAGTATCAACAACAATTAATGTTTTTACTATTTAAATTATTCATTTTTAATATAAAAAAATGATAATATAAATTAAAAATATATTTAAAATATCAAGTATTTAATTAATATTGTTAAATATTTAACTAAAAATATCAAACTTAGATGAAATTAAAATATTGAATGATAATTATAGTGGTTCACATACGATGTGCTATAATAAATTATTAAAATAAAAATGGGAGATTTTTTTTTTCTTTAAAATAAAAGATGTCAACGTCGTCAGGGGATAACGATTGACGGTTTACATGACTTAATGTAACCATGAAATTGATGTTCAAAATTCAAATGGGTGGGCCGGGTGGCATGTTGGATTTTTAATTTGTAATGCATACTTCGATTTTATTGAAATTGACTTTAATTAATTGGTATTGGATTTTAAAACATACTTAAATTATATAATATCTTTGGAGTATACAAAATTTTGTCTTACTTTAATTCAGTCACTACTATTTTTTATTTTCATACTTAAAAATATCAATAAAACATATTTCGAATGATGCTAAAAAGAACTCCAAAGAAACAATCGAAATATTTCGTTGCAAGTAAAATAAATAAAAAAACAAAAAGAATGCCAATAATTAGTGTTTGTGGGCCGCAATAAAAGGAACAGAACCGGCCCACCGCTGGAGTTGGTGGATTAAAAAATCTAGATGGGCTGAAATTCACTTACTTGGGCCCATTTTCTTTCGCTTAGAACTATGTATGATGTATCATGCATGTATGCTGATGTGCATGCATGTGCATGAAGTTAGGCATAAAGGTCATGCTTTGCCACTCTATCCTCAACCCTTTACCTTTTGTCTTCCTTATTTAATTAGAAAAAAAAAAAAAAAAAAATCTCCCTCCACGGGCTCAGTTGTCCATCGCAATAAAAATTTTCTATATTTTCATTTTAATCCATTCCAATTAAATTTTTTTATTTTATTCTTTTACTATACTTCAATAATATATTTAGTACACTTTTATATATTTTCATCACATTTTTTTATTTATTTCCATCATATTATATATACTACTCCCTCCATCCCATAGAACCTTTCACACTTGACTTTTTCAACGGTTTTTGTGTGAGGGTTATTTTATAGTAATACATTTACAAAAGTTATTTTATATGAATGGTATGCTAGTTGATCTTATTAACTAGCATATCATTCATATAAAATAATTTTTGTTAACGTATTACTATGAAATAACTCTCACACAAAAACCGTTGAAAAAGTCAAGTGTGAAAGGTTATCTGGGACGGAGGGAGTATATTATTATTCTACTATAATATCTATGCCAAAAAGTAATAAGAAATTTTCACCTGGAATTTTTAAAATGTTATGTTAAAGATAATGAGAAAATGGGCGAAGAGAAGGGAGTAATATCTATTATCTAGCCTTTCACTATTATATACAATGGCATCATTCATATAAAAATATAATTAATGAATTGTAATATATATATGTTGGGGTAGTTATATTAAATATGTGTTACCTCTGAAATTAGGAATCTTCTTTTCAGGTTGAACTCAGGAGTCTGATGCATGCACACACTAAGCTAGAATAATATATACTACTTTGAGGATCTATGCAGCAGATTTTCTTACATGCATGCATGGTTTCTTTTACCATTATCTATGACTATGAGAGAGAGAGAGAGAGAGAGCAGGCTACAGTGAGTTATTTAGTTTATGCCGTTTATTACCTTATTTAGTTATATATATATATAATATATATTCTGGACATCATCACAAACTACAGTTTCAGGTTGGAACTTGGAATAGCTAATAAGGAAAAGATCTCTCTCCCCTCCACAGATAAACATTGATAGCATGCTTGAAAATTTGTAAATTTGTTTGCGAAACAGATAATTTTTTTTTATTTTAAAATATTATTTTTAAGAATGTAAAATTAATTACTTCTGACCTAGGTAAAAATTTGTGTAAAACCGTCTCATGGATCTCATTTTTTAGACTGTTGTAAAACCATTATTACTTTTTATCATTATTTAGTAAATTGTTATCACTTATAATGTAAAGTATATCACTTTTCAATTTTCTATCTTAAAATGATACAATTTACATACATTTTTTGTAAATTTGTATTTAATACAAAATGTATCATTTTTCAATTTTTAACTTAATGTATATTTTATATACATTTTTTAAAAAATGATATAATTTAGAATAAAATAAATAAAATTTTATTAAAATAAGATATGTGAGACAATCTAACACGAGATTTATTCTTATAAATAAGAGAATAACTTTATTTAAATACTTATATGATTTGATTTAAGTATAAAGGTTCATCAAAATCTGATATTGTAACTCTCAATCTTGGAATTAGGTATAGGATATATCGATGAGGTTATCTAGAAACTAGTCAGACACGCGAGATCAAATCAAATAACTCCACCGGATTTAAATTTATATTGCCAAGAGTACAATTTATCTACAATTTATATGTTTTATAGTACTACTTATGTTACGCATGCAACAAATATTATTCTATAAATTTACAATAAAAATATAAAATTAAGATATTTTTATCGTCCGTCAATTGAAGAATTAAAAATCCTTAATTAAAAAAATACTAAGAATTATTTTAGATGAGGATAAATTAGGAAGGAATATGAAAAAATAGTTAAATGAATAAAAAATTATAAACAAAATATAGACTCTAATAAAACACTAATTAAAGACTATCTTCAACCTAACACTATTCTAATCTAAATTCCATAGAATCAATACATTATTTCCAACACATTCCGCACTATTTTCTTTTAAAATTACTTTAGAAATATTTTTATGGAGTACTAACTAGCTAGATTTATATTTGATTAATTAAGATAGAAAATAATTAAAGTAAATTTAATATAAAATTGCAAGTATACAACTATGAGGGGGAAAAATCATATAATTACACAAAAAGAAAACCAAATCATAACATAATAATTAAATAAGTAACAAAAAAGAAGTAAAACTGACATAACGAGGATATGTTCTAGTTAAATAGATAACAAAAAGAAAAGTAAAATGAAATCGTGCGCCAATATTTGCGAACGGAGTTCGTATAATTTTATACTAACTTCAGTATTAATTCATATAGACGCATAAAGGTTGCAAACATGGATACATCCTTGTTTTGATTTGATGTTTTCATTTCATTATTATTTAATATGAGAATTATTTTATATAATAAAAGGTGAAATAAAATAAGCATGAAAACATGACGAAATAATAGGAGAAGTCAAATTAATTCCAACATAGATCAAATTGGAATATATATATATATATATATATATAAACCAAATAATCAAGAAATCAACCTCACGCGTGCGCCTCTATGTTCTACAAACTTGTTGGCAGCCATTATATGTAATGTAATAATGATGTTTTATATTAGGGCTATATCATTATTATCCATAATCACAATCATAATATTCGTATCCCAAAGTTATTCTCCTTGTTATATGCCTCTAATTGGAACCATAATTTTCAATTCTTGGGATCATTATAAGTCTTTTTAATAGATGCAGTGATACCAAGTTAAATATATCAAAGAGCACTCATATAAATATCAATGGTGAATATTACATCTGTCGTGCTATAGTTAATTATTATTAGTGGATATATAGCACATGATATCATTTGCGTCATTTTTTATATTTCATTTTATGTTCTATAATCTAGATGAATGACACGTGATATATTAAAAATGATTCAATAAACTATCATTATCTTAGATTATTGTGTTAAAAATTCAGTAAGTGAAATGCATATTGAAACGTAAAAAATGATACATGGGAATTGAACTGTGATATATGGAGGTAGAAATGCATTTAGGTGGATTGACAATTCACACACGAGATCTTATATTTTGAACAATATTTCATGTTTCTTTTCAATTAAATGAAATCATTAATATACACATATTGTGTACTAAGAATTTTTAAAATAATAAATAATATCCCTATATTACTAATAGGGAGTTTGTTTTTGCTTAGGTGTCGTCATGAGGTTAATTTGAATGAGGTGTCATATTCTTATTAAATGCATATATATGTTAATAATCTATTTATCATTTTTCTATTGATTTATATTTAATATATGACATTTATGTGGCATTTTAATATAGAAATTAATTAAAAATATATTTCTAAGGAGGTTTGAACCTTAGACCTCTTGCACAATATGTATATTTTTTAATAAATAAGTTAATATATAAATCTTTAAATATTTTAAATATCTTTTTTATATCTAAAAAGTGTTATCTATGATAATTTTTAAACATAAAATTATATTTAACTTAAGCCTATAAATGTATGTAAGAAAAATTGTGGTTGTATCAACTTTTATAAAAAAAAATATATATATAAACTTAATATAATCATATATGATATTTATTATAAATATACGATATATATATATATATATATATTATTCGGAGTAATATTTATGCATCAATTATATAAAAAAGATTTATTAATCGTCTCCTTTTTTTTATTAATTGTAAAATAAATTTGAAACAAATCTTATAGTAAATTCTTTCATATAATTATAATAATTTTAATTCCTAGCATGAATTGTCATACAATTAATATTATCATTATTTAAATTTAATATTATAATTACAATTTTTTAATACATATACATTATTTTAATATATATATATTATTATTTGAAAATATTATATATATATATATATATAATATATATAATATATTATATTGTAAAGTTTATTTAACAAAAATGCATGCCGCGTAATACGCGGAAGCTCATCTAATTGTGTATAATGCACACCCCACATTGTGAGCACGTATAATAATATGTATAATATATAAATGATTTAATTGTAAAGAAAATTATAGTCTTTTTCTTAAATTGCAATCTAACCTAAAATTTTTAATAAAATTTCAATTTTAACTTTTTTTCTTTTTTCAATTTCTACCCACAATCTAATTCACATCTATCAGAAAATAACACGTCACCTACCTACTTGTAATTAATTGTATTGACATGTTTAGATTGATTTGGATATTAGTAATAAATTATTAATTGTCATTTTTGGGTAAGGGCAAATTTGCCCATCAGTTCGAATTGGAAAAAAAATGAGATTTTATTTATCAAGACTCAAAAAATTTAAAATAGATTACAAATGTAATTTATCTACCATCAAGCCTATATAAATATGAAAATTAATCTCAAATCACGATTAACTAAAAAATTGAAGCATATTGCATTAACACGTGTCACCAATTGATAGGTGAGTATCAAAATAGAGGAATTCTGAGTTAATGCAGTGGGTAATTACAGAGGGTAAAAGAGGGATCGCACGGCCATTTAATATTAAAAAAAGGACCGTTGATTTAGACCATATACCCTACCAATGCATTTTGTCTAATAAAGAACATATTATGTTTTTTGTGTTGATTAATGATATCCCACTACATAAGCGTTCATTCTGGACCCAAAATTGGCTACTCAAAACTTGTTTTATTGATCCTAGTCTATAAAGGGAAAAGCACATGAAGTGTGTATCGTATGATCTTATTTTTTAGTGGATTTATCTATTGTCTTCAAGCTTATAAAATCAATAAAAATAATTTATGTCAAAGTAGAGCATGACTATAATCACGCTAATCTCTAGGCAATGACTACAAATTATTTAAGTCTTTATTATAAGAGAGAGGATAAGAAACACCCGCATTGAATTAATGAGGGTTTGAGATTTAGAGTGTGATGTTTTATAGGTTTTAGGTTTGAAATAGGAAAATGTGAGATTGATCCATGAAATTTTGTTTGAGAGTATTAAAATAACATGAATTTGAAATTTTTCACTTTAATTTTGAGTTATTTCTTTCAAAATGAAATCCACAACACCTCCATGAATTTAATTATTTTTTGTAATTTAAATGCATTTTAAAACAGTATCAAATGAAAAAGTATATGTTACAGTTCTAATTATTCAGTACAAACAAGTGTAAATGTTTAATAAAAATATCTAGCATTATTTAAAAATATATTTAAACAATTGCAAATGCTTTAATAAAAATATTTGACACCATTTAAAAAAAATATTTGAATTGCACCATACATCTACCTGTTACATACAAGGCTTGTCATTATTTAAGTGCTTTTCCTGCAAACGCAACTAAAAGTTTATTAAGTTACTGAATTTCCTCACTCATAGATTTTTAGTTTTAACCAAAAATGAATATTAATAATCCTGTACAAAAATGCTTGAAATTAGACAGCAAACACACTTTATTCTAACTTGAAAAGGACAAAAGGTTAAGATACTGAGCTGATAAAAAATACTTAGAGGCCTAATTAAATAAAATTGGTAATATACTGTGAACTGCAACGTAATACTATATTAGAGAAATATTAAATTAGTACTGTATTGCTTTCTTGAGACCAATTGATGAATACTTGACAAAAATAAAAATTAATATCATCATTTTTGGGTAGTTTATTTATTCCACCAAAAGAGTTCATGATTAATATCCTGATCTTCCACAAACCAAGACTATTGGAGAGATCGGATTTAATAATACCCCATTCCTATATGGGGTTTTGGCCTATTAAACCTATAAATCCTGAGATGAAGCATGCATAAATTCATAATTCTTTTTATTTAATCTCCATTGCATGAATATATATAATCTTAGTGAAGAATCCCAAGAAAGAATATAGAGTTTGGCATGTTACTAAAGCAAGACAAAGGGTGAGATTTCTAGGCATATAGTTATTGGGGATTAACAAATATTCCAAACAGATCTTTAGCTGATCATTATGAATGTTTCTAGAGTTACCACATGATTCCAAATAAACAAGAAAAAGGGCTTTTGATGCACTTCTTTACATTAAAATTGCATGAAAATCATCACTGTTAGTGAATTTTCAAAGGTGAAGGATAGAGAAAAAAGCAAAGAGGGAGGAGAGATGGCCTTTTGCTTTTTAGCTTCATCTCTTTTCCTTTTTTAATTTGTTTATAAAAGTGATCATTGATGTGAGGGAGAGAGAAAGAATGAACCTACATAGAAAAGACTCAATTCTTTGCTTCTCTTTTTGGCTTTGATGATGTTTAAAACGAAATTACTTTTTTTTTTTTGTCTTTTGGGGAAGGAAATTTGTGGAAATATTTGATGGGTGGATCATAAGGAAGTGAGACGAAGTAAAAGAAATATAAAAAAAGACGTGTTTTATTAAAATATAAATAACAATCTATTTCTCAGACATAACAAAAAATACGATCCATCTACACAATAGAGCCTAGATGCTACTGCTTTTTCTTTTTAGGTGGGGATGGGGGCAAGAAAACTTTGTTTTTGTGGTTGGATTTTAAATGGGCCGAACAAAAACTTCTCAGGCTTGGTATTGGTACTAAAGTGACTTGAAAACATTAAGCCCACATATATAACATAACATTCAGCGCCAAGATAAACTGATCTATGGGCTCCAATCCATCACCCTCTGCCCAAATTTGGGTTTTGCACACTTGTCAGCAAAATATTTCAATGGCTAAACTATGCTCTCTCTTAACACTTTGAAACTTGATAACCAGTCCATCGGAAGACCAACTATGAGCAGAAAGACATCATATTGTTGACCAGTACCTTACTGGGCAACATAACCAAGCAATTTATGATCCATGGTGACAATATTACTGCTAAAGTGCTAATGTCCCAGAAGCACAATCACCAGAAAAAAAATATATGCGTAGAATCGTATTAGCTACATGACGTTCTTTGGTTGCAGAAGTCTCATTGGCAGCAAACTGCACGTTCTTTTATTAAAAAAATGTTCATATCCCGATTAATAGGTCTGGATCTCCAGCATGTTTAGTGGCCTTATCATTAACGGTTTAAATTGGGTGATATTCGAAAGATGATCATCAAATGCTAAATAGTTCAACAGATTATTTACCTTATTCACTGCACAAGAAACTGCTAGATGGCTGTAGTAATTTGGCTATTGCCTGAAACTTGCTTTCTATTGAAGGAAGCATCAATGCTCCCTTAGCATATAGCTGAAATTCTAAACTCTTCGATTTCTCTTCTCTGATATTCATAGTTTCTAATTTGCAAAGACATTGCAGTGCATTTTCAGCTGCAGTTTCCAGATTGCGCAATGCTTCTTCGCATGCTCTCACATTGCCTGCTTTTTCAACATCAAGTGATTGTTCTTCCTCGTCTCCAAACTTTAGGAGTTTTGTGTTTAATGGCTGTTCGGACGAGTCTATGGTGGGGATATCATCATCAAGTGAACTCCGAGGTGCATTTCCTGCATCCTGCACAAGGAGATTAAATTTCACTATTAATTTTCGGGAAAATGTTCATTAGTCCTATAAGTTTGTTCAATTTTTTGGTTCATACACTCTACCTGCCTACCCTAAATTAAATTTCGTCCAGTTAATTTTTCAAATTCAGTTTTTTAGTTTTTTTAGCCTTTTGACTGACCATATCAAGTGAGCAAATCTATTTTAAGTTGACGTGACTTTTTTTTTTCAATTTTTTAAATTTTGAATTTTGCTATATTAACTTTTAAAATCTGTTACTAACCCGTTGCGGCCAGCTAAGAGACTAAAAAACTAAATTTTTAAAGTTCACAGGACGAAATTTATTTTGAAAAAGTGGAGTGTCCTGAAGTAAACTAGCTGGACAGAAAAAGACATTTTCTTAATTTTTGTATAGTAAGTGACAAATGTTTCGGTATCTAACCGACAACCAGGATATAGCGAAACTCGTATAAGATGCTCCAAGTTACACACAGCAGATAAGAAAACAAGTGTCGCATATATTTTTATTTTCACACCATTTCGGTACCTCGAGTAATGTTTTTGAAGGTTTTATTGGGGAGAAATTGGATAAAGACCTCTTTCTGCCTTGGAGAAATTCCCTTCGCACCAGAAATCGAGAGGTATAGTTACTCCTGCTCAATGACTTCACATCTTCTGTCTGCAAAGGAAAAGAAGTTATTACGCTTTTCTACATATTCACAACAGGAACAGGAACAGGAAAGGGTAGAACTATTCGATTTCCGGACCTTCGGCTCTGCAGACAAGTTTCCTAAATTCATTCTGAAATTTTCATGATCTTGAGAATCCTCTCTTGAGGCATCAACATCCTTGCCTGTTCCATGAGAAAAGCTTGAATTTTCATGATCTTGAGAATCCTCTCTTGAGGCATCAACATCCTTGCCTGTTCCATGAGAAAAGCTTGAATTGTTGGTACCGCCGCAGCCCTCAAAATATGAGAGCTTAATGCGCTTGTCAGCATGGATTGCTTCCATAACCTGGTCATGTGCTGCACAAGATCATGGTAACCTATCAACTTTCTATCAATGTGGCAGAAATTGCTAGGCTGAGGGACTAACAAAATTTATTGTTATTTTCAAATTATGTTTGACATTCTGAATCTATTTTATTTTAATAGGTTGAAGACAAACAAGGATTCAAGCGACTTCTTGAAGATATTAGCATAATCATTCGACTAAAACTCTTGTTATACTATACATCAAAATCATTATAAAATCTCCAATTTTATTAGACTAAATGTACATATTATAACTCACCTACGTGGCTGGCTCCTAGAAAATTATTCAACTAGTTCTATAGCAATCAATATCAATTAGTTACTCCTAGATGCACATCTATTGATAATCATATTGTGTGATGTTAAATGTAACTTACCCGTGCATCTGCTGTCTGTTGCTGATCCCTGTACATTTAGGCCCTTCATGTCACATGAGTTGGGGGAATCAAACAGATCCATACAAACAGTATGAATTGTTAACCAGCGGTTATTTGATGCCCAACTGCAACCGCACATAATGTAAGAAACTCTAAATAAGCAAAACATCCTCAAGTGCAAGAGCAACATTGGAAACTGCCTGCTCACCTATCAGTTTGTGGGGGACTTGGAGATACTTGGTTGCTCTCTGTCTCAGATATGCATCTCAACGAGGTCCCAGAAACTCGTGGACCAATTTCTAAATTGTCTTTAGACGGACTTTGTGGTTCAAGACATGCATAATCTTGTTGTATACCAACCTAATGGCACAAGTCATGGGAAGTGAGTGAATGTTTCACAATCTCCAAAACAAACACTGTGAATTAGTATGTTAGATGATTAAAAAAAAAATATTAATGTCCATGGAAATTTCTTTTTGAAGATTAAAACATAAATTATCTTTGTGCAGGAAAAAAAGGTACTGAGATTGTCACCATTAAGTTGCTGTACCTTGGACGAAGTAGAATCTATATCCACAGGTAGAGAACTGTTTATAACTTGGCACCGTGCCCACTCTGGAAGTCGAGATATGCTAAACCTAAATCCTGCATTTTTGGAACTGCTGCCATCTTTGTCCATTTGTGATTCGTTGTCACAGCCTTTGTATTGGTGGTTAACCTCCTCTAAATCAGACTTAATCTGATTGGAATACATATGCTGATTCATGCTTTCCGGTGGAAACTTAACAAAAACATCTTTAGTTTTTTGCAGCATCCTTAAAGATAGAAGGGCAGGGAGTTTCCAGACAAAGATACAACCATCAGCACCAACCTGAAGTCACCAGCAAATCAACAACCTTCCTAAAAGATTTTAGGAACTATTCCACTAACATGTATAGGTTGAGTTAATTTAAACAAGGGACTTAAATCTGCGAGCAGCGTGAATCAGATACACTAGTATTCTGTATTCTTATAATATATTTTGCGATGTGAAAGTTTCTACAAATGGAGGAGAGAAGGTGCAGAAAAAGCATAATCATATTCCAATGAACAGTAAGACTCTACATTCACAAAATCAAGAAAATTCTCAAGGTTTGGGAAATAGTGCAAAGGTATTAACCAGACGCTGCAGAAAGGAAATAAACATAAGTTAGTCCACCAATATAAGAAATATATCTAGTAAATGGCCATCCTAATAAAGAGACAATGAATTTGTTTTGCCTTTTAAACCATTTAAAAAAAAAAATTCAAAGTATTTAGCTATGTTAGCTCATGCATGATACGACATGGCTAAGCATTAGTATAAGACCTGTCTTCTGAACAACTATGCAGATTATGTCACAAGCACTGCTAACAAAGAATATAAAATGACTTACAGAACAGAGAATAAAAAAGCGACTTACAGAAACAAGATGCTTGCAGTCAGGTAAAAAGATGACACCTGTAACAAGTTCACTATGCCCTGATGCTTGTGCAACCATCTCTCCAGTTACATAGTCATAGATACAGATATATCTATTAGAGTAAGAGCAAGCAAGATAACTATGGCTTCCATCGGTTGCAACCTGCAGTCAAAGTATAAGTTATCTAGAATCCTAAATAAACATCTCACAGTTCGCATTCGAATACCTTTATTGGATCCCCACCGCCTCCACCGTGCTGAAACCACCTAATCAGTTTTCCAGATTGAATATCAAATGTATTTATCTTCTTTTCCTGCAAGAATGTGATGTGGGGATTGTACATTAACCACTCTCATTAAGAGAAAAGAATAAATTATGGTGTGGATTTATGTGAAAATTTATCAGTACGCAAAAAAATACTTCTCCTTACCTTCCCCACAGTAAATGCTACATCCATTGGATGATCTACAGCCACGTCATAAATGGTTCCAGGAGTAGCAATTCTGTGAAGGCAAGAAAACTTACATTCTGTCTCGCTCACATCCACACTGTGAAGAACCATGGACCTAGAGGAGTAACGAAACGTCAGAACAAATTGGTGGCATATTACATAAAATTACAATTCAACAATCGATAAAACATATAGTGACCCATTTCAGTCGACCAAATTAGATTCTTCAGAGTCAAGATGCCTCATAGAAACAATTCAACTTACGTAGAGAACATTCTATTCAGTCTCTACATCAGCATTTCGTAATTTCTCAGTGGTTCCAATTACAGAGACTATGTACTCTCAGATAACTCACCTATCAGCAGCACAACTGAGAATCTCCCGACCACTTTGCGCAACCTTTACTACAGTCACGGCAGAAGAGTGGTAGTTAATACTTCCACAGAGATTAAAGTTCCTGGTCCAAAGTAGAAGAGTCAGTTTACATTGAAAATGTCCATTTAAAAAGTTTTAACTTGTAAACTACTTTGCAATTCAAACCTGTCAACATCAAAAAGATGGATTTTTCCATCCCGTCCTCCCGAAGCAAGAAAGTGACGGCTTTCTAAAGCTTCAACATAAGTAAAATCATTTTTGTCTGCCAAGTTAAAACTTAAGGAAAGAATTTCCGCAGCATGAGCATCCTACAAGCATTCAATAAATCATAAAAAATGGGGATAATAGAGGTAAAAGATATTCTGGTAAGATCCTTGATTCATAATTTGAAGATGAATGCAACTAAAACTTAAGTTGACTATATTACCTGAATGAAAATATAATCAGAAGTGTATAAATTGAAGATATGGATATTTCCCTGGCAATCACCTGCTGCCAGGTGCTTTCCATCTGAACTTACAGCCATTGCCCGAAACCCAGGAGAGGATATACCGTCTGCAACAGATTCTCGTTCAAAGATTCCAGCACTAACTGCAGCGGTTGTAGGAAAACAACAAACCTTCTAAGAGATTAGACTCTTTCGAATAAAAATGTCAGAATGTGGAAACTACCTAAACACATGGCTCCATCCGAGCTTCCATCCGTGGGAAGAGACGAACTATTTTCTGACAGAGCAGATTGAAGTGCTAGATCCCATAACCTAATATTCCCATCAGTGGAACAAGTTGCAAAAGATAATCCACCAGAACAACCTTTAGCAACACAAGAGAGAGAAGGATCGTGCATATTTTCACATGGAACATTTTTTATGTCCCATATGCATCCACTATGTGAGACAAGCACGCAACACCTGGTAGCCTGGATAAGATATGATTCTGTTACTGCAATAAATCATAATGACTAACATAAGTTAAAATAAAAACCACATAGCTAAATTGACTATATTGAAGATAAAAAATTTTACAAAAAAAAAAACTACTTGCGAAGTACCTCGTGTATATCATGAATATTCCATATGTAAAGACTATGATCATCATAAACCACAACTACAAAATAAAATTTTGATTAGAAGACTACACTTAAAAATCTCAAAATAAAGAATAGTTTGTTACTTGCCAAGCTTTTCCAAGGTTGAAAATTGGCAAGCAATGGCATCCGGCAGTGTAGGCAAAGGGTGTCCATGGTGGTCTAGAACATTTGAGTCTTTGCATCTTTTGGTTTCAGCATAACATAGTTCACCAGCATATTTAAGAGAAATGGTGTCAAATAGTTTTACAAGCCCATTATTGCACGCACAAGCAACCAAACTTGTGGATGTTGATACTGCAAAGCATTTCTCAACCTGAAATTGGAGCACGAAATTGGAGAATCATGAAAGAGAGTGGTAATTCATTCTTATATTAGCAAATCTAGTCTCATCCAACTCAATAAAGAAATTTCTAATATGTTTGGGTGTGTAAAATTTGATCCAGCAAATATTTTCATCCAAAAAACTGGGACAAAAGAAATTAAAATTCCCAAGTGTAGCCTTCTAAATGCATGCTATTTCTGTGAGAAAACATCAAAGGTCTCTTAGCATGGACAAAATTTGTGGGGAGCTATTATTTTTGCAGATAAGACTATCAATTTTAAACAATCTCCGCTTACGTGAAAGTGATTTTTGTTTTAAGTGCTAGCCAGACAAATACTTAGTTTACAATAACGGAGTTGGTTTTATAGCATCCGTAGTATAGAAGATCCATAACAATATATTGAGCATTAAAACCATAGTAGAGCTATATCCTTAGATTAAATTTTCAAACCATTTTTCTGCACCAAATTGCTTAAAATAGACAGGTACCTCCTAATCTTTTTTTACAAAATGGAATGTATACCGACTATATAAGTATAGAAGTGTTGAACCACTTTAAAATTTAGAAGCATATTTATGAGAAACAGTCACATCTACCTCTAACTCCGCCGTTTTAATGACAGATGAGCCTGGATACACCATGCATAAAGTTCCTGTGAGGAAGAACACCGATGAAGGAATATTAATCAAGCAATAGAATGCTGAAGTTATTGCTCACAAAATATCTACGATGACTAAAGTAGGGGTAGTTTATTTGCCTCTTCCTGTAACTGCATAGAAAGGTGTCTGTTCAACAGTATTAATATGATTTACAGAACTACTACTCATCCATCTGGAAGATGTAACAGCTAAAAATGATGATTCCTTGGGCCCAAGATCAACTTTCTTCAGCATGGTCAGTGACACGGATCTAGTGCTTGCACGAGATCCAGGTGGCCATCTAACTTTCCAGAACTTCAGTTGATTCTTGTCAGCAGTGATGATGAATTTGTTATCGAATGAGAACTCTATAGATGCAACAGGAAAAGAAACTGAAGATGCTTTAACTTTTGCAGCCAGAAGTTTATTTTGCCAATCCCAGAGACAGATATATCCATCATGAGGAAATCCAGCAGAAACCAGATATTTGCCTGTAAGCATTTAGTATAAAGGTTACAAATCAAGATTGATAATTTGCAAGGAAGAGGAATTCAAGTTTCTTCTTTTCTTTCCCTTTTCTTTCCTAAATAGAAAAAACTGATTAAATTTAACTGACCATCAGCAGAGAGAGCCATGCATGCCACGCCATATGAGTGGCATTTGAGCTCACATATAAAGGCTAAGGTGGTGCAATCCCAGACCAGTACTGCAGGTTGATGCCCTGACTGGATCATCATGTGAAATGAAAATTTTGAAAATGAATCTCCAATGCTTCATTCAAGAAACCAAACCCATGAAAGAAATGGCATATACATGGAAAGAATTCCGGAAGGGGAGATTTTCATTTTTCACATTGCAAATTATTTGACAAATCAAGAAATGAAAGAGAAAAAAGGATACATTAAGCTTTATGTGACCCCTAAATCAAAAAAAAAATTCCTTTATGAATATAAAGAAAACAGAAATAGCAACTGGTTGAGAATATTCTGGTAAGATCTATCAAGTAACTCGACTCTAGACCTGCATACACAGTCCTGTAAAGATGGAAGGGCTTCATTGATCTTCATTTGACACCTTAGAATTGCAATAATTAAAAAAAAAAAAATAACTAATTAGCTCTAAAAAAATACTATGTGCACGACCTCGGGAAAAATCTACAACTTTCTACATGAATACATGAGGATAATAAACAACAATGAATCACATAGGGAAATAAACATTAAAATGAGCTGAAAACCAACTACCAAGCACTCCTACCTCGCCTGCTGCAACAATACTTGCATTGTGAGATAAAGCGACACAGCTCAATGGTTTCGGAACTCGATTAGGCGACGTGACGTGCGATTGAGTTCCTGAAAGAACGTCGTGTATCACCACCACACAGCCAGCAATATACGCACACTTCGAACTCGAAATGCTAGAGGCCAATCCATTCCCATTTTTTGTAGTCAAGCCGATTATTTCCTCCAAAATCAGCTGCAAACACATGAATTCGTACAAATACTCATTCTATAATTACCCACTCCCACTTAAAAAAAAAAAAAAAAAAACAGAGAGAGTGAGCAAGAGAGGAATAGCTGTTTTGTGCGGACATTGTGAGGGGCATGGGATTTGCAGTATTTGCTTTGATTTCGGCTTCGTTTCATGTTCTTCGGCACTGAATCTCTGGCTTTATCAAAAGCCCTAGTAGTTGTAATTGCACAGTATCATCTCTGAAACCATTTTGTATGTATATGCGGAGAGAGAGGGGGCGGGAAATCTGCGAGAATTAAAGAATGGAAATTTGTACGTTAGGCTTACCAAAAAATATTGGGTATCTTCAATTTTAATTTTTTTCCTACTGAACAGATCGAATAATCAAATTTTTATTTTCTGTTTATATTTGACAAAAAAAAAAAGTCAGGTTTTTTTAATGCAAGTTGTTGGGAATAGAGATGTTCAAACCGAAACCGAACCGGCGGTTCGAACCGTTTCGACAAAAACCGTTTTCGTTTATAAACCGAACCGAACCGAGTATTAGACGGTCCGTTTCGGTTTCGGTCATTGCAAAACCGAAACCGTCGGTTTAACCGAACCGCTACCGAATCCGGAGCGTGATTAATCAATCGGCAATTTTAACCGAACCGCCCATTTTTTTTTTTTTTTTTAAAATTTGAAATTTCAAATGGACGGATCGATTAGTTGACCGTTGGAGATCAACGGCCCGATCATCATCGAAGATGGAACCGGTTTTTGAACCGAAACCGTGTTCGGCGGTTCAAACCGCCGGTTTTGACCGTTGCAATTCAATTTTTTTTTTTTTTTTTTTTTAATTAAATTTCTCACCTCTATAAATACCCCACACCTCTTCTCATTTTTACCACACCAATTCTTACTCTCTTACTCTCAATTCTCAATTCATACTCTCTCAATTCTCAAATTCTCTCAATTTCAATTATTATACTTATATTATAGTTATATTAGTTTAGTTTACTTATCTATTTATATACTTATATTATACTCAAATTCTTATATAGTTATATACTTATTATATTTTATACATTATACACTACATTTATTATATTATATACATAATACACTTATTATACATTATACACTACACTTATTATTTTATTATACACTTATATTATACACTTTACAAAATCAACCGAAAATGTTTAGCCGAAAGTCATCTTCTTCAAAGGGCAAAGGCAAAGCTTCCACCTCCGGTTCTCAACCATCTCTTCCTCCTCCTCCTAGCAATGTAACCAATTCTCCTATTTTTGATCTCGACGATGATCGCGATGATGCTATTCGTGAAACTCTCGGTGTTGGTTACGAAGATTATATATTTTCGGATGATGATCAACCGACGCCACCACTCAAATGCCTCCACCACAACCACGACGAGGCCGAGCCACCACTCAAGAAGAAAGTGACGATCAAGAAGAAACGCCAACTCCGGATTCAAACCAATCAAGAAAGGTGTTGAAGTCCATGACGCTTTTGTTCGTCATTTTAAGAAGAATTACGTGGGGAAGGATTCAAAAGGGAGGGACAAGTTCGAGGCGATTTGCAACTATTGCAACATGAAATATTCGTTTATAAAAGGAAACGGATATGGAACGTTGAATAGTCATACAAAGTCGAAGCATCCGGCGGAATGGGGGATTGCAACGAGCCAAACGCAACTTTCAAGTCACGGATATACCGAGTCCTTCGGTGGTGGAGCTCAAGGCGCTGTAAAGTACTTCTAACACTAATATTTGGAAATATGATCAAATTGCTTATAGAAAACTTTTAGCAAAAATGATATGTGTGCAACATCTTCCTTTTAGTACTCCCGATAATTTTATGTGGACCGAAATGGTTCAACTTGGTCTTCAACCTTGTGCAAAAAGTTTCTCGTAGTACTACTACTCGTGATGTAGCTAAAGTTGTAGGAGAATATAAATAGGCTTTGATTAACCGTTTTGCGATTTTGATGGTAAAGTTTCAATTTGTGCGATATTTGGAGTGATAATTTTCAAAAACATTCTTATATTGGAGTTACTTGTCATTGGATTGATGACTCATGGACTTTAAACAAAAGATTAATAGCTTATAAAGATTTTGATACCGATCACTCCGCCGTTAATATTAGAGATAAATTGCATGATATATTGAATATGTATGTTTTAACCCATAAAGTTTTTTCCATTGGTTTTGATAATGCTAGTGCTAATACCGCTAGTATTGAAGATTTAAAGGCGATTTGTCAACCGTGCCTTGGAGGTAAATTCTTTCATATTAGATGCATGTGTCATATTTTAAATTTATGTGTTCAAGATGGTTTGCATGCTTTACGTGCACAAATTGCTCCTATTAGAGATGCTATTTATTTTATGACTCGCCGTTCTAGTTTAATGAAAAAATGGAAAATTTTTTGTAGAAATAACAACGTGCATCCAAAAAAATTTTCTCTTGATGTTTCTACACGTTGGAATTCTACCTATAAATTATTAAATGAGTCTAATGAATATAAAAATCATTTATGTAATTTTTTTGCTAATGAAAATATTGGTTTTCGTTTATATCCTCAATATTGGGATCCTTGTGTGAAAATTTGTGAAATTTTAGGTATTTTTAATGATGCTACTTATGCTATGTCTAAAATTTACGAGCCTACTAGTCATATTGCGATTGATTATTGTTTAAAAGTTGTTGGTGTTTTACGCGAAAATTTGCATGATCCTATGTTGAATGCTAGTGTGTTTTCTATGATGGAAAAATGGACAAAATATTTTCATACCATTCCCGATTTATTTTTAGTTGCTAAAGTTTTTGATCCTACTTTTAAATTAGATGGTTTAGAAGATTTGTTAACTTTTTATTATGAAACTTTATATCCATGCGTGATGTAACGGAATTTGATCAATTTAGTGATATACGTCCTAATGTAGGTGAGATAATTGCTAGAGTTAGACAAATTATTGTTGATTTACTTAGAGAGTATGCGGGTCCACCTCAAACTCAAACTCAAACTTCTTCTTCATCATCTTATAGTTCTACTTCAACTTCTTCCGGTCCTATTCTTAGTCGTATTAATTCTTTTTTGGATAATCGTTATCAAAAAAGGGCACGATCTTCTACTAACAATGTCAAGATTTAGAAACATATTTTTCTCTTAATGTTGAGTTTGAAAGCGACGAACATAGTGAGAAAGGCATTGACGTGCTAAAGTGGTGGGCGAGGAGAGCAACCATACTTCCGGTGATGTCTAAAGTTGCACGAGACATTTTTGCATGTCCCGCCTCCACCGTTGCTTGTGAACAAGCTTTTAGCTTGGGAGGTTATACATTGGATGCAACGAGATCAAACATGACGGTGGAGAATGTCGAGAACCAATGCTTGCTCGATGATTGGGTAAGAGCCGAGCATAGAGCTCAAGTAGCGCTTAGAAGATGAAGATAGCGAAGAATGGACGACATCCACCGGCGGAACTAGTGAAGGTTAAAGAATCGAGCATTCAACCGTATAAACCGAAAAGGTAAATTTTGAGGTAAGAGAACTACGTGGACTTTGATTCCTAATTGGATACGTAGGCAACTTAATTTTAAGTTATGGACTTAGAAATTCTAAGTTAATTTCTTAAAATTAAGTTCAAGTCAAAATTTTTTAATCCCTCCCCCTTCCCCTTTAATTTTATTTAATTTGTAATTTGTAAATTTGTAATGTATTATCTAAGTTGTAATTTGTAAATTTGTAATATTTCAATATTCTAAATTGTAATATTTTTAATTTTGATATTCTAAAGTTGTAAGTTGTAATATTTTTAATTTCAATATAAAATGTAAGTTAATTTTGCAATGTAAGTTAAATTAAATTCAATTTCAATGTCAAATAAATTAATTTGCACATGTTATGTAAGTTGTAACAATAACACACTTATATTGAATTTGTAACAATACACATAAATTAATTAAAAAGATAAAAAAAAAAAAATAGAAAAACGCTAACCGCCGGTTGGGAATTTTAAACCTTGGAACCGCCGGTTCGGTTCCGGTTCCAAAAAATCGGCAAACCGGAACCGCCGGTTTGGAACCGGAACCGGCGGTTTCCGGCGGTTGGGCACCTCTAGTTGGGAAGACAGCCTCCATCACATCGATGGTGCATGACACCACCCTTCCCTATAATATAAGGCTGCGTGTACGTTTGAAATAAGGATTAGGTTGGATATGATAAATTGTGATAAAATAGGAAACAAAGATTATATTTTCTTATTTTATCACATATTTACTTTCTCAAATACATTCTTCAAAATCTTGACAGAAAATAATATTTTTACTAAAATATCCTTCAAATTAATTTACATGTAAAATATTTTCTTCTCTAAATCCTTTCCCCTCATATTTTTTTTTTTTGAACGGTTCCCATCAAAATAATTTTCTCATCGTTTTCTTCCCCATTTTCGATAAATTCAACTAAATAATGAAAAGTAGAAATTCTGTGATTGGCAGACCCAATAAATGCAATCTCCGTTGAATAACTTAATACCAGTAATTCAATTTAGGATACAAATTCAACACCAGTTTAGTTCAATACTCTCTTCTCGAACTTGATGGTATTCGGCTCGGCCCATTTACATCCCTACACTACACATCTCCATTACATCCCTACACTACACATATCCAATTCTTTATTCTAAGTTGTTACGAATATTTGATGCAAATCATCCATCATAAGAATGTAGAGGCAAATCAGACGCGTATGATTTATGTGAGTTGACAAACACAATTACTATATGGGGCACTCTTGTGTGAGACCGTCTCATGTATAAGACGGACATGAGACGGAGTCACTTTTTAATAAATTATTATCACTTTTTTATAATTTGTTATCACTTTTTCATAAATTGTTATCACTTTTCATAAATTGTTATCACTTTTTAATTTGTTATCACTTTTATACTAATTTGTATCACTTTTTTAAAAAGTGATAACAATTTATTAAAAAGTGATTTGGCCTCATGCATGAGACGCTCTCATACAAGTTTTTGCCTTACTATATATATATAGAGATATGCATACCAATTTAAACAAAACAAGAACACAAAAATAAAACAGGAACACAGAAAACTAGATCTACTGCAAGTATTATTTTATTACGGCAGTTGTGTATGCTTCATTACCAAAACATATTGAGATTAAAAAGATAAAATTAATACAAAAATGAATAATAAATAATAATTATATCATGGGAGAAGATGATACCAAAGCAGAAAGAAATTTGCAGACAAAAATAAAAAATTTAAATTTCAAATTAAAAAATATCTTTGATTTGATAATATAGACGAAGATATAAAATTTGAATTTTAAATATAAATATATATGTGATGTGTTATTATATAGAGGGTAATTTAGAAATTACACATCATATTCCCAATTCAAATAACTCATCCCAACTATTTTAGTGGGATTTTATATCCCTGAAATTTGAAAAAATCCGGGTTATCCCGGGTCATGGGACAAAAAAAAATCAATCAAAGTAAATAAGTGATAATGTTAAATAAATTATTGTTATCAAATCTAATCCATCAAAGTAAATGAAGCCTAAGATTAATTTATAGAAAATAATTCTTCCGTCTGATAATCATTTGTAAAAAAAAAATTATTGGAAGTGCTAAAATAATTTGTACAACATTGAAATAGAAAACATATCATAAATTTTATTTTTTTATACAAAATATTATTACTTTGTACTCAAACTTACATACAAAATTATCTCTCAAAACTCACTTTATTACTCAACTTTCTTATTACGTGTGTCCACCAAATTAGTTGCCTAAAATAAAAACAATTACAAAGTACCAAATTGGGTAGATTTTATATGAACATGATTAATGAGAAGTTTATCATGAATAAATGTTTTAATTTCATTCTATTCTCCATACTTGTGGTTAAGTATTTGATATTTTTAATTAAGTACTTAATATTTTAAATATTTTTATAAACTTTGATATTTTAAAATTTAAATATTATAATATTTTTTTATATCAAATATGAATAATTAATAGTAAAAAAATAATTATTATTAATATTTTTTTTAAAAAAATAATATAATATCATTAACTTCAATTCTCGAACCACTTCCAGTTAAAGCTCTGTCGCCAAATTACGCTATAATTGTAAATTATTTATGCTCATAATAGAACTAAATTTTATTTTGCATTACTTATCTCCTAATGGTCAACCCTCACGCGTAGTAGTGACCAACTTGTTAGACAATTTTATAATTATGGTGGGTTTTAGAAACGGTAGGGCGTGTGGACTGATTTAATAATTAACTATTTTTTAAAAATAGTTGTATTGTGTAAACAAGTTGTATTATTTAATTAATTAATTAATTTAATTGGGATAACATGCTGTAGGATGAAATAAATTAGTCACAATAAAGTAATAATCGAATTCATAACATTGGAATTCTTTCACACCATTCATCTTGTCCATTTTTCATCTATTCATGCCTCTAAAATCAAAGCTTTTTATGTAATAATTTTAAAAAGTAAAATGTGTTTTATTTTTTCGATTTCATTATATTGAACAAACTTCTTTTGTTGAATATCACTACACTTTATAAATGTTAATATATTTTGAAAAACAATTTATTTAATTTAGCCTATAAATATTAAATTTTTTTGTGATATCAAATTATATTTTAAAAAAATAATATTTATGAAATCTTTTTGTGAATATTTCAAACAAGATTTAATATTAATAGGGTATTTATAATATTTATGTGTCATTTTTTGTGATATATATGTCATTAATTGAGAAAATAAAACTATGTATGTGTTTAGATGCTAAATATATAAAATGTTTGATATATATTAATAATTATGATGAGTTATGTGTAATTATCTCAATACAATATTATATTAAAATTAGTAAAAAGATAATTAATCAATTTAATTTATTTCATATATATGATATTTATTTGTAGATATATGATATATATTATTTTAATATTTATACAGAATAAGATTTCTTCTAAAAAATTATAGTATAAACTTGAAACGAATCGTATGAAAATAAATAATAATTCTAATATATATCTAGATTGATTATGATATAATTATAATAAATTAATTTAAAATTAAAGTATAAATAAATATGTTATTTATGATTCTAATTATCATTATTTAAATTAAATATTATAATCACATAAATATTTTATTGTAAAATTAAATTTAACGAATATTCATGTTCATTCAAAGGTTAATAATGCATATTTCATTATATTCAAACTCTATGAATACTTTACACTAATTAAGAAAGTCATTAAATAGCAATAATTATATATTCTATCCAAAAAAAATTATTTTCTTTTGACACAGATTTAGTAACTATTAATAATTTATATACAAAGTAAATATGTGTGATGAATATATGGTGTTTAGAAGATGATTATAAATTAGTATGAGATATTGCTAAAAGTAAGATAAATTTTCTGAATAGGCAAAAAATGAGAGTGGAAATAAATTTATTGGATTGAAGAAGTATAATGTAATATTTTTGTCATTTTTTTTACGTATGATCATGTTCATTCATTTAATGCATACTGTCCCCAAAAATAAGTAGAGTAGCAAGATTGAAATAAGCTATTTAATTTTTCTAAATTAGTCCAAAATGTATTTACAAATTAACATAAATTATTGTTCATCCATTTCGATTTATGCTGTATCCTAACCGTGGGAAGATTTTATGCAATAAATATAGTGAATTTACGTGATGAAATATTAAAATAGAAGAGAAAATGGTGCAGGTTGGACAAATGTACAACGGCACGCCTTGAACACGTGCGAGATCAAAACGTAGTCTACGTTTGAAGCTCACCAACTCCGCCACCGAGTTCTTCAATCTTCACTGCTATCAACTCTCTCCTCTTTCGCACAAAATATATACTTCTTTATTTCCATCTATAAAGACCTCCAATTTTCTCATTGATTATGCAGCTCCTAATGTCTCATTAATTACAAAACAGCTGCCAAACTACGACTTTTTTTTTGGAGACATTAAAAAAGAACGTATAATAAACTAGGCATCTATTCTGTTTCTGCAATGACATGCGTTACGCGTATTAATGCGAAGGCATACCCCTCTATTTCAAAGCTTTCAACCCAGTCCATTTCTCATCTGAGCACTGTTAGTTTTGGGAAATCCGATTTAATTTCCAAATCACGAGTCCATAAAAGATTCCGAGATAATCTTCATGCAGGAATTAGAGAGAGTGTTTTTGAGTGGAATGGGGAAAAACAGAGGAGGGGTTTTAATCCGGTGAGGTGCACGGCGGAGGGGATAGAGAGGGGGCTGTTTGTGGGGAAGAAAGAAGGTGGGTTCATGGCGGCGGAGAGGTTTAAGGTGGTGGCGCTAGTGGCGGCGGTCATGTGTTTGTGTAATGCTGATAGAGTTGTTATGTCGGTCGCCGTTGTTCCTCTTGCTGCCAAATATGGATGGACTACTTCTTTCTTGGGCATTGTTCAGGTACCCCTTTCTCTGTTTATTATTTTAATTTATTGGATCAATCTCTCTTTTATTTAATTTTGTTTTATTGGATTAATCAGTGTTTTTTCAAGATTTGATGATGCTTAGTTGGTGAAATCTAGTTTGGTAGAACACACGATGAATGGTAGATATGTGGCGTTAGAAGACCATAAACAACTTGGATTGTTTTATGTTTCTTGAATTTGTACAATAAAAAAAAGGGGAAAAAAACCCTGAAATATGATTTGTGAAATGAGATTTTTATGTTGTTGGTGGGTTGCTGCGGTTCAGATGGTAATGTATCTTGGTGGTTGTTGAGAAATGTGATGGTGGTTGTTTGCTGTATACATCACCACGTGTGAATGACATATGGGATTTACCAAATTCAAAGTCTTACACCCACACATAATATGTTTATTACAAATTACAATGACCAAGACTAAGTATGTGTGAAAGCATGGATTCTGAGTCAGCACCTCTTTTTTTTTTTTTTTTTTTTTTTGTTCTTTTGTGTGGTAATGAAGTATCATGTTTTCTTGACTTGGGCAATATGATTGGATTTTATGTCAAAAAAATGATAAATTTTGCAAAGTGACATTCATAGAATTAATAAAAGTTAGCTGCACTGTTTTTTTTTTTTTTTTTTTTTGTATGAGTAGGGTAGTTGGCATAGGGCTTTTGTGGAAAATGAAGGGACCATTAAAGTTGTGGATAGTGATACCTGAAGTAGGTTATGATGTAGACTGTTGTTTTTTAATGTTAAACTTTAGGAGTAGATGAATCATTTTTGGAAGAACTAATCTGACTGAAAAAAAAAACAGAGGACACCGTTTATTAACAAGCCTAAGTTTTTGAACTGCTCAATTGAGAGGGAATGCTGATGTAGATATCCATTTAGCAGTACTCTCGAAACTTGAGTAAAATTGAAAATTACTATTTGCCAGCTTTTTATAACGAATGACTAGAATGAAAAATCTAGGCTCTTATTAGATCTCAGCTCCATTGATTTTGTTTGCTCATCATTTGGTAGGGAACTTGTCTATGCATGTTATCTGCTTTCCTCTTTTTATAAACTTAGGTGGCGGTAGGTTAAAAATTCTTCATTGGTAATGGGAATTAAAATGAGCATAAGACAATTAGGGTGGTTAATAAGAACAAAAGATGATTAATGACACTTTTTCCCTCCAAAATATGGTAATCACTACCCATTTTGATTAACCTTTTCCACTTCTACAATCATTCTCCTCCACCACCACCAACAAGCTTCTTTTGTTTTATTTTTTTCAAAATTGGAGCACAACATTAATGATAACCACCATGGAAGCATTCCTTCCTTCAATATATCTGGGGGTATATAGATGGAAACTACAATTTTATTCTCATTCCCATTGAAGAGCTTGTAACAAGCGCCTCCTTAAAGAATGATAAACAAATGGATTCAGGGACCAAAAACAAAATTATTAGTATGTTAATTTGTATCTCAGGCTTAAACTTCTTTCTGAACTTGAGAAGAACAGATTTATCCACTTGTTGCGCGTCGTATTGCCATAATGGTTCTACTGCTATGTGTAGATATTTTTTTAAGGATGTAGCTCTGTTTCCGAAACTACTTGACAATGAAAAATAATGATACCAAAAAGATCAGAAAATCCTCAAGCAACAGCTCGATAGCATTGCCTTTCACATCGGAACTAACTTTACAAATTTAGAAGGAAAATTAGTTTGACTTCTTTTCCTTGACTTAAAACAAGTAATTTGCTAATTGTACGATGCTTTTGTTTTATGCATAGTCATCCTTTCTATGGGGATATATGTGTTCCTCAGTTATTGGAGGAGCCTTAGTGGATAAATATGGAGGAAAAAGAGTAATTGCATGGGGTGCAGCATTGTGGTCTCTAGCAACTCTCCTCACTCCATGGGCTGCAAATCACTCCACAGCTAGCCTCTTAGCTGTTCGGGCTTTCTTTGGACTGGCTGAAGGGGTGGCCCTACCTTCAATGAATCACCTTTTGTCAAGGTAAGTCAAGTTCTTCAATTTGTACTTTCTTGTAATCAACTATTACCAAGGATATAAAATTGATCGATAAATATATGAATTATAGTATAATACTCCCTCCTCCGTCCACAATAATTGGGCTAGTTGGTTTTTGCATGAGTTTTAAGAATGTAGATATGATGTGTAAAAAGTAAAGAGGATTGTAAGTTGATTGGTGTAAAATATTGTCATTTTAAGAAAGTAGTCTATTATTGTGGATGGACAAATATAGAAACGTGGTCAAATTCTTGTGGGCTGAGGGAGTACATTATGTGCTCCCTGTACTTTCAATTTTAATTTTTTTCTGTACATTTTCCCCTTGCACTATAGGTTTTACCCTCTTATACTTTTTTTTCTTAGTTTCCCCCCCTCTCCAACAAATAATAGATATGATGTTAAATGTTTGAATTAACACATATTTTCGTCTTGAACTTTCTATGTTCCGTTAGTGAGGGGGAAAACTTAAAAACTAAAGTGCAGGAGGAAAGAAAAAGATAGTAGAGGGGGCAAATAGTGCATTGTGCTATAAATATATTCAAGATTCATACTGTATTCGTAAACGGATAGTGCTGCCCTTGATTGTGTGTTTCTCTTTGGTCTAGATGGTTTCCGAACCATGAACGAGCCACTGCAGTTGGATTATCTATGGGAGGGTTCCAGCTCGGAAATGTAGTGGGATTGGTCTTAACTCCCCTTTTTATGACATCTATTGGAATTTCCGGCCCTTTTATTCTCTTTACTTCTCTTGGATTTCTTTGGCTGGTGACCTGGAGTTATTGGGTCACTAATGATCCCCAAGACTGCAGTTTTATCAGTAAACACGAACTGCGGTTAATTCAAGCTGGGAAAGCTGATTCTCATGCAAACAAGGGCAAGCTTCCACCACTAAGCGTCCTCTTTTCGAAATTGCCAACCTGGGCAATTATCTTTGCTAATTTCACTAACAACTGGGGGTACTTTGTTCTCCTCTCATGGATGCCTGTTTATTTCAAAACAGTGAGTATAATCATCACCCTTCATTTTCATCGCAATTTCAACAACACACGTGTTAGACTTGTGAACATGCAAGCAACTAAGACAATCTTAAGAAGGAAAAGAATGTCTCAGAAATTTCTACATCTTATAAGTTATAAGTAGCCAAAAGAGCTGATATGATTCCACATTGGAGGCCATTTCACTAATTCTTCACTGCATTCATAAATATCGTACAATGTGAATCCTATTGATTCATGGTCGTATTACTGTTAGGTGTTCGATGTGAACTTACAGCAAGCAGCTTGGTTTAGTGCAGTTCCTTGGGGAACGATGGCCGTCTCAGGCTACGTTGCTGGGGCAACATCTGACTACTTAATCAAATCAGGTTATTCTACAACATCAGCAAGGAAGATCATGCAGGTAATATTCCACACCACAATGGAAATTTCCAATCTATGTTAATTTTGTAAAATCACCATTCCGTCTCCCCAAACACGCCTCTTTTTGGTCAGCGTCGACTTCTGGTTTAGTTAATTGCAAATTGAAGCGGCTCTCATCCGGCCACTACTATTTAGAAACAAAGTCTTATGTAAACCAGTTAGTTTCATCGTGCAACTGGTTTACATTTTTAAACAATATTAGTTGTTTCATTTAAACGTTTTAGTTTGTCAGTACTAGTACTAGCTATTTCATTCATAAATATTAGTTAATATACTATAAAGTGATAGTTGTGAACCAGTTGTACAGTAAACTATTTTACACAAGACCAACTCAATAACAAAAACAAAAGATCTTCAACTCTTGCTTCTCACTTAAACCTTTCGGCTAAATATTAATGTTTATGACGACAGTCAATTGGATTCATCGGCCCTGGGGTCGCATTACTCTGCTTGAACTATGTCAGAACGCCAACAATTGCAGCAGTGTTCTTAACAATGGCCCTCAGTTTCAGCTCTTTCAGTCAAGCCGGTTTTCTACTGAACATGCAAGTAAGTTTTCGGTCTTTCCTCGTGCTTAGCTCAATCAAAAGAAAGCTTTATTTGAGATTAAAATTTTGATTTTTCTCCATCTTTTCACCAGGATATTGCCCCACAATGTGCAGGATTTGTTCACGGTAAGCATTTGATCCATTCTCTTGCACCAGTTGCACCGTGCAACTGTAAACAACTAATGTTTCTTTTTAGTAAAAACAAGTAATTCTTAACAAATTAATTGCCTTTTAGTTTAACAACTAATACTATTTAAAGATACATTTGAGTCTTACGTGAAAACGATAAATTTACGTTGCAGGGATTTCGAATTCTGCTGGAACACTTGCGGCGATAATCAGTACAATCGGGACAGGATACTTTGTGCAGTGGTTAGGTTCTTTCCAAGCATTCTTAACTCTTACAGCATGTCTTTATTTTGCGACAACCATCTTCTGGAATCTCTACGCTACTGGAGAAAGAGTGTTTTAGATACTAGGCAAAGTAGTTATAATTTTTTTTTTTCCAAATATCAGGCAAAGTGATGATATCATTCTTTGTTTTCTCTTATCCTTTCGGCCCTATGTCTATTTTTTTATTAAATTTTTGAGAAATATATTTATAATAAAGATCAAACCAAAATTATGGTTTTGATTATATATTGATTTTAACATAAGAAGCCTGGTTTGAACTAATTTAATTCCCTTTATTCCTCATGCGCTCGAATTTCAAACTATTTGCCGTTGAATAAAAAAATTTGGAGGACGGATCTTACTCATAAAGTAATGTAGCAAATTTCATTTTAAAATGTGATTGATATTTAGTTTTTTGAAAGTTATTTTGTTGAATTCAAACATTCATGTATTTTTATTTTGAGTAGTTCTCAAGTGCACCATTGCATTGCACATGAGCAATATGTGATATCAATTTTAATCGAAACATAACACTAATTTTAATTAACAATATTGTATAATATTAGTTCGGTGTAAGGTAAAAACAATATAATTTTTTTAAATGCACATATTAGTTCTCATAATTGCAAAATGAGCAATATGTAATATCAATTTTGACCGAAACATAACACTAATTTTAATTGAAACGTTGAAATGTAATAAAATTTTAAACGTGACAAATTTTGTGAATATTTTTAAGAGTTAGTTCTAATTGAAATATGCATATAATTAAACGTAATATTAAATTTGAATAAAAATATAATAATGAAATTACAATAATTTTTTAGTGAAACAGAATGCATGGACTTTGGTGCATACAAGACCTTAAAGAAATAGGTACAAATCTCATGGAAATTTTAATAAAAAAGAGGTGAACATTGCACGAAACCGCATAATAGAGGCACACGCAACTTGATTCAAATTCAATGTAATCCAAAAAAATAGATTTGGTTCCTGTCAAAAAAAAAAAAAAAAAAAAAAGATTTGGTTTCTATTCTTCTGTCCATAAAAAAATAAGTCAATTATTATTTTTAATATATTATTAATTTTTTATTTTCATTTTTGTCCCTAATCAATGTATCTTATATTTTTCAAATTAATATCTAAGTGGTAATAATTATCTTGAGAAATTAATTGATATAAAAAAATATCTAAATGTTAATAACTATATTAACTTCTACTCGCTCGTTCCAAATTTTTTTTCACATTTTTCTCTTTAGTTTGTCTCAAAAATAACTTTTTCTTCCCTAAAATGAAAATCATTCATAATTTATACTCTCACAATATCTATAAATTTACATAATATGTAATCACTTTTGGATCCACATATATACACAATTTAACCAATTTCTTTATTTTAGTATACAAAAATTTACAAATTTACTTCTCAAAATCTTATAATTACTCTTTTTTTTTTTTTGTGTTACCCTCCTATGAAAGTTTTTTTTAATTAGATGGAGTACTTATTAATTGTGTGAAAATAACTATAAATCTATCTTTTAGGAGGAATAGTGTAATATTTATGAATATAACTAATATATGTTTTCTTTAATGAATTATGAATATACCCAAATGCAATTTCGAAACTTGAAGGTTGAACTGAAAATAAAAGATACTCCCTCCATTCCAGAGAACTTTTCACACTTAATTTTTTCAACGATTTTTGTGTGAAGAGTTATTTCATAGTAATATATTTTTAAAAGTTAAAAGGTTATCTAGGACGGAGGGAATATATCGTAAAATAAAAAAATAACCACACGTTTTTTTTTTTTTTAGCACGCCAGACTCTGATCGTAATCCCAATATAATCATCTAAAGATTACTGCGCCAATTATTTATATTATATATATTTTAAATTTTAAGCATGAAGAAGGAAATAAAAACAAGGTGCGCCTGCTGTGGAATGATCATTGACTGAAGGCCAAAAAATGGGTAGGAGAAAGTGACAAACAAGAAAGAGGAGATTTTGTGACTAAAAACAATAAAGAGGATGAGGGGTCAATGATTGATTCTCAGCAAGCTCTTCTTATCAGATTAGACCCTTTTCCTTCATCCACAGAGATTGAAGAATCAATCCATTCATCATTTTCCAACACTCTCTCATTCCATTTTCCTTCATCTTCGTTCGCCCCGATCAAATTATAAAGATTCTTCAGATTTTTTTCTTGAGGATTTTCGAATTTAGTGATCTGGTGTTTCAAAATCCAGTTTTTTCGGAAGAAGGAACGATAAACCCAGAAACAATTTTGGGTTTTCCCAAAAATCAAAGTTTCCAAAAGCCAATAATCAAGATTTTCTGATCTGGGTTTGTTGTAACTTTCCTTCAAGATTCAAACTTTATCATAAATTCCTTCAATTTTGATCTAGAGAGATGAATTTCAGGAGCATGGAAGAATTTTGGCCGTTTTACATGAGCCAGCACTCGAAAGCAGGTACAAGAAGATGGCATTTTGCAGGGACACTCTGCAGTATACTGTGTTTGGTATATGCAGTGATATTCAATTGGTGGTTCTTGATATTTGTGCCTTTAATTGGGTATGGTATGGCTTGGTATAGCCATTTCTTTGTTGAAGGGAATGTTCCTGCAACTTTTGGGCACCCAATTTGGTCCTTTTTATGTGATTACAAAATGTTTGGGCTGATGCTCACTGGTCAAATGGATAAAGAAATCAAGAGGCTCGGTAAAAGGCCTGTGTTGCAAGCATACTAGTGTTAGAATTCCGACTGTGTTTTTTAATCTCAAGACAATGTTGTATGAACATTTCATCTTTGGATTTTTGCAATGTGTTCGTTTTGTGTTTTGTGGTGTGGAACTCTTTGTTTTGCTTAATCTTCTTGGTGAATAATGTTCGAAGATTGGTGTGTTTTTGTATTAGCGCTTTCGAATGCTTTCTCAATCAGCAATTATTGCATTAAACATAATATATTTCACGTCGATAATCAAAGCTAAAAATGCGCTACTTCTACTAATTGTTTTGAACCTTAATTTTTCAAAGATTTTGTGTGATAGTTTGCAATGGATTTATACATCTCCAAACGAAAGTTGTTCTCAAGGCATGAGAGTTTTTGTTGATCATTTAGATTCTTCCTTTATTGCTCATCACCTGGAACTTCATAGATGTTTTGAGAAATCTTATCATTTGAATTGAACAAATAGTTTGAAGATGCTTTCTATTGACATATACAATATGAGAGATAGGGAGTGCCAGAATACGAATCAGCTGTAATAAAATTTTGTGCTAAGATACACACCAGAATTTCTGTATAATTCCGGACAATTGAGTTAAAATGCTCTACTCTATAAGAGTGTCAACATTGTCTTCTATATTGTACTCCAATCCCAGGCTTTGCAACAAAATCATGATAATTTAAGCTCCATCTTATAAACCACCACAAAATTTCTCTAGTGGAACCTCTTTCATCAAACAAACACACTTGGAATTCTTTCGAATCGACAAAGATTCAGTCATCAATCACAAGTCCGTGTTTCTTGAAAATGAAGGCAGAGGCATTCCTTCTTGTGGACGAAAGATCACAAGGATACCAAACATTCCCAGCATTGGAAGCACAATAATCCATTTTAGCAGTTTGTAGTAGTACATATGGAAGGTAAGCGAGAAATCGTCTGAAAAATAGAGTCCATTCTTGTCAACCATCTCCACCACTACCGTTCCAGATGTTCTTACTCCTACGGTTGGAAGTTTAATCCGGTGTGTCCCAGGATGAGTAAAGATTATGTTCTGCTTAATCGTTCTCTCTCCTTGGTAATTGCCGGGAACCAACAAACTCACCTATGATTATTAAGAAGAAAGGCTCCAGATGATGATTACAAAATAGTTAAAAAAATAATAATACGGAACATTAAATAGTAGGCTTTGGTTACATACCGTTACATTATAAGGTGCCTGGGAGCCAGATGGATACCTATAACTATCCACAATCTCCACTTCAACCCAAAAGCTCTTCCCTTCTTCATCTCTGAAAGCACGTGATGATGGAGTAACGTAAATTCCTTGGCGATTATGACGGTGTGCAGCATTATTTCTCCCTTGATTCGATGATCTCCAAGCCTGGAGGTACGGATATTGTAAGAAAGGGTAAACAATATAGAATACATTAGGTGCAACATGCAACTCATGTGTATTTGTTTAACTAAAATGTGTTAGTTGTTTTCACTGAAAAATATTAGTGGTGTACCATTGTACTGTAATCAACATGCAGTAAACAGGGGAAATTTGTTAGGCTAAACCTACCTTGAGAGGATGATGAGGAGAAGGTGTCGAGAAACAGAAGACATTTCCATTCATGGTGGAAACTACAAGATCAAGATCATCCCCACCATCTACATTATCAGCCAAAACCATGCTATACCTGTAATAGAACAAGAGTACTTCTTTTGGTGAACAGAGAAATTACAGCTGTTCAAATAACGACCAAATTAAATAGGATTTCAAAGTATCTTACGCAGTTTCACCGATATCCACAACATCAGCACAAGAAGTAGGTCCATCTATGAGGTACAGATACCCATCAAATGATGTGCTAACAATTGTGAGTCCCTTTTGCTTCTCCCCACGTTTTTTCAAATCAACTAGAAGAACTTGATTCATTACTCTACCATGTGTTCTATAAGGATATGGCCGTACAATCGATCCATCCTTTCCACTAAGAACGTATATGTTTCCAGACAATGTTGGCACAACAACTTCAGTGTGACCATCCCCATCCACATCTCCAACGGTGGGCCCCTAGAGTAAACAAGTAGATGCTCATAGCATGGATACATGTAGCCCGAATACAACCATATTTAGGGGTCGAGATATTGAGATACCTGTGGAACAAGGCTCTTGACATGTGTTTCCCAAATCTCTTTTCCTTGTGAGGTCCAAGCTGCAACATTTCCGTGGGCATCAGCAGTCACTAATTCGATTTTCCCATCATCATTAATATCAGCTGCAACTACTGCTCCTTGAATTTCAGCCATTTCAAGGGGGAACTTCTCTCTAACTTTGCCTGAATCAATAAGAGCAGCATTTAGTCTAACAAAAAGCATGTAGTTGGGAGAAAAGCCAATGAAAACAGTACTAGAGACCAACAAAGGGCAAATTTACACAACCAACCACAGTGATCTAAGAACAATAACTTCTGGCCTGTGAGATTATTATAATCATCATTCATGCATGCAAGAAACATACTTTTCAAATTCTGTAACTTGCGTGAGAGAAAAAAAAAATAACACTGCTTTACCCAAAAGAAAGAGAGAGAAGAAGAAGACTTTAATTGTTCTTTCAAATAGAACATTTTTTACATTTATAAACTCTATGTATAAAAGGAGAATACCCACCCTTGTGGTCCAAGACATAAAACAGGCCAAAAGAAGTGCCGACTAAAATGTCCAAATTCCCATCACCATCCAAATCAACAACTGTTGGAGATGAGTATATATAGGCACGGAAATTTCCAGTATCGGTACTCTGATCCAGTTGCACAGACCATTTAACTTGCTTTGTGTTGAGATTGAAAACAACAATGCCACCAGCAACATACTTTCCAATATCGATACCACCAAGTTCCTTCAAATGCTCTGGATTGTCATAATACCTGCCAAAGTTAAAGTTAATCAGCTGAAATATCCATGCTGCCAATTTGCTGGTTGCAGTTCATTGCAAACATATTAAATGTAGCTAAAGCAGCCAGAATTTCTTCTAACTTTCTAGATATCAACATGAAGCCACAGCATACTTCAAATTCATATCATACATCAGTGCACATAATTTATTTTTAAAAGAAAGTTGCAACTTTGATTCCCACAGAATTGAATCGATGATCCCTTATTGAATACGTCCCCTAACTCGGAAGAATTTGTTTGTGTTATCAACACGAAGGGTTAATTAATATATATTCTGTTTAACACATCACCTGATCAACTATAAATAGACGACAAAATAAGTGAGATTATTTTCTTGAAAAAATAAACTTACTCGCGGTCAAAGAAGTAAGAAACAGCAACCACCATCTCAAAGATACCATCCTTGTCTATGTCTGCTATGACCTGAGGACAATTAAAGCCAAAATTGAGTTCAAAGTAATAAAAGATTTGATAAGAAACCTCATGCATCACATTACTTACTGGAGTACACAAGACATGTGCATCTATGTGAACAAAATCTTCCAATTGCTCATGTTGTGTTTCAGTCCATTCCTCGTCCCCCCACATATTCTCATCAACATAATCATCATAATCGTAGTTATACTCATCAGCCAACTCATCATTATCTCTGAATAACTCAAACGAAGAATCAGCATCAGCTTCCAGACCTCCATCGTTTTCCACTGTTGTAGCATGAACATCCTCCTTGCCTTTTGTATCTTTATCTTCAAGAAGCCTTCTTCTCGCAGTCTTTCCACTTTCTTGGTTGTTGACTTTCTCAGATCCAGAATCAGAAGATGTGCCATTTGTGTTTAGTGGCATTTCAATGCTTGCATCAGGCTGACTATCATTCTTTTTCCCCGTCTCTGTCAGGGATGCATTCAGCTGATCAGATTGAATAGCAAAAGAGGTGTTTTCTGATTTGTCATGATGAACTTCTTCAGGAAAAGGATTTGATGAGTCATGGTGATCCTCCGTGGAGTGTGTAATATTTGCAGGAGAACTCCCATTGGACTCTGAGATTTATTTTCAATTTGGGATGCATTTTGATCAATATACACTCTCAACAAGTTGGCAAATTTTTTTATAAAAAAAGGGGGACCAATACCAGCATTAATCATAAAGATATCTGTATAACTAAGAGAAGCTACAGATGCATCAGAGGACTTCGGATTAGGATGACCTAGGCTACAGTAAAATCTTTCCTCCTATCAAACAACTATCTATGCAATAACATAACTAATTAGTCAAAAGCTGTATGATAGCATGTTTTACTAACTACTCCAATGTCCATCACATTGACAAATGAAATTATTACCCAAGCAGGGCTAATGCAATTAAGAAGTTTTCAACTGTATGAGCGCTATGTGTTATTTAAGTACAAAGACTAAATTTATGATCTGCGCATTGATTTTAGTACAATATTCAATTGCAATTTCAGAATACTCTGCTCACCCCCCACACCCCCCAAAAAAAAAAAAAAAAAAAACCTTTTCAGATTGAGGAGCTCGACCTGGTAGCAGGGCCGCGGATATCAGTAATAGAGTCATGTTTGGGTTATTTTGTTTGTTCCATAAAAATAGCAAACTTAAATTTTAACTTATGTGTAACTATTACCTGTAGCAGGATATGTTATTGATCCTCTTCGGCAGTGACAATGTTAAGAATAATTTAAATTTGTTCAGTTAGTTGAAATTTGGATTTATACGCAAATGATTTGAATCAATACCTTGAAGAAAAGGAGTTACATAACTGTTAATAGGTAATAGAAACAAGCTTACGAATCAATGATTCTGCAAAAGCCTCCTGGGTCAGTTGGTCATCATGAACATCCGGGTGGGTACGATCAACAGGATCTGGGTGCAAACCCACATGCCAATCTTTTTTAACTTTCAACCTTGGAATCTCCAGTTTATCTGACATCAAGTATCCTGAAACCCTTTTTCATTTAAAATAAATCAAGAGAATAAACTAGGTCAGGACAATTATCACTTTAAGGAAAAAGGAACACTAGCATGCCAAGTAGACTGTTACCTGAAAAAGAGGACTTCACCATTGTAGGTGGCTAAAGCAATTTCTCTAACACCATCCTTGTCAATATCATACAAAAGAGGACTAGAGTGAACAGTTGATTGATGAAAAGCTGGCCACCCTGATAAACAGAACGAATATAAAATGAATCATATCTATCATGATGGTAGTGATCAAAATAAATTCCAGTGATCAGTAATTTGATTCTTTATGCATCTGTCTTTCCAAACTAACAGAGTATATAGTTCAAATAGAAACAGACAGTACTCCCCATGCATAATAGCATGTGTGGAACCCTCACGTATATTTTACGAGCTGTTAGTGGTACCTGGTAATTTATCTCCATCAGATCCTTCAAGTACTTCCAAGTAATGCACAAAAGAAGGAATCACTATTTCAAGCTTTCCATCACTGGAATATATATAAGAATTTATCAAGATTCCAAGGTCAATCAAAAGGAAAGATAGACAAAGAACCCCCAAAACAGCAAGCAGACTTGTACAATAGTGACAGAGTGACATAACAATAGAATCTGGCCATATATCTATATGACAATAATAAGTTAAAAACATAATCTTTTAGGCCATCTAAATTTTGAATCAGCCTAGGTTGATTTTTTCAATGTTTCATTTGGTTGAAGAACTGAACAAAACATAAGTGAAAGTGAAAACAAAATTAAATATACAAGAAACTCTGTTTGCTTCCATTACCTGTTGATATCTGCAATCAATGGCGGTGCATATACGCTTGAACTCACCTCAGTTTGCCATCGAAGTTCTAAATTCCGAGGGCATTGTGTATTCAACATGTCATCCTCATCGCTATCCAAAAAGACCATCAAAGTACAATACATAAGTTAATTGGTATATATGTGTTGGTACATTGTTTGTGAATAATTTAACAGTTAATTTTTTATACAAGTAGCATGAAAATCACATCAGAACTTACATAGTTACATCACAGAAACTAAATTTCACAACATTAACGGCACTGTTATGGTACCAGCAACTACTATGCATCAATAACCATTACCTATCCTACTAACAACTACCCAATTAAGATTCAAAAAAACGAAAAATTAAATATTTTATTAATTTAAATGAATTGGAATGCGAGTCGTTAATCCCAGAAAAAAAAAATAGATTTCACAACTCACAAATTGGGATAACCAAGGGCATCATCAGAGGCCTCACGCTCTCGAAATTTATTCTTCTTTTCCTCCTCCGATTGAGAGACGCCATACTCGAAACTCAAACATAAGAAAACAAGAAAACTAAGAAATACAAAGTTCCAAGTTTTCATGAATTAAGCACAAGAACTCCCAAGATTTGAGTTGATTAAAACGGAAAGATAAAGATTTTGCGAAAAGGGCCAAGAATTATATGTAGTCAAAGCCCTACTGCGAGGTTTTGGAGATCTGAGAGAAAGAAAACAGTCTGGGCTGAATTGAACCCAGAATACTCATCAGTTTTCTATTCCTTCTCTCTTAATTTTTCCTCAAACCAGTGAAAACTTGTAATTTGTATAAGTGCCCCTGTATTTTCCCGTATTTGCGTGTATCTTATGGTTTTTTTTTTTTTAAAATTTTTATGGTGTGTTTGGATTTGTTTTTTTTAATGGTGTGTTTGGATTTTGGAAGTATGGGAAGAGTTTTTTTTTTATTATTTTAAATCAGAAAAAAGGATTTTATTAAACAGGAAAAAAAAATACAATGACTTTAGTATAAAAGATATGACAATCATAAAACAAATTACAATATCAATAACTCAACATCATCATTGGGTTAGCAGTTCAATCACTAATAAATGAAAATTTCAAACAATCTACTCCATTAGTAGCAAATCAACTTCATAACCTAATTTTGAGCTCTTCAATTAACTTTTTTTTACTGAAAAATCAATATTTATAAAGTTAACATTGTTCCTCCATTTCCAAATTAGCCAAACCATATCAAATCAAATTCTTATAGCCTTGTGCTTCCCTTTAACCCCAGTGAGAGCACGAGAATGAACGAAAAGATTAAGTATAGAGTGAGAGTGAAGTACCATTGATATATTGAGCCACCGGAAACACTTCATCCAAATACTATATGCAAATGGACATTCAAAGAAGATGTATTGTCCGGATTCTTCATGGAGATTACAAAGAATACAGCTTACATTATCATTTGGACTAACCACGCCTCTCCTTTGCAAATTGGTCCTGGTTGGAAGGCGATCCAATAATACTCTCCACGCATGAGCCGCCACCTTAGTCGGAGCAAACTTTTTCCAGATTAGCTTGAATGAACTTTCTTTTTCGCCGGAGATGGGTGGGGAAGAAGTGTATATATGGCAGTCGTAGTTTCATTTGTTTATTATTTATTTTATTCTTTTTTTTTTTTTTGGTGTGAAAACTAAATTGATGCTAAACAAATTTTAAAAATTTTGGTTAATAGTTAACACGCTATAAGTGAGACCAATTTTTTTTTTTAAAATGAGATTGAATTAAAATCTTCATACTGGATATAAAAGAATTAATTAATAATATCAGTGACGATTTTCAAATTAATTTGACATATGAACACTTGACCTATTTTGTAAATTTATTCATTGCGTGTGATATTTCTCAATAATGAATACATTAATGAATTTTTTAGATTTATCTGGTTGAGACAGTTGAATGTGTTAACTTACTAAAAAAGATATTCTTTAGAAAATAAATCGAAATCTTGAACTTTTTTAGAAAAGAAAAAACTTTGTTTAATTAAAACAATATCTTTATTTTAGTGTTTTCCTAATATTAATTTTAATCACTTATTAAAAAATACAATCAATTGTGAGTATGGCCGAACATAGTCCATTTAAAAATACGGCCCACGTTATATGGATCACATTTTTTGCGACGTTCACACTTTGGTTCAGTTTACTTCCATTTTTTTTCATCAGTTCACCCTTGTTTTATCTATTAATATTATACCTCCTCTCTTTTTAACTGCAAATGGTGGGTGAACTCACCTCCCAATTTTTTTCAAAAATTCTCACGCCAATACCATTGTCGACCACCACCACCATTCGTCCCCCTTCCACTATCGTTCGTCGCAATGGATACAAGTTCATTTTCTAATATTAGGTTATTTTATGTTTTGAATACTTGATTTATATATGTTTTGTTGTTTAATATTGTAATATTATTTGATGGATTTTTTTTTTTTAAGGATTGTAACTTTTGGAGTTGATAAAATGAGGACTGTAACTTTTCGAGCTAGCAAATTAAAGATAATAACTTTGAGAAGTAGCAAATTGAGGCCAAATCAGTTGAAATCTTCACAAATTAGGCTAATTGGCCCAATTGGACTGAAATTCGGTCCTTTGACTTGAATTCGAGCTGAATTTTGGGTCCAATTTCGGTTGATTCGCACTGATTTGACCTCAATTTGCTATGTTTAAAAGTTATGTCCTCAAATTGCAAACGCTGGAAAGCTACAATCTTCATTTAGCCACCTAAAAAAGTTACGATCTTTATTTTGCCATCTCGAAAAGTTAGGATTCTCATTTTGCCACTCCCACTAAGTTATCTATTATTTGGTTATATTTATAATGAACCGTCTTATATTTTTTTGTTGTATAATCAATATTTTACAAAAAAATTAAAAAATTCAGCGAACATCCACGTTTGCTACCTATTTTTCAAAAATTCTGGCTTTGTTCAACTTTTTTTTTTTCGAATATTTGTGTTATGTACGAAAAAATATCGAACATTGTGTTAATTTTCAAAAAAAATTATCGAACAAATAAGAGGGTGAACTCAATAATTTTTATTGCTGAAATTCAATAAAGATATTTTGGTCTTTTAATAATTTTTTTAAAAAAAAAAAAAATTCGAAGGGTTGAACTACTAAAAAGAGGTCCATATAACTAGACCCGATGCATGTGGTCATGTTATTCTAACACACCGAATTACTAAGTACACACCACACTTTTAAGTATTTCTAAGTACACACTTAGTGTGCGGTTGATTTTTCGCACCAATGTGTGGTGTGTATTAGGAATAATAAGTTATTTGTACATATTGTCCCACATTATTTTCTTATGAATAATTCATATTGTAATTTGTATATATCTCTTTATGATACGATGGATCTGCCAGGACAGCCTAATCCTACCTGCTATAATCGGTTCACTCACGCCCGAACTCATTCCGTTCATTGTCGGCGCCAAGTCATCACGGGAGGCCTGGAAGATCCTCTCGAATACGTATGGATGCGCCTCTCGGGGTCGTATCATGACTCTCTGAAATAAATTACACAGTCCGTCCAAAGGTACGAAATCAATCACTGATTTTCTACTTGAAATTAAAAGTCATGTTGATGAACTTGTTCTTCTCGGTGTTGCTGTTGATCCTAAGGACCTGGCGTTAAAAATCCTGAATGGATTAGATGATTCTTTCCGTGAAATTGCTCATGCCATCCAGGCCCGTGAAACACTTGTCACGTTTGAGGAGCTCCATGAGAAGCTGCTCAATTTTGAGGCTCAACTCGCCTCACGCATGAGCACTCAACCCACACAGCCAGCCACTGCTTTCTTTGTGCCCCAGCAGTCCTCTGCTAACCCGAAACCGCACTTCACACGCCCGAAACAACAGCAGCAGTCTGCTCCTCGAGCCATGACTCCTGGCCAGAATTCATCATCTGCTGCTCCTACGTCCGGTGGCCCTAGACCTTGCCAAGGCAAGTGACAATTGTGCGGAGAGCAAGGTCATGCAGCCAAAAGATGTCCGTCTTTCCAGTACTCGCCTGTACAATCGCCATGGTCAGCCTATACATCTCCATCGGCACACACAACTCATTCGACCCCTCCACCCACAGATTGGGTTTTAGACTCTGGAGCCTCCCATCATATCACATCATATCGTGCAAACCTCTCTCTTCATGCACCGTATGATGGTAATGATGGGGTTATTATTGGTGACGGTAATGGGTTAAAAATTATCAATACTAGTTCTATGCATTTTGATAATATCAACCTGATATTTCTAGACACTTTACATGTTCATGGAATTGCACACAATTTGATATTTGTTTCTCGTCTTTGTCGTGATAATGATGTTGATGTGATGTTCTCTTCATCTAACTTTCAGGTGATGGATCGTAGCACAAGGGAGGTTCGCCTACGCGGTCCTCGTGTTAATAGGTTGTATTTGTGGCCAGTTGAGTCTGCACATGCATCACTATCCGTAGCTCTATCCTCCATCCGTCAACCCCTGTCAACATGGCATGCTCGTCTTGGTCACCCCTCTTCTCAGATTCTTAATTCTATTATTTCCATTAACAATTTGTCAGTACTTCGTCTTTCTAGTTTTTCTTGCGATTCTTGCAAGTGCGTTAAGAGTCACAAACTACCTTTTTATGATTCGAGTCTTACGTCATCTATGCCACTTGAGTTATTATTTTCTGATGTATGGACTTCTCCAGTTTTATCTAGTGATGGATTTAAGTATTATGTTTTATTTGTTGATCATTATACACGCTATGTTTGGCTTTATCCTCTTAAACAGAAATCAGATGTCCTTTCCACCTTTGTTGCTTTCAAAGCCATAGTTGAAAATTTTCTTAAAACCAAAATAGTTACGTTATATTCAGACAATGGCAGAGAGTACATTGCTCTACGTCCTTTCCTAGCTGCTCATGGCATCACCCATCTTACTACCCCCCTCACACTCCTGAACACAATGGTTGCTCTGAACGCCGCCATCGTCACATTGTTGACACTGGCTTAGCTCTTCTTCACCAAGCCTCAATCTCCTTGACCTATTGGCCTTATGCTCTTTCTTTTGCTACTTACATCATAAACCATCTTCCTAAAATTGACCTCTCAATGATCTCCTCATATGAGAAGCTATTTAACCATCCCCCAAACATCTCCAAACTTCGTGTATTCTGTTGTTTGTGCTATCCTTGGCTTCCGCCCTATGCTACTCACAAACTCGATTCTCGCTCTTCTCCGTATGTCTTTATTGGCTACTCAATTACACAGATTGCTTACCTCTGCCTTGACCCTACCACAAATCGTCTTTACACCTCTCGTCATGTCGATTTTGTTGAGGATAAGTTTTCTTTTCAAGATCTATCACACAAATCCACCATCCAGATATCTCATGATCATGTGTTACCAACTCCCATACCAGTCCCACCATCTGTGCTACATGTGCCTACTCAATTGCCTTCAATTGTGCCTCCTCCTCGTTCGGCTCCATCACCTGACTCATAAGTCCCTCGGCAGCCCATGATTACTCGATTGAGGAATAATATTGTCAAACCAAACCCGAGGTAATGTCTTACCACCTCTTCTTCTGCTGATATTGAGTCGTCCACTATTACGCAAGCTCTTGCTGACCCTCGATGGCGAGATGCTATGTCTTCCAAGTTTAATGCTCTTCTAAAGAATGGAACTTGGGATCTTGTTCCCCCAGACTCTTATCAAAACGTGGTTGGTTGTAAATGGGTGTTCTGGATAAAAAGGAAACCTGATGGGTCTGTTGACAAGTTCAATGCACATCTTGTTGCTAAGGGTTTTCATCAGCGTCCAGGCATAGACTATTTTGAAACCTTTAGCCCGGTGGTCAAGCCTGTTACTGTTCGCATTATTCTCAGTCTTGCAGTCTCACAAAATTGGCCTCTTTGCCAGTTTGATGTTAATAATGTCTTCCTTCATGGCACCCTCTTTGATGAAGTTTATATGTCCCAGCCCCCGGGGTTAATTGATAAAAATTTTCCATCCTATACCTATAAACTTCACAAATCTATTTACGGTCTTAAGCATGCTCCTCGCACTTGGTATAATGCTCTTCGCCAGTTCTTGGCATCTGTTGAGTTTTCTCACACTAAATCCGACGAGTCACTCTTTGTCTACTCACGGGGTGACACATTTGCTTATTTTCTGGTCTATGTGGATGGTCTCATCCTCACAGGCAACAATTCTGAGTTTCTTGCATCTGTTGTATCTGCTTTGGCTTCATCATTCTCCATAAAAGATCTTGGAGATCTTTCCTATTTCCTTGGAGTGGAGGTTCTTCGCACTGACACCTCATGTGTCCTTCTTCAGCGAAAGTACATCACAGATCTCCTTGCAAAATACAACATGCTCAATGCCAAACCAGTTCAAACTCCTCTTGCCCCAGGGGTCAAACTCTCATTACATGATGGTACAAAACCGGCTGATGCTTCTTCATCGACAAGTCCTTGGCAACCTTCAGTATCTTCTCTTTACCCATCCAAATATTGTCTTTGTTGCCAACAGGTTATCACAATTTATGCATGCCCTGACTCAACTGCATTGGGGTGCAGTTAAGCGACTTCTGCGATATCTCAATGGGACTCATCATCTCGGGATCACTCTTCGTCGAGACTCACCATTGTCCCTACATTGTTTCACTGATGTTAATTGGGCGGGTGACTGTGACGATCGTACCTCCACTGGGGCCTACATAGTCTTTCTTGGGGCTAATCCAGTTTCTTGGAGTTCTCGCAAACAGAAGTCTGTTGCTCGCTCATCTACTGAGGCTGAGTACCGATCCATTGCTGCTGAGGTTCAGTGGGTTCGCTCAATACTTTCTGAACTTCATGTTTCTCCTCTTCAGCTCCCGTCATCTACAGCGACAACATTGGTGCCACTTACTTATACTCCGATCCTGTGTTTCACTCCCGCATGAAACACATTTCTATTGACTACCACTTTGTTCGGGATCTAGTGCAGAAATCGGCTCTTCGAGTTTCACACGTCTCCTCTGCTGATCAATTGGTTGATGCTCTCACCAAGCCATTATCTCATGCACGTCATTCTTTTCTTATGTCCAAGATTGGTGTCACTAACTGTGCCCATCTTGAGGGAGGATATTAGGAATAATGAGTTATTTGTACATATGGTCCCACATTATTTTCTTATGAATAATTTCATATTGTAATTTGTATATATCTCTTTACCTTTAATGAGAATATTATGATTTTCAAATATATCTCTTCTACAATGTGCGACTAAATTTTTCGCACAAGTGTGTACTCATAATGTGCGACTAAAAAATTTCGCACAAAAGATATTTATTCGGATAAAATTTTCGCACAAATATGTCTATTTAAAAATCCAACTGCTTTGTGCTCTAGGGTTGTTTGGTTCTCGATTCAAATTCTGTTTTGGTAATACATTCCATCATTATTCTGATTTTGAAGCATTATAATTTTATTTTTTATATATGTTTTGTTGTATTCTCGAAGAAATAAGGAATGTTGGAACCTGAATTTGTTTCTTGTCAAGGAATCAACTAAGTTTATTATTCTTTTGTGTTATGCGAGCATATGTTCTTTGTCGTATAACCGAATTGATTTGAAAATGAATTATACGTGTATGATATATTATTTACATTTTGAGTGATTTTCACGAATTGATTTGAAAATGAATTATACGTGTATGATTCTTCTGGCATATTATTGACATTTTGAGCACAAGTGCTATTTGCACATTGATGTGACAACTCACTATTTTATTTTTTTTGAGACATGTGACATTGTTGGAAGGTACGAAAGTGACACAAAATAATTTTTTTCTTTTGAGATTCTAAAATGGGAAGGCCTGCATGTTCCTATCTATCACGTGAAATGTGGGGGAAAAATATAGTGTCATTTCCCATCAAACCTCAGTGTTATTTCATTTCATTTCCTATCAAAATTCAACTTTTTTTTTCCATCAAACCTCAACTTTTTTTTCCTTTGCGTGAGCTAGCAACATTTATTCACTACTTATAACACAACACAAAACTTACAAATGACAACATTAATTCACTACTTATTCACTAGCAATTTTTTTTTATAACTTCTCAATTAGCAAATTTCTTTTACGTTTTCAATTTGAAATGAGTTCTTATTATGATGCTGGTTATGTATCCGAGGATGTCACAAACGATTTTTTAACTCCGGCTGGGGGTATAAAAGGAAAAGAAGCAGTGAAGTCATATGTTAAGTGGATTGCAAGTATGCAAAATATCACTTTAGCCATTCGTGATTCTAAACCACATAAGTTAAGGTATGTATGTAGTCAAAGTGGACAGTATAGGCCTTCTTCAAAAATCAAAAATGAAAGAAAAACGAGCACACAAAAAAATTCGTGTGAATTTTGTTTAGTTGCTAGGAAATATGATACCGATCAAGATCTTTGGCGCATTGATATTTTGAGCGGGACACACAATCATCCCTTCCCAAAATTTGCAGAGTGTTCGAGACTGGGTACCTTAACACCCAACCAATTTAAAGAGATACAGCGGCAAGAAATGCTTCATATAAGTCCACGCAACATGTTGGCAGATATAAAGAGGCGCGATCCAACCAGTGTTACGGATATTAAGAGAGTGAACAATGTCATCAACAACATAAGGAGTCAAAACTAGGAAGGGTGTACCCCTATGCAAAACTACTTTCACCTACTGCAAATGCGAAATTACAGGTAAAAATATTAGTACACTTTATATTTTAAAATATTTATTTCACATATAGAAGGGATTCATAAATATAAGAGATAAAAGATTATTATTATTATTATTAATTTAATATATTGTCAGCAATTTGTATAATTATTATTATCTTATTTTTTCATTTTTTAATAATGTATATTAAAAAAATCATATTATATATATATATATAATTTTAAATCTAAATATAATATATATATATATAGTTTCTAATTTAAAAATAAATATAAAAAATTTTGGTACAACATGTAATATTTTAGTAACAATATATGTAGGAAGAGAGGAGAATGTGATTTATTGAAGAAAAAAAAAGTGGTACCGACTTAGGAATGTAATACTTTTAATTTATATATTCCAAGACAATAAATCTTTTCATTATCACTTTCTTAGGAATTAATAATTGCTTTTTTATTTTATTTTATTTGTGCAATATTTTAACTTACTTATTTAAAGTAGTGTAATAATTAGTGCAATATTATCAAACCTTTGTTCATAGGAAGCTTAATTTTTTATTTTTAATTATAAACATTTTTAATATAGTAATACACACATACTGTACAAACCTTTGAAAAATAATTTCTTAATGCAAGAGGTGATACGATAAATGTATTTCTTAATTATATAATATTTAAATATATCTATTTTATTTTTTGAAATGTTTTTATTAATTTTTTATTATACGAGTTGAAATTAAATTTTTATTCTTTATATATATTTTATTAAAATTTTGTATTGTTTTATTACTTATGGTCATCATTATTAAATTGTTCAACTTATGAAATTAGGTACGATTTTCGAACAGTGGATGGCAGTAATGAACTACAAGATGTTGCTTTCAGCCACCCAGAGTCTTATGCAATGGTGAACACATATCCGCAAATACTGATTATCGATAACACGTACAAAACGACCGTGTACGATATGCCTTAACTTGAAGCTGTTGGGGCAACAAGCACAAACAAGACGTTCACCATCGCATACGCATTTATGCAGCATGAAACACAGGAACTTCGAATTTGTCTTGCAATTTATTCGGGAACTGTATGAGAGTGTTGAACCGAATGTTGTTCTTACGGATAGGGATCTCGCGTTGATGAAAACGGTGGATAAAATATTTCCAAATTCTCAGAAACAGTTATGCAGACGCCACATAGAGCAATGTGTTCTAACCAAGGCTCTACAACAGCCAGATTTCAATAAAGAATTCGCTTAATATTTTAAACATCAGTGGAATAGGGCAATTGAAGCGCCCACACCTGGAGAATTTTTGCATAGCTGGGAGCGGTTAAAGAAAAAGTACGAGCACTGTCCTAGACTAATTCGTTATTGCGAAGAAACATTGCTTTCGAAGCATATACACAGAGCTTTAAGTGCGTTTATCGATCATCGGCTGCATTATGGAAACTACACGAAAAATAGGTAATCATACAATCTTTTTAAATATATTCATTTAAAAAGTTACGAATACTTACATTTTACTTGTATCTGCTTTAATTGTAGGGTTAAACAAGAGCATCACATGGTAAAATCCAACTTCAACGGAAGTAATCACACATTTGACTATGTGTTCGACCAGATTCATTAGGTTATGGAGTTGCAAATAGGGGAGATAAAAAACAATCGATGATTAATGCCAACAAGACAAGGACTGATATGTTAAACAACAAATTGTTCAAGAATCTAGTTCGCAAGGTCACGTTTAAGGCGTTCGAACTAATTATCACAGAAGGGACAATAGATCTAGGTCAAAATAAATGGGGGTGTTATCTGTGGAGAACACACGGTCTTCCGTGCAATTGCAGGCTTCTCCAGTACATGTCATACGGACAGAGTATCCCTTTAGACATTATTGATTTGTATTGGAGAACAATGAATATAGATTTTTCACGTGGTACTACCACGAGGAGAAAATTATTCGAAGACACAGAAGACGTTAATGCACCTCCGGCAGTTGAAAAAAATAAGAAGCCTCCAAGCACTAATCGTGAACCTTCAAATTGGGAGAAATGGTGTAAAGCGGTCGGACTAAAGAGTTTCCAAAAATCAAAGGGTAAGGGGAGAGTGGCGACCACTAATAAATATCAAGATATTCCACCCGAAACTCATCATAGAATTAGCACATCAGAAGAGTGTCGACGAGCTTTCCTAGAGGGAGTCAGGGCAGGGCGAGCTTTTCACACGGTCCGAGACCACTCTCCCTAGATTCCCCACGCAATAATAGCGCTCGCCAGAGTGAGTCACGTGTACTATTACGAGGCTCTAAGATGGAGAAATATTTTTCTCCCTACATCAGAGAATATATTGAATCATACACGGATGTGATCAGAGATAATAATTGCGGTTTTAGAGTTGTTGCGCTTACAGTCCTCGGAACCGAAGACCAATGGCATACGGTAAGAGGTGATATGCTACATGATCTCCGCGGAAGAACAGAATTATACGATAACGTAATAGGTGGTCTTATAACCATGTCAGCCTTTGACCAAACTATTAATCACTTCAATGGTCCATGCGGTCCGGTTAACTATTTTTCAATACCTGACTGTGGATACGTGGCTGCAACCATATATAATATCTTCTTAATGACATTCGGTGAAACTGGCAGATTTTTATGTCCTCCCGTAGCTTTGTGATTTGTGTGTGAAATGCATGATATTTTTGTGTTTTATTGATCATTTTGATATAATTTCATGCGCTAACATCCATGATTTGGGCAAAGTTGAGTTTATTTGGTGGAAAAGGAAAATTTGTGATTTGGTAGGTAAACAAGGCATTCCGGAGGGTATGGAGATGCTCGTGCGAAAGTCGGGACGAGAACGATCGAAAAGCACAAAGAAGACTGCTGTGCGGCTCACTAGACCGGTCTAGCGGGACGACTAGACTCTAGTGAGATGTTTTAAGTGCTAGATGATTTGCAAAAATGCACAAATGCCACTGGACTCGAGTCACCTCACTCGAGTGGTCGAGTGGAGGTGAAAAATCAGATTGCTACGGGAAAGAAGACCTCACTCGACCAGTCGAGTGAGGCGACTCGATCGAGTGAGGTGAATGATCAGACAAGTGCTGGAACTGGACCCCGCTCGACCAGTCGAGCTGCGCCACTCGACTCGAGCGAGAACGAGAAAAAGTTGCTACACGCTTTTAAAAGCCGCTCAACCGGTCGAGCCACGCAACTCGAGTCGAGCGAGCTTGGATTTTGGGCTGTGTTTGGCAAATTCGACAAAAACGTGAAGGAAGTGAAGGAAAATTGAATTTCTGAGAGAAAGAAGCCAAATGAGACTTAAGGGTTGTTAGATAATTTGAAAGAAACTTGGAAAAGAAGAAAAGGGGGAGAGGCAGCAACACTCACTCACGTACACACAGCAGCAGCAACCATTTGACACACACTCACACACACTTAGAGGTATTAGGAGTATATTTTTCATTTCTTTATCATTTGGGAGTAAAAAAGGATGTTTTGAGCTGGGAATTTCATAGCATTCCATCTACAAGAGACTAAGCCTTCTTTTCCTTCTCTTTTATTTTAGTTTTAGTCATTTATCTTTTGTATTAGCATAGATGATGCTTGTAGTTAGCTAAACCACTTATTCTAGGGATTTGTGGATCTTATTTTGAAATCTATGGTTTAAATTTTTGTTTATTTGGTATGTGTTGTTGATTATGACTCATGTATTGGAATTATCATGATTTAAGAGTTTATTATTGTTGGCCATGATGATTGCTCTAATTATTATTGCTTGGGTTTAAGATTGAGAGATTAAAATCCATCAATTGACCTCTAATGCATGACCCATTTGATTATCACTTGAGAAAGGGATTAATTAGTGGGAAAGTTTTAGGAATCCAAGGTGTTTATTGGGTTAATCATATTAATAGGGTAGAGATACATGTTAATATTGATTTTCCTTAGGATTGATTGGATATAAACTTACTTTCAATTCTTGTTTAGTGATTCACTTTGCATAATCATCACATTACCCTTTAGACTTAAAATTGCTACCATGGATGGAGATTTAAGTGAAGCATATCCCTAGGACTATTCCTTTAATTGTTGATTTCGCTCTTCTTTGATTGCTTGCTTTAATCTAGTGTTAATTGTTGTGGCTTTCCGTTCTAATTTTCTTATTGGTGACACTTGGTAGAAATTAGATAAGTTTAGTCTTAAATTAGCAACACCCTTTTTAATTGATTCTCTAGACTTGATTAAATCGCTTGGCATTACTCTTACGCTAGTACCCCTCCTTGAGGATCGATACTCTTACTTATCGCACTATAATTTGAAAACCGTACGCTTGCGGGAATTTAATTTATGTGTTGATAAAAAGTGGAACACTTTGGAACCCTATCGAGCACTTCCAAGCGCAAGGGTGGTGTTAGGGCACGTGAACAATTATTCTCATTGGATATTGGTAAAAAAATATTTGTGGTTTTATTATATTTTTTATAATGTATTTTAGTTATGCGAATAGTAACTATTACTTTTATTTCAGTTGCACATGTGATCCGACTATCATCCAGTGCCATGACTATCGGAATACTGGATCAAAAGAAGACACCCATCCGCATTTGGTTTAGAGTTACAATTTAAAGATCAGATAGATCTACAATTATCTATACAACGATCATGCACAACGACGTAAAAATAAACGTGAGGCTGACAAAGAGGCCAATCAGGCCCAAAAAAATCAGTTTTTCTTTTTATAATAAAAAATATGCAATGAGTGTATTTTTTTTTCCAATTCAAATGGGTATAAAACTTTATTTTCATGTTAGAATTGTGTATATTCGTCCTTTTTCACAACTAATACTTTTGAATGAAATAACTAATATTTTTGTAATATTAAATAAAATAGTTACTCTAAACAATTAATACTTTTGAATGAAACAATCAATATTTTTTGTAAAATAACACTACAAAAAATGGCAATTCAACGAGGGGACTTAGCGAGGGTTCAAAACCCTCGCGAATTAACGAGGGGATTGGCGAGGGTTTAATTTACCGAGGGCGTTAACGAGGGTTTGAACCCCTCGCGAAATACCGAGCGCGGGCCCCTCGCTAATTACCGAGCGCGGGCCCCTCGCTAGGGCCCTCGCCAATTTCGAAAATATAACCACCCAGATCCACTTTCCTCCCCCTGCTCGCGAATTTGCTCCTCCTGCTGCCATCTTGCGCCGCCCTCCGCCGCCGCCTCTGTCGCCGGAAAATTGTCGATAATTCTTGTCGGGCTTTGTAGTACGCATTCCCGGGAATATTTCTACGGTAAATTTTTAAGATTTAATCGGTTATTTTTATTGTTATTTTAGTGGATAAATTTTGTATTTAAAATTTTTCATATGCATGTATTTGTGTAATTTTGTTGTTATAGTTGGTGATTTATTAATTATTTAGTGTTAATTTGTATAATTGTTGTGTGTATTTTAATTATTTAGAAAAATTATTAGTATATGAATTATATATAATTATTTAGAGTTAATTAATTAGTAATTATGCAATTATATAATTTTATTGTTATAGTTGGTGATTTATTAATTATTTAGTGTTAATTTTTGTAATTGTTATGTGTATTTTGATTATTAGTAATTATTTAGGAAAATTAGTAGTATAAGATTATTATATAATTATTTAGTGTTAATTAATTAGTAATTATGCAATTATATAATTTTGATTATTAATATTATTATAATTTTAATTTAATTGCTATAATTTATATATTTGTAGGTGTGTACGTTTATTGAAAAAAGATTCGATCCGAGAGTATAATTTCATAGCCAACACTATCACCGTAAGTATTCTTTTTTTAATTAATTATTTAAATATGCTTTTAATTTAATTCTAAAAATTATTTGATTTAAAATTATTTTGCATGCTCATATGATATAATAATTTATATATATATATATGATCGATGTTCGATCAAATTTTGCATGATAGTTCAATTATATTAATTTTAAAAATTGAATCGATGTTCGATTCAAGTTGATGTTGGAGTTGAGGGTTGATGAATTGTTTGGTATTGTTTGTTGTAGAATGTGTGTTCCGACTTGATTAATTTTAATTAAGTCGGAAATGGATGCACTAGGATTTAACTTGATATATTAAGTGGGGAATACGATAAAATAAAACAAAACTCTGCCGAAATTTTTAGAATTTTTTAGAAAATTTTAATTATTGTTACAGATGAGCGGACCGTCTGGATCGAGGGGACGATCTGAATCTAGAGGAGATGGGTCGAGCGGGACCGTCCGGGGTCCGAGGGTCGAGATGGCGGGGTACCAGTCTGGTACCCTTTATTCGGGAGGAGGGGGACGACGAGGCTGTTGGCCCTGAGGCCTATGATCACCATCATCCAGCTCCAGCTCCAGCTCCAGTGGGGAGGGTCCTGGATATATGGATCTACCAGGGCACGTAAGTTAAATACTTGTGAATAATAAACTATGTCATATTTATATGTCTATTAATTTTGCGTGTTTATTCCCTTTTTGCGAGTTGATGCTATCGAATGCGGTATCCGGGACTATTCGGGAGATTATGTCTCAACACATGGAGCCCGGTGAATTCACTTTCCGGATGATATCTCCCGAGAGGTGCATTATTATCTTTGGGAGACATTTCGGTACATTATATTTTGTTATTCGCTATTTAATTTTGATTAATTTATAAACTTTAACTCAGTGTTAAGTACAATAATATTTTGTTTGGCAGAGAGAGACTAGGTGGGACCCTTCCGTTACGAACTCAACGGAGGTGTATCAGTTGTTCCTTCGTAGGGCAGCAAGTAGATACACTGATATGCTGAACAACGTGAGAACGTTGTGGGTCACCAAGCAGCAGAGGCTTAGATGGGATGACGCCGTCTGGAATGGACTGCTCGCTTACTGGGATAGAGAAGATGTGAGAGCAAAAAGCCAGCAGTGTCGTACGAATCGCATGTCGGAGCCTGGAGGCCTGGGTACTGGCATCTCCCGTCATAGGGGCGGATCCCGTGGATCAGCCGAGTATGCATATGACTATGTAAGTATTTTTTTAATGCTAGTTCAATATTTTAATTAAACACGTGATTCTAATTAAATAAATACAGGAGAGGAGGCATGGACGGCTCCCCACGGACTGGGACATAGTGCAGCATTACCACCAGTATAATGACGGGGAGTACACCTACGGGGCTATTAGTGACACACTTGTAAGTATTTTCATTTTATATTATGTAATAATTTATAATAAAATATTATATATATATGTCTATTTTGTAATCTAAAATTTTAATTGTCGAAATATTCGTACAACATGAAGTACAAGAGGTGGCCTCCCAGATGCCCTCCGAGGGGTCGAGCTCCGAACCCCATGCCGACTTATCCCAGATCTATGTCCAGACGGTTGGAAAACAACACGCGAGGGTTCGGGGTCTTGATCAGCTGGGTAAGTCCAGGTAAGTCCGCATCCCTCCGGCTCCTGCTCATCGGATGCTCCTATTGGCGGCACCTACAGGCCAAGCTGATGTCGACCGCATGCTCCAAGAGTAGCGTGAGAGATCGCGAAACAAATACAAGATGTGCGGGCGGAGGTGCGAGGCGGAGATGGAGCGAAGAGACGCAGCTTTGAGAGCGGAAATGCAGCGTCAATTACAAGAGTGGATGCAGGGGTACACGGGTTCCTCAGCTGGTGGTGGTAATCCACCAAATGGTCCGAGTGGTTCTGATCACTCATCTCGTGGGTCTCGGAGGCGCCGAGTTCATTATATACATTTAAAACTATGAATTTTACGATATTGATTGATTAAGATGATGAATTTTAATTGTTTAAAGTATTAATTTTAATTCATGAAAAGTGCATATATAAACACATGATAATATAGTTCACAACTTAATTGAATATATATATATATATATATATATATATATATATATAATAATAATTATAGAAATGATAATATATATGTGTGATAATAATAATAACAATTATAAATGATAATATATAGTGAATATATAATACAATTTAATTGAGTATATGTGTGATAATAATAATAATAATTATAAACATGATAATATATATGTGTGATAATAATAATAATAATAATAATAATAATAATAATAATAATAATAATAATAAATGATAATATGTATATAGTGAATTATAGGATACAATTTAATTGAATATATACAATATTAACAATTATAAAATAATAATATATATACTAAATATAGTATATAATTTAATTGAATATAGTATATAAACATGATAATATAGTTATATGTGATAACAATAAATATTATAAAATAATAATATATATAGTAAATATATATATAATTTAATTGAATATAGTATATAAACATGATAATATAGTTATATGTGATAATAATAAATATTATAAAATAATAATATATATAGTAAATATATATATAATTGAATATATATGTTATAATAATAAAATTTTAAAAATGATATAATTTAATTAAATATATATAGTAGATAATTAATTAAATATATAATATACAATTTAATTAAATATATAGTATACAATTTAATTATAAATTAAATATATATAGTATACAATTTAATTTAATTAAATATATATAGTAGATAATTTAATTTAATTAAATATATATAGTAGATAATTTAATTAAATATATAGTATACAATTTAATTAAATATATAGTATACAATTTAATTATAAATTAAATATATATAAAATATTGAACATAATATGATATTAATATAATTAAAAGCAAAATCATATCGAATGATTAGCTTTGCCCAAACGGTAAAGCGCCCAAGCTCTCTCCTCCACTCTCTCGGAGGAGGCGGGTTCGAACCCCTTGCCACGCGAAAAAAATATGCCTACCCTCATGGACAAAATTTCATTTTACAATTCCGTTGGAAAATTAAATTAAAAATTCCCTAAAAAACTGTCAATAATTACTCTTTTGATCTATTAATTCTTGCAGAAAATCATCAAATCAAGAGATTAGATATAGAATTTATATATCATAAATAAGAAATATGAACCTAATTATTTTTGTACCTACATGTTTAAGAGACAAGAGATGATTGAAAAAATTCTTACCAAATTTTCTATTATTTTTATCCATTTTTAATATGAAAAAAAAAATTTAAAAGATATTAAAAATTAGAATAAACAGAGATAATATGATAGTGAAGAAAAAATAAAGTAAAAATAGATTTGGGCAGGAAAATATTGGAGAAATCACTATTTTCTTTATATGTATATATGTATATATGTAAAATATTAATTTACATTTAAAAACTCAAAAAAAAAAATAAAAATTACTAACATGAAATGTATATTTACAAAAAACACAATTTTTTTACTCAAATTTTTTAAAAATAACATCATTCTATATGTATTCAACTCGATTAATTATATTTAACTAAAAAATAAATAAATTATAATAGAATTTTTTTTATTAAAAAAGTGAAATATATTTGAACTATATCTATTCACCAATCAAATGATATATTTTTTTTCAACAATTGTATTTTTAATACACATGTTTCAGTATTATGCTAAATCTAAAAAAAAAAAACTTCACCTATAAATTTTTAAATAGTGTTCAATTATGTAGTTCTAGTTTCTTTTCTCAATCTACCCCAAACACTGTCCCCGATCTTGTCGTGTCACCAGACTTTATCCCCGTCTTCCTCAACCCCGTGGCCGCTATGCCCTAGCTTCATGGTGTTCGTTCTCCCATTCGGCAGCCTTTTCCCGTCGGTTCTTAGTCTCTCACTCCGCAACTCGCTCAACACTGCAACACTTTTTAAATCCTAATTTTTATCATCTTTAATAACTGGGTAAGTGTTTAATTTGTTGAATAATTGATTTTAATATATGGTTTTTCAAAGTATTTGCTCAAGAGCCCTAATTTTATATATTTTGCATTTGTATATTTTGTGATTTCTGAGTTTTGAGTGCTTGTATTAATATATATTTTCAGAATTTAAAAAATCATGCTTTTATACAACTTTTGAGTCTTTTGAGATATAGTAAAATTTAAAATAATTATGCTTGTGCATATATGTTTGTAGACAATAACCTATACATGTTCTGAGAAATAAAAATTATGCTTGTAGAATCACAATTGAAAAACCATGCTCGTAAAAAAAAATAGGTTAATATGTTCTGATAATATGAAAAATCATGCTCGTGTGCTTGTATATATACTGAGTCTTCGAAGTGAAGAGTAAAGACTACAAATTTAGGGATTTGACTCAACAACTGTTGATATTTGACTATTGTCAGTCCATTCTCTCATGTTTCTACCGACTATCATTGTAGTATTGTACTTGAATTGGAACAATTTATTTTTAATTTATGTATTATTTTTATCTTGGACTCTATTTTAGTTTGTAGATTAAGATTTAAGACTGCTGTAGTTTAATTGTTATGAATATTATGTTATTGACTATGGATTATGAAAACTAGTGTCCGAATTTTTTTGAAAAAACTGGTAATTTTCAAATAAAAAATGAGTTTGTTGATTGCATTTATTTTGAGTAAAATTATTTGTCTTGGTTATTTGGTGGTTAAAAAAGATTGAATATAATTTATTTGTTTTGGCTATTAATGATTTGATTATTCAGACCTAGATTAAACGTCTTCAAATGTCATGAGTTCGAGTCATCCTTTGCCCGATAAAAAAAAACCTTCAAATTTTCTATATTATTGATTGTATTGGGCGCAGAGTCCAGCATCCTTCCAACCTTGTTGGCCGTGATAACGGCAAGTGGGCCAAGTCCGATTGACATTCGAATAAGTTTTTATGGCGCTACAACTAGGTATGATAAAAGAAAATAAAGGAATATCTCATTACAAGTTCAGATTTTTAGTGTAATGTATGAATAATGGTAGATCTACGAAAGATTTTGCTGACAAACTGAAAATTTTATTATATAAATAATATCATAGTTATTTCTTATTTAATTTTTTTAGTAGATAGTAATTACTAAAAACGGTGTGTAAAAAACTTGGGCCTATAAATTACTAAAAAGCCCATTCATGCGGAAGCTAACTAAAACATTAAAGTAAAAAAATTAAGGCCAGGATATTGGCACTTTTTTCCCTGCCCCCCAAAAAAACCATTCACTCATCTTTCTCCAGCGCCTCCTTACGTCCAAGCGCCGCCGTCGTTGTTTTCTTCCCATCACCGCTGCCGTCGTTCCAGCGCCGCCCTTGCCTTCTGCCCAATACCCACCTCGAACGACAACTTCTTTCCCCTCAGTTACTTTGTAGCGCCACTGCCGTCGTCTCATCGTGCTTTCTTACGATCTGCCATTTGTTTCTTTCATCTCTCGATTAATCAGTTTCGAAGAGACTGTATTTTTTCGACCAAAAAGATCTTTGCATATTTTGGCCAGGTATATTTCGTTTAAAATAGTACAGTAAAACATTATCGGATCGCCATCTCTCGCAGCTCTCTTCCCATGAATTTTCGGGTCTGATAATTTCTGAGTTTGTTTTTGAATTCATATTATGCAAACCGAATCCGAATATTGATCTACTTGATTTATTTTTTCTTTAGTAGTTTTGAGTCATTGTTTAGGGCTTTGATTTTGAGGCTGAAAGTAAATTTTTTATTATTAAATTCATAATAATATTTTTTTTGATTTTAGTTATGATACTGATTCATTTGTTTTTTGCATTTTTTTGTTATGAATCTTCTTCATTGATTTTAAGTATAAATTTCTTAATTGGCATTAATTCTAAATGTTTTTATTTGTGCATACTACAATTAGTTAGTTGAGCCACAGGGTGTAATGTTTGTCTAGTACTGCCGTACGTTTACGCACAATTAAGTCTTAGATGTTCTTATTAGGCTTATTATTTATTTTAACAATCCATTTTCATCTACACTATCTGGATTTATGATATCAATAGGTGGAAATATGCTTATTACTGATACTGGACATCTTGGGATTTGTTTGTGCATTTCATGATTTGTATATACCAGTCTCTAAAGTCTTAGAGGTAATCATCTATTATTTTCTCTATTTGTTGCCAATTACGTGTGTTGTGCATCCTTTTACCTATGATGCATTGTACAACATTCAGGATCCTGTGTCCAAAGGTTCGAGTGGTATAACTCAAGTGATTAGAGCTCCACTACCTATGTCCAAAGGTTATAGGTTCGAGTCACCATTTAACTAATAAAAAAAACAACATTCAGGATCCTGTGATGTCAATCCTAGTGTTGATGGTGCGACTTTAGCTTACTGGTGGCAGACCTTTTTTTCCAAAACTGGGTTAGGTTATGCATTTTCTAATATGATATTCAAAGATTTCCTCTTGTAAAATATTGTGAAAAATGAAGACGGGTGTATACATTCTTGGCGTTTCATCCGATGTTCGTATCCAATTATGCTATTAGATTCTTAATAAGCTTTTCTCTATTCAAGCCTAACATTTTCAAGAAACTTTAGCCATATCCTGGCCTGGGACATGATTAATATGTGATGGAATGATTCAGAGACAACCTGCACTGGTAAGCCCATTAATGTGTGTCTTTGTGTATTACCATGAGTTCTATCTTTTTGAAGTTTGCAATTCATTCTAATTAGATTTAAACAAAAATGAATATAGCAACAAATCAGCAGATATATTGAACAAAAATAGATAAATAGCTGCTATTATTACCATGGTAATACTAAATTCTACATTCTGTGATTTTTTTACATTTGTTCTGTGAATTGACTTCCCCATGTTGGCCTTTCTCTTGTTCTCTTTTTAGAACTTCAATACGTGTATTAGCCTTCCGCCTCGTAAGACTGAAGGATTTGAAAATTCAATGCACAAATAATCTTTGATCAAGTTCCAAAAGTGTGCCATTATAAAGGTGTGTCAATGGATTTCAAAATGTAGATGATGAAAAAGTGTGCTTAGCAGGTGTAAGCATAGAAATGCAATCTATTTATTTAGGTTTGGTTATTGGGATGTGGGGTGCAAATGTTTTTTAAGGTTAATTTGTAAATTTTAAATAATGTGCAACGGTTTCTCTAATGTGTTAACTAATACATGACAGTTTTGGGAAATGGAGAAGGTGGATGGTTTAGTATGATTGATATAATTTATTGTAGTGGGGGAGGTGGATGGTTTAGTACGATTGGTTTATGTATTTAGTTGAAACGTGTTTTGCCTAATGAATAATTACAGTTTAGAGTTTAGTTATAGATTTAGTAATGAGATTTTGGGTGGACAACAAAAGTCTCTATATATGGTATAAGTTTTTGTTATTATATAGGTATAGATAGAGAATCAGTGTTCAGTAGAATCAATACTGTTCCAGTTTTCAGTTGTAGTTTGAATAATTCTAATTGATCGATCATGCTCAAGCAGCTGTCAGTTTCTGAAATTTGACCAATACTTCTATTGTTTTTTCGCAGAAAGAGGAATATAGCAGCTTTTCTTCGGAGTTTGGAATCATAACAGTATAAGCTACCTGAAACAGGAGAAAGATGCTGCAGATTCGGCTGAGCAAGCCTGCTAGTGAAACTGGTGCAACCGCAAAACCTGTGCCTGTGGACTCTATCACGGTGGCATGCCCTGATCATCTTGTATTAGCTGATCTTCCTGTAGCCAAGAGTCTAGGCTCAGCAAGTGCAACTGCTGTAACTAAGTCTATTGGTCGCAGGTCACGTCGCCAGCTTGGTGAACGTGTCCATTTTTGTGTTCGATGTGACTTTCCTATTGCTATTTATGGGCGTCTGGTAAGTGTACATTTACAGACTTCCTATGACACTTGATTAAGCCTTGGATTGATCCAGTAGCATGTCTTGGTTGAAAGATGATTCTAATATACAAATTTCAAGCGTTCATGCACTTCACCACCTTAAAAATGCAATTAGCGCCTCAAGAAACTTTTAAACGTCTTCTTGTGTTTGCTGAAGCCTTTCTCTTTTTATGCACATGCACCTCTTTGTGGGTTGCATGATAGATTATTGTGCATTATACTCCTTATATCCCTTTAGGATTTCCTTATTATTCTGCCTAATATCTATCCACTTTAGGTACTCATAGATCCTTTGTTTTAATAGTTGTACTTGTCATCTGATTTCTTCTTCATAAATCTTGATTCATTATGTGGCATGAGGAGCGTTAACTATCCCAAGTTGAAATATTCATGAAGAAGACCTTAAAACATTTTTCAGCATAGAGTTATTTCCTGTTCATGCTTGCTTAATTAATCAAGCAAACTTATGTTGTTGCAGAGCCCATGTGAGCATGCATTTTGTTTGGACTGCTCTAGAAGTGATTCCCTTTGCTACCTGTAAGGCATATTTCTTTGTTATTTTAGTTCTTTTGCCTCATAATTCGTTTAGAAATCTTGGATTATTTCCCCTTAAAGTGATTCCTACTCGGACTCTTGCAGGACTGCTTAGCACTTGAGTTAAACTTCTTTTTTTTTTTTTTTTTTTTTTGAGAGAAAATTTAGATGGATAAAGAATAAAAACTATGTCTATGTCCCATTAGATGCATAATTTATTGATGCTTAATGATGCTATATTGCTATGGCATCTTCACCAAATGCTTGTGCCCTTATGCAGCAACAATGATATTGCTAGAGAAGAATGAATCCGGTTCTTTTTTTCGACCACAGCCACTGCAATCTTAGCACTTGTCAAAACTCAATTAATTCTCCGCCATACCATCTAGGATGAGAAGTACTAATTTTTAGAATAGAGTAGATGAACTACAGTCTAGTCTCCTTAATGAAATAAGTTACATTTGTTGGTCTCGAATATTCCACAAAAAACAGTGAAGGTTTACAATCTTGTCAATGTGCTAAAGGGGAGAGAGGTTCAATGGGATGGTTGGGACCTAAATATCTGCTTACTGATATTCATACCCCTGTCTTTGATTGTTTACTTAAGTTGATGTTAATGATCTATGCTAATGAGTGACTTTGAAGCTCCTTTGTTGTTCATCTTGGTACAGCTGTGACGAACGCATTCAAAAGATTCAGACAATTAAAATGATGGAGGGAATCTTTATATGTGCAGCCCCACACTGTCTCAAGTCATTCTTAAAAAAGAGTGATTTTGAGTTGCATATTAATGAAGCCCATTCTGATCTTCTTCATCCCAATAAGGATAAAGATGGTAATGAATCAGAGGCGATGAGTGCTAGGAAACCTTCAGCCTCAGAGTCCACAGTTCAAGCACCCCCAAGGCCTGTTTTTTCTCCCCATTCAAGTTCTCAAGCTCAGGACCGTGATGACAAAACCCCACGTCCCCAGTCCAGGGACCAACCACCTTCAAGACCCAACGTGCAGCAGAGGCCAACCCCACCTTTTTCTGGTCAACCCCCAAATCATCCATCAGAGCAACACCATGATAGTAATCAGTCCCATGCCTTTGATAGAGCTTCTTCCCAGAACCGCTACCCTCATCAAAATTTTGAACCTCAGGGCCAGGGTGGCCTTCGGCAAGATTCAGGTCAGTTTCTGGATGGGATAATTAAACTTAGGTTAAATTTCATTATCTCAAGCCTTAGTTTTTAATTATCCCTAATATCTGAATTATCTCCTAATTCAATTGTATCGGTTAACTGAATGCAGCTCCGTCTCAATTTGGTTACCCCCCCTATCAATCTGATGGATCACAACAGTTCTTTGGTGCTCCATATGAAATGTCAGGACCAGATTCTACACCAGAAGCCGGATCAGGACAGGGCTCATTGTTAGGTTTCCCACCGGGCCCTTCTGGCCCCATGAATTTCTCTCAAAATTATCCTCATATGTGGAACATGGCTCCAGGTTCCGTGCCTTTAGAGCCTCCAATGGTATCTCAAGGAACTACAGATGGCTTTATGAATGTCGATCCTCAAGGAAGAGGATTCTTCCCCGGTGATTATGGACCCAACATGGGGAACATGCCTCCACCTACTGGCAATAAGGGTGTCGAACAAAGGCAAGGTGGAAATTTCCCTGACCCGAGGGACGGAAAAGGAATTTTGGCACCTGTACCAATGATGCCTCTTCCACCACCACCTCCTATGCCTCCTCCACCACACATGCAACAGATGCAACGAGGTAGGTCGTACTCAGGCGAGGGGAATCATGATGGACCTCCAGGATTCAGTTGGCAGCCCGAGAGACGCGATAACTTTGGAGCTGGTCATGATTAGTCTTATTTCTCTGCTGAGTGTTCTGTATCTTTGCTTATTGGTGGTGTCATTATAAGTAATGCCATCTTTTTATGAGTTTATGCACAATATTTTGTTATCTGCTCCTTTTGATGGTATTGTTGTGTAAGCTCAAGTAAACTAGTACAACTTAGATAAATTTTTGAATGTGTAGCTTAAAATTCTGAACTCTGTGAGAGTTTAATACAATTGCTTTTGGTATCACCCGTTGATTTGGCATCAAACGAAAATCAAATGAAACTCTGTGTCAACAAAAATCGAAGGTACATTCACAAAAAAAGAAAAATAATCAAGTCGAAAAAGAAAACATGGAAAATAAATTTTGAATCCAAAATGTATGACAATCAACTCAATTTCTTCTTCTCCAAAATCCATCTATGAACCTTGGTGATGCACTCTTCATCAAATCTTACATACAACTGATGCAACTTCTTGTAACAAATTAGAGCATACTCTTCGATATGGTCTTCATATCTTTCATAAAAAGCCGGAACTGTGAGAACCATAACGAGACCTGATACAAAACAAGAGGGTTAAAGAATGATAATCAGAAGATATTGCAAAGAGAGGCAGGTGAAGACATGTATGATGCTTAAGATGGCATCATTCGAACTTACAAATGTAGCCCAAAGTGAAGAAATCTGTGAGACTCCCGATCACAGAGATCATCAGAAGAGTAAGAGCTATTCTTACGAACATTCTGGAGTCCCTTCCATAAGAAATGTCCTCACATATGGAGAGCACATTGTTTACATGATGGCGGATGAAAGCTGCTGCTTCATTTACGGTTTCTTCTGAGAGATGCAAATGTGGTAGAGGCGGAGCAGGTCTGTTTCAAACCACTAGAATGGTCAGAGAGACGATCACAATTGAAGTCAGAAAAAGATTGATATCTAAGCTTAGTGTCTGAATTAGATAATGACATGCAAATCTTAAACTTGTGGACCAGTCTGGACAATTGTGTATAATTGGGACTACTTCTTATTTTCCTCCAAGTGAAGGGAGACATTGTTGGCTCATAACCAAAGTAGCACAAGTGTGAAAAACACTGGATGAAGAGATGATGTATCAATGATTTTTGAAGGATGAACATCGTATTGTGTTTTTATGCAGCTATCGTTTTAGTAGTCGTTAGTTGCACGTAATGGTGGATAGGACTAGAACAATGTCCCAATGGAGGGTCTTTCCCAGTTCTGATGAATAAATACACCTAGAATCAAACAAATTTCAACCTCATCTCAACATTTTAAAGCTTCTACCACTGGTTACAGGATGTGTTGCAACTTTTTCTTCTCAAATATAATGATTCTGTGTCGCTTTTAACCGATTAAAAATTACTTTAACATGATTCTAAGCAGCAAACATAGACCAACATGAAGCTACTTAAATTGAATTATTTACTTTTCAAATTTTGACCAAGAACTCTTCATCATCAAACAATGCCACTTTTGATTTTTCAACCTAAATCAATCTAAATCGCTTCTTCAAAGGCACAATCACTTGCAGACAATATAGGTTAAGTGTTGAGAACAAGCTAAGGAAAGTAACCTGTTTAAAATAGCAGCTGACTTTGCCCATAGAAACAGAATGGTAAAGAGGAGCAAAAATACACTAGAGACTAATGACAGCAGAGTATAACCAGATATCTCAAACACCACCCAAGCACCCAAAGTCACCACTAAAATTCCAATTGTTACATTTTTCCTTCTCCATAGCATCACATCTGCAACTGATCAACAGAAAACAATCATTCAAAATTACTTCATTCAATAATCTAATTTAGGGTTATGCTCATCTTTTTCTTGAATTGATACTTCTTTTTCATAAGTGAGTTGAAATGCACCATCAAGAATCCTATTGACCTCTAAATTAAATAGAGATAGAGAATATATGATTTTGATGAGAGAGAAAATTGACTTACCAACACCTCCTCCAAGAATCTGATGAACTGATCTTTGCCTGTTAAATAACCGATCTGATGAACCCATTTTCAAGAATTCAGAGAATTCAAATGCCTTCACTTGCTACAACAAGAAAGGTTGAATCTTTACAAACTTTACAAGGAAGCAAAGATCACTGTTTTTCTCCCCTTTTCTGTAAAGCTCTCAAATCTGAATACTTATGTGTAGGTGTTTATATACATAGAGGTATATATATGAGTGGAGAGATGTAGACATGTGGGGTTAGCGGTTCTAAAATTCCATCTTAAAATTACTTTTCCATTGTTTACATTTTCAAATCTACAGAATAAGCTTACTATGCCCACCCCACCCATATCCACCCCCAAAGACGAAATGGGGTGGGCTCGGTCATTGGTGTGTTCTTGGCTTGAAGATAGAGACTTCAGCAGGCCATGATGTAGGACTAATGTCTTCTCTATTTTATGTTCTTCAACATTTTCCTTAAGTCATCATTTACAAGTATTAGACACGTTAAATTATTCTCTATTGAAAGAGGAATATCTATTTTTGGATATTGGTAAACAAAATAAATAGATACATGAATGAGCATATTGAAAATTTATTTAAATACACATGACTTGTTATGATAAAATGGGAGTAAAAGATGAAACGCGGCCTAACTTGATTGGAGAAAGTTTTTTTTTTTTTTTTTTTAGAAAAAAAACTTTAAAAATATTAAAAATTACAATTATCTCCATTCCCTTGATAGTTGTTCCTTGGAATATTTGTAATTGGTTTTTCTGTAAGTAATTTTATCTTTGGGTGTATTTTGTGATTTACTTTCAAGTCTTAAATATAAATTAATGGAGGTGTCAATGTTATATGCACACATTTTCTTGAAAATAATTTCACTAGTTAAATTATGATATTGGCCATTTATATGGGTTTCACTTCTCCAGGACCAGGTCTCTAGATCCTCAATTAAAAGTAATTAATTCTAAATATAGATGAGGAATATGTGTGATTAAAATGTGAGGAAATAAAATATTCCAATAAATCTCATTACTCAACTAGACGATGCATTAATACATACGCGGCGGAATTTTATAATTTTAGAATAGTTATTAAATTTAAGAAGTAAAATTTGTAGGTAATCAATATTGATAGATAAAATTGGAATGTATTTTTATATTATAATGCATTTACAACATGTTATATATTAGTATGTGTAATATGCATAATTTCTTAAAAATATAATATAAAAACTAAATTACAACCCCCAGGCCTTAGCAAGCTTGCATGTTGGTGGAGATAGGCAACATATAAGCCTAGCAAGCGAATGTCAGTATGTCACAAACTCGAACTTTCTATATAATTTTTCAACCGAACCAATTGCAAGAGATGATTGTTTTGATAATATTCTAGTCCTAATTATTATTAGGAAATTTTAAAATAGAAAAAAATATAAATAGGACTTTACCATGAGAATTAATAAAAACTACTAAAAAGCACCTAATTCGAGTTGCTGATTAAATTGATTGTTCAAAGAATAATTATCAAATGAAACCTTGCCTACTTATTACCCACTTGTGCGCATCAAAAATATTTATTAAAAACATATTCAATAAGTATACATATTTGTTGTGGAAACCAAAATATTGTCCAAAGTTCCCAATTTGGCTGATACTCTATATAGTACGTCGAGGCATAGACGTTACAAAAAAAATTATTATATATAGAAGATTACAACTTTAAATTTCCTGATTACACTACATCAATCGAGTCAATCGCACTGTACTAATATAATTAGTCTCCCTCAAATGTTTCCTTTAAAAAATGTTTAATTACTTTAAACTTTCATTTTATAACTTTAATTAAATAACGCAGTTCACTATATCACACAGGTAAAGACAGGTCGGATTATGAATTTTTCTTCATTTTTGATGCAGCGAAAAGCGTAACAATATGTTTAAATTCCGTTGATTCAAATGAATACCGAAAATAAACACCTTCTCAATCTCCGTTGATTCTTACGAATACCGACAATGAGAAAATAAGAGAGAATATCTCAATCAATTTTAATTCATAATTCAACTGAATTTAACTTACAATCTGACAGCCTTTAAATACTAAAATCCCGAGAACTCAAAAGCCACACATAATAAAATACATTCAATACTAATTAAGAACATACTAAATTCAAAACAATTAAATATAATTTATTATTTATCTCCATCATTCTCCCCCTCTTCGAAAAGATTCATCCTCGAATCTGCAGTATTATTTTTATCTCAAGCAGTATAATAGAATCAATGACGCGCTCAATTCGAGGAAGGGCAAAATTGATTAACATCTCAGGATCTTTAACGTCAAAAACATCTGCAGTGCGTACGTGGTCCAAGGTCATGAGACGATAAATAAATGAGGGTCTCAGAGAAGTGTTAAAATAACTATCATTTTTAATGAAAAAATGATACTCACTTTGTCCATTAATTCTATGCTCAGTTGCTTGGGCACAGGTTTTAAGACAATGAATTAAAATAAATATAAAAGCTGGAAAAACATAAAATAGTGAGGGGTATATTTGTAAGAGCTTGACTTTTTAATTAAAGTCAAACTGATGGGTTAATACTAACAACTCCCTCCAATTTAAAATGGGAGGAAAAATCATTCAAAATAATTTAAAAAGGCATCAGCCATGCATTAATGGCCGATGGACAGCCTGCAACATCCATTTTTTTAACATTATTTACACCTACTAATACAAATTCTGATGGGATTAAAATGTGAAATTTCCACCAAAACAAAACTTTAAGTTTTCCACCTAATTTGCTACCATAAATACACAACAACCAACATTCAAAGTTGTATTACAAATGTTTTACAACAGTAAATTCATCAAAAATCCATAAATGAAAATCAAATGATCAAATTTGACAGCTGAATTGAAGACAAAGGCAGCATAACTCTTACTTGAAAGCTCAAAAAATGGCCATCTCACAAAAGGCAAAATCAAAGAGATAGTTGAATACTTTAGCATTTCAAGGAGATCTGTCTCCTCCATTTGGGCTGCAAAAAAAAAAAAAAATTGAAAGAAGGTGAGACTGTTATCTTTAAAGCTACTAAATGGTCAAAACATCAAGATGCATCAAAGGTGGATACTGAGAAATTGATGAGTCTACCTTTACAAAAACGATCTACATATAGAAGAATAGCTAGAGAAATGGGCGTGAGCAAGAGTGCAGTGTGTAATTGGGCTAAAAGTGGACTGATCAGAGCACATACTAATGCCATCAAGCCAGATTTGACCACTCAAAACAAGCTTCTAAGGTTGAAATTCAGTTTAAGCTCATTACAATATGATAAAGCTCTCAATATGCACAACATAATCCATATTGATGAAAAATGGTTTTACATCACGAAACAGAGTGAGAGATACTACTTGATCCCTGGTGAAAATGAGCCATATAGATCATGCAAGAGCAAGAGATTTATCACCAAACTGATGTTCATGTGTGCAGTGGCTAGACCACAGTATGCAAGTAATGGTGAACTCATATTTGATGGAAAATAGGAATATTCCCTTTCACCAAACAAGAGGCAGCAAAGAGGAGCAACAAGAACAGATTGAAGGGCACATTTGAGACAAAACCAATTTAAGCAATCAACAAGGAAATCATCAAGGATTGCTTAATCAATCAGGTACACAATTATTCACTCAAATTAACACTATCAGAAAAAAATCATCATATAGTGCTCTATCTTAATAAAGCAAGTATCCAAAACATAAATAATCATATTGGTTACATTACTCTGTCAGATTATACCAGTAATTAAGGAGAAATGACCAACTAATGCAACAAGAGACATATTTATTCAACAGGACAATGCTAGACCTCACATTAATGACAATGACATTGATTTCAGAGCTGCCGCTAGCTCAAATGGATTCAATATTCATCTAGTTTGTCAGCCAGCTAATTCCCCTGATACTAACATTAATGATCTAGGGTGGTTTAGGGCAATTCAAAGTTTGCAAGTAGAGACAACATCATATAATGTTGATGATCTTGTTAAAAATGTGATGCTTTCATTTAACAAACTAACTCATATCACATTGAATAATGTTTTTCTAAGTCTACAGAATTGCATGATTGAGATTATGAAATGCAAGGGCCACAATTCATACAAGCTGCCCCATATGAACAGACAAGGAAGACTTCCAGATTGCCTACAAGTTGATCAACTACTACTTAAAGAGTGCATTGACTACTTAAGACAGACTGGAAATCAAATTGTGTGTTCATATGATATGGAAACTTTAGTGAATGATTTGATGTGGGTTGCATAAACATGCATGATGAATCTTTTTGTAAACATGCATTATGGTACTTTTTGTAAACATGCATTATGATACTTTTTGTAAGGTTTACAACATAAACATTGAACACTATAATGTCATGTTTAAGTTGTAAACATTATAATAGGTTCAATCTTTTTGTACTCTTTGAATCATTAATGAAATCATAGTTTTTGTATGAATGAATCAGTGAGAAAATTAACTCTTATAATCATGTTACATTTTCATAGCAGTAAATACACAACTACCAACATTAGATCCCTATTACATCAGTAAATTCACCATAAATAAGAATCAAAGGACCAATTTGATAGCTTCATTGAAGACAATAGCAAACTAGTTTAAATTTTGAGCATATAAACCCTCAGATCAACCAAACAAGACTCAACATTCATCATATGGTTACTTTAGTAAGTTTAAGCCTCCAAAAACTAGACAATCAATCATAGTGGTGGCTGTAAACCATAAAACATGCTCAAACAATAGACATCTTATAATTCCAGCACATAATTCATCACTTATTCAACATCATCAGTTATCTCAGTGCATATTTTGAGCATATAAACCCTCAGATCAACCAAACAAGACTCAACATTCATCATATGGTTACTTTAGTAAGTTTAAGCCTAAAAAAACTAGACAATCAATCATATTGGTGGCTGTAAACCATAAAACATGCTCAAACAATAGACATCTTATAATTCCAGCACATAATTCATCACTTATTCAACATCATCAGTTATCTCAGTGCATATTTTGAGCATATAAACCCTCAGATCAACCAAACAAGACTCAACATTCATCATAGGGTTCATTTAGTAAGTTTAAGCCTCCAAAAACTAGACAATCAATCATAGTGGTGGTTGTAAACCATAAAACATGCTCAAACAATAGACATCTTATAATTCCAGCACATAATTCATTACTTATTCAACAACATCAGTTATCTCAGTGCATATTTTGAGCATATAAACCCTCAGATCAACCAAACAAGACCCATAAGATCAATTTATCAAGTTTAAGCCTCCGAATACTAGACATGCAATCATAGTGGTGGCTGTAAACCAATAAAACATGCTCAAACAATAGACATCTTATAATTCCAGCACATAATTCATCACTTATTCAACAACATCGCTCTCAAATATTTTGAGTATATAAACCCTCGACAACCAAACAAGACTCAACATTCATCATAGGGTTCATTTAGTAAGTTTAAGCCTCCAAAACTAGTCAATCTATCATAGTGGTGGTCATAAAACATGCTCAAACAATAGACATCTTATAATTCCAAAGACATAATTCATCACTTATTCAACAAAGATCATATTTTGAGCATATAAACTCTCAGATCAACCAAACAAGACCCATAAGATCAATTTATCAAGTTTAAGCCTCCGAATACTAGACATGCAATCATAGTGGTGGCTGTAAACCAATAAAACATGCTTAAAACACACATGCAATCATCATTTCAATACCACTTCATCTAACCATCAATCACAACAGCACTCTTGCAACTCATATATCATACCCATTCAATAATAAGGCAACTAAGCATTAATAAAATGAGATATCAGAGAAGACCTATTCAGGAGCACTTTAGCTGCTGGAATCCACATACAATATCTCTCAACCGCATACCGATGCAATTCAGGACACCATGGCCCACAAAAGTCACCCCCAAATCCTCGAGTAATCATCACCAAACCTGGAATCGACCATCCCACGCTCACACATCATTGAATCGGAGAGAGGGGTGTATTCAGTGGGTGAATTGAAGAGGGGGCTACAATAGTAGGTGAATCGGAGAGAGGGGATACGATGGTGGGTGAATCGGAGAGGGGGGCTACAATGGTGGGTGAATCTGTGAGGGGGGCTCCGATTGTGGGTGAATCGTAGAGGGGGGCTTCGATGGTGGGTGAATTAGAGAGGGGTGTGTTGTCGGTGTGTGAAACCAACAGAGGCTTACCGATAGTTGGTGTTTCGGAGATATGGGTGTTGTCGATGGGTGAGTGAAAGAGAGGGGTATCGACGGAGTGAGTGCATGAGGCGATGGTGGCCGATTCAAAATAACTGTATAAGCTAATCGGAGATTCAGACAAATCAGAGGATATAATTGGAGAATCGAAATCAGGAAACATACCGGAGATGAGGGTCGGGGCGACTCTATGGGAGGCGACGCTTGTGAGAGGTGACGGCTAGGGTTTGAGAGGTGAGATATGAAGAACATTTAAGAACATAGAGAGGCAAGTGGAAATGAAACCGGCAAAGTGATATAGTGGGGTTAGGGTTAGGTTTTTAATTGGGTTGGGTATTTAATTGGGTTGGGCTAATTAGTTTTTAATATGTTTAATTTATTGTAATTAGGCTAATTAGTTTAAATTAGTTTGATTTGTTTTAATTGGGTTTTTAATTGTAAGAATAATTGAGTGGCAATTGTTGTAATTATGTGATTCAAAAAAGGGTAAAAATTAAGTGTATTATTTCCTTAAATAGAATGAGCATAGATTTAGTGGACGTCCAAATAAGGCAAGTGAGCATATATTTAATGGACGGAGGGAGTAGTTAATAGCAGAAAATAATGGCCCAACAATAGTATAATGAATTTCAGGCCCATTATAATTTTTAGATCAAAAAATATAGCTTGGCAAATTAAAAATCAGTGGACCAGTAAAAAGAATTGGAGGCCCAAGGGGTGAAATTAGGGCAAGAGTTGCGCAACAGCAACCAACAACCTGCAACTCATCCGCAACATAAATTGGCCACATCCGGCGGCCGGCGGTCGCGGCGAGGTGAACGATGCCGACAAGAGGGTGGGACGAGGCCTGCGGCGTAGCGTCGCTGGATAAACAGCGGAAGACGTCAATGGACGCTGCCGGAACGCACGACGACGAAGCGCCAGGCGGTGAAGAGGGTGGTAATTGGTGGCCGGCGACGTCATCGTCGTGCCAGGTGCCCACTTGAGAATTTGTTCCGATGGCAGGGTGACGACGGTGTGTGTGCGCATTGGTTTGTGTTGAGGCGGCAATGAGGGTCTTCAAAATTGGAGACGGTGGTGACAATGACGCGTCCATGGGTCTAGGGAGCGTTCGTCTTGTTTACGGTAGCTATCGAAGATGCCATCGATGGCTGCTGCCAAATGAGACCATTCATCCGCCATCATTGATGTATCAGAACCATTTTGGCTCTGATACCAACTGATGCAGCGAAAAGCATAAAACAAACTAATTGCTTTGAATTTAGTATGTTCGTAATTAGTATTGAATGTATTTTATTATTTATCTCCATCAATTTTGCAATTTTTATAAATTCAGCGTAGAAATCAATTCATCGAAATTATATAAATGTGTGTTTTTTATTTTTCTTATGTCTCCGTAGTTTCAGTAGCAAACCTGTATGTGACGATCTTCCTAATGCCCTGTCTCTCGTGTTAGCCTCTCACACACGCACACTCCGCCTCTGCAATTCCTCCGATCGGCTTTCTCAATGTGTTCACTATTGTATGGTTGTTTCAGATTTGTTGCTGCGTTCAATGCACATGTTTTTTTTTCACATTGAGAATCGGATTGCCTCAATGCTGAATACACGTGTTATGTTATTTTGTTGATCTAAATATTAACTGGTGCATTATTTCAGAGGATTTGAGCTTGTGGCGTGATTCGAGTTATTTCAGGTAAGTACTTCTATTATTTTGAGAGATTGAGCTGAATATCATGTTCCTTTTCTCCGTGTTCGTGCAGTAGTTAATTGAAATTTTTTGCTTGATTTTGTTACTTATTTATTTCCGAATACTGTTTTCATGGAGCTGGAGATGTGTTATATTCCTTGAATCTTTCTGTTAGTGAAATGGTTACATATTTTATGATTGGATTAGTTGCATGTCCTATTCTTCTTTGTTCTCGAACAGTGATTAGTAGTGATTTCAGCTTGTTCGCGACACCTAATAATATACTGCGCACTTCAGCTTTGTTGGGATTACTAAATTAAGAATTTGAATGCAACTTATGTTTATATAATTTCCTTTGTTAAGTTAAAGTTCTGTTACATTGTTTTGAATTCCTATTTTTATCATGCAATAATCTGTACAAATGCTAGTGCATAGCTGTTAAATACATGTACTCATTTACGTGATTGAAATCTTGAACATTCTAATGGATTGCCTTAGAAGATTTTGTTGTCCAAGGATTCTATTGAAGGTCTCAAAGTTACATGGTTACAAGTATTTTTCCCAATAATGTATCTTAAATTCAATCCTCCATTCGTTTATTTTGTTTTCATTGTATGGGGTTTTTCTGATATGATTTTTTTCCTCTCTCTCTCTCTCTCTCTCTCTCTCTCTCTCTCTCTCTTTTCTGATTGATGTTCAGAACCCAGATTATTCTAAACCAATTCAAAAATGGCTTCCATGACCAAGTCTCTAGTGTCATTTACTGAAAATCTGTCTTCTAAGCCTACCGCTTCAGATCTTCTTAGGAGCTCCAGTAATGGTGCTTGTGGCCTGTGGGGTACCCCTTTGAGCCCTTGGAAGGGCTCAACTAGGAGCGAAAAGGAGAGATTTCACTATATGTGCAAAGGTTAGGAAAGTGAAAAAGCATGAGTATCCATGGCCAAATGATCCCGACCCAAACATGAAGGGTGGAGTTCTCAGCCACCTATCACATTTCAAGCCTTTGAAAGAGAAGCCAAAGCCAGTTACATTGGAATTTGAGAAGCCTTTGGTGGAACTCCAGAAAAAAATGATTGACGTATGGCTAATTTGAATTTTCTCAGATGTATTTATCAACATAAAATCCTCATTTAGAAAGATCACTTGGTTCCATGCTTTCTTTGTTCTTAATACAGGTCCAAAGGATGGTAAAGGAAACTGGTCTCGATTTCAGTGAGCAAATTATTTTGCTAGAGAATAAATACCACCAGGTTTAGGCAGTAATGTGCTCTTTTCGCTCCGACGTCTCCTTACTAATCCATCAGGACGTCGCTGGCTCTACAATTTTATCATAATTTTAATTAAATTTATCACTATTATTTAACAACTTCAAATTTACGTGGTACTAACTATTGACCATGTTGATTGTAGCTTTTGAAGGATCTCTATGTGAATCTAACTCCTATACAATGTGTGAACATTGCACGACTTCCCAACAGACCAATATTTCTTGATCATGTCTTTAATATTACTGAGAAGGTCTGATTGTTTTCCTATTCCAAGTCTTTAATCTGCATTTTTATTTTGGCTATGTATGTATTAAAGAACATGCACTTTGCTAAACACTGTTTCTATGTTACATTGGGTATACATTAAGAAGACCATTTAAATTTGATCTTTTCAATTATATTTGTTCAGTTTGTAGAGCTCCATGGTGATTGAGCTAGATATGATGATCCAGCTGTAGTGACTGGGCTTGGTACCATAAATAGCAGAAGCTATATGTTCATGGGCCAACAGAATGGAAGGAACACCAAAGAGAATATTCAACGGAACCTTGGGATGCCTACTCCCCATGGGTATGCATGTAGAACATATCTTTACATTTAACATTTTGGCATGAACTAAAAGCAAAGTGAAAAGTTAATAAAAACAATTTGAATCTGCACAGGCTCATTATGTTTTGAAATTCCATCTCCCAAAAATGCATTTACGAATATATGAGAATTACTCTCAATTCTAGGGAAATTATAACATACTGGTCTCAACAATTACAGGAAGGACCTACGCATGATGCACTATGCTGATCACCATGGATTCCCTATTGTCACCTTCATTGACACTCCAGGGGCGTACGCTGACCTTAAATATGAGGAACTGGGCCAAGTACTGATACTCTAATATAAATCGTTGTTTAGTGACTAAAGTGCGCAAGCAAATTGCTTGTTATTTATATGTAAGGGGAAGCAATAGCGCAGAATCTGTGGACCATGTTTGGTCTGAAGGTACCAATTGCTTCAATTGTTATTGGTGAGGGTGGTCCTGGTGGAGCTCTGGTCATTGGTTGTGCTAACAAGCTGTTAATGCTTGAAAATGCAGTGTTCTACGTCGCTAGGTGCTTACTTTAACTTGCAATTTTTATAGCGCCATGTAGTTTAAGATGCTTGTTTCATGTTTCATGGTCTAGATGGCTAATATGAGGTTGCTAAGAATTATGCAGTCTTATTGACAGTCAATCCATTTTTTATCAACTACCTTGTATGCATCATCCTGTAGCTATAATTCTTCCAATTTGTTAGGCTATTGTTTGCCGGGCAAATGTTATTATGTTTAACCTGTTTCTCTACCTTCACTAACCGTTGGGGGAGGAGTTGTGTGAGGTATTCATTAATGATTATAAATTATTAGAAAATTTCATTTTGACAAATGAGCATTCCGCTATCCTGCTCTTGCTTGCAATTATTGTGTGCATTCTTATGTAAAGGCAGACATATGCATTAATAAACATTGTTGAAATAAAGGTGTTGATTTATTCTTGATCTTGCTCTCCTGGGAAAGTACGTCATAAATAAATGGCGTTCAGTTTATAGAACTTACACTTAATAAAAAAATATTCAAAGTGGAATTTTTTTATTCTATGTGGAACTCATTATCATGTGTCACATGCATGAACAACTAAGACATAATTGAACAGGTAGATCAATTAGCATTTTTGTTATGAACATAAAAGGCGGCACGTGGTCCATTATCAGCACTGGGTCTCTCTCTGGAGTTCTTTTCCTTCTCCTATCAACTCGTTGTCAACTTCTTGTCAAATCTATTCACTAGTTTCTAAGTTGGTCCTTTCCATTTCCACATGACAGCCACGAAGCATGTGCTGCAATCTTGTGGAAATCCCCAAATCTTCCCCAAAGGTGGTTTACAGGAGGTCGGATTTGGTATGTATATCTGAACTAATGTTTTAATATGAACTATATTTACTGCTTTTCAGGCTGCTGAAAAGCTAAGGATAACATCTGCGGAGTTGACCAAGCTAAAAATTGTTGATGGTATCATCTCGGTAATTTTCGTCGACCTTTCCCGTTCTCTGTGCACTACTCTAATTGTTATCCTTTCTTTTTGTTACTGGAATATCATATTTCTTTCTTACATGGTATTGTGTTCTTTCAGCATGGAATTCTCTATTAAGACTTGATTTGAAAAGGGGAGGGGGAGCTCTGATGCTAATACCTCGTGTATAAAACATTGTAGGGATTGATGATCATTATTTGCATCATCTATCACACAATGTTTCTTCAGGTCAATATATGATTTACATTTTGTAATCTGTTGCTTCATGCAGGAACCTCTTGGTGGTGCACATGTGGATCCCAATTTTACTTCTCAACAGATAAAAATTGCAATCATCGAATCAATGGATGTGAGTTGCATACTTCATTTTCTATTATAGTGATTTTTTGTGTGCATAAAGTAACTAAAAGACATAATTTGTGTTGTGTAGGAACTTTTAAAAATGGACACTGAAACATAGGGCTTAAAAGTTTCGCCACATTGGCGGATTCATCGAGGGGCTACCAGTTGGTCCCAGAAGGAAGATCAACATGAAAAAGAAAGAGGACCCCATAGTTCAGATAGGTAAGACTTCAAAGGTGGAGTTGAAGGATGAGGTTGACAAACTGAAACAACAAGTTATAGAAGCCAGTAAACTGACTCCAGGGTCCCCACAAAAAGGATTAAAGGAGATGATGGAGAAACTAAAAATAGAGATTGACTATGAATACGACGAGGCAGCAAAAGCTCTAGGAATGGACGAAAAGATTTTGATGGTACATGAAGAAGTTGCAAAAGCAAGGAATGTAAGTGATCAAAAGGAAAAGATAAAACAACTGATGAATGAATTCAAAAACTTCCTTTAGCTCCTAACTACTCTAGCCTGATGTATAAACTCGATATGCTGGATGAACTTTCAATAGCTTTGAATTTCTCCAAAAAGAATGTTTTGGAAACCGAGATCAATAAGAGATTCCAAGAGCTAGTGCATCGGCCTGATTTAAAACAAAAGATAGAGACACTGCAGGCTGAGATATCAAACTCAGATATTAGCTCAAGCCCAGAGCTACAGAAAAAAATTATAGAGTTGAACAGAGAGTTAGAGTCAGAGTTCAAGGCTGTTCTTGAATCTTCGGGTTTGGAAATGGTAGGCCCAATAGAAATGGCAAAGATTAACGCTTTTCAGAGAGAAGTTACTACAATCATAGATGATGTTGTGCAATCATCGGATTTGAAAGACAAGATCGAGATGCTGAAGGCCGAGGTGGCAAGAACTGGAAATGAACCTGATGAAGAATCTCAAAGCAAGATTAAGGCTCTGGAAGCTGAAATCAAGAAGGACATGGCTGAGGCTATAAGTTGTTCCCCATAATTTAAAGAAAAGGCCGAGAAGCTGTTTGAAGCGGCGAAATCTTCAGTACAAAGTACCTCGGATCATTGTGAAGACTCTCAAGTAAATGCCAATCTGGAAGCTAACCGCAACCATAACTGATGTAAGTGCACTTTTTCCGTCTATTTACAAATATATAGTTTGCATTTAACCATATTTACAGATGCAGATTGTCAGTGCTGGTGTCCGAGGAACCTGGTAATTTGAAGAGGATTTGCTTGATACCAAGTCATGTTGCTTTTTGTTCAGTTCATTAGGTGTTCGCAGTAGATGGAAGTCGGACATCTTCATAAATGATCTCAATTTCTAGGGGAAAGAGCTTACTTTGCGATCTTTTTAGTATTTAACAAGTATTATAAAATTAGAGTAAAGGATATTATATTGTACATTGAGAACATTTAATAATTTTAGTGTGCAACTCGTATTTGTACTCTTTTCTAGCTAGTCAGAATTATCCACTCTTTTATTGTTAAAAAAATTAATATTATTGTTAAATAATGTAGGATGTAAAAGGTGTGCACATAATATGAGGTTATCCAATTTTTATTTTGAGATCATGGATCAGGAAAATAAATTAATACTTATCATTATTTAAAAAATTAAAGTAATATAAGATGATAGTAGTTTTTTTTTAACATGTACATTATATAATAAAATATTAATGAAGATTTTTTTTTCAAATTTTTATTGACGTATGTCGTAATTTTCAATTTTATCCTTTAGTACAATTTTAATTTTAAAATTTTTTTTTGTTGGATCTTGAATTGAGACAAAAGAATTTAAATTAAACCTTAAATTGAGAAAAAAAATGAGTTTTTAATTGACACTTGAAAAATAAATACTTATATTGAGATTTTTAACCTAAAAATGGAGTATTGATATGAAATTCTTCATTTTATCCTTTGTATTTAAGAAATTTTTAGGGGCAGTTACATTCCACTACAATGTTTAGAGTTAAATTACAACTAGATAATACACTAATGCAAATGACTGTCAGATACAATAAAATGGTGTAATCTACCAAAATTACCCCTCTTTGAGCCAAGACCAAGAACGTTTCTGCACATTAAGCTGATTGATGTGACATTTACTTTTCCCTGCTCAAACACATTTGATACTTTCCAATTTTCTCTGTCAATTTTCATTTTCAATGTGCAGATTACTTTCCAATTTTTTTTTTTGCTTAATACTTTCCAATTTTCTCTGCCAATTTTCATTTTCAATGTGCAGATTACTTTCCAATTTTTCCAATTTTGATTGATACTTTCCAATTGCTTTTCAATTTTTTCTGCCATTTTCATTTTCAATAATTTCCGTTTCAATTTCCATTGATACTCACCCTATCATTTTCAATTTCCGTTACATTAACAATTTCCATTTCAATTTTCTTTCTTTTCATTTTTTTTCCGTTACATCTTGATTAAAAAATCAACAAAACGATTCTTAAAAAATTGTGAAAAACTCTTTTTTGGATCAAAAACTCACCAAAACGATTCTTAAAAAATTGTGAAAAAATTGATGGAATATGAAGTAATGGAATTACAGAAAATTATTTCTGCACATGTGCAGATTCATTGCCAGAACTATTGCCACAATAAATAAAAAAATACATACCCAGAACTATTGCCACAACAAAAAAATCTGCACATGTGCAGAAAAAAATGACTAATAATGTGCAGATTTTCTGCACATGTGCAGAAAAAAAGATTAATTTCTGCACATGTGCAGAAAATCTGCACATTATTAGTCATTTTATACCATATCCAGTAAAGAAAAAACAAAGAACAAGACAAAATCAAACAATGCAATCTTGACAAAACTTGAAACGAGACCCGCACAGATCCAGAACAATAAAAACCAAAATTATAGAATCATTAGAATCAACAAATATTTCTAATCAACAAATTCTGTATTAACAAAGTTCAGATTTGAAAAATGTGCAGAGACCGAATAGCAACATTTGTATCAACAAAATCAGATAAAAAAATGACACCCCCAGTTTACCACATTCTTAACTTTGGACGAAAATTGGAACTCAAGTCATCTTCATCCGATTTTTTTCTTTGTGTTAATGGGATGCTTGAAATCGGAATACGGCTTCTCGGATTGATGTCCCGTTGGGGCGCTCCTCTTCGCGAGCGGCGGCGGCGCGATCTGGAGCGATCTATAATAGATCTGCTGCCGCCTTCGTCTTCGTCGATCAACATCGATCCATTTCTTCATCTCACCGCCGATCTATGCCGCCAACGTAGCGAGCCACCTTCGCCTTCGGGATTTGCCGCCGATCGGAATAGCTCGAGATCGAATCTCACTTTGCCGATCTATGGCCGCCACCGTGAGCAGAGCCACCGCCGCGGCGCCGCCGCTGGCCATCGCGGTGTCGCCGCTGGCCGCCGCGGTGCCGCCGCACGCATCCGCCATCGCGTTCTTTGGGTGCGTCGTCGCTGCACAGATCCGCCGTCGTGTGTCCCGACAAGGTCGATTCCTTATCTTCGGCGATTTGTGCGTTATCTTTGGAGAGAGAGAGGGAGAGACAAATTGAGAGAAGGTATGGTCACGTGTAGCTATGCAGCAGACAAAAAAATTATAATTTTTTTAATAGAAAAAGTAAAAAGGAGGGGCAAAATGGGGATCAATTGTATCTCATAGTAATTTTTCAAAAAGGTAGTACCTAGTAGTAATTTTTGCCAATATATTGTACCCCATAGTAATTAACCCAAATTTTTATATGTAGATATTCATAATTTTATAATATTAATAAGAAATTTTTTTCTAAATTCTAATTTCATCCATGTCACTGGTAATGGTAAATTCGATGTGGATGATTTTTTTTTTTACGACAGTAAAATATGGACATCACTTAAAATAGATCATTTATGACTACCTATTTGATTACATGCACCGTACCACAGAAAAATGCAAGCTTGTTAATAAAAAATAATAAAAACAGTTGAGCAGCACTAAGTCATAATGCAGGTAAAATATACAACAATAATAAAGGATTGAGTTACAAGAACTAAATGCAAGCTCAAAAATTCATTACTCATACTCCATGTGCAGTGTAAAAAAGAAATGAGTTTAATTAACAATACATATCTTCTTTAAACCCAAAAAGATTCCAAAAAATTGACATCACTTAGACTTATGCTCCAAAATCAACTGCAAAAGGATAAACACAAATACATTAGTTAAAATCTATACAAAGGAAACAACAGGAAAACTAAACTAAGGTTATCAAAGTTGCCTAAACCAATAGTATCTGCCTTGGTATGTCATTACATATGCTGTTGGAGAGAAGTGAATGAACAACTCTCTCAAAGTGTATCCAAATTAATGTGCATTACGTGAAAACAGAACGACCAGATGGATGTGTAAGCAAATAAAAAAAAACACATGCACTCCCAGTTAAATTCATCTGAGACCTTAATTCTAGGGCAACTTAAGAAGTAAGACTCCCTATAACGCTTGAGTCCATTTGTTTTGAAGCTAATGAAGAAACAACAATGGAAGGCAATGTTGAGTACTTAATAGAAAGATTTTAGCAAATGTATCCACGTTACATAGCTGATGGCCCAAAAAAATAAACAGTGCGCCAAATTAAGCTACACCAACAGGCAACAATAAAAATTCACAAGAAAAACCTATTCATATTTAATAATCACCCATCAAGCTTCAAGCATCAGATAAGACATTAAATTTGGTAAGTATAAATAATGTAGAGTTCGAGTGGTAACCTCAAATGTTGCTTGGATACATGAAAACTCTGACTCTAGCTCCCTGGTTCACACAAATTCAGAGAACATTAGCTAGAAACAACTTTGTACATTCTAATGTTGTAAAAATTTAACTCCACCACAGATATATTGAAATTCAGATTAAGATTTTGTTTAAGAAGAAAGGTTTCTGTACTGAAATCCATAATATTTTTTGACAATTGAAAGTTCCAAGGCACACAAAATATGACTAGCAACAGGAATTTGTTTGAATCTAAACTAATAAGACAATGTCAACTGCGAAAATTCAAAATATTATCAAAGTGTTGAAGTACCAAGTAATTGAACATTCCTTCGCGGGAGCCGCACAACACATAGCTGGAAGTCAGAGGGTATCGTCTCTGCACAGGCTCATTATGTTTTGAAATTCCATCTCCCAAAAATGCATTTACGAATATATGAGAATTACTCTCCATTCTAGGGAAATTATAACATACTGGTCTCAATGATTCTGTAGGAAGGACCTACGCATGATGCACTATGCTGATCACCATGGATTCCCTATTGTCACCTTCATTGACACTCCAGGGGCGTACGCTGACCTTAAATATGAGGAACTGGGCCAAGTACTGATATTTAAATATAAATCGTTGTTTAGTGACTAAAGTGCGCAAGCAAATTGCTTGTTCTTTATATGTAAGGGGAAGCAATAGCGCATAATCTGTGGACCATGTTTGGTCTGAAGGTACCAATTGCTTCAATTGTTATTGGTGAGGGTGGTCCTGGTGGAGCTCTGGTCAATGGTTGTGCTAACAAGCTGTTAATGCTTGAAAATGCAGTGTTCTACGTCGCTAAGTGCTTACTTTAACTTGCAATTTTTATAGCACCGTGTAGTTTAAGATGCTTGTTTCATGTTTCATGGTCTAGATGGCTAATATGAGATTGCTAAGAATTATGCAGTCTTATTGACAGTCAATCCATTTTTTATCAACTACCTTGTATGCATCATCCTGTAGCTATAATTCTTCCAATTTGTTAGGCTATTGTTTGCCGGGCAAATGTTATTATGTTTAACCTGTTTCTCTACCTTCACTAACCGTTGGGGGAGGAGTTGTGTGAGGTATTCATTAATGATTATAAATTATTAGAAAATTTCATTTTGACAAATAAGCATTCCGCTATCCTACTCTTGCTTGCAATTATTGTGTGCATTCTTATGTAAAGGCAGACATATGCATTAATAAACATTGTTGAAATAAAGGTGTTGATTTATTCTTGATCTTGCTCTCCTGGGAAAGTACGTCATAAACAAATGACGTTCAGTTTATAGAACTTACACTTAATAAAAAAAATATTCAAAGTGGAATTTTTTTATTCTATGTGGAACTCATTATCATGTGTCACATGCATGAACAACTAAGACATAATTGAACAGGTAGATCAATTAGCATTTTTGTTATGAACATAAAAGGCGGCACGTGGTCCATTATCAGCACTGGGTCTCTCTCTGGAGTTCTTTTCCTTCTCTTATCAACTCGTTGTCAACTTCTTGTCAAATCTATTCACTCGTTTCTAAGTTGGTCCTTTCCATTTCCACATGACAGCCACGAAGCATGTGCTGCAATCTTGTGGAAATCCCCAAATCTTCCCCAAAGGTGGTTTACAGGAGGTCGGATTTGGTATGTATATCTGAACTAATGTTTTAATATGAACTATATTTACTGCTTTTCAGGCTGCTGAAAAGCTAAGGATAACATCTGCGGAGTTGACCAAGCTAAAAATTGTTGATGGTATCATCTCGGTAATTTTCGTCTACCTTTCCCGTTCTCTGTGCACTACTCTAATTGTTATCCTGTCTTTTTGTTACTGGAATATCATATTTCTTTCTTACATGGTATTGTGTTCTTTCAGCATGGAATTCTCTATTAAGACTTGATTTGAAAAGGGGAGGGGGAACTCTGATGCTAATACCTCGTGTATAAAACATTGTAGGGATTGATGATCATTATTTGCATCATCTATCATACAATGTTTCTTCAGGTCAATATATGATTTACATTTTGTAATCTGTTGCTTCATGCAGAAACCTCTTGGTGGTGCACATGTGGATCCCAATTTTACTTCTCAACAGATAAAAATTGCAATCATCGAATCAATGGATGTGAGTTGCATACTTTATTTTCTATTATAGTGATTTTTTGTGTGCATAAAGTAACTAAAAGACATAATTTGTGTTGTGTAGGAACTTTTAAAAATGGACACTGAACATAGGGCTTAAAAGTTTCGCCACATTGGCGGATTCATCGAGGGGCTACCAGTTGGTCCCAGAAGGAAGATCAACATGAAAAAGAAAGAGGACCCCATAGGTCAGATAGGTAAGACTTCAAAGGTGGAGTTGAAGGATGAGGTTGACAAACTGAAACAACAAGTTATAGAAGCCAGTAAACTGACTCCAGGGTCCCCACAAAAAGGATTAAAGGAGATGATGGAGAAACTAAAAATAGAGATTGACTATGAATACGACGAGCCAGCAAAAGCTCTAGGAATGGACGAAAAGATTTTGATGGTACATGAAGAAGTTGCAAAAGCAAGGAATGTAAGTGATCAAAAGGAAAAGATAAAACAACTGATGAACGAATTCAAAAACTTCCTTTAGCTCCTAACTACTCTAGCCTGATGTATAAACTCGATATGCTGGATGAACTTTCCATAGCTTTGAATTTCTCCAAAAAGATTGTTTTGGAAACCGAGATCAACAAGAGATTCCAAGAGCTAGTGCATCGGCCTGATTTAAAACAAAAGATAGACACACTGCAGGCTGAGATATCAAACTCAGATATTAGCTCAAGCCCAGAGCTACAGAAAAAAATTATAGAGTTGAACAGAGAGTTAGAGTCAGAGTTCAAGGCTGTTCTTGAATCTTCAGGTTTGGAAATGGTAGGCCCAATAGAAATGACAAAGATTAACGCTTTTCAGAGAGAAGTTACCACAATCATAGATGATGTTGTGCAATCATCTGATTTGAAAGACAAGATCGAGATGCTGAAGGCCGAGGTGGCAAGAACTGGAAATGAACCTGATGAAGAATCTCAAAGCAAGATTAAGGCTCTGGAAGCTGAAATCAAGAAGGACATGGCTGAGACTATAAGTTGTTCCCCATAATTTAAAGAAAAGGCCGAGAAGCTGTTTGAAGCGGCGAAATCTTCAGTACAAAGTACCTCGGATCATTCTGAAGACTCTCAAGTAAATGCCAATCTGAAAGCTAACCGCAACCATAACTGATGTAAGTGCACTTTTTCCGTCTATTTACGAATATATAATTTGCATTTAACCATATTTACAGATGCAGATTGTCAGTGCTGGTGTCCGAGGAACCTGGTAATTTGAAGAGGATTTGCTTGATACCAAGTCATGTTGCTTTTTGTTCAGTTCATTAGGTGTTCGCAGTAGATGGAAGTCGGACATCTTCATAAATGATCTCAATTTCTAGGGGAAAGAGCTTACTTTGCGATCTTTTTAGTATTTAACAAGTATTATAAAATTAGAGTAAAGGATATTATATTGTACATTGAGAACATTTAATAATTTTAGTGTGCAACTCGTATTTGTACTCTTTTCTAGCTAGTCAGAATTATCCACTCTTTTATTGTTAAAAAAATTAATATTATTGTTAAATAATGTAGGATGTAAAAGGTGTGCACATAATATGAGGTTATCCAATTTTTATTTTGAGATCATGGATCAGGAAAATAAATTAATACTTATCATTATTTAAAAAATTAAAGTAATATAAGATGATAGTAGTTTTTTTTAACATGTACATTATATAATAAAATATTAATGAAGATTTTTTTTTCAATTTTTTATTGGCGTATGTCGTAATTTTCAATTTTATCCTTTAGTACAATTTTAATTTTAAAATTTTTTTTTTGTTGGATCTTGAATTGAGACAAAAGAATTTAAATTAAACCTTAAATTGAGAAAAAAAAAAATGAGTCTTTAATTGACACTTGAAAAATAAATACTTATATTGAGATTTTTAACCTAAAAATGGAGTATTGATATGAAATTCTTCATTTTATCCTTTGTATTTAAGAAATTTTTAGGGGCAGTTACATTCCACTACAATGTTAAGAGTTAAATTACAACTAGATACTACACTAATGCAAATGACTGTCAGATACAATAAAAGGGTGTAATCTACCAAAATTACCCCTCTTTGACCCAAGACCAAGAACGTTTCTGCACATTAAGCTGATTGATGTGACATTTACATTTCCCTGCTCAAACACGTTTCCAATTTTCTTTGTTTGATACTTTCCAATTTTCTCTGTCAATTTTCATTTTCAATGTGCAGATTACTTTCCAATTTTTTTTTTTGCTTAATACTTTCCAATTTTCTCTGCCAATTTTCATTTTCAATGTGCAGATTACTTTCCAATTTTTCCAATTTTGATTGATACTTTCCAATTGCTTTTCAATTTTTTCTGCCATTTTCATTTTCAATAATTTCCGTTTCAATTTCCATTGATACTCACCCTATCATTTTCAATTTCCGTTACATTAACAATTTCCGTTTCAATTTTTTTTCTTTTCATTTTTTTTCCGTTACATCTTGATTAAAAAATCAACAAAACGATTCTTAAAAAATTGTGAAAAACTCTTTTTTGGATCAAAAACTCACCAAAACAATTCTTAAAAAATTGTGAAAAAATTGATGGAATATGAAGTAATGGAATTACAGAAAATTATTTCTGCACATGTGCAGATTCATTGCCAGAACTATTGCCACAACAAATAAAAAATACATACCCAGAACTATTGCCACAACAAAAAAATCTGCACATGTGCAGAAAAAAAGATTAATTTCTACACATGTGCAGAAAATCTGCACATTATTAGTCATTTTATACCATATCCAGTAAAGAAAAAACAAAGAACAAGACAAAATCAAACACTGCAATCTTGACAAAACTTGAAACGAGACCCGCACAGATCCAGAACAAAAAAAACCAAAATTATAGAATCATTAGAATCAACAAATATTTCTAATCAACAAATTATGTATTAACAAAGTTCAGATTTGAAAAATGTGCAGAGACCAAATAGCAACATTTGTATCAACAAAATCTGTATAAAAAAAATGACACACCCCAGCTTTACCACATTCTTAACTTTGGACGAAAATTGGAACTCTGAAGTCATCTTCATCCGATTTTTTTCTTTGTGTTAATGGGATGCTGAAATCGGAATACGGCTTCTCGGATTGATGTCCAGTTGGGGCGCTCCTCTTCGCGAGCGGCGGCGGCGCGATCTGGAGCGATCTAGAATAGATCTGCTGACCGCCTTCGTCTTCGTCGATCAACATCGATCCATTTCTTCATCTCACCGTCGATCTATGCCGTCAACGTAGCAGAGCCACCTTCGTCTTCGGGATTTGTCGTCGATCGGAATAGCTCGAGATCGAATCTCACTGTCGATCTATGGCCGTCACCGTAGTAGAGCCACCGTCGCGGTGCCGTTGCTGGCCATCACGGTGCCGTCGCTGGCCGTCGCGGTGCCGTCGCTGCTCAGATCCGCCATCGCGTTGCTGGGTGCGTCGTCGCTGCACAAATCCGCCGTCGTGTGTCCCGACAAGGTCGATTCCTTATCTTCGGCGATTTGTGCGTTATCTTTGGAGAGAGAGAGAGAGAGAGAGAGACAAATTGAGAGAAGGTATGGTCACGTGTAGCTATGCAGCAGACAAAAAAATTATAATTTTTTTAATAGAAAAAGTAAAAAGGAGGGGCAAAATGGGGATCAATTGTATCTCATAGTAATTTTTCAAAAAGGTAGTACCTAGTAGTCATTTTTGCCAATATATTGTACCCCATAGTAATTAACCCAAAATTTTATATGTAGATATTCATAATTTTATAATATTAATAAGAAATTTTTTTCTAAATTCTAATTTCATCCATGTCACTGGTAATGGTAAATTCGATGTGGATGATTTTTTTTTTTTTACGACAGTAAAAAATGGACATCACTTAAAATAGATCATTTATGACTACCTATTTGATTGCATGCACCGTACCACAGAAAAATGCAAGCTTGTTAATAAAAAATAATAAAAACAGCTGAGCAGCACTAAGTCATAATGCAGGTAAAATATACAACAATAATAAAGGATTGAGTTACGAGAACTAAATGCAAGCTCAAAAATTCATTACTCATACTCCATGTGCAGTGTCAAAAAGAAATGAGTTTAATTAACAATACATATCTTCTTTAAACCTAAAAAGATTCCAAAAAATTGACATCACTTAGACTTATGCTCCAAAATCAACTGCAAAAGGATAAACACAAATACATTAGTTAAAATCTATACAAAGGAAACAACAGGAAAACTAAACTAAGGTTATCAAAGTTGCCCAAACCAATAGTATCTGCCTTGGTATGTCATTACATATGCTGTTGGAGAGAAGTGAATGAACAACTCTCTCAAAGTGTATCCAAATTAATGTGCATTACGTGAAAACAGAACGACCAGATGGATGTGTAAGCAAATAAAAAAAACACATGCACTCCCAGTTAAATTCATCTGAGACCTTAATTCTAGGGCAACTTAAGAAGTAAGACTCCCTATAACGCTTTAGTCCATTTGTTTTGAAGCTAATGAAGAAACAGCAATGGAAGGCAATGTTGAGTACTTAATAGAAAGATTTTAGCCAATGTATCCACGTTACATAGCTGATGGCCCAAAAAAATAAAAAGTGCGCCAAATTAAGCTACACCAACAGGCAACAATAAAAATTCACAAGAAAAACCTATTCATATTTAATAATCACCCATCAAGCTTCAAGCATCAGATAAGACATTAAATTTGGTAAGTATAAATAATGTAGAGTTCGAGTGGTCACCTCAAATGTTGCTTGCATACATGAAAACCTTGACTCTAGCTCCCTGGTTCACACAAATTCAGAGAACATTAGCTAGAAACAACTTTGTACATTCTAATGTTGTAAAAATTTAACTCCACCACAGATATATTGAAATTCAGATTAAGATTTTGTTTAAGAAGAAAGGTTTCTGTACTGAAATCCATAATATTTTTTGACAATTGAAAGTTCCAAGGCACACAAAATATGACTAGCAACAGAATTTGTTTGAATCTAAACTAATAAGACAATGTCAACTGCGAAAATTCAAAATATTATCAAAGTGTTGAAGTACCAAGTAATTGAACATTCCTTCGCGGGAGCCGCACAACACATAGCTGGAAGTCAGAGGGTATCGTCTCTGAAATGTAAATAAACCCTCAAAACTGAAAAACTTTTCCAGATATCCATTAAAGTGTTATCAAATCTGAGTTCGTCACTCCTAAAGTCCAAACACATTAAGGGCCCACTTGGTTGGGAGTATTAAAAGTAGGTAATGAGAATGACTCATTAATCATTCCCATTGATGATGCTTGATAATATTTACAATTTAAAATTGATTTAAAAATAAAATAATCACTAATTTATTTTAATTACATAATCTCCCTCTTATAATACAATCATTTAACAATCATTCATTTTTCCTCTGCTCAACTTTTTTCTTGCTCAAATTTTTTCATGCTTAACTTTCTTTCCAAAATTCATCAATGGGAATGAATCGCTAGTCATTCCCATTACCTAATTCTAATACCCCAACCAAGAGACCCCTAAATACAAAATGGAAAAAAACATATACATCTGCATATTGATATAAACCATGCTATTTTGATCTTTTACTCTTTGATTAAAATAATATTATGCCGGAGAGAACATACCATGGATTTTGGTGGAAGATTAGACTTGAACTTAGCGTGAACAACCCCACTGTTTCCATGAAGGCGAATAACTTTTCCCCAAATGCAACGATAATGAGAGCCATTCTTCTTAACCTTGGCCTTGTAAATGTACGCCATTTTCTTCCCATGGTACCACGCTACTTCCTCTTGTGTGTTGACTCCCTCTATCTGTACCAACGAAGTGTTTGGGTACTGATTTGACTTCGACCTATCATCAAATTGCACGATCTACGCAATTAATTATAGTAATAACAAACCACTCGTAACTAAAAAATGGGGGGGGGGGGAATGAAATCGGAATCTCTTGTTTACCTCTTATATCCAAGGAATGTTCCTCGGACATAGAGCCTGACGCGTTCACCTTGCCTCCCCTTCACCATTGCTGCTGTCCGAAAAGGTTCAGAGAATGGGTGACGACGATAGTGATAGAAACCCTAATCTTAAGTTCACAAAGGGTATAGTGTTAACTGGGCCAAATTGTTTAAAATTGATTTGGACCAGGACACTGTGCAGGCCCAAATATTTTGTAGAACAAACAATTTTTGGCCCACACTATCTACAAAATATTTGGGCCTAAATTATTTGGACACTATCTACAAAATATTTTTAAAATGATTAACTCACCCTAAATTAATATTGAACATTATTGATACACCCACCCACCCTGCAATAATTACATACGTTTATTTTTAAATATTGATCATTCACCGTGAAAGCCAAAAGTCACAACCACGGCCGCCATTAGTATATATTTTGGATATTGTCTATGAAGCATCTGCATTTTTAGTCTAAAAATAAAATGGAAACATAGTTCTCACAGTTTTTGAAATTTCTTCCTGACACACTGAAATTTGAAACTAATTTGTCAAAATATAGTTAAGGTTTTAGCACATTGTTGTCGAAACTGTGTATATATTTGAACAAATTTTGCCAAATATGATCAATATTCGACACAATTTTTGTCAGAATATTTGACCTCAAATTTTACAAAATCTACTGTCTCAATTTTCTTGAATAACTTTTGGCGAAAATTTAACAAAATTTTGACACAATTTTGTTGAAAATTGATCAATTCTGTTTGAAATATATACATATTTTTTATAACAATGTGCCAAAACCCTAACTATTTCGACAAACCAGTTCTAAATTTTAGTTTGTCGGACAAAATTTTATCTACGATGGTGATGCGTAAAAACTGACTTGGGCCCGTTTTCCCACCTGGGTTCCACGTGGGTAAAGCCTTTACGCAGCAGAATTCCTAGCTCTTCTCGAACGCACCTGCAAAAAACACGTCGGAGGGTTCTCCGGCGTAGGCACTCCGACGCTCAAGTCAGGTCACCGAAAAATACTTCAAGAAAGTACGTAGGAAGTAGCTAAGTAAGAGTGATAGTTGATTGATACCGTTACCTCCCTTCTAAGAGTCTTATTTATACGTACGTTAAGAGTGATAATCGTCATCACAGTTTCAGGGCATTATCCCGCACCGTTTCCTCATGATGTCGTGCGTGGGTATCTTTTCTCTCAAAAAATCTGATTGTGCCTACGTTTTCCCTCCCTGGACGGAGGTTGGACCCAGTCAATGAAGGAATATAGGAGATATTCTTTGACTTGGGCCTTAATTATCTCAACTACTCGTTACTTCTCATGTTTCTCGGTCTTATCAGATAAGTAACCACTATGGGCTTGGTCAAATACCCGTGTGCTCTTCAAATCTCGCCTGGGCCTCACGGCCCACCTGCAGCTAGGTTTGGGCCTCACGGCCTACCTGTAGTCGGGTTTGGGCCTCGCGGCCTGCAGTTAGGTTTGGGCCTCGTGGCTTATCTGTAGTTAGGTTTGGGCCTCATGGCCCATCTCCATACAAGCTTGAGCCTCGTGGCCCCACTGTAGGTAGGTTTAGGGCTTTGTAGCCTTATCGCAGTCGATCTGGGCTCGGGCCCATCTCGGATTTTCCCCCCTCTATCGAGGGTATTCGGTTACGTCATCGGGCCCTATTGGGCTGGGCATACTTGGGCCCTACGTGTAGTTGGGCCTGACATTTTTATCCGCATCAACCACTCCCCCCTACTCCGGTGAGCGGTCTCGGAGCTCCCTGGAGTAAGGAAGATTTAGGCAGTTCTCCCTGCAACTTTAGCTTTTGGATATCCTCCCTACAATTTTGCTCTAGGGGACATCCTCCCTGCAGCTTTAGCTTCGGGACATCCTCCCTGTAGCTTTAGCTTCCCGGATACATCCCCTCTCGCTAGTCTGTTGGCGTTTTGCGACTCTTTGGTTCTTGCGTTTGCCAGCTGTCGAGCATGCATCTGCGCTTCAGCTTCGATAACTGACACACGCTTCCATTAACTCTCTTCTTATTTCGAATCACTCACATCACTATTCATCTTCCTCCTCATAATTCCGTTCACACTATTCTGCCTTACTACAAATTTTTCGTCAAAACCCTTCCTTCTACATTCCGCCCTCCTCTTCGTCTCCAGGTAAACTCTTTTTTTTTCTTTTTCTAGTTTGTTTCGTATAGAAAAGGGTTTTGACTCATGCCTTCATCTAGTTCGTCAAGAACTCCATCTCCCACTCGGAACTCCTCACAGAGTTCCCACCATTCTCCGATTCCCTCTGCCCGGGGGGATGCCTCTCCGGTATCCTCCTCTTCCCCAGAGGTAGATAGGAGTCGTTTTTGGGACTCTTTTGCGGGCTCCTCCAAACTCAAAGAAAAAGCCCTAGGTAGTTATTTCTCAGATAACATTATTTCTTCAGGTTTTCATTTATCAATGTCTGGCCTGTGTGAGCGACCTAACCTGACCACTCCCCCGACCCTCGCTTTCTGGCATGTCCAGTTCGAAGCGGGGTTGAGACTTCCTCCTCCCAAGTTTCTTTGCCGAATCTCAGACCTCTACGGGGTTCCACTCAATCAATTTACCCCCAATGCACTTCGGATGATGATTTCCTTCTACGTTCTCCTTAAAGGGAATGGGGCGAAACCATCAGCGAAGTTGTTTTTCTCCCAATATAACTGCAAAACTTCCGGTCCCTTCTACTATGTGAGTAGTAGGGTGAAAGGAAAATGCTTGTTCCTTCGGAAAGTCCCAAATATCAACAAGGAATGGAGTGATCACTATCTTTTTATTACCTCCGATCGTCCTTGGCCTTTCAAAAATCAGAAGTGGATTTACAAGAACCCTTCTCCTCCAGCCCCCTCTAACCAGATTTCTTCTTCTGCCAACCGCCGGATAATTCAAATGTTGAATGCCCATGTAAATGCTCATGGTTATTTCAATTTACCCGAACTTAGCTCTAATTCTCGTGTTCTCTCTCATTTTAAATTCAGCTCGATAAGGATCCCCCTCGAACCAAATTATGGTAATTATCTTGTTGTCATTTTCTGCACTTATGAGTATGATCATATCTGATACTAACTCGCCTTCTCTTTGACGTTTTCAGAAATGTTGTGGCTATCCAAGGTTTTGGAAGGTCCCGTAGATTCCACCGACTTGGCCCCCCTGCACCTGCTTCTCATGATGACGTGCCTAATGCACCTCACTCGCCTCCGATTCCTGCTCCCACAGAAGACCTTGAGGGTGATCTCCCTCCTCCGAAGAAGTCAAAAACCACAAAGGGCAAAGCTGCAGCCAGCCAAGGTTTCCTTCATTCGAAGGACACCTTCCGCCGCAAGTATTCGACCAGGCGAAGCCAAGGTTTTTCCTCTACTCCCATTGACGTCGATTCTTACTCCTCGGGCACCTCTGCCAGCAAGTTTTTTGGTGATTTGATATCCGCTGAAGACTGTGAGACCCTCCTGATCAACCCTTCTCCTCAGTTAAAGGAGTTGGAGGAATTGCTTCTTGCGGAATAGAAGAAGGCCACTCTGGTCAGTCTCCGTATCAAGAAGATTGAAGCCGAGCTATCGAAGGATGAGGCAGCACGTGAGGCTGCCGAGAAAGAGACCAGTGATTTGGCCATCCATTACGCTTTTCAAGAATCTCAGGTACACGCGAAGGCGTTGATAGAGGGAGCAAAATCCTTCCGTGATCACCTCTTCACTTCTGAACTAGGTCAGCGGTTCTTACATTCTCTGTGGACAAACTTGAAGGATACCTACCTACAGCATCCCAGTTTTCTGGGAGACATGAGTCCCTACATCAGGTATTTCTATGAATACGGCTTCAACGCCGCGGTGCAGCAACAAGCCGATCCTTCTTTTTCCGGCGAGTTTAACAAGACCGGCCCTCTTCAGGCCATGCTCACACCACCATACTTCAAGGGGGATGTTACCCGCCTCATTAAGGAGGAGTGGTGGCTCCCAGTAATGAGCCAGGCCGTCTCCGAATTTCTGAAAGCTGAGGTGACATCTGCCACTCCAGTATCCATGACGCAGCCCTTATGCCCCCTTGCTCTAAATGATCCCCTTTCTAGGGAAGAGGCATGTTTGAAACGGGCTACGGAGGTGGAGGCGAATCAGGATGCCGTTGCTACTGAAACAGAAGGTCCCCAAGATTCCCCCCAGTAACTCTTCTTCTATATCAATATCTTTTGGATGTAATAGACAATTTTACTTTTTCTGTTTTAAGTGCTGGTTTAGCACTTGGATTCTGTTTTCCCCTCTGTTGGGAATTTATTTTTGAACTCTGTTGCCATCTTAGTGGGGGCTCTTTTGTGATGACTTAATGTGATCCTCCCTCGCTGGGTTAATTTTCGTAGCTAATGCTCATCCTCCCTCGCTGGGAGTTAGCTTTTGGCAAGTGTCTTTTATCTCCCTTGCCGGGAGCCTTCATTTGCATGTATGTCTATATCCTTCCTTGTCGGGAGTTGCATGCTTTTTAGTTGTGCCTCTCGTATTCAATTTTTTGCTGCATATTTAACAGCTTCTAAGCTGTTTTGAATGCTTTTTTATTTATGTTTGACCCTAGCTGGGTGTTTTCAAACTGTTGGCCTCTAGGCTATTAGCTTGAATGCATACTTTTTCTCATAAGTTGACGACCAACGTGTTTGCATGCTCCCCTCTTTTTAGGAGTTTTATGCCTTAGGTCCTTAGATTTTTCCTCGACTTCGTAGTCTGGGAATTTCTCTAGGTAACTCTTTTAATCTCAAGGTTATCCCTTTTTTAGGTTTGGCCTAGTTTCCCTTCGAGGAAATTAGCTACAAAACCTTATCTTTCTCAAATTTAGGTAAGCTCAGCCCATTTTTGTGGGCTTGACTTAGTGTTTTCGAAGCATTCTTAGCTTCTTGCTTTAGAAACCCTCCTCTAGGTTCAGAATGACCAAACCCCTTTTATGTTGGTTCGGCCTGAATTCTCTCAAGCCATCTCTTAGCTTTACTTTGTATACCACCTCCTGGGTCTAAATTAGTTAGACTCTTGTATGCCTAACCTACATAATCCTTTTTGGATATAGGTTGAGTCAAACTTCATAAGTTTAACTTCAACATTTTCGGAACTTTTCAGCAGTTTCGATCCTTGACATCCTTTCTAGGTGCTTATCTAGCTAAGCCCTCCTTGTAGACTTGAAGCCATATCCTATATTTCTCCTTAGCCAGTCGAATTAGCCTTAGGAAACTTTCTATTAGTTCCCGTTTTCGCAAACATCCCTAGGTTCAAGCAGGCTGAACCTCATCTGTAAGTTCCGCTTAGCTTGCATGAAGATAGTTATCGGCTTTCATTCTTGCAGCTCCTTTCGAGGAGTAAACAAGTTGTGTGCACTTCATGTGCTTAGATTCCCTTAATCCTTTATGGATTTCAAGTTAGTCAAGCCCTCTTTATGGGCTCAATTTATTCTTCTGAAAGCTTTCTTAGCTTTTCTCTTCTAAAAACCTTTTTCTAGGCTTTACGAGTCTATCCTGATTTCTTTAGGAATGACCTTTCCGTACTTTTGGTAAGTTTAGAAACCCTATGTGGGCTAAACTTGTTACTCGTCGAAGCCTTTCTCAGGTTCAGATTTAGTCAAGACCCTCTCCACGGGTCTAATCTTCCAGTCATCTTCTTAACTTTTTTCTTTGTAACCCTCCTGGGTTTAAGTCAAGTTTCGCCAAGGTTATGCCTTGGACGGGTCTTATCCCTCTTTTGAATTTGGCAGAACTAGGGGTGGGAATAGGCCAGGCTACCCGACAGGGGCCTACGACCTGGCCTACTAAAGCCTGGCTCGGCTCGGCCCGTTTAATAAATAGGCCAGACTCAGGCCTTTTAAGAAGCCTATTTAATTAAATAGGCCAGGCTTGAGCTTTCTTGTAGGCCTTTTAAGCCTAACAGGCCGGCCTATTTAACTATATATATAATAATATAATATATTATATTTATATTATATATAAATATATATATTAATAATTGTGAGATACTCATATATTTTATCTCATAAATTTACATATTAGTAAAAAGTATTAATAAAAAATATTAATTATAAACAAAATAACTTACGTCGCGTTAATTTACATAAGATTTTGTTATTACTTTTGCTAATTGATAATTCTTGGTATGTTAATTTTATTCGTATTTTGAATTGTATAGTATTTACGGTGTAATATAAAAAATGTGATTTTTTAAAATTTAATGAAGAATAAAAAAGTTGCATCAAATAGGCCTTTAAAAGGCTTTCAGGTCTGGCCTATTTATTAAAGAGGCCAGGCCGAGCCTTGAAAAAAAACCTATCATAGATAATAGGCCAGGCTCAGGCCTAAAAATTATCTAATAGGCCTAGGCTTTCTTACGTAAAGCCTGGCCTGGCATGGCCTATTCCCACCCCTAGGCAGAACCATGTCAATAGGTTCAATTTTATATTTTCGTAATTGTCTCTTAGTGGTTAAGCCTCCTTTTGTAGGTTTAGCCTCGCATCTCTGGGATTATTTACCAGCCTTCATTCTGGAAATCTCGTCTAGACTTGAGCTGATTAAGCCTTTGCCGTAGAAAACTATATCTTAATTAGGCTTGGGTAAATTGAACTTGATTTTTCAAGGCTTTCGTAGCCTCTAGTATCATAGTCCTCTCTGGACGTAGGTTTAACTTTAACGTCTCCGAAATTGTCATAGTTTCAGATTTTGAAACCCTTTCTCAACGGGGATTTAGTTAAGCCCTCGTAGGCCTAATCAAGGCCTTCTTGAAAGACTTATCTCATATTTTACTTCTGGGAGGGTCTCTCCTCCTGCCTCCCTTCGATCATCCTTTCTTTTTTCTCAGCTTTGTCATCAGCTTCCTTTCTTTTTTGCCCCCTGGAGCTGACTCGATCTCTATAAACAAACTCTTTAAGATGTCCTGCTTGGATCATCCTCTCAATCTCATCACGTAAATGGAAACAGTTGTTAGTGTCATGCCCATATTCATTATGGAAATAACAAAACTTATCTGATTTGGGCTTCTGAGGCCCTCAGGACCGTGTCCATGGAAACTTCATTTCGGGGTGGTCAGATGCTACCTCCAGCAGCTCTGCCGGCTCGAGCTTCAGGGGGTGTACTTGTTAAACCTGAGGCGAGGTCCAGATTTTGCAGCTTTCTCCGGCTCCACTGTTGAGCTTTTCTTTGATGATTCTTTCTTCTTCTCAGGTCCACTAGGTTTGACCTCGGCTCTCTTTGCCTTCCTCACTTCCTCCAGCGTGACGTACTTCTCTGCTCTCCTTAGTAGTTCATCGAACGTCTGGACTGACTTCTTGGCCAAGGAGGAAAACAAGTCCCCATCTTAGAGATTGCTAGTAAAAGCATTAATTTTTACCTCTGGGGTGGCGGTTGGAACCTCCAATGCCGCCTGATTGAATCTCTTCATGAAGGCCCGCAGCTTCCGTTTTCTCCTTGCTTCATGTTGAACAATGTCAATGTAGCTCTAGGTTGCCTCCTTGCACTAGCGAACTGATGCAAGAATAGTTCTCCAAACTGCTCGAAGGAGTTGATGGAATTGGGCTCCAACTGGCTAAACCACTGCTGGGCCGCTTTGGATAGAGTAGTAAGAAAGACCTTGCACTTCACACCCTCCCCATATCGAAGGAGGAGGGCCGAATTTTCAAATCTCACCAAATGGTCATAGGGGTCAGTCGTACCATCATATTCATAATTAAGAGGCTTAAAATTGCTAGGCAACTCATCTTGTAAGATATTCTCAGTAAATTGGCAACCTGTAACGGGTCGAGGCATATTGACCCGATTTTCCATCTGATGCTTCATGTTGTCCATTTGTTTCCTCAGAGACCTGATCTGGTCTTTCATGGCTTCTGACTGGGTATTGCCTATACCCTCTTCCTCATCCTCGATCTTACTCTCTCGCTACAGGGGGGTTGTTTCCCTCCCCGTGCAGCTTCATCTGGACCAGCCTCCTAGGTCTAGGAACTGTTGACCTTATGCCCCCAGGACCTCCTCCTGGTTTCTGGACTCCACTTCTCCCCTTCGTTCTTCTTGATGCTCGTCCTGCTTACTCCCCCTAAGTTGGGATCGAGCAGGCAGGTTTCCTGGTCCTAGTTCTCCAGTCCTTCCTGCAGGTGGGGGTCCTCCCCCTCCTCCATTGCTCTTGCTACGGCTCGAGTTATCATGTCATTCAGCTGCTCCTGAGTGAGGGCGATGGAGGCAGCTGGTTGTGGTATTCTTTGAGGTATCCCCCTGGCTGGAGCATTGGCGGCTCCGGGGACCCCCGTTATAGGGATTCCTTCCGGAATCGTAGAGGAAGAAGCAGATGGGTTAGCTCCTCCTTCTCTAGCAGCAGCGCCCACTCCTGGATGGCATTGGCCAGGAGTTGAACTTTTGTCTCGCACCACTGTGACAAGTAGTGGTCCTCCAGTGTTGGGCACAACAACGGGTGGCACGGGGTTGGATGCAACCTCGCCCTGTGTTGGGTTTGCGGGGGCTGTCCTTCCTCGAGCCGGTACTAGTGCAATCGGTCTCATGGGTGTACGTTCACCAGTCATGATGTCCTTCTTTCAGATAATCAGAAAAGAAAAGAAGTTGAAACTCACGTCTCAGCTCTTCCTTCCCACAGACATAGCGCCAACTGATGCGTAAAAACTGACCTGGGCCCGTTTTCCCACCTGGGTTCCACATGGGTAAAGCCTTTACGCAGCAGAATTCCTAGCTCTTCTCGAACGCACCTGTAAAAAACACGCCGGAGGGTTCTCCGGCGTAGGCACTCCGACGCTCAAGTCAGGTCACCGGAAAACACTTCAAGAAAGTACGCAGGAAGTAGCTAAGTAAGAGTGATAGTTGATTGATACTGTTACCTCCCTTCTGAGAGTCTTATTTATACGTACGTTAAGAGTGATAATCGTCATCACTGTTTCAGGACATTATCCCGCACGTTTCCTCATGATGTCGTGCGTGGGTATCTTTTCTCTCAAGAAATCTGATTGTGCCTACGTTTTTCCTCCCTGGACGGAGGTTGGACCCAGTCAATGAAGGAATATAAGAGATATTCCTTGACTTGGGTCTTAATTATCTTAACTACTCGTTACTTCTCATGTTTCTCGGTCTTATCAGATAAGTAACCGCTATGGGCTTGGTTAAATACCCGCGTGCTCTTCAAATCTCGTCTGGGCCTCGCGGCCCACCTGCAGCTAGGTTTGGGCCTTGCGGTCTACCTGTAGTCGGGTTTGGGCCTCGCGGCCTGCAGTTAGGTTTAGGCCTCGTGGCTTATCTGTAGTTAGGTTTGGGCCTCATGGCCCATCTCCATACAGGCCTGAGCCTCGTGGCCCCCCTGTAGGTAGGTTTAAGGCTTCGTAGCCTTATTGCAGTCGATCTGGGCTCGGGCCCATCTCGGATTTTTCCCCCCTCTATCGAGGGTATTCGGTTACGTCATCGGGCCCTATTGGACTGGGCATACTTGGGCCCTACGTGTAGTTGGGCCTGACATTTTTATCCGTATCAGATGGTTTTCAGTGGTGGATCGCGCGTGTAGCTAGTAATCTCCTAAAACATGATGGATATATTAATAATATGGGTGAACCGTGTGGGCCAACATTCTTATGGCCCAACCAAATATTTTCTTTTCGGCCCAGGTTAAGTGCACACACATTTTTTTAAGAGCACCCACCATCTGAAAACACACTTCATTTATTTAGTACACACCCCACATCATCCCTATTCTACCCCTCTTTCTTCTTTCTGAATTCCCGCTCATCACGTCGCACACCCACACTTTTTTTTTCGGTTCAATCACGTCCACCGCCGCACCCTCACGTCGTCGGCCTCCACCCACCGCCGCACCCTCACGTCGTCAGCCTCCACCCACCACACATTCGTCATGACCCGAACAAAAATTCCCGGTTAGTTTTTTCATTTGAATATTTTTACGCAAAATATTGAGTGAATTTTGAAGTTGTATAGACACATTTCTTTGTAATTTTGTGTTGTAATCATGTTTTTTGGTTTGATCACCACAAAAAAAAATGAATTTGGCGAGGGGGTTAGCGAGGGAATTAACGAGGGGGAGGGGTTTGGCGAGGGCTTTACCGAGGGAAGGTAGCCCTCGGCAAAAACCTTGTCGGTAAACACTTCCCTCGCCAAATCCCTCGCTAATTAACGAGGGCAGTTACCCTCGCTAATTGCTGAGGGATTTCGCGAGGGCGAGTGTAGCGAGGGCTTTAGCGAGGGTTTTAGCGAGGGGCGTTTGGCGAGGGCCAGCTGGCGAGGGATTTGGCGAGGGTTCGATTGGCAAGGGACTTGGCGAGGGCGCCAGCTGGCGAGGGGGAGAGCTGGCGAGGGCCAGCTGGCGAGGGTGGGCCCCTCGTCTTGCCCCTCGCTAAATTTAAACTTGAAATAAAAAAATTCGCGGCCAGGGGGTATCGAACCCACGACTTGGCCGCGGGCCAGAGGCTGGCAGCACGATTTTAATTTCGCGCGAGGAGGATTCGATCCCGCGACCTCCGTGTCAATAGGAGGAGAGTCTCAGCCGCTTTACCGTTTGGGCAAAGCTAATCATTCGATATGATTTTGCTTTTAATTATATTAATATCATATTATGTTCATTATTTTATATATTTAATTTATAATTAAATTGTATACTATATATTTAATTAAATTTTATACTATATATTTAATTAAATTATCTACTATATATATTCAATTAAATTATATCATTTTTTAATTTTTATTATTATAACATATATATTCAATTATATATATTTACTACATATATTATCATTTTATCATTTTTATTATTATCACATATATTTTCAATTAAATTGTATATTATATATTCACTAATGTTCAATTAAATTGTATATTATCATAATTTTTATTATTTTCATTTATAAATGTTATTATTATTATAACATATATATTCAATTATTATAATTATTATGTCTATAATTGTTATTATTATCATATATACCTGTATTATCATGTTTATATATGTAATCTTAAACAATTAAAATTAATACTTTAAATAATTAAAATTCATCATCTTAATTAATTAAAATTCATACTCATAAATATTTAAAATTCATAAATTCTTAATTAACATTCAGAAAAATTCATAGTTTTAAACAAAAATAATGAATTCACCGCCGCCTAGAACCCCGGGACCCTCGTGATGACTGATCAGAACCACTCTGACCACCTGGGGGAACACCACTACCAGGTAAGGAACCCTGCATCCCCTGCAACAGCTCCTGGATTTGACGTTGCATATTCGCCGTCAACTCCTCTCTCAAAGCTGCGTCTCTTCGCTCCATCTCCGCCTGCATCCTATCACGCTCCTCTTGGAGCAGGCGATCGACATCAGCTTGGGTGTAGCCAACAGGAGGAGGAGGAGTACTCGATGAGCAAGAGCCGGAGGGGATGCGTCTGGACTTACCCAGCTGACCGAGACCCCGAACCCTCCCGTGTTGTTTTCCAACGGTTTGGACATAAATCTGGGATAAGTCGGGTTGGGGTTCGGAGCTCGACCCCTCAGAGGGCTGAGGCATCTGGGAGGCCGCCTCTTGTACTTCATACTGTACGAATATTTCCACAATTAAAATTTTAGATTACAAAAATAGACATATATATATAATTTTTTTTATAAATTATTACATAATATAAAATGAAAATACTTACAACTGTGTCACTAACAGCCCCGTAGGTGTACTCCCCTTCAGGAGTTGCGTGGTAGTGCTGCACTATGTCCCAGTCAGTGGGGGGCCGTCCATGCTTCATCTCCTGTATTTATTTAATTAGAACCACGTGTTTAATTAAAATATTGAACTAGCATTAAAAAATTACTTACATAGTCATATGAATACTCGGCTGATCCACGGGATCCGCCCCTATGACGGGAGATGCCAGTACCCCGGCCTCCAGGCTCCGACATTCGATTCCTCCTACACTGCGCGCTCTTTGACCTCACCTATTCTCTACCCCAATACTCGAGCAGTGGATTGAAGACGGTGTCATCCCATCCAGGCACCTGTTCCTTGGTGAAGAACAACGTTTTCACGTTGTTCAGCATATCAGTGTATCTTTCCGCTGCCCTACGAAGGAACAGCTGATACACCTCCGTTGAGTTCGTAACGGAAGGGTCCCACCTAGTCACTCTCTGCCAAACAAAATATTATTGTACTCAATAAGCGTTAAAGTTTATAAATTAATCAAAATTAAATAGCAAATAACAAAATATAATGTACCCCAAAATGACTCCCGACGCGTCTGCGGCCTCCGAGGAGATATCATCCGGAAAGTGAATGCACCGGCTCCATATGTTTATACATAATATCCCGAATAATCCTGGATACCGATTCGATGGCATCAACTCGCAAAAAACGGAATAAACACGCGAAATTATAATAGACATATAAATATGACACGTTTTATTATTCACAAGTATTTAACTTACGTGCCTCGTAGATCCATATATCCAGGATCGAACCCGTAGGAGCTGGAGCTGGATCTGGATGGTCCTCATAAGACTCGAGCCGACAGCCTCGTCCGCTTCATCTGCTGAATAATGGGTACCGATGCTGTACCCTCGACCCAGATCCAGACGCTCCATCTGACCCAAATCGTCCCCTGGACCCAGACGGTCCCCTCCATCCAGACGGTCCGCTCATCTCAGAACAATAATTAAATAAAATCACATTATTACACTATTCAATAACAAATAATTCATCATATACTCGAAAGCAAAGGCATTAAAATGAAACACACATAATTATTACACTATATATTCAATATTCATCTGAGTTTTCATCCTCCTCCTCCTCTTCACTCTCCTCCTCCTCATCATCATCATTTTCTTCTTCTTCTTCGTCTTCTCCTTTCTCTTCTTCATTATTTTCAATATCAATTAGTGCACCGTTGACATCTGTCAATATGATTGGATCATCATCCGTTTGCACAACATTAATTTGGGACTCAAGGTCGTCTTGAAAGGGGGGAAGCTCTTGTTCATTCGTTGGCACGGTTTCGACCAAGGATCTCGGTTTGATTTTGCAAACGGCCAACCACTCATGTCTATGCTTTCCCGGGTACTTGCAATAGTAAACTTGAGTGGCTTGACTTGCTAACACAAAAGGATCGTAGCGGCCGTATCTTCCCCTTTGATTAACGTCCACAAGTTTGTAATGAGGATGTACTCTAGTTCCATTTGGCACAGATGGATCAAACCACTCACACTTGAACAGAACAATATTTTTCTCAATACGTCCGGGGTACTCCAATTACACTACTTCCTCGAGGATCCCGTAGAAATCATTCTCATCTGCATCATAATTTTTACCCTTGATACAAACGCCACAATTTGAAGTAGATTTGGATGAGCCATAAGTTCGTGTGTGAAATTTGTAACCATTCACGTAATATCCGGGGTATGTGGTGACACAACTCGAAGGACCGCTAGAAAGATCACGTATCCACCGATTTTGAATATTGTTTATCCTTACAAGTTGTTCAAACCACGATGCAAACTCATCTTGTAGTCTATTATCTTGTTCAGCCCTCGAGAGTCCCGGATGGTATTTTTGCAATTGCTCGGAAAACATACTACAAAAGGGGATTTGATTATTTAATATACGGATTGACGGTATAATTAACAAAAGTTGAATGTTATAAACTTACTCGATATACGGTTGCAACTCGGGACAATTCAAAGAACACGTACGTATGAGCCGTGTTTTTCTCCTCATCTACAATCCATCTTTTGTTCACCTTTCCAAGATGTCGACTAGGAGGTATAAATATGGACAAAGTACCTTTCGCTACTTCGGGTACCTCGCCCCGACCATCGTAATTACGAGGTACACTGTGCCGCCTCGTCGAACGTGATCGCCAAAATAGAGGGAACAAAATATTGAGGCCTCTTTTGTTAAATACGCATTTGCAATCGATGCTTCAACATGCGCCTTGTTACCAACACTTTGAGCTTTAAATTGTGAAGATACCTAATTAAATGAATCAAGTGTTATATATATATATATATATATATATATATATATATATATATAATATAACCGTTTTAGGTAATCAAATAATTTAGAGTTATAAATTACCTCTCAAATGGATACATCCATCTATACTGCACAGGACCAGCTATCCTTGCTTCGTATGCAAGGTGCACAGCAGATGCTCCATCGAATTAAAGAAGTCAAGGAAAAAAATATGTTCCAACTTACACAATATAACTGGAACATCTGCTTCCAATCGAGCCATGTTCTCTCTTGTAATGGATGTAGAAGTTAACTCCCTAAAGAACAAACTAAGTTCGGTGATTGCTTTCCACACATTCGGCGGCAGAGTTTCACGAAAAGCAATCGGGAGTAGTCTCTGCATAAACACATGGCAATCATGACTCTTCATCCCAAACATCTTCAATTTGCTCCAGTCTACACATCGAGATAGGTTAGACACATAGTCATCGGGAAACTTCAACTCAGTTACCCATCTGCACAGATCATCCTTTTGACTCTTATCAAGTGAATAACAAGCTTTGGGATACTTTCCCGTGCGTTGACATTTCTCTAGAGAGGGGCGACGACAATATTCATTAAGTTCATCCCTAGACTTATTTGTGTCTTTTGTTTTCCCTTCCACATTCATCACTGTGTAGAACAAATTATCAAACACATTTTTTTCAATGTGCATCACATCCAAATTATGTCGGATCAAGAGAGTACTCCAATATGGCAAATCCCAAAAAATACTTTTCTTCCTCCAGCCACCATCTAATCTTTTGTTGTGGGCCTCAGCACCCTCTTCTGTCACTTTCCGGTACCCCAACCAATCAATTTCTTGTAGAAGCATTTCACCTGTTCGGATTGGTGGTGGGTCATCTCAGAACTACTACATTCTTCGTGAATGCAGTCTTGTTCTGCGCGATACGGATGTCCCCTAGGTAAGAATTTACGATGGTTATCAAACCACGATCAAGTTTGGGGCCGAGTTTTAAAGTGAAGGCATCGGAGTACTCAACACAATATGGACAAGCGAGTCCTTCCAAATTGCTCCATCCAGACAAAGATTGAGTAAGCCGGAAAGTCACTAATGGTCCACATTAATGCGGCTCGCATCATAAAATTCTCGCTTTCTAGCAACATCATAGGTTTCCACCCCATTTCCCCACAAAGATGTTCAAATCATGAATTAGTGGTCTGTAAAAATACATCTAAATTATCCTTCGGATTTTTAGGACCGTGCACCAAAACCGTCGAAACATGAATTGTTCTTTCATGCACAATCATGGGGGCAGATTGTACGGTGTCACTATCACCGCCATGATTTAATATCAAGTTTTCCCGATCGCCCAAACGGCCGAAAACCATCGAGTGCTCAAACCCACCTCACATTCCGTATTTCACCGCAAAATCGGGATATGAATAGTCCAGTGTTTCCAAGCCAACGAATTTGCGGGGTGACGCATAACACCAGTCTCATCATTATAGCAACTAGCATGCCATATCATATCCTTAGCGGTAGTAGTGGATGATACGGTCTCTCGCAATCGAGGAATGATAGGAAAATAGAACATCTCTTTGAAAGGACTGTTCTTTTTCCATCGACCATCCACACCACGTCTAGCGAGGTTTGAATCGTGACCGACCACAAACCTTACAAGATTCAAGTTCCCCGTCTCGCACCCCAATATATCATACAATTATTTGCACAAAGAATCAATCCTCTCTACGGGAAGACCCATCCCACCCATCAACTGTTTAGTATCGTAAAATTTCTTGGGCACCGATTTTCTCGGAGGGCAAATCTCACTAATCAAATCAACTATTTGATTGTAACCCCTTTCAGACAGTCTATTCTCGCTTTTAATGTTTAAAAGACGGGCATTAAATGACAACTGAGAATGAGACTCGCAACCAGATATACGATCCCGATCCGCCGCACGAAGCATGTCAAAAAAAAAAAGAAAGATGCATCTTTGATTAGGAGGTTCCTCACTAAGGGGCTCTTCTTCCACATTTTGGAAACTGATGTCGGGACCGGAAGTTAAGTCCATCATCATATTTTGGTACGAGCTAGGTGCTTGCAGTGTCGTCAACTCTATATGAAGTCGACGCCGGCGATCATAGTTTCGGTGTGGCATAGAATTCCAATTTTGCTCACCGTGCAAAATTCATTGTGATAATTAGACATAAACCCATGCCTAAACAAATGTGATTTCACGTCAATGGGTTCTCTAAAACTATGGTTCCTACATTTGAATTTCGAGCAAGGACACCTAATCTTTCCTCCACTCATCCATTCCGGGTTACTAGTAGCGAATTCTATAAACGATTCGATTCCACTAAGAAATTCGGGAGATATCATGCCATTAATCGTTCTTGGACCATACATCCAACTACGGCTTGAATAATTCATCTGCTTCAAATTAATGAAGATTCAAAATTTAATTAAATCATAATTAATTCTTCCACTTAATATTTTTTTTTCCTAATATTAATATATATATTTTCTAAAAATTTCTAGAGTTTTGTTTTATTTTATCGCATTCCCGATTAATATATCAAGTTAATTCCTAGTGCATCCATTTCCGACTTAATTAAAATTAATCAAGTCGGAACGCACATTCTACAGCAAACAATACCAAACAATTCATCAACCCTCAACTCCAACATCAACTTGAATCGAACATCGATTCAATTTTCAAAATTAATATTATAATTGAACTATCATACAAAATTTGATCGAACATCGATCACCATATATATAAATTATTATTATATCATATGAGCATGCAAAATAATTTTAAATCAAATAATTATTACAATTAAATTAAAAGCATATCTTTAAATAATTAATTAAAAAAAGAATACTTGCGGTGATAGTGGTGACGTGTAGTGAAATTATATGCCCGGATCGAATCTTTTTTCAACACACCTACAATTATATAAACTATAGCAATTAAATTAAATTAAATTATAATAATTAATATTAAAAATAAATTTATATAATTGCATACATACTAATTACTCTAAATAATTAATAATTTTATACTACTAATTATATAATTGCATACATACTAACTCTAAATAATTAATAATATTATACTACTAATTATTTCTAAATAATTATTAATAATTAAAATACACATAATTAACAATTACAAAAATTAACACTAAATAACTAATAAAACAATACCTATACAAGCATATGTATAATAACAACAAAATTAACAACAAAATTACACAAATATATATGCATATGAAAAAATACAAAATTTGTAAAATAACAACAAAATTAACCGATTAAATCATAAAAACTCACCGTAGAAATGTTCGTAGGAACGAGTAGAACAAAGCCCAACTAGTGGGTGGGCCAATTTCGGGCGGCGACGGCGGCGGAGGGCGGCGGCGGCGGCGTGGCTGCTGTGGGAAGGGGAAAAACGCGTTGGGGGCTGAGGGCTGTTGCTGGGTTTATATTTAGAAATTAACGAGGGGCCCAGCGAGGGGCCCAAGCCCTCGTTAATATTGGGCTGGCGAGGGGGCACTCGCCCTCGTTAAGTTTGGGCTTGGCGAGGGGGCCTCGCCCTCGTTAACACTTGCCGAGGGTCCGCCCTCGTTAATTAGCGAGGGCTCATTTTCTGTCGCTAAGGCCCTCGTTAATTAACGAGGGGCCCGTTTCTCTCGCGAAGGCCCTCGTTAAATTATGCCCTCGCCTATACCCTAGCTAATTAACGAGGGTTTTCTCCCCTCTCTAATCCCCCTCGTTAATTTTGGATTTTTTTGTAGTGGATTATAGAAACTTATGTGTTTAACTTGCGTAAAACTTATTTGTTTAACTTTGAAAAAAATGTGTTTAGGTTGTAATTGTTCAAAAAATACATATGGATGTGTTTATGTTGATGAATTTTGGGTAGAATACATGTTTGTAGACTTGTGTTGTTTACGTTTTGATGTGTTAAAGTAGGAAATTTTTCGAAAACTGTTGAGTGAGTAATTTTCGAATCTGTCAATTTTCATAACTGGTTTTCCGAAATTATGTCAAATTTTCGAAAGTTTTTTTCGAAATTTTGTCAAATTTTCGGAATTTTTTTTCGAAAATCGGTACTATTTTCGGAAAAAAATTTCGACAGATACAACAATTTTCGGCTGACCAGAATCCAAAAATTCAAATACGTGAGAACTCGAAAAATAACGTGCGAATACTTAAAAGCCACATACAGTCGTCGTTTTTTCGTTCATTAGGACCCAAAATAACTCATAAACAACAATATTAATATAACAAACAACAACTAACAAACCAAAACATGCAAATCATAATTTTTTAACACCTACTTCATCATGAGAAAACCCTAATACACAACAAATAAAACTTACATAAACATATGGGGGACGTTTAGAGACCATTGCAACCAAATGTGCAGATTGTTTGATGAATATCACGTTGAAGATCGATTTTCGGTTTTTTTTTTTCCTTTTCGAATCTCGTGGCGGAAGTTTCCACCAAAATTTGTTGAAACCGAATGGTGGGTGCATCAAAGTCACAAAATGAGGTGATGAGGGTATTTTGGTCACTTCATGTTTCCCTCTATTTTTGTATTTTGGCTGAAATAATTTTGTGGGTGCTCTTAAAAAAAATGTGTGTGCACTTAACCTGGGCCTTTCTTTTCTCACAAGGCAATGAATCAGAACACTGTATAGGCCCAAATATTAGAAGAAAATGATATTCAATGGTAGTCGAGGGAGTCATAAGCAAATATCAACATTCGGCAGAGCTGCCAGTCAACCCCACCCCAGCCGAGGCATAATGACAATTGACACACACAAAAATAGACTTCGTATGTTCCTTCTCCATTAAGGTAAAATTTGGCATTATTAATACGTTTATAATTTATTCGCCTTCAAACATCGATAATCAATCGAATTTGAATTCGTGAGAGCTGGGAAAATGGAGCAGCCTTTGCTATTATCATCAGGTGAATTTCTAATTTCCGTTGTATTTTCCTTTTCTGATGATCTTACTTGTGGTTGGGGATGAATTGGAGCAGAGAAAGGAGAAAGTGAGAGATGGAGTTCTTATGAGCACGTAGGAAGGGCAGGTTCGGTAATTCCGACGGCATCCTTGGCCGGAACTGAGCTCAGCGTCGACGAAATTCGGTCGGCGGGCGCTTTTTCCGAATTCTATCCGCCGTCTCTTCATGCCCCCTTGTTGAGCTCTCCTGAACCCCTCTATCCTAATGGTAATTAGAATACTGGAGAAACTTTTCCTGAAATTATTGTTTGTACTTTGTAATGTCCAACAAATAAATTGTTCTTTTGTGTGTGCATTTTACTCCATTTAGTATTAGTATATGGTGAAGTGGAACCCCTTTTCTTATGAAATGTAGAAATGATCTATTTTTAGTGGATAATCTGTGCGATTTAAGAATTCAAAAGTTACAGAGACCTTTTTACTTTTCTTCTTTTAGAACCTGTGGAAAGAAGTAATATTTTTGTTTCTCTGTCCTTAATTTTAGATAAGAACACATTTAAAGACAATATTTGGATTATTAAGTATATGCTTCAAGGCAATGGATCTGTGTGCTCAAGCTTAAGAATACTATTTTTATGCAATACTTTCCAGAAGACATGTCCTCTCAGATATTTAATATTTGGGATTGTATATGTGACAAAGATATTTTGCATTACTTTCTACATGAATGGCTTGTATATAGGTAAGACTCTTAGCTACTTTCATTATCCATTCTTAAAGGTTTAATTAGTTGCTCTGTTTCGATTCCTAACTCGTATAATCCATCTTATTTGCATCTTTGGGAATGCATCTTTCTGAGTTGTGAAACATGGTTGTGTTGCAGCACAAGTGGTTGGTTATTCCCAAGATGAATATTATGGGCATTTAAGAGAGAATGCTGGTGTTGGACCAAGGTTAGTCTTGAATTAACTGCTTGCTGAATTTTATGATAAAAATGTGAGTCGATAATTTAAAATCTTTTCTAGTGCCGTCCATATCCTTTACGTAATCAAGAAGGTAAGCAGCAATGCATAACTCAGAATTGTAATTCTAATATTAAGCCTCACAAAAATCTAAAGAAGAAAAAAAAATGAAATCAGCACTGAAGGACTTTCCTTAATCGTATTTTGATGTGAATATTTTACTTATCCTTCGCAAGATGTAAAATTCTTTGATAGATATTAAGAACATAGACTGGCTTTGATTATAAGTCAACTTTGAACTGATTTGAAAACAGAGTCATAGAAGCAAATATTATGATTCGATGACATATTATGTTGTAGTCATCTTATTGCTTTCACGTTTAGAGCTTTATATTATTTCAATTCCTTTTAAAATCCATACAGGCAAATACTGGATGAGGTTGAAATACGTGAACTACTCATAGACCACGTAGGTCATCGTTGCTGTTGGGGAAGTCGTCCAGCTCGAACTTGGACTATTCATGCAGTGGAGGATTGCAACGTTTATGTGGGAACACTGGAAACTTTTGTTGAAGATAGAGATACAATAATTGAAAAGGAGCCATACAGTGGTGGTGAAGTGGATGGGAAAGAAAAGGGTCCAGAACTTGGAATATGGGAACTGGATCTGAGATCTGAGTTTCCCGTGCTATTTGTGCCTCATAAAGAATCGAGGACCGTGGTTCCTCATTCAGAAGCTGTTGAGAAATGCTCAGGTATGAGCCCAAATAATGATTGGTTCTTTAGCTTAAGGTGGATTTTATCTAGTTAAAAGCATGCTCAGATTTGCTACATGTTTTAAGATAATCAAATATTAGGTTGAAGATGCATCATATACTTCATCTTGATTCAATGTTTCATTTATGTAGGCTGTGACGGAAGAGGAAAAATTGTATGTTCCACTTATAATGGAAATCAAGATCCTGGTTTCTACAACGAGAATCAGATGTTCCAGTGCTCCGCCTGTTACGGGAGAGGCTTGATTGCGCATAAAGATGGATCAGATACAATGTGAGCATTTAAATATGAAAGTATACATTAATACATGTAGTCTACATCTAAATACTGTAATTTTTGTTCATTGATATAACATTCGTTCTTATATACTCCACTCGTTAAGAAAGAATGCCTATCGTTTGCAGATGTCAGAATTGTAAGGGTAAGGGCAGGCTTCCTTGTGCAACATGTCGATCTCATGGATTAATTGAATGTCAAACATGTCAGGGGGCTGGCTCTCTTCTCACACGCAAAGTGGCTATTGTAAGATGGTATGTATCGCCTAAAAGTCAATTTTTAGTATTAACTATTTCATTAAAATATATTAGTTGTTTTGCTAAAGAGTAATAGTTGCGACTTGTAGTTAGATGTTATAAATAAGACCTACACGTTCTTGAACAGTGGATCTGTGAAGAGCATGATCATTGAATTCATTTTTTCTTGAATAGGCAAACGTCTCTTGCAAGAAAAGTAAATGCAACGAGTGGTGCAGCATCAGTTCCAGATGAGGTATTCCACAGAGCAAAAGGAGTGCAGCTGTGCAATACGCAAGCGCACCAGTGTACCCCAGCTTATTTTGCTGATTCATATTTACTCAATAAATTTTCTTCGGAAGTGATTAATGACAGGGCTCAGGTGCCTCCGAGTGCACGGGTCATTTGTGAACGCCATTCTATCTCGGTTGTTCCAGTGACTCGAGTGACTATGACTCGGGGACGTGGATCTTTCAGTTTCTATATCGTTGGAACTAGCAGGGAGGTTTACTTGAAGGACTCGTATCCATCGAGGTTTTGCTGGGGGCTTTGTCCATGCTTGGACTGGTTGAATTTGTAGTTTGGTAAACGCGGGAAGTCTTTGTCGTCACGAGAGAAAAGAGGTTGTTTATCTTGATTCCGAGTGCTACTCTATTTTCTGTGATGTGTTTGTAAGTTTTGAATTTATCTGCCACCAATTTCATTAAAATACAGTTATTTCATTTAAAAGTATTAATTATTATACTTTAAAATAATAATCATGAATAATTTGTCTGTTTGTGTCCGAATTCAATTTTACATTGAACGGTGTTTTTTTGGGTGATGAACTTTTTACGGTCACCGCAATTATTGAGTAATAAAAAAGAACACAAGTTTTATGTTAATCGTTTTAATTATCAAGTATTTCTGGCTTTTTATGATAATCGTTTTAATTATCAAGTATTTCTTGCTTGTGAATTGTGATTTTCATCGAATCGCTTGTCCAAGAATGTTAACAAAACGAAACAGTTAGGCCAAGTTGCAGTGTTGCACACAGGAGGAGGCGGGGAATAAAACACAACAAAACAGTAAAGCTATGTAGGATAGAAATTTTAGGCTACTATGGCAAAAACATTTCATTTAATTATATTTTATAATATATTAAACTTATAAAATATATATAAAAAAATAACAATTCAAATAGTATCATTATAATATATATGTACACTTGGTACATAGAATTTAATTTGAACTTCTAATTTCGAAAATTTGCAAAAAATAACCCAAAAAAATAATGTTTTAAAAAGATACACCCACGCCCTCCTACCCTAAGATCCTCTAGTCTCACGTATCTGATTCGCGTAACCTAAATTTTTTTAAAAATTTCCACGGTTCGCCACATAGCATATCCAGTGCGAATTTGACACAAATGCACCCCACACCCTACAAGTATTCGATAATGCATTATGATTTTAGAAAAATATGTGCTTCATAGCAGTTAACTTAACTGTTTAAGCATCGCTTGTAACAACTAACATCTAGTGCACTTTAAGAATATTAAAGCAGAACACAAGCTGATAGGAAATATTCTTTCTTTCAGTTCTAATGCTAGAGGGAAGTCACGAGAAATTAAAATTGCTAATACAAATTCACAACACAGCTTTTCTGAACTCAAAACAAGAGTTAAAGTTGTGATGTCTTTGGCTGTTCCACCAAGGTAAATAAAATCTTAAACAAGCCCCAAAATCACTGCAAAAACAGAAGAAAAAATGAACTTAGATAAGGATCCTATTCTAATAGAACAACAAATGACACAATTACAGCACCTATAAAACAAAAGGTATGACCTTATTAGGAAAAAACAAAGAAAATGGCATGCAAAATGCAAATTCAATGTTATGAGTTCATTGCACAAAAATTAGTTCGGTAATGAAGCATTTTCTCTACTCCTGAATATGTTGAGGATAATATACATGCATCAAAAGTTTCATGCTATACATTGTACAAGTAAACAAGTATATGTATTATCTCATCACAAAATCTATTGCAAGGAATGCTCAGAAACGAGAACTAAGCTGGTTTGATGCAGGTGCATGTGAATCCCCTTTAAACCAATGTTTCTGAGGGTTAAGCTTTTATCCCACATAGTTGGGTGTTGTTTACTGATCCATTATGTTCACTTGAAAAACTTGTTCTCATTCAGATTTAAGTATGACATGTTCTATAATTTCCAATTCCATTTAGGCATTCCCCATCATTTCTTAATTTGAGCTGATGATTCCTGATTTTATAAGGTCACCCAGCCACTAAAGAATCAAACTATCCTATGAGTGTTTCTCACTCCTATACAAAGGGGCAACTCCAATGTCATTCTAAAATTCTAATGATCACTAATATATTATGTATAATGTAATGATGAAACAGTTCAGAAAATCAACAAATCAGTAAAATCCATTTCTAAGCAATTCTACTTTCTTTCTAATGGCATTCTATAATTATGTGATGTAAAAATGAGCAAATTCCATGAACCAGCAAAATCAATATCGTTCTGGCATATCTAGTTAAAGATCGAAATGGCTATGATTGATAATCATAAAATTCAAGTAGCAAAGTTCGAATTTTCACCTCAAATGTTGCTCGGGTACATGAAAACTCTTACTCTGGCACCCTGTTAAAATAAAAGATCATAAATCATCAGCACAACAGAAACTACACAACGATTATACTCTCTCTTCCTTTATAATAAAATTTCAGTTACCATAGATTTGGGAGGAAGATTGGACTTAAACTTAGCACGAACGACGCCGCTGTTCCCATGAGGGCGAATGACTTTCCCCCAAATGCAACGGTAATGGGAACCATTCTTCTTGACCTTGGCCTTGTAAATGTACGCCATTTTCTTCCCACGGTACCACGCAACTTCTTCTTGGGTATTCACTCCCTCTATCTGTACCAACGACGTGTTTGGGTACTGATTCGACTTAGACCTATGATCCAATTACACGATCCACGCCATTTTTACAATACAGACCAAAGACAGTGCGACTAAAAATCAATCAATAACTATAATTCTCAATTTACCTTTTGTAGCCGAGGACTGTTCCTCGGACATAGAGTCTCACGCGTTCTCCTTGCCGCCCCTTCACCATTGCTGCTGTTCAGAGCTTTCTGCCGCTGATAAATCGAACCGAGAACAGTCCAGAAAACCCTAATTATAAACTTAATGAAGTGAAGGGAAATTGGAAATAAAGCCCAACCACAATTTTGAAAAGCCCAGTCCAAGTACTCTTTTCGGGCTTAAAAGGTTAAATGGACCGATAAATAATTGCAGCCCACTATCTCTAGATGGCTATCAATATTTGTATTTTAAAAGGAAAAAAATAATTAATATTATAAAACAGGGTAATGAAATTAATTGTTAAAAATTCTTTGAATTCAATCAATTAAATTAAAAAAAAAAATTACTAAGAATTAAAATGAAATGTTATGAAAAATTAATAAGCTTAAAAGTCTACCCGAAATCAATAAAATAAACTCACACAATTTTTTTTTTTGAAAACATATAAATCCATGAATAGTGGTCATTAGTATTAGTATATACTCGTGTAACATACAAAGTAGAATATCTTAAATCCCTTATATATTTGAGTTTGTTTTTATTATGTGTCAATTTGTGGTGAGTTTTGATTATGTGATAATTTTTTGTGTTTTCACTGCCACGTGTCATTTTGTTGTTAGGTGTCGATTATAGTGAGTCTTGCTTATATGTCAATTTTCTTTATATTAAAAAAAAAAATCTTTACAAGAGTTTGAACCCATCACCTTTCATATAGTGATTATAATACTTATCAATTAAACTAATTCATGCATATTTATTGATTTTGAAAACTTTTTCCTTTAACTCTCGTCTATAAAGTGTACTACTCCTATTAAATATTTTACTGAGATAATCCAATATTTTTGAAATATTAATTGTGAGTATTTCGAACAAGTGTATCAATTATCCCTTATATACTAATAGGGAGTTTGTTTTTGCTTAGGTGTCAATTTGTGGTGAGTTTTGATTATGTGTCAATTTTTTTGTGTTTTCACTGCCACGTGTCATTTTGTTGTTAGGTGTCGATTATGGTGAGTCTTGCTTATGTGTCAATTTTCTTTATATTAAAAAAAAATCTTTACAAGAGTTTGAACACATCACCTTTCATATAGTGATTATAATACTTACTGATGCGTAAAAACTGACTTGGGTCTGTTTCCCCACCTGGGTTCACGTGGGTAAAGCCTTTACGCACTACGATCCTTAGCTTCCCTCGAGCAAACGTACCTGCAAAACACGCCGGAGGGTTCTCCGGCGTAGGCACTCCGACGCTCAAGTCAGATCACCGGAAAACACTCAAGAAAGTACGTATAAGGTAGCTAGAGTGATAGTGATTCGATACCGTTACCTCCCCTGCCGGGTGTGTTACTTATACGTAAGTTAAGAGCAATAACTGTCATCACAGTCTCTAGGCACTATCCCGCACGTTCTGCCATGATGTCGTGCGTGGATAACTTATTCCTCAAGAAATCTGCATCATATCTACGAATTCCCCCCTGGATGGAGGTTAGACCCAGTCAATGTGGAATATAGGGAATATTCCTTGACTTGGGCCTCAATTATCTCAACTACTCGCCACTTCTCGATCTTATCAGATAGATAACCGCTATGGGTTTGCTCAAATGCTCGTGCCTCCTCTAAATCTCGCTTAGGCCTCTCGGCCCACCTGTAGCCAGGCTTGTGCCTCCCGGCCCACCTGCAACTGGGTTTAGGGTCTCGTGACCCGTATCTGGATTTAGGCCTCGTGGCCCCTCTGTAGTTGGGCTTGGGCCTCATGGCCCCTCTCCATACAGGCCTGGGCCTCGTGGCCCCCCTGTAGGTAGGTTTAGGGCTTCGTAGCCTGGTTTCGGCCGATCTGGGCTCGGGCCCATCTCGGGTTTTCCTCCCTTTATCTAGGGTATCTAATAACGTCATTGAGCCCTATTGGGCTGGTCGTATTTGGGCCCTATGTGTAGTTGGACCCGATATTTTTGTCCGCATCAACCACTCCCCCCTACTCTAGTGAGCGATCTTGGAGCTCACTGGAGTAAGGAAGATTTACACATTCCTCCCTACAGCTTCAGCTTTTCCAAGTACATCCCCCCTGCAGCTTCAGCTTTGAGATGTTCTTTCTGCAGCTTCAGCTTTTCCAGGTACATCCCCTCTCGCTAATCTATTGGAGTCTAGCGACTCTTCGGCTTCAGCGAGGGACAGCTGTCGATCATGCATCCGCCCCTCAGTTTTAGCTACTGATACACGCATCCATTAACTCCCTCTTTATTTCAAAATCAGTTCCACTTCCTCTTCCCCCTTTTCTTCTGAATTCTCGCTCCATTTAGGACCTTATCTTCTGCAAGTCCTCCGCGATCGTCCTCTTCACTCCTTACCTCGACTTCCTCTCATTATCCAGGTAAATTTTTCTTTTCTCGTTTTGACTCGCTTGTAGGAACGTTCTTTAGAAATGTCCCACTCTGGTTCTTCCCGAACCGTTTCTAACACTGGGAATTCTTCCCAAAGTTCTCACCACTCTCCCGTCCCTAATCCCCCCAGAGACTCTCCTCCCGTCTCTTCCTCCTCTCCGGAGGTGGATAGGGTCCGGTTCTGGGACTCCTTTGTCGGTCCCTCCAAAATCTCTGACAAAGCCCTAACCGATCTCATTTTCGGCGACTACATTTCATCGAGTTTCAGTTTATCTCTCCCCGATCGGGGGGCCCGACCAAACCTAGCGACTCCCCCGACTCTAGCTTTCTGGCAAGCCCAGTTTGAAGCGGGGTTACGTCTTCCTCCTCCCAAATTCCTGTGCCAAATATCGAACCTCTACCGAGTTCCTCTTAACCAGTTTGTTCCTAACACCATCAGGATGATGGTCGCTTTCTATATCCTTCTCAAAGGAAATGGAGGGAAACCGTCTGCCGAACTCTTCTTTTCTCAGTTTACCTGTAAAACCGTTGGACCCTTCTACTATGTAAGTAGTCGGGTAAAAGGGAAATGCTCTTTCATTGGGAAGGTTCCCAATATTAACAAAGAATGGGGTGACCACTTCGTTTCCTCCAGCTCCCTCTAGTCACATCTCCTCCTCTACTAACCGTCGAGTCGTTCATCTGTTAAACGCCCATGTTCGTGCCCACGGGCATTTTGACTTGCCCGAAATCTGCTTCAATTCTCGTATCCTCTCCCACTTTAAATTTAGCTCGATAAGGGTCCCTCTTGAACCCCTGGATGGTAATTATCTCATTACAATCCCTTGCCTTTATAAGTATAAATATATCTGATATCTAACTCGCATCGTTTTCTCTTGTAGAAATGTTGTGGTTGTCCAAGGTTTTGGAGGGTCCCACTGATTCCCTTGAATCAGTCCCTCCTCCTCCTGCCTCTCAAGATGATGCGCCTCACTCCTCTCCTCCAATTCCCCTAGAAGATCCGGAAGATAATCCCCCTCCTCCTAAGAAGTCGAAGACCGCCAAGGGCAAGGCCTCCGCCAGTCAAGGTTCTCTTCATTCCCGGGATACTCTGCGCCGCAAGTATCCCACTAGGCGCAGCCAAGGTCTCTCATCAGCCCCTATTGACGTGGATTCTTACTCCTCAGGTTCCTCCGCCGGTAAATTTTTCAGTGAACTAATCTCTGCCCAAGATTGTGACCGACTGATCAGCCTTCCCCCGGACCAACAGCAGCATCAAGCCGCGAGCCACTTTGCTCAGTTAACGCTGCTCTCTCCTCTTTCTCTCTTGCGCTTTCAGCCTACCTTCTCTACGTAAGCTTAATATCTTGTCCCCTTCTCGCTCTCTTTTTTCTTTTTCTAGCTCGGCATCCTCCTATCCAGTCTGTGGAGCCCATCAAACCTACTCCCCTCTCCCCATTAAAAGAGTTAGAGGAGTCTCTCCTTGAGGAGAGAAAGAAGGCCACCCTCGCTTCTTTACGCATTAAGAAGCTAGAGGATGAGGTGATGAAGGCCCAGGGCGGCTCGCGAAGCCGCCGAAAGGAAACCAATGATGTAGCTGTCTATCACGCTCTTGAGAGTCTCGGATTCACCGGAAGGCCTTGGTGGAAGGAGCAAGGTCCCGCTTGGAGACCTCTTTTACTCGGGACACAGTCAGCATTTTCTGCATGCTTTGTGGCCTACTTTACGAAAGGACTACCTCAATCACCCCAGCTTCTTAGGGGACATGAGTCCCTACATCCGGTTCTTCTACGAGTATGGCTTTAATGCGGCTATCCAAAGAAGCAGCGTGATCCTGGCTTTTCGGGGGAGTTTGACAGGAATGGCCCTCTTATGGCCATGCCTACTCCCCCTCCTTTTAAGGGGACTCCTCTCGGTCCATTGAGGAAGAATGGTGGGTTCCGGTTCTCGGCAAGATGATTGCGAGACTGGTGAAGGTGGAAGTAATCGTCGCAGAAGATGCCCCCGCCGCCCCCTTTATTCCCCGACCACCGAAACTCCTATCTCCCAGGAGGAAGCCTGCATAGCTCGTGCTATGGAGAAGGATGCGGAGATAGCGGGCACTGCTGGAATAGAAGAACCACCCCACTCCCCCAGTTAATTTCTAAGACACTTTTCATATTGTAATGAATTCTGCTTCTCTCTCTCCTTTTCTTATGCCGGTTTAGCATTTAAAACTCTGCTCTCCCCGCTGTTGGGAGTTTACATTCTGTTTTTGCACTCTGTTGCCCCCTCGCCGGGGGCCTTTTTGTTGTGAATGAATGGGATCCTCCCTTGTCGGGAGTTAATTTTTCGTTTATCCGCGTATCTTCCCTTGCCGGGAACTGCTTTTCATATCTGGTGTTTATACTCCCTTGTCGGGAGCTTGTTACTGCATGTATGCTGGTGTCCTCCCTTGCCGGGAGTTGCATGCTTTTTATCTGTGTTTCTCATAGCGCCCCCTTTTCGTTGCCTGCTTACAAACTGTTTAGCTTCTAAGCTGTTAGCTTGCATGCATGGTTTAGTCACTAGGAGCATAATACTTGTTTGCACCGTAAATGTATCCTTTCTCTCACATGTTGATTTTTCATCTGTTGAAGAAACCCCCCTTTTCTCCCCTCTAGGGTTTTATGGTTTAGGTTTCCCGGGTTCTCCTCTGACTTCATAGTGTAAGGGTTTCTCCAGATAGTTTTTCTCAAGCTTACGTAGGTTAGAACCTTGCTTGGTAGGTTGAACTTAGTATTTCAAAAGGCTTTCTTAGCTTCTTGCTCCTGAAGCCTCCCTCTAGGTTTAGTGCGACAAAACACTTTCTCCATTGGTTCAGCCTGAATTTCCTCAGGCTATCTCTTAGTTTGGCTTCATATGTTGCCTCCTAGGTGTGGATTAGTTAGACTTTGACCTGCCTAGCTTATATACTCCTTCCCGGATATATGCCTAATCCACCCTTGCCTGTTTATTCTCAATCCTTCCGAAACTTTTCGCATCTTCGATCCTTGTCACTCTTCTTAGGTGCGCATCTAGCTAAGCCATTTTTGCAGGCTTGCCATTATATCTTAGACTTCTCCCTTCGTCAATTGGGCTCTCGCGATAGAGTCAAGTTGGTTCTAGGGAACTTTCTATTAGTCCCCGTTTTCTTAAACATTCTGGGGTTCAAGCTAGCTGAATCCCCTGTGCCTGCTCAACTTAGCTGGCGTGAAGCCAATTGTCGATTTTCACTGTTTGCCACTCCTTCTGAGGAGTAGGTAAGCTATATGCCCTCCCTGGGCTCAGGTTTCTTCTCATAAAAACCCTTTCCTCAGGTTTAGCAGTGTGTTTCGAAACTATTTCTTAGTTTCTGCTCTTAGATTTTCTTAGGCTTGCGAGGGTTAAACCTTTGCCATAGATCCAGTTTTACCCATAGCCAAGTATACCTTGGTTTTCTGCCTCGTAATCCCTTTCTTGGGACCACCTTAGTTAGACACTTATAAGTCCAACTTGCTAGTTTTAAGTCGTTTCATAGCCTTAAGTCTGATAGTCCTCACTGGACACGGTTTAGGCTGAACTTTATAAGTTTAACCTAATATCTTCGAAACTTCGTGTAATACCCAAGAATATCAATCACCATAAGTAAATTAAATTTTTCATAAGTTACAATTATAATATTAATTATTAATATTTTTACTTTTATTTATATTATATTTTATTTTTTGAATAAAGATTATATTTTTAATATTAATAAAATATATAGTTCTCAAACTTTCAAAAATTCAAAATTTTAAATTAATAATCTTATCTTTTAGTGTAAGATTTTGTAGATCCAATTCCCTATTTATCTCAACAAAAATATCTTCCCACTTATTTTTATAAATCACACGGTCATCTCTTAAGATAAACGCACAAAAAATTATTTCTCTCCATTAACGTAAATTCAAGTTTTCTCTCGGAGCATCAAAATAATTTATTCTCTCAATTCCTTGTTGTTTCGGTAACACTTTATTCTTTTCTCTTTTTCATGATTTTGATAAACAAATTATATATATTCATACTTTCTAATTGATTATGATTTCATAGGTAAACTATCCATATGATTTATTATTAAAAATCATATTTAGAAAAAAAAATACTATTTTGTTCATTTCTTTCTAAATACCTCAAATACATCTTGGCCCATAAAAAAAATTCAAATAGTTTTATTCATAATTATTTATCTTGATGGTGGATTAACAACTTTCTCCCCACTTTAATTTGATTTTAGTTCTCTAAAATCATTTTATATTTTGTGCATTTTCTTTTTTAATGTTATCCATCAATTTTTAATTATTAGCATAAATTTAAGATATATGCTTTTTGTTTCGTAATTTACAAAATAAATTGAGTGTATATATTATTTTATTATTCCTTTAATTTACAAAGTAGTAGGATAATTATTAAATTATAAGAAAAAAATATTTATTCTTTTAATTTATTTATCTTAAATGGTTGAATTTCTAATCATTATATTTATAATTTATTTTATTATATCAATTTTATTTAAATATATTAACTAAGAAATTTATATTAAATTACTTTTTATTAAAGTTTCTGCGTGTTAAAATATTTAATATAAATATTAACATTTATAAATTTAATAAATTTATAATATTAAGACAAAGTTTATTAATTATTATTTTAGGTGCCAAGGAGGCCACGCTCTAAAACATTTACCAAGGATAATCGAGGTTTAAGGTGGGGGGTTTTCTCTATATGATTGGTATTATTTGTCACCTTTTAAATACCTTGCATGATTGAAATTTGTTGCTTGCTACTATGTGCTATATGATATGATATGGGTATGTTCCGGTGGAAAGGACCGTGTACATACTATGCTAAGATTTATGTTCCGGTGGAAAGGACCGTGCAACATAATAAACTATGATTTATGTTCCGTGGAAAGGACCGTGTGACATAATGAGTTTAAGAACTATGTTTCGGTGGAAAGGACCGATTATGATGCTATATTACTATGGTTGGCTTTGCTGACAAATGTTATAGTTATGTGGTATGTGAGTTGCTATTTTGATTATGTTGGTTATTTAATCGTGACAAATAGGATCCCCACCGAGCTAGTTGGTTGCTCACCCCAATCAAATTAATACTTTTGCAGATTAAGAATAACGGAGGCGCGCGGAGGCAAGGTGGATTGTTTGGTGTTATTTATTTTAGCATTTTTTTTTTTTTTTTATTCATAGCATGACATTAAATTTCTTTTCGTAAGATTTATTTTTTTTTTAGTGAATTAAGTTTTTAAGAAAATTGAGACAATTTATGAAATTTATTTTAGTTGATATTATTTTATTATTATTTATTAAAGATTCTCATATTCATGTTTCCGCTGATGGTATTTACTAAATTGTTTCCAAAAAAAAAAAAATTTTTATGAACTCTTGAAAAGAAATTTTTATTCAAGTCAGCGTTAAAATTATTTATAAAATTAGGATGTGACAGTGTGGTATCAGAGCGGGTCTACGTTCTTGTAGACTTGCTTAAAAAAAAAAAAAAAAAAATTCTTTACTTGCATGCATTCATTACTTTTAAGTTACATCATCCACCGCCGCCACCGCGCCAACTCAAAGGTATGATAAGAAAGTTCAGTGCTAAGACAATTGTGTTTTAAAAAAAAAAAAGAAGTTTTATGTATATGAATTATGCACACTAAGATGAATTATGGTTAAGTACACGCCTATTAATTAATTTTTTACAACTGTGGTGATTGATAGTTAAAATGGACGCTAGAGGGAATATTAAGAGAGTTTCAGACATTAGAAATTACCCCGTTTTGTACCTAGTAGATGTAGTGCAGCTGCAAAGAGAGGGTCGTGGTCCGCCTAACCCCAAAGATTTTCTTGAGGATACGGTGAAACGCTTACCTCCAGCATGGGAAAAGGAAGCTAGAGAAATCATAGCCAACAGGGAACGACGAGATATGGAGACGACAATTAGAGATGTGGCTGCAGAGTTGGCTTATAGATGGCTTAAGACTGGAGGCATTGAGGATGACCCGGAAGAGGAGTTGCCCTTGGCCACAGAACTGCCTATTCCAGAAAGAGAGACGATAATTAGGACAGTAGTTGAGGATGGTAGATATGTAGGCCCAGGGTCTATGGAAGAGTAGTAGATAATTAAAGTTGTAGACTTTTGTTTATTTATTTATTTAGTTATTTTTTTTGGGTTCTTGAGACTTAATGGATTTAAGCATATTCTAGATTAATTATTTCATTTCTTTTGGATTATGGATAAATTTTATATGGGAAGTATTTGGATAAAATATTGGTTATGTGTTGGATGAATGAATAGTTTGATAAGTTACAACTCATATGGATTAGTTATCTAAGATACTTGTGCTATTATAGGAAGATGCCTCCACGTCAAGCACCACAACACCAGCAAGCTCCAGAAAACCACCTTCAGGTGGTAGAGCAATTCCACAAGTTCAAGCCCCCTGTTTTTAATGGACGAGAGGGACCGTCTGCTCTAGAAGAGTGGTTGGATGCATTGGAGAGCATATTAGAGCTGATGATGTGCACTGATGCACAGAAAGTAGCCTGTGCGGTCTTCCAGCTAAAGGAAGACGCACGAATTTGGTGGACTTCCTACTTTGGCGTATGAGGCCACCGCTGAACGTCTTGAGTCTCACTTGGGCACGGTTCGGGGAGATAGTCACGAAAAAATACTATCCACCATCGTTTCAGTTCGAAGGAAACGGAGTTCTTCAACTCAAACAAGGCAAAGATGATCAGTAGCGGAATATGAACGGAAGTTTAGCGATTCGAGTCGGTTCGCCCGAATCTAGTGGACACCGAGCTTAAGAAAGTACGGAGGTTCGGGAATGGACTACGCTCCGAGATCGGGAATGTCTTTGTCGGGTCAAGGACTCACTACCTTGGCCGAAACTTATGAGCGTCTTTGAAGAGGTTGCTTTGCGAGTCCAGCTATGGATGCTCCGGCGAAGGAGGTGACTTATTCAGAAAGAGGAAGTGGAACGGAGGAGGATCGAGTAGGAATCCTACTCATAACAAACAAGTGAGGATCAAGTAGTGATGCTCCACAAAAGGGATTTGTTGAGAGACCGATCTGTGCTAAATGTGGAAGGAAACACTTGGGAGAGTGTCTTCGAGGGCAAAATGTCATTACAGTGCAAGCGGCCAGGACACATACTTCCAAATTGTCCGTTGTCACGAGAATAGAGGTGATGGAAGGAAGCTTAATGGTGGGGCAGTGGCAACGCACGCATGTTCGCTATGACACGTGAAGAGGTCGACCAACAAAAGGGCACTATGGCGGGTATGCTTACGATTTGAATATACCGCATATGTACTCTTTGATACTGGAGCTACACATTCGTTTATGTCTCGCAAAGTTTCATGCTTTATCTGGAAGTAAAAGTGTAAGAGTAGAGAACCCACTTGTGATTAGTATACCCTCCGATAAAGTTATTAGTGCTCATTCGATGGTTAGAGGTGTGAGAATTGATGTGAATGAACATGCTTTAGAGGCTGACCTTTTTGTGCTAGACATGAAGGACTTTGATATTATTCTTGGTATGGATTGGCTTAGTAAATATAGAGTTGATATTAAGTGCCACGAGCGGAGAGTAATTTTACATACACCCACCGATAAGGAGACTACCCTCTATGGGGTTCGATCTCGAACCGTACATCAGTGAGTGATTAGTGCGATGAAGGCGATGAAGATGTTGAGAAAGGATAAGTGCATGGGATTTCTTGTCAACATTGTGGGAAGCCAGAAACCGGAAGTGAAGGCTGCAGATGTGCCAGTTGTACGGGACTATCTAGATGTTTTTCCGGAAAAGCTCCCCGGAGTGCCACCCGATAGACAGGTGGAGTTTACCATAGACTTGACACCTGGAGCGGCACCAGTGTCAAAAGCTCCTTATAGAATGGCGCCGAAGGAGTTGCAAGAATTAAAGGTACAACTACAAGAGTTGTTAGATTTAGGTTTCATACGACCTAGTGTCTCGCCGTGGGGAGCGCCAGTTTTGTTCGTCAAGAAGAAGGATGGAACTTTGAGGATGTGCATCGATTATAGAGAGTTGAATCGACTCACCATAAAGAACAAGTACCCGTTACCCAGGATCGAGGATTTGTTTGATCAATTGAGAGGTAGTGGAGTATACTCTAAGATTGATCTTCGATCGGGCTATCATCAGTTGAAGGTCAAGGAGAGTGACGTGTCAAAGACAGCCTTTCGAACTCGATATGGGCATTACGAGTTTGTGGTGATGCCTTTTGGATTAAGCAATGCACCTGCGGTGTTTATGGATTTGATGAATCGAGTTTTTCATCCATTTCTAGATCAGTTTGTCATAGTATTCATAGATGACATTTTGGTATACTCGAGGGACGAGGGACAACATGAAGAGCATTTGAGGGTTGTGTTAGAAACCCTTCGCAAGGAGAAGTTGTATGCCAAGTTTAGTAAGTGCGAGTTTTGGTTGAAGGAAGTAGCATTTCTTGGACATGTGATTACAGCTAAGGGGATTGAAGTCGATCCGTCAAAGGTAGAAGCTGTTAACGGTTGGAGTAGACCTACGAATGCTCATGAGATTCGTAGTTTCTTGGGATTAGCAGGCTATTATCGGAGATTCATTGAAGGATTTTCGAAGATAGCAGCACCGATGACACGGTTGACAAGGAAAGGGGAGAAGTTTGAATGGAGCAAGAAGTGTGAGGAGAGTTTTCAAGAACTCAAGAGGAGACTCACTTCAGCTCCGGTTTTGACGATACCTGATCCAACTAAGGAGTTTGTGATCTACAGTGATGCATCGAAGCTAGGCCTTGGTTGTGTTTTGATGCAACAAGGAAAGGTAATTGCCTATGCCTCAAGGCAATTGAAGACGCATGAAGTGAACTACCCAACACATGATTTGGGGTTAGCCGCTGTTGTTCACGCATTGAAGATTTGGAGACACTACTTGTATGGAGGGAAGTGTGAGATTTACTCAGACCACAAGAGTTTGAAGTATATTTTCACACAAAAGGAGTTGAACATGAGGCAAAGAAGATGGTTAGAGCTTGTGAAGGATTATGATTGTACAATTCACTATCACCCAGGCAAGGCTAACGTGGTAGCTGATGCCTTAAGTCGAAAGACGAGGAGCGATTTATGCGTATTGACCGAGCAAGATCAGTTGGTGAAGGAGTTCGCGAATATGAGGATTGAGGTGGTGACCCCATCAAGAAGGGTTGAGATGGTCTTAGCAGCTTTAGTAGTGCAATCGGATTTGAAGGACAAGATTATGAGTGCTCAACTTGATGATGTTTTTCTGCGCAAAATGAGGGAGAAAGTTCTCAAAGGGGAAGGAAAAGGATTTACAGTGGCTGATGATGGGGCATTGTATTATGAGGGGAGGATTTGTGTGCCTGAAGAGGCAGCACTAAAGAAAATAATACTTGAGGAAGCTCATAGTACACCTTATGTTGCTCATCCGGGTAGCACTAAGATGTATCATGACTTAAGAAAAATGTTTTGGTGGAATGGAATGAAGAAGGACATTGCTGAGTTTGTGGAGAGGTGTTTGGTATGCCAGCAAGTGAAAGCCGAACACCAGCGTCCATCAGGATTACTACGACCACTTAAGATCCCAGAGTGGAAGTGGGAGCATATAACTATGGATTTTGTTACGGGTTTACCAAGGACGGTAAAGGGGAATAATGCAATATGGGTTGTTGTGGATCGATTGACTAAGTCAGCTCACTTTCTTCCGGTAAAGACTACTTTTAGGATGGAGCAGTATGCACAGATGTATATTCGGGAGATAGTACGGTTGCATGGAGTGCCAGTTTCGATTGTGTCGGATCGAGATACTAGGTTTACATCACAGTTTTGGAGGAGTTTGCAGTCGGCTATGGGGACTAAGTTGAATTTTAGCACGGCCTTTCACCCGCAATCCGATGGGCAATCGGAAAGGACGATTCAGACTCTAGAAGATATGTTGCGAGCTTGTGTACTTGATTTGAGCCTCAGTTGGGAGTATTACTTGGCCTTGGTTGAGTTTGCTTACAACAATAGTTACCAGGCAACTATTGAGATGGCCCCTTATGAGGCATTATATGGGAGGAAATGTCGATCGCCCTTGTATTGGGACGAAGTTGGAGAAAGGAGGTTAGTAGGACCAGAGATGTTGAAGGATACAGAGGAAGTGGTGAAGAAAGTAAGGGAGAACATCAAGCGAGCACAAGATAGACAAAAATCGTATGCGGATAGACGTAGGAAGGATTTACAGTTTAGTGAGGGAGAAAAGGTGTTCTTGAAAGTCTCTCCTACTAAAGGAGTGGTACGATTTGGTAAGCGAGGAAAGTTGAAGCCGAGGTATGTGGGGCCGTTTGAGATTCTCGAGAGAGTTGGTGATTTAGCTTATCGTTTAGCTTTACCACCAGAATTTTCAGCTGTTCATAATGTGTTTCACGTTTCTATGTTGAGAAAGTATGTGCAAGACCCTAATCACGTGATTGACTACTCAACCTTAGAGATAAACAATAGTTTAGCTTATGAGGAGAAGCCATTGGCGATTTTGGATAGAAAGGTTCATCGGTTGAGGAACAAAGATGTTACAATGATCAAGATTCAGTGGAATCGGCATGGTGAGAAAGAAGCGACTTGGGAGCGCGAGGATGAGATCCGCGCCAAGTATGCTGATTGGTTTGCCCATGGTATGTTTTAAATTTCGAGGACGAAATTTTTTTTTAAGGGGGGTAGGATGTAATACCCAAGAATATCAATCACCATAAGTAAATTAAATTTTTCATAAGTTACAATTATAATATTAATTATTAATATTTTCAGTTTTATTTATGTTATATTTTGTTAATAATTATATTAATATTAATAAAATATATAGTTCTCAAACTTTCAAAAATTCAAAATTTTAAATGTATAATCTTATCTTTTAGTGTAAGATTTTGTAGATCCAATTCCCTGTTAATCTCAACAAAAAATATCTTCTCCACTTATTTTTATAAGTCACACGGTCATCTCTCAAGATAAACGCACAAAAATTATTTCTCTCCATTAACGTAAAAGTTTTCTCTCAAGCATCAAAATAATTTATTCTCTCAATTCCTTTCTTTTACTAACACCTTATCCTTACCTCTTTTGTTGAATTTGATAAACAAATTATATATATTCATACTTTCTAATTGATTATGATTTCACCGTATATGTATATATACATAGATTTTCCTCTCACCAAAAAAAAATTATTGAGTTTTAGAAAAAAATACTATTTTGTTCTCATCTTTTCTTTACCTCATAATACATCTTGCCCATATTCTCCCTTCATCCAGTTGTAGTTCGGTCTTCTCCATTCTTTTGCCAAAACAAAGTTTTCTTTCTCCCCACTTTAATTTGATTTTAGTTCTCTTTTCGGTTAATCATGATAATCAAAGTCATATTCAATTTTTTCTTTTCTTTTTTTTCAATGTTATCCATCACTTTTTAATTATTAGCACTAATTTAGAGTATATGCTTTTGATTTCAGTTTTCAAACCAAATGGAGTCGAACAACTTATTTTTCTTCCTTTTATTTACAAAGTTATTATGCAGCAAGTTTGAGGTTATAAGACATAGTAAATATAATTATACTTTATCTATATGTTTGCTTAAATGGTTGAATCCATGTCGGCCAATCATTCTTTTTATAATTTATTTTATTATGTCAGAATATATAAATATAGATTAGTATTGAAATTTATATATTAGATTGGTATTAGGGAGTTTCTGCGTGTTTTTTTTTATTAATATAAAAAGACTGATACTTATAAATTTAATAAATTTATAATATTAAGACAAAGTTTATTAATTATTATTTTAGGTGCCAAGGAGGCCACGTTCTAAAACATTTACCAAGGATAATCGAGGTTTAAGGTGGGGTTTTTCTCTATATGATTGGTATTATTTGTCACCTTTAAATACCTTGCATGATTGAAATTTGTTGCTTGCTACTATGTGCTATATGATATGATATGGGTATGACCGGTGGAAAGGACCGTGTACTTACTATCCTATGTTTTATGTTCCGGTGGAAAGGACCGTGCAACATAATAGACTATGATTTATGTTCCGGTGGAAAGGACCGTGTGACATAATGAGTTTAAGAACTATGTTTCGGTGGAAAGGACCGATTATGATGCTATGTTACTATGGTTGGCTTTGCTGACAAATGTTATAGTTATGTGGTATGTGAGTTGCTGTTTTGATTATGTTGGATATTTAACTGTGACAAATAGGATCCCACTGAGCTAGTTGGTTGCTCACCCCAATCAAATTAATACTTTTGCAGATTAAGAATAACGGAGGCGCGGCGGAGGCAAGGTGGATTGATTGGTGTTCTTTCTTTTAGTATTTTTTTTTTTTTTTTTATTCAGAGCATGACATTAAATTTCTTTTCGTAAGATTTATTTTTGGGAGTGAATTAAGTTTTTAAGAAAATTGAGACACTCTATGAAATTTAAGTTAGTTGATATTATTTTTATTATTATTTATTAAAGATTCTCATATTCATGTTTCCGCTGATGGTATTTACTAAATTGTCTTAAAAGAAAAAAAATTTGTATGAACTCTTGAAAAGAAATTTTTAGTCAAGTCAGCGTTAAAATTATTTATAAAATTAGGATGTGACAGTGTGGTATCAGAGCGGGTCTACGTTCTTGTAGACTTGCTTAAAAAAAAAAAAAAAAAAAAAAAATTCTTTACTTGCATGCATTCATTACTTTTAAGTTACATCATCCACCGCCGCCACCGCGCCAACTCAAAGGTATGATAAGAAAGTTCAGTGCTAAGACAATTGTGTTTTAAAAAAAAAAAAAAGAAGTTTTATGTATATGAATTATGCACACTAAGATGAATTATGGTTAAGTACACGCCTATTAATTATTTTTTTTACAACTGTGGTGATAGATAGTTAAAATGGACGCTAGAGGGAATATTAAGAGAGTTTCAGACATTAGAAATTACCCCGTTTTGTACCTAGTAGATGTAGTGCAGCTGCAAAGAGAGGGTCGTGGTCCGCCTAACCCCAAAGATTTTCTTGAGGATACGGTGAAACGCTTACCTCCAGCATGGGAAAAGGAAGCTAGAGAAATCATAGCCAACAGGGAACGACGAGATATGGAGACGACAATTAGAGATGTGGCTGCAGAGTTGGCTTATAGATGGCTTAAGACTGGAGGCATTGAGGATGACCCGGAAGAGGAGTTGCCCTTGGCCACGTAACCGCCTATTCCGAAAAAGAGAGACGATAATTAGGACAAAGAGTTGAGGATGGTAGATATGTAGGCCCAGGGTCTATGGAAGAGTAGTAGATAATTAAAGTTGTAGACTTTTGTTTATTTATTTATTTAGTTATTTTTTTTGGGTTCTTGAGACTTAATGGATTTAAGCATATTCTAGATTAATCATTTCATTTCTTTTGGATTATGGATAAATTTTATATGGGAAGTATTTGGATAAAATATTGGTTATGTGTTGGATGAATGAATAGTTTGATAAGTTACAACTCATATGGATTAGTTATCTAAGATACTTGTGCTATTATAGGAAGATGCCTCCACGTCAAGCACCACAACACCAACAAGCTCCAGAAAACCACCTTCAGGTGGTAGAGCAATTCCACAAGTTCAAGCCCCCTGTTTTTAATGGACGAGAGGGACCGTCTGCTCTAGAAGAGTGGTTGGATGCATTGGAGAGCATATTAGAGCTGATGATGTGCACTGATGCACAGAAAGTAGCCTGTGCGGTCTTCCAGCTAAAGGAAGACGCACGAATTTGGTGGACTTCCTACTGGCGTATGAGGCCAGCTGCTGAACGTGCGAGTCTCACTTGGGCACGGTTCAGGGAGATAGTCACAGAAAAATACTATCCACCATCGTTTCAGGTTCAGAAGGAAACGGAGTTCTTCAACTCAAAACAAGGCAAAGATGATCAGAGCGGAATATGAACGGAAGTTTAGCGATCTGAGTCGGTTCGCCCAGCATCTAGTGGACACTGAGCTTAAGAAAGTACGGAGGTTCAGGAATGGACTACGCTCCGAGATCAGGAATGTCTTGGTCAGTCAAGGACTCACTACCTTGGCCGAAACTTATGAGCGTCTTTGAAGAGGTTCTTTGCGAGTCTAGCTATGGATGCTCCGAAGCAGAAGGAGGTGACTTATTCAGGAAAGAGGAAGTGGAACGGAGGAGGATCGAGTAGGAATCCTACTCATAACAAACAAGTGAGGACTGCTAGTGATGCTCCACAAAAGGGATTTGTTGAGAGACCAGTCTGTGCTAAATGTGGAAGGAAACACTTGGGAGAGTGTCTTCGAGGGCAAAATGTCATTATTCAGTGTGCAAGCGGCCGGGACACATACTTCCAAATTGTCCGTTGTCACAGAATAGAGGTGATGGAAGGAAGCTTAATGGTGGGGCAGGTGGCAACGCACGCATGTTCGCTATGACACGTGAAGAGGCTGACCAACAGCCGGGCACTATGGCAGGTATGCTTACAGTTTCGAATATACCTGCATATGTACTCTTTGATCTTCGGAGCTACACATTCGTTTATGTCTGCAAAGTTTCATGCTTTATCTGGGAAGTAAAAGTGTAAGAGTAGAGAACCCACTTGTGATTAGTATACCCTCCGATAAAGTTATTAGTGCTCATTCGATGGTTAGAGGTGTGAGAATTGATGTGAATGAACATGCTTTAGAGGCTGACCTTTTTGTGCTAGACATGAAGGACTTTGATATTATTCTTGGTATGGATTGGCTTAGTAAATATAGAGCTGATATTAAGTGCCACGAGCGGAGAGTAATTTTACATACACCCACCGATAAGGAGACTACCCTCTATGGGGTTCGATCTCGAACCGCATCATGAGTGATTAGTGCGATGAAGGCGATGAAGATGTTGAGAAAGGATAAGTGCATGGGATTTCTTGTCAACATTGTGGGAAGCCGAAACCGGAAGTGAAGGTTGCAGATGTGCCAGTTGTACGGGACTATCTAGATGTTTTTCCGGGAAAAGCTCCCGAGTGTGCCACCCGATAGGCAAGTGGAGTTTACCATAGACTTGACACCCGGAGCGGCACCGATGTCAAAAGCTCCTTATAGAATGGCGCCGAAGGAGTTGCAAGAATTAAAGGTACAACTACAAGAGTTGTTAGATTTAGGTTTCATACGACCTAGTGTCTCGCCGTGGGGAGCGCCGATTTTGTTCGTCAAGAAGAAGGATGGAACTTTGAGGATGTGCATCGATTATAGAGAGTTGAATCGACTCACCATAAAGAACAAGTACCCGTTACCCGAGGATCGAGGATTTGTTTGATCAATTGAGAGGTAGTGGAGTATACTCTAAGATTGATCTTCGATCGGGCTATCATCAGTTGAAGGTCAAGGAGAGTGACGTGTCAAAGACAGCCTTTCGAACTCGATATGGGCATTACGAGTTTGTGGTGATGCCTTTTGGATTAAGCAATGCACCTGCGGTGTTTATGGATTTGATGAATCGAGTTTTTCATCCATTTCTAGATCAGTTTGTCATAGTATTCATAGATGACATTTTGGTATACTCGAGGGACGAGGGACAACATGAAGAGCATTTGAGGGTTGTGTTAGAAACCCTTCGCAAGGAGAAGTTGTATGCCAAGTTTAGTAAGTGCGAGTTTTGGTTGAAGGAAGTAGCATTTCTTGGACATGTGATTACAGCTAAGGGGATTGAAGTCGATCCGTCAAAGGTAGAAGTCATTTAACGGTTGGAGTAGACCTACGAATGCTCATGAGATTCGTAGTTTCTTGGGATTAGCGAGGCTATTATCGGAGATTCATTGAAGGATTTTCGAAGATAGCAGACCGATGACACGGTTGACAAGGAAAGGGGAGAAGTTTGAATGGAGCAAGAAGTGTGAGGAGAGTTTTCAAGAACTCAAGAGGAGACTCACTTCACTCGGTTTTTTGACGATACCCGATCCAACTAAGGAGTTTGTGATCTACATGATGCATCGAAGCTAGGCCTTGGTTGTGTTTTGATGCAACAAGGAAAGGTAATTGCCTATGCCTCAAGGCAATTGAAGACGCATGAAGTGAACTACCCAACACATGATTTGGGGTTAGCCGCTGTTGTTCACGCATTGAAGATTTGGAGACACTACTTGTATGGAGGGAAGTGTGAGATTTACTCAGACCACAAGAGTTTGAAGTATATTTTCACACAAAAGGAGTTGAACATGAGGCAAAGAAGATGGTTAGAGCTTGTGAAGGATTATGATTGTACAATTCACTATCACCTGCAAGGCTAACGTGGTAGCCGATGCCTTAAGTCGAAAGACGAGGAGCGATTTATGCGTATTGACCGAGCAAGATCGGTTGGTGAAGGAGTTCGCGAATATGAGGATTGAGGTGGTGACCCCATCAAGAAGGGTTGAGATGGTCTTAGCAGCTTTAGTAGTGCAATCGGATTTGAAGGACAAGATTATGAGTGCTCAACTTGATGATGTTTTTCTGCGCAAAATGAGGGAGAAAGTTCTCAAAGGGGAAGGAAAAGGATTTACAGTGGCTGATGATGGGGCATTGTATTATGAGGGGGAGGATTTGTGTGCACTCAAGAGGCAGCACTAAAGAAAATAATACTTGAGGAAGCTCATAGTACACCTTATGTTGCTCATCCGGGTAGCACTAAGATGTATCATGACTTAAGAAAAATGTTTTGGTGGAATGGAATGAAGAAGGACATTCTTGAGTTTGTGGAGAGGTGTTTGGTATGCCGGCAAGTGAAAGCCGAACACCGGCGTCCATCGAGATTACTACGACCACTTAAGATCCCAGTGGAAGTGGGAGCATATAACTATGGATTTTGTTACGGGTTTACCAAGGACGGTAAAGGGAATAATGCAATATGGGTTGTTGTGGATCGATTGACTAAGTCACCTCACTTTCTTCCCAGTAAAGACTACTTTTAGGATGGAGCAAAGTATGCACGATGTGTATATTCGGGAGATAGTACGGTTGCATGGAGTGCCGGTTTCGATTGTGTCGGATCGAGATACTAGGTTTACATCACGATTTTGGAGGAGTTTGCATCGGCTATGGGGACTAAGTTGAATTTTAGCACGGCCTTTCACCCGCAATCCGATGGGCAATCGGAAAGGACGATTCAGACTCTAGAAGATATGTTGCGAGCTTGTGTACTTGATTTGAGCCTCAGTTGGGAGTATTACTTGGCCTTGGTTGAGTTTGCTTACAACAATAGTTACAAGGCAACTATTGAGATGGCCCCTTATGAGGCATTATATGGGAGGAAATGTCGATCGTCCTTGTATTGGGACGAAGTTGGAGAAAGGAGGTTAGTAGGACCAGAGATGTTGAAGGATACAGAGGAAGTGGTGAAGAAAGTAAGGGAGAATATCAAGCGAGCACAAGATAGACAAAAATCGTATGCGGATAGACGTAGGAAGGATTTACAGTTTAGTGAGGGAGAAAAGGTGTTCTTGAAAGTCTCTCCTACTAAAGGAGTGGTACGATTTGGTAAGCGAGGAAAGTTGAAGCCGAGGTATGTGGGGCCGTTTGAGATTCTCGAGAGAGTTGGTGATTTAGCTTATCGTTTAGCTTTACCACCAGAATTTTCAGTTGTTCATAATGTGTTTCACGTTTCTATGTTGAGAAAGTATGTGCAAGACCCTAATCACGTGATTGACTACTCAACCTTAGAGATAAACAATAGTTTAGCTTATGAGGAGAAGCCATTGGCGATTTTGGATAGAAAGGTTCATCGGTTGAGGAACAAAGATGTTACAATGATCAAGATTCAGTGGAATCGGCATGGTGAGAAAGAAGCGACTTGGGAGCGCGAGGATGAGATCCGCGCCAAGTATGCTGATTGGTTTGCCCATGGTACGTTTTAAATTTCGAGGACGAAATTTTTTTTAAGGGGGGTAGGATGTAATACCCAAGAATATCAATCACCATAAGTAAATTAAATTTTTCATAAGTTACAATTATAATATTAATTATTAATATTTTCAGTTTTATTTATGTTATATTTTGTTAATAATTATATTAATATTAATAAAATATATAGTTCTCAAACTTTCAAAAAATTCAAAATTTTAAATGTATAATCTTATCTTTTAGTGTAAGATTTTGTAGATCCAAATTCCCTTCTTATCTCAACAAAATATCTCTCTCACTTATTTCTTTTACATAATACACAGTCATCTCAAAGAAGACCACACTCACGTAATCAAATATATCTCCTATATTTCCTCAACCATAGATTATTTCTTCTCAGTTCTTTTACTAAGTCTCGTCCTCCCCATCTAGGTTGATCTCAAAAGAAAATATTTGCATAACTCTTTCTCTCTCGAAAGTCTAGGAGTAAGATACAAACACATAAATTTTCCTCTCACCACAAAAGGGTTTTCAAAGCCGTTTAAAAAAAAAATTTCAAGGGAGGTAGTCGTGTCTCCTTTGTGGCCATCAATCGCCGTAGTTCTTTTGTCCAGTTGTAGCATCGCAACGTCTCCTCCATTCCAGCGTTCACTGTAAAGTTTTCTTTTTTAAATTTTTCCTTCTGTTTTATTCTCTTTTCGGTTACTAGTATCAAAGTCATATCCCTATTCCTCTCTGTGCCGCAACGTTTTATATTTTTTCATATAATTACTTGCTGAGAGTTTTTTTTATGTGCGTCAAATCTCTTACCACCAAAGTCCAACTATCTATTGTTCTTGCATAGTTTGAAAAGTCACTCACGCCTTCCTGACCAAACTATTGTTGTACCTATCTATAAAATAGACTATATTTTTTTTCTTTTTCCAGTTGTAGTCTGCATATTTAGTGAGAGACAGTTCCTATGCCCATGAGATTAATTTCTAAATTGTGTCCAGTAGATATTAACTAAGATATTATTTTTACTCTTTAAATAAAAAAAAAAATATGCTAAAAAAATTTAATAGTAATATTAAGATTGAGATTTAAGATTTAATAAATTTATAAAACTAAGACAAAGTTTATCCATTATTATTTTAGGTGCCAAGGAGGCCACGCTCTAGAACTTTTACCAAGGATAATCGAGGTTTAAGGTGGGGTTTTTCTCTATATGATTGGTATTATTTGTCACCTTTAAATACCTTGCATGATTGAAATTTGTTGCTTGCTACTATGTGCTATATGATATGATATGGGTATGACCGGTGGAAAGGACCGTGTACATACTATCCTATGTTTTATGTTCCGGTGGAAAGGACCGTGCAACATAATAGACTATGATTTATGTTCCGGTGGAAAGGACCGTGTGACATAATGAGTTTAAGAACTATGTTTCGGTGGAAAGGACCGATTATGATGCTATGTTACTATGGTTGGCTTTGCTGACAAATGTTATGGTTATGTGGTATGTGAGTTGCTGTTTTGATTATGTTGGATATTTAATCGTGACAAATAGGATCCCACCGAGCTAGTTGGTTGCTCACCCCAATCAAATTAATACTTTTGCAGATTAAGAATAACGGAGGCGCGGTGGAGGCAAGGTGGATTGATTATTTTAGCTTTTTTTTAGTATTTTTATTTTTTTTTTTATTCAGAGCATGACATTAAATTTCTTTTCGTAAGATTTTTTTTTGGGAGTGAATTAAGTTTTTAAGAAAATTGAGACACTTTATGAAATTTATTTTAGTTGATATTATTTTTATTATTATTTATTAAAGATTCTCATATTCATGTTTCCGCCGATGGTATTTACTAAATTGTCTTAAAAAAAAAAAATTTGTATGAACTCTTGAAAAGAAATTTTTAGTCAAGTCAGCGTTAAAATTATTTATAAAATTAGGATGTGCTATCTCTTAGCTTCGTTTCTCATAACCCCTATCTGGGTTTAGGTGTGTTAAACCCTCTCTCGTAGGTTTAACTTTAGTGTTTGAAGCTATCTCTTGGCTTCTTTCTCGTAACCCCTTTCTGGGTTTAGGTGAGTTAAACCCTCTCTGCGCAGTTTAACTTTAGTGTTAAAAGCTATCTCTTAGCTTCTTTCTCGTAACCCCTCTCTGGGTTTAGGTGGGTTAAACCCTCTTTGTAGGTTTAACTTTAGTATTTCGAAGCTATCTCTTAGCTTCTTTCTCGTAACCCCTCTCTGGGTTTAGGTGAGTTAAACCCTCTCTGCAGGTTTAACTTTAGTGTTTCGAAGCTATCTCTTAGCTTCTTTCTCGTAACCCCTCTCTGGGTTAAGGTGAGTTAAACCCTCTCTGCAGGTTTAACTTTAGTGTTTCGAAGCTATCTCTTAGCTTCTTTCTGTTTGATGTGAATTCATTTCGTAAATGCTCATCGTATTTCTCATGGAATGCTTCGCGTGCATTTTATCTGTTGTTTAACTTTTTCGCAAGTTATTAATTCTCATGTAATCAATCGTGTGTTGTGATGCAATTGTATGCGATCAAATTATTTCAATCGTGTTTTAACGAGGGAATGAACTCATAAACTCATAAGTAATGAAAAATCGCTTTCATTAATTGACAAATAAATCTGCCCCATTGACCATAATCGATCAACGCAAGTTAAGAATAAACCTGGCCGGCCTCTTTAAAAAATCTCCCTGCGGTAAAACCCAGTGGGAAACCCGCAGGGAGGGGAAAAAAGAGTTCCAGTGAAGCGAAATTACACTTCATTCAGAAATCAAATGACACGAATAAAACAAATCTTGCATAAAAGGAACCACCTACTTGCAGCGAGGCGGGTACTTTCTTCAGGTATAAAACTTCTTCAAATGGCAGACATTCCAAGGTCTTGCCAGCTGATTTCCCTCCATGTCTTGCAGCTCATAAGCTCCTCCTCGGAGGACCTTGGTCACTTTGTACGGCCCCTCCCATTTGGGATCGAGCTTTCCAATGTTCTTCAATGCGTCAGCTTGCCTCAAGACTAGGTATCTTTTTTTCAAATCTCCTGCTTATGACTTTCTGATCATAAGCAGCCTTTATGCGGCTTTTATACTTCTCAGCTTTCAGGTGGGCGATTTCGCGCTCCTCCTCTAGCATGTCTAGGTTCTCTCTCATCAGCTCTTCATTTCTTCCCTCCTGGAAGTGGGCTAATCGATGTGTCTCCATCCCCACTTCTGAAGGTATGACTGCAGCTGCTCCATACACTAAGTGGAAGGGGGACTCCTCTATTGATTCCCTGGGGGTGGTCCGATAAGCCCACAAGACTGACTCCAGCTCATCGACCCACCTCCCTCCAGCTTTGTCGAGCCGGGCACGTATTCCATTCACAATAGTTCTGTTGGTGACCTACACCTGGCCGTTGGCCTGGGGGTGTGCCACCGATGTGAATCTTTGGACAATCTTCAGGTTATCACACCATTCCCGTATCATGTTTCCCATAAACTGGGTCCCATTATCCGATACCAGGATTCTAGGTATACCAAACCTGCAGCAAATATATCTCCATAAGAATTTGATTATGTTACCTTCTTCTATCCTCGCTAGAGGTACGGCTTCGACCTATTTGCTGAAGTAGTCCACTGCCACCAATAGAAACTTCTGCTGGCCCACTGCAATCGGGAATGGGCCCACTAAGTCATCCCCCACTTCGCGAAGGGACATGGAGAGTGCATGGTCCCCATCTCCTCTGCAGGGAGGTGGATGAGGCAGCCATGCTTTTGACATTTCTCGCATCTCTTCACCCAGTCTTTGGCATCCTGAGTAATGGTAGGCCAGAAGTATCCGGCCCTCAAAGCTTTCTGGACTATTGCCCGAGCTCCTGCATGGTCAGCACAACAACCTTCGTGTATGTCCTTAATTACGTACCTCCCCTCTTGAGGGGATAAACACCTCAAGTAAGGCTGCGTGAAGGACCGCCGGTACATCCTGTCCCCGATCATCGTGTATCAGATTCTCCAATTCTGAGCTTTCCTTTTATCTGGGCAGCTCTCCGGGTTCTGCAACACTCGGTATATGTTGGTTCTCCAATCATCTTCAGCTCCAATGACCCCTACCGAGGGAACCGTGGCTTCGGCTTCTGCAGTCACGAGGGTGATCTTCCCCCCTCCCTGCAGTGTTGCGGAACTCGCCAGCTTTGAAAGGCTATCCGCTCTGGAGTTTTCCTCTCGAGGTATCTGCCTGACCTCAAAGGAACCAAACCTTCCCTGCAGCTCTGCTACTCGCTGAAGGTAGGCTACCATCTTCTCATCTTTGGCCTCATACCCCTCTGTAACCTGCTGGGTTACAAGTTGTGAGTCTGAATAAATGACCACCCGACCTGCTCCCAGTTCTGCGGCCATCTCCATTCCACGAATCAGGGCCTCGTACTCGGCTCCATTGTTGGAGGTGATGAATTCAAACCTCACTGCCACCTGCGTTTCCTGGCCCTTTGGATCAATGATCATGATCCCAGCTCCACAACCCTGCATAGACACAGAGCCGTCGACATATACCTTCCATTTTCCTTCCTCCAGCGCACGTGCACCCTCCTGGATGAAGTCGGAGAGGGCTTGTGCTTTAATGGTCCTCCGTGGCTCGAAATCCACATCATATTCTCCCAGTTCGACGGCCCACTTAACCATCCTCCCTGAAAGATCAGCTCTCCCTATCACCTGTTTCAAGAGGTAATTAGTCCGAACAATGACCTTATGCGACAAAAAATAAGGTCGTAACCTCCGTGCCGTGACCATTATAGTCAGGGCTGCCTTTTCTATCTCCGAGTATTTCACTTCAGCTCCTTGTATGAGCTTGCTAATGTAGTAAACAGGTTTCTGGGTCGATCCTTCCTCCCTCACCAGCACGGAGCTAAGTGAGACCCCACATACAGAGAGGTAGAGGTAGAGTGTCTCCCCTGGAATAGGCTTTGTTAGCGTAGGTAACTGAGCCAGGTGTTGTTTAAGCTCCTCGAACGCCTGTTGGCATTGCTCGTTCCATTCAAACTTGGACCCCTTCCTCAAGATTTTAAAGAAGGGGTGACTCCTCTCTGCAGATCTGGCTATGAATCTGCTCAAGGCTGTAATTCTCCCATTTAATCTCTGCAGCTCCTTAATATTAGTGGGAGGCTACATGTCGATCACGGCTTTAACCTTAGCAGGGTTAACTTCGATTCCCCGCTGGGTCACCATATATCCAAGAAATTTCCCGGACCTTACTCCAAAAGAACATTTTGCTGGATTCAGCTTCATGACATTCCTCCTGAGCACCGAGAAAGCTTCCTCCAGGTCCGCCACATATTTTCCAACTTTCACGCTTTTCACAAGCATATCATCAACGTAGACCTCCATGTTCCTCCCTAGTTGGTCTTGGAACATTTTATCCACCATTCTCTGATAGGTTGCTCCTGCATTTTTCAACCCAAAGGGCATTCTAATATAACAGAAAGTTCCACTAGCAATAATGAAACTGACCTTTGGGATATCCGGAGGGAAAATTTGTATTTGATGGTAGCCTTGATAGGCATCCATCATACTTAGGAGCTCAAATCCTGATGTAGAGTCGACCATTTGGTCAATCCTAGGCAAGGGATAATGATCCTTAGGACAAGCCTTGTTCAGGTCTTGAAAATCTATGCACATTCTCCATTTCCCCCCTGGTTTTGCCACTAACACAACATTGGATAGCCAGGTGGGAAATTGTATTCGCTTTACATGTCCTGCCTCCAGCAGCTTTTCTGCTTCTACCTTCGTAATGGCATCTTTTTCTGGTCCAAAGACCCTTAATTTCTATTTTACTGGTTTAGCTTTAGGGTCCACGTTCAAGTGATGCATTGCCACCTCCTCGGGGATACCTGTCATGTCAGAGGAAGAAAAAGCAAAAACGTCTGCATTTCTTCGTAAGGCTTCTACCAGGTCTTTCTCTAGATCTGGCTCTAGCTGGGCTCCGATCCTTGTTGTGTATCCTCTCTTCTCAGGATATAACTCCACCATCATCAGCTCTTCGTCCGCTTCCATCTTTGGAGGATCGATTTCTTCGAAAATCTTGCACCTCTTGGATTCTCGGTCCACCTCCTGGTCTCTTTTCAAGCTGCAATGCAGCTCTTTATCGGCTATCTTTACTGCCTCCACGTAGCACCTTCTGGATTGCAGCTGGTCTCCAGCTACTTCACCCACCTCATCATTCACTGGAAACTTGAGTTTCATGTGATAAGTTGATATAACCACCTGAAATAAGTTCAACACTGGCCTACCAAAAATCATGTTGTAGGATGAAGGTACATCCACTATCAAAAAAGTTGCCATAACTACCCTCCTCCGTGGAGCTTCACCTAGCCCCACCTGGAGGGTTACCTGGCCCAGAGGGTGTACTACTCCTCCCGTGAATCCGTACAGCGCCGTATCCACTGGTTGCATTTCTATGTTCAAATTCATCTTTTTGAAACATTCCAAGAAGATGATGTCTGCGAAGCTCCCCGTATCTACGGAGATCCGTGCTACCGTATATCCTGCCACATCTGTTGTGATGACTAGTGCATCACTGTGGTCCTCCTTCCTTAGGCTTCCATCCTCTGGGCCAAAGTGAATTCGAGGTGTATGGATAACTTCCTTGTGACCCACCTCTCTGGACATTTCTCCTACCTCTCTCCGGAGGATCCTCTCTCCAGCTTTTCTAGCGCGGAAAGAGTCTCCCTCTGCTGGACCTCCAACTATCATCTGGATGAGTCCTCTCTTCTAGGAGGGTCTCTCCTTCTGCCTCCCTTCGACCATCCTTCCTTTCTCTTCAGCTTTATCATCAGCTTCTTTTCTTTTTTGCCCCCTGGAGCTAACTCGATCTCTGTAAACAAACTCTTTAAGATGTCCAGCTTGGATCATCCTCTCAATCTCATCACGCAAGTGAAAACAATTGTTAGTGTCATGCCCATACTCATTGTGGAAACGACAAAACTTATCTGACTTAGGCTTTTGAGGCCCCCTGGCCCGTGTCCATGGAAACTTCATTTCGGGATGGTCGGATGCCACTTCCAGCAACTCTGCTGGCTCAAGCTTCAGGGGGGTATACTTGTCAAACCTGGAGCGAGGTCCAGATTTTGCAGCTTTCTCAGGTTCTGCTGTTGAGCTTTTCTTTGGTGACTCCTTCTTCTTTTCAGGTCCACCTGGTTTGACCTCGGCTCTCTTTGCCTTTCTCACCTCCTCCAGCGTGACATACTTCTCCGCCCTTCTTAGCAGTTCATCGAACGTCTGGACTGGCTTCTTAACCAGGGAGGAAAACAAGTCTCCATCTCGGAGGTTACTAGTAAAAGCATTAATTTTTACCTCCGGGGTAGCGGTTGGAACTTCCAGTGCCGCCTGATTGAATCTCTTCATGAAGGCCCGTAGGCTTTCATTCTCCCCTTGCTTCATGTTAAACAAGGTTAGCGTAGCTCTGGGTTGCCTCCTTGCACTAGCAAATTGATGCAAGAAGAGCTCCCCAAACTGCTCAAAGGAGTTAATGGAATTGGGTTCCAGCTGGCTAAACCACTGCTGGGCTGCCTTAGATAGAGTAGTAAGAAAGACCCTGCACTTCACACCCTCCCCATATCGATGGAGGAGGGCCGAATTTTCAAATCTCACCAAATGATCATAGGGGTCAGTTGTACCATCATATTCATAGTTAAGAGGCTTAAAATTGCTAGGTAATTCATCTTGTAAGATATTATCAGTAAATTGGCAACCTGTGACGGGTCGAGGCATACTAACCCGATTTTCCATCTGATGCTTCATGTTGTCCATTTGTTTCCTCAAGGATCTGATTTGGTCCTTCATGGCCTCAGATTGGGTGTCTCCTATGCCCTCTTCTTGGTCCTTGATCTTAGTTCCTCGCTGCAGAGGGGCTGTCTCCTTCCCCCGTGCAGCTTCCTCAGGACCAGCCTCCCTTGGTCGAGGGACTGCCGACCTTCTCTCCTGGGCTCCTTCGGCTCCCAGGGCCTCCTCAAGGTTCCTGGACTCCACCTCTCTTCTCTGTTCTTCTTGATACTCGTCCTGCCTACTCCCCCCTGGTTGGGATCGAGCAGGCAGATTCCCCGGTCCTGGTTCTCCAGTCCTTCCTGCAGGTGGAGGTCCTCCTCCCTCGGCCATTGCCCTGGCCACAGCTTGAGCTATCATATCCTCCAGCTGCTCCCGAGTTAGAGCGACAGAGGTAGCTGATTCTGGGATTCTCTGAGGTATCCCCTGGCTGGAGCATTGGCCGTTCCGGGGATCCCTACCATAGGTATTCCTTCTGGTATTGCAGAAGAAGAAGAGGGCATGCTCCCCCCTCCCTCTCTGACAGCAGCTCCTACTCCTGGGTGGCGTTGGCCTGGAGTTGAGCTCTCGCCCTGTGCCACTGTAACCAGTGGAGGCCCCCCAGTGTTGGATATAGCCACCGGAGGCACGGGGTGGGGTACAGCCTCACCCTGTGTTGGGTTTGCGGGGTTTATCCTTCCCCCAGCCGGTACTAGTGCAATCGGTCTCATAGGTGTACGTTCACCAGTCATAACGTCCTTCTTTCAGATAATAAGAAAAGAAAAGAAGTTGAAACTCACGTCTCAGCTCTTCTTTTCCCACAGACGGCGCCAATTGATGCGTAAAAACTGACCTGGACCTGTTTCCCCACCTGGGTTCACGTGGGTAAAGCCTTTACGCACTACGATCCTTAGCTTCCCTCGAGCAAACGTACCTGCAAAACACGCCGAAGGGTTCTCCGGCGTAGGCACTCCGACGCTCAAGTCAGATCACCGGAAAACACTCAAGAAAGTACGTATAAGGTAGCTAAGTGAGAGTGATAGTGATTCGATACCGTTACCTCCCTGCCGGGTGTGTTACTTATACGTAAGTTAAGAGCAATAACTGTCATCACAGTCTCTAGGCACTATCCCACACGTTCTGCCACGATGTCGTGCGTGGATAACTTATTCCTCAAGAAATCTGCATCATATCTACGAATTCCCCCCTGGATGGAGGTTAGACCCGGTCAATGTGGAATATAGGGAATATTCCTTGACTTGGGCCTCAATTATCTCAACTACTCGCCACTTCTCGATCTTATCAGATAGATAACCGCTATGGGTTTGCTCAAATGCTCGTGCCTCCTCTAAATCTCGCTTAGGCCTCTCGGCCCACCTGTAGCCAGGCTTGTGCCTCCCGGCCCACCTGCAGCTGGGTTTAGGGTCTTGTGACCCGTATCTGGATTAAGGCCTCGTAGCCCCTCTGTAGTTGGGCTTGGGCCTCATGGCCCCTCTTCTCCATACAGGTCTGGGCCTCGTGGCCCCCCTGTAGGTAGGTTTAGGGCTTCGTAGCCTGGTTTAGGCCGATCTGGGCTCGGGCCCATCTCGGGTTTTCCTCCCTTTATCTAGGGTATCTAATAACGTCATTGAGCCCTATTGGGCTGGTCGTATTTGGGCCCTACGTGTAGTTGGGCCCGACATTTTTGTCCGCATCACTTACCAATTAAACTAATTCATGCGTATTTATTGATTTTGAAAACTTTTTCCTTTAACTCCCGTCTATAAAGTGTACTACTCCTATTAAATATTTTACTGAGATGATCCAATATTTTTTAAATATTAATTGTGAGTATTTCGAACAAGTGTATCCAATTATATATTAATATGAAGTTTAAAATAATTAATCGTATATTTTTAGTGAGTTTAGATGATGTGTCATTAATTTAAAAATAATTTATGTGTTTAATTAGGAGTTAAGAATATAAAGAGTTTTGTATATTAATAACGATTATGAGTCAATGTATAATTAGTCACTTATACAATAATATTAACATATTGAGTAAATTATTAAAAAATGACCGACTCAATTAATTTATTTTATTTCATCCTAATAAATATACACACACGCACACACACACACATATATATATATATATATATATATATATATAAATATTAGTATTATTAAAAAACTGAATATAATCATATATGATATTTATTTACGATATATATTATTCTAATATATATACGTCAATTATATAAAAAAAAATTCTATTAATTATCTTTTCTTATTAACTGTAAAATAAATTTGAAACAAAATTTATAGTAGATTTTCATATAATTATAATAATTCTAATACTTAGAATGAATTATTATACAATTAATATTACCATTACTTAAATTTAATATTATAATTATACATTATTACTTGATGGAAAACATAATATAGTAATACATTATATTATAAAATTTATTTAACGAACATACCGCGTAATACGCGGGGTCTCATCTAGTAATTTAATATTTACTACCTATGATGTGAGGTTGTGAATTCGAATTAACAATTGATCGATTAAAAAAAAAGTGTATTCATGTCAACTATGTTTATTACACACTCAATAATAATTACTCCCTTCATCCCACAAATATGAAATATGTTTACAATTTCCTGTTTTATTTATTTCACTATAAGTTTCACACCCTTAAAATAAAATTCCTTTATAAACTTTATTATCACAATTTTCACAGATTTACACAAAATTATATTACTTTTTTGACTCACACATACATACAACACAATATTTTTTTTTTTACTTTATACATTAAAATTTATAAAATTATCCTTCAAAACTCCAATCATTAATTTTTTTCTTAAAGTGTGTGGGACGAAGTATATTTTGTCACTGATAATCATTAATGCTTCAACATAAACAACCCCCTCCCCCAACAAAAACAAACGTGCACCATGGTACAAAATTAAAATTACTGAAAGTCAACAAAACTGTTTAATTTAATGGTTATCTTACTATATTAAGTTTTAAATATTTTACCATCAATAATTAAAATAATTGGTTGTGCCAGCCCACTTACTCGTATCATAACATAAGTACTATTGTTTTTTAAATCGAACCTAGCCAACAAGGCATATTCAATTCGCTCGAATATACCTTTAAAATCATATATGTTTATAGAATATCATAATCATAATATAACAAAACATCATGCATGGTCATTTTCACGCTCATGTTCCATTGTAATATCAAGTCGATCATCCTTTTTTTTTTAAAGAAAAAAAGCATAATAATTATATGAGTGGTGATGCTATTTGATAGATTTCCTAGATAAGTAATTGATTATTATAGATATTATGAAAGACTCAATGGGTGAGCTCATATATAACTAACAGAAAATATTATAAATACATACGATTTATTTTGAACAAGATAACACATGCGCCATACATATTAGTAGTTCTTTTGAACTGAATTACAAATTAAGAAGTTTTAGATAGTAACGTAATGAATATTCTAGAGTTCTACTTCAAAGGGCGTGGATATTTTGGCAGTGTATCATATATATATGATTAAAATAAAATTCGATATATTCATTGAATGTGAAGTTCGATGATTGAAAGGTACAAGAGTTAGGCAGCAAGGGCCTGTCCGACAATGGAAGAATCTAAAAGGATTCTACATCGGGATATGCTGGGAACATATAATTAGAAGCTTAGAACCATATAAATATAATAATTTGATGGGATTAAACAAATAAATAAGCAAATAAATGAGATGGGGTTGGAGCGGGATGTTTTGCAGTTTAATTCATTTATTTTATTTTTTATGTTACAATATGTATTTCACTTATTGAATTTTTAACACATGCACTCAATATTGTAACAAATTATTAAAGAGTGAGAATATTCTACAAGATACTAATAATTTATCGACTCAATATTTTGTATCCAAACATATATGATTGTTTGTTAATATATTTCTATTTCTTAATATTGATTTGTTGGATATTTTTTAATATGACATTCATGCAAATTATGTAAGTAAGAGTGGAAAATAAAAGATGGGATCGACATGTTATATGATTTGACATTTTGGAGGTGAAAATTTTGTTTTTTTATGTATTCCGTCTAAAAAGATCAAAGAATACTCAATAACTTTCAGTGATTTGGAATTTCATTACGACTTGCAAAAAGATTACACATTTGAACATTTTGTTTGGTGTAATGTCAATATATTAACACATCGTTTTGGACATCTCCATTTTTATTTTTATTTTTTAACATTCATTCTTGAATCAACCCTCCGTCTCTCGTGGATGACTTTTTTTTATATGGCTTTTCTTGTCTATATGATTCACTGTGGATAAGCTGCATCCCCAAATTAAAATATATTTAATTATGTAAAATATTTATAATATATATTTTAGTTTAATGGTGTTGTTTATTTTTTATATTTTAAGAATCTCAAGTTCAAATACCATTGACAATATTTTTTTATTAAATAAATTGAAACTATGAAAATAAAATCAATTTCAACAATTCTTTATTCTTTCTCATCTTTTTTTATTCATTATAAAATTTAAAAATAAATTTTTTTCCCAATAATTCAACAATGATTTACTCTATCTCATCTTTCCTATTCATTATAAAATTTAAAAATAAAAATATTCTTTCAACAATTCGTAAAGACCTCTCTTCTTTCTTTATTCTTTATTTTTTTTTATTAATTAATTAGTAGTAGTTTAAATATTAAAACCTCATATGTATTATTGATTTGGTTGTTGGGTTAATTTATTTTAAAAAACTGATATGAACTTGTCTCTTATAAAATGTTATATGTTAAATTAATTTTATTAATATTATTTTATTATGATTTGTCATTTTGATTATATACTATTCTTTTTATTAGGAATAATGTGTTTCTAAAAATTATTATGATAATATCATACATCGCCTTAAAATATACAGATACGACATACTCAGTTTAATTGTAATTTAATTTGAATATTATGTATATATATTTTTTTTATTAAATTTACATTGAGTTGTATGACTTTTTAAGTATTAAATTTGTTAATTATTTTTCTTATCCCAAATTTTAAATTTTTGGATCCGTTACTGTTGATTCATGCAGCTGCAGTTTTTTGTTTTATTTATTTTTTATTTTTGAAAGTTTACATGTTGTATATGTTTGTTTTCTAATGTTATATTCAAGTCCTGTTATATAGTTACATTCAGTTAGTAATATTATTACTATTAACTAATACTATTACAAACAAATTACATATAAACATACTGAATTGTGAGTGATATTCATTTATAAGTATAATGATACTATTTAATAAATATTATGATATCATTAAATAAAATTTTCTTAAAATTAAAAAGTTTCACAGAAAGCTACTCTAAGATAAATTGAACAAACTATAATTACAAAATAATCCATAAAATAAAATTATCGATTACGGTAAAAACACACAAGTTAAGATCCGATTAAGTTTATTTTCACCAGAAAGGTAAGACTATTAACGTAGACTTTAAAAATATACACATATGGACGAAGTGATATAGCTTAAGTGGTTAAACCTCCACTACCTATGTCCAAAAGGTCATGGGTTCGAGTCACCATTTAATCATTAAAAATATATATATATATGCACATATGAAATTACGGTATAATAATTTAACAAGTGTGCATTTCTTCACTTCAAGAAAGTTTAAATTAACGTTATTTGAATATGTCAGCTCAAATAAAAAATTAACAATGTATCAAAAAGCAATTCTGGTTGAAGATCAGAAAATCCCAACAGAAACATTTTTTGGCCATGGACGGCTTGAACGAACAAAATACCAAAGGAAAAATCATTCTATTAGTTTAAAATGCCACATAGGAAAAACTCAAATTTAGCTTTAAAATTATTTATCACATAAAGTATTTTATATTCTAAATAAACACCCCCATACATTTTAAATGTATTAATTTTATTGGGAAAGTTGGTGGATGGTCTTTTTACTAGGAAAGGGGCAATGGTTCCAATGTTCTCCACTCAATAATTTCCTGTGGAAAAAGGTTGCAAAAACACTGGGAAAGAGGGGGAAAACAAGTTAAAGTTAATTATTGTTTTTATTATAATAACAGAGTATTTTTATAACGAGAAGTAAACGGTGTCGTTGGTGGGATCGTGTTAAGGAAATAAAAGTTAGGTAACAAAATCTATTCTAATTAAAATTTTAAAATAATGGCTTAGCAAGTATACAAAAACATGTGAAATTTTTATTTAACTAGGAAGGTGACGTAGCCATTTGTCACATACGAATAAATTCCATTTCGTACGGTAACTCGTAAATTACACCAGAAATTTTACTTGTGAAATCAATACGTTGGAAAATGGATTCTCTCTATTTTTTTACTATATATTTTTTTTTAAATTTCGGAGAAAAATAGACACAATAATAAAATATTGGTGAATTCTACTTTTTATATTTCACATATTATTTTATTATTATATTTATCTCTCTCCGAAATTTACAAGAAATTTACAACAAAAAAATGGACAGATCTAATTCCCAATACTCGTGGGCTATATTGAAAAATATAAAGAATAAGTTTATAATCCAATAGTTTCACCACACTTCAAATGTATTTTTAAACAATATTAATTATTTTCACTGAAAAATTACAACACTTTAACTGAACAATTATAATTGGACAACTAAAATTATTTTAAAAAAACTAATATTATTTATAGATATATTTAAGTTGCACGGTAAATAAATGCATACAAGATCGTGTCAAATATAAATATAATATGACAATATAATTTCATACTCTCTTTGTTCCAATTTTAATTGCTCAAATGGAAATGACATAAGTATTAAGAAAAAAATTGTAGTAGTATTAAATAATATGAAGTGAAGAATAAATGAGTATTTTCAACTTTATTGAATGAGATTAAAGTCAACTCTATTGAAATTTATTGCCCTCATAAAGCAACAGTTACGGCATGTTACGCGGCGTGGAATAGGCTTCGGACAAAGGACAATTTACGCAAAAGAAGGATACTAGGAGAGAATGATGTTATTAAGTGTGTTTTTTGCAAAAATGCAACAGAATCAGCAGATCACATATTTTTGCATTGTGGAGGAACTTCTCAAATCTCGTACAAATGTTTTTAATTGGATGCACTTTAGTTCTTCAATTATGAATAATGTGCAGGATCAATTCCATTCCATGTTGGGTTCTTTTAGAGATCATAAGAATATGCGGAAATTGACAAATGGCTTGTGGATATGTTTGATTTGGGTCATATGGAGAGAAAGAAACAAAGTGCTCTTTGATGAAAAAGAATCCAGATGAGAGAATACTTTGAAAGAAATCAAGTATAGGTTTTGGAGTTGGATGTCTATTTCTTTGTCCAAATATTTGTAATAGTAATTTTCAAAGTTGTCTGATAGATCCTAGAACACTCATAAACTGATTTATCGAGATGTAGTTTTGTATTCTTTGTGTATTTCTTATACCCGGTTGTTTATATATACAAGAAATAATTAATTGAGTGGTATTGAGATATTAATAAGAGATGTTTGTAAAAGTTTACTTTAAGATAATAATATTGATTTTTTTTCTAATTTTAGGTTTGAGAAAATAAAAATAAAATATACATTTTTTAATTTTGAACAAAGTTATTGGATATACCTTATACCCATTATTGGGTATAAATTTATTTACCCAAATAAAAATTAACAAAGTTATGCACAATTTATGTAATCTGGTCGCGTTTACCATACAAAACCAAAATAAGATAAAGGTAAATTACTAAATTATGTAACCTCCACCTAATTAAACCTCTTTTAACCCATATATAAAATGGCAGAGTATACGGTTAATTTTTTTTATCATGAAATTGATTTATATGTTGGGTATATTTTTAAAAGTATTAATTATCTTATTAAATAATAATATTGTATGATAAAAATAATTAATATTATTTGAATTGTATAACTAACTGATTCATAAAAGACTGATTCGAAAAATAATAAAATAAAAGGAGAGAAAATATAGAGAAACAGAATTACTAGTTGGCATGAAGTGGGAGGAAGGTAAGAGGGATGGCCCACTTACAAAAATATTGAGTCGTCCGTGTTGAATTGTGACACCTAGGCTTACACCGACTTGAGAGGAGCCCATGATAAGCCCAATATCGGGTGCCGACTTAAAATTAAATAAAATGGGTGGAGGAGTAAGGTGCGACGCGTGACAAATGCATCCCTGTCCAGATTTGGGCATCGGTGGTCGTCAATCTACAGCTCAGCACGCGCGAACTTGAAAAATCAACAACATTCATGATGTAGATTGTTTGGATTGGCTCACCTGCACCCCGCCGCCACCCTGCCTGCGCCTGCAAGCTCCATACCAAACCTTTTTTTTTTTGGTTTTTCTTTAATAAAAAAAAAAATACTCTCCAATTTTATTTGTTACCATTTAGAGATGAAGGGGTTATTTTTCTATTAAATTTTTTTTTCAAGTCTCTTTACGATTTCAAATTCTTCAAGTCTCCTTATATCTCCCACTCCAATTTATTCCCAAAGAGAATCGAACTCAGGCCTCCCACATAAGTAAGGAGCCCGGTGGTCAAGTGGGCTAAACTCTTGATTATTTTTCTATTAAGTTTTAAGAGCAATAAATCAATTTTATTGTGAAATTTAATTATATTTTAAATGATATCAATTATTTTTATTAAATAACATTACTTTTGAATTAATAAATTTTAATATTATAAACCGCGTTTACAGTAAAACTGATTTAAGTAAAGTTTGCCTATATTAGACTTTACATATAAATATATAAATTACTCTCATGTGAAGCATTTTTATACTATGAACCTGACACTATTACAATCATTCACTAATATCATTACAATCATTTACTTATATCATAATCATTTTATACTGTGATATCAGTTTATAAGTGTAATAATATCATTAAATAAATATTATGATACCAGTAAATAAATATAATGATATTATTATAATATGAAACTGTTTCACACTAAATTTTGTATAAATATATAGTTTTAGATGATTCGGATTTGAAATTTAATACTTTTTTCACATTGATATGGATTAAATCTTAAATGGTCTCATAACTTTGAACCTTTTTTGATTTAGTCCCATAACTATTTTTTGGAACGATTTAGTCCCACAATTAATTGAATTGGCTAATTTTCACCCCCATAACTATTTTTTGGAACGATTTAGTCCCATAACTAATTGAATTGTTCAATTTTCATCCCATAACTATTTTTGGAATAATTTAGTCACATGACTACTTCAAATCAGGTTTTTAAAAAAAAAAAAAAAAAAAATCGATTTTAGAGTTTTGGGCCTATGATATCTGGTATCCCATGTATTTAATGATGTGTATTTAATCTTGTTTCTTTTTCTTTTTATTATAGAATGATGTGTATTTAATTTAATTGTCAGTGAGATCAAATCATTCCAAAAATAGTTATGGGAAAAAAATTGAGCAATTCAAATAGTTATGGGACTAAATCGTTCCAAAATATAATTGTGGGATGAAAATTGAGCAATATAATTAGTTAAGGAACTAAATTATTCCAAAAAATAGTTATAGGATGAAAATTGAGTACTTCAATTAGTTATGGGACTATATTGCTCTAAAAAATAGTTATGGGATTGAATAAAAAAAAGTGCAAAGTTATGGGACCATTTAAGATTTAATCCCCTTTTTCAACTTTTCAAATTTAGGTCACTACAATTTATTTCGAACTCAGCATTTCTTTTTTGCTATTTTAGCTATCATGTTTCAGAACTATATATATATACTTCAACATTATTACATGTATTTTATAATATTGAGGTCATGATCCTAAAACTTTAATAATTAAAGCTACTAAAACATTGAATGGAGTTAAATTAATTTTTGTCAATAGAACTTCATTAATTAAAAAATCTAAATAGAATAGGGTTACACATGTATGGTAAATTCACGAGTATATGCCGTTGACAATCAAATATAAGGACAATATTTAGAGAATTCATAGAATAATTATGTAAGGCGTTGGTGAAGAAATTACTGTTGAAAAATTGAAAGTAAATCGTTAAAATTCCTTTCAAACTCAACCTAATGTTGAACCATTTTTTCCAGGACAACAAATTTTCAACATCAAAGTTGGGTTTAGTCCACTGAACTAATAAGTAAAAGATGTAATAAACTTACTATCTCCCACTCCCTCTATCTCTCTAAAATAAGGTGTAATAACACTATCTAGTTTAATTTGTTTTATCCTACACAATCATGACAACATGACTAATCGAATCTTAATTGTGTTCTTAGTCTTCATCCACAACAAATGCTCCTCCACACTATAATTCCCACTACCAATTAGTGTGGCAATGAATATTTGTGTGCTATTTTAATAAACCACCATGGTCCTTCACGTTGTGTTTTATAAAACTGTCCGAATTCACTTAATCAATTATTTATTTACTTATTTTGACTATAAAAATTATGTAAATATATTATACATAATATACAATCTTTTCCAAACTTCACCACCACTCTTTGCTGCAACTAGGGAAAAGATGTAGCAAAAATGGAAAAAAGAAAATCAGTCGCGATTTCATCAAAAAAGTTTCGTAACAATATATATGAAACGATCTCATACATAGAATGTGATATTGTTGTACATTTTTTTAATATTTTAATTTTTTTAATTATGACTAAAAGTTACAAATATATCACATATTATACAATATTCATTCCTTTAAAAAAAATACAATACTCATAGAAAAGTTATGATAATGGATCGTAAAAGAATACGAGTGATAGCACATTTTCTTTCTTTTCTTTTTTTTTTTTTTTGACAAGGAGGAACTACCCGAACGCGCAAATCTCCCCCACCTGTACCAGATGTCCCTTGATCAGACGGATTGTAAATCGAGAGATGTCCACATGTTCACAAGTGACAACCATGCAAGGGAGAAGAATAACGGAGACATGAATCCAACAACTCCTGCAATATTTCAGTAAAGAATTGTCACCACATAAAACCGAACCCGGAATGTCGGAGTGTATGTACTCCAGTCATTTTGTCTACTTACCATCTGTCCATGCCCATTGGGGGAAGCAGCACATTTTCTTGCCGAATCCATTGTACAAGTAACAAGTTTTAATAGTGTTGTTTATATCTCTCATTGTGAGAGCACGGTCAATGTTTACTAGTATCTACTTAGATTGAAGCTGTGATTTCTTTAATTATCAACCATAAAAATATATTTACAGTAACAGTTTTTATTTTTCGCTAATAATTTCAATTTGAAATAAGAGGTTGACTTAATACGATATTTTTCAATTAAATGCAAAATGCAATATCAAATTCGTGCCTCATTATCTTATATGTTAAATGATTTGTCACTGAAATGTATATGCGTTCTATATACGAAAATTAGTCTATATTATCATAAGTTCATCATCAATTACCATGTAGAGTATTGATTGTCATTTTTTTTGGTTTTTCTGTTTTCAAGTAAAATACTTTTCAATAATAATAGTTTATCTGCAGACACGAATAAGATAAGACATAAATTTCTCCGATCGATCGCCTATCAAAATCTTGTCGAACTTTTCTAAGGACATTGTAGTTCACATCTGAATAACTAGTTGCATCCGTTGGATTTTCAATTCGGTCGCCCTTATCAATTTTCTCCACGTCATTAATTCATTTTTTCGCCAACTCTAATATGCATTAAATCCGTACACTTATCACGTTTTAATCAAAATTAGTATCGCATTTTATTTGACATTTTCAATCAAATGTGATGTTACATTTCTGTTATATTAGTCTACATGTTTAAATTAAATGTAGTACTCTCTCGATTCAAAAAAAAAAAAAAAAAAAAATGTCTATTATTTGTCAACGAATTTTAAGACAAAATAGATAATTGTCAGGTTCATTTATGAATAAAATATTTTTTTTGTGAGCAAAGTCAAATGACAATTTTAGTAATTAAGTGATGGTTGATTGGTGAAAATAAAATATTTTTTTCCATTACGAGAATGAACATACTTTTAGAGGACGGAAAAATAAGATAAGTGAATATATTTTTTGGTGGACAGGGATATCACGTTAAACTGGTGTCACATTTCATCCTTATATCCAATTATTTGGTGCGACATGTGTACATGAGAGACTTTTCGTTCATATATATGTTATACTTTGTACTAAAATTTAACTTCGTAAAAAAAACCCAACATTGAGCTTAATATCAATGTTATATTAAATATTTTAACCGTTCATAAAATTTAATTTGATTTTTTTTTATTTGACAAAATGATGACTCGAATCAATGACCTTTAAACAATAGATAGTGGAACTCTAATCACTTGAGTCATACCATCTCGTTTTAATTCGTTGGTCTTTTGTAAAACAATAACATGCTCATTGATCAGTCACTATAAATAAAGTTTTTTCATAAGATTATAAATTTAGAGCTGCCATTATATAATTGCCCTCTAATTTGTTAGGATTTGATATATATATATATATATATTATCGGATTCTTAGAACAAAATTGTTTACTAGTAACCATTTTCCAACGGGTTAGATATTAAACTTGTTAAATATATCAATAATATATTAAAATATTAAAATAAGATTTCTTAAAATAGTATTATTAATTATATATTACTCCATATATTATGTTTAACAACATATAAAAGTATAAATATATACTTATTTAAAAATATACAAATAATTATTGCATAATATATAATAATCAATCAATTCATTGCACGTTATTAAATCCTTTTAATTATGTTAATACTCATCCTGTATTAAAGTGTGTTTGAATTTATTATTGATAAATTATATTCAAGGTTGTATTTGACCTACTATATAAGTTATTAATAGAGGTCAGAGGTATAATTAAATTCATGATATCCCACTATATGCATATTATTTACATTTATAATTGTTGCACATGCATATTTTCTCTAGTGTAATTTCTTTTTTTCTATGTGGTCTGCGGAATATTATATAAGAGTGTGATTTTTGAATAGCTCGCGGTGCAATTTTCTTCTTAAAAGAAAAGAGATATCATAACTTTTGAAATTAAAATAAGAATTTTTTTGGTTATCTGAAATAGCAACTATTCGTCAGATTAATCATCTTCAATTTGGTCCAATATATATTTTAATTTATCCGTAACCAACTAAAATTAATAGTTTTCACAATTATATCCAATCCTAAAATATTAAAGTAGCTTTCAAAAAAAAAAAAAAGAGAGAAAAAACTAAAGTAGGAATATCAAATTAATATTTTATATAGATTTTTATTTATTTTCTATTATCATGTGTTTAATACTTCAAAGGAAAGTAACATGCACATTGATGAAAGGAAAAAAAGGAACTATATATATTTATTATTTTTATTTGTTATTTCATTATTATTTATGTAAGTAGTCAACAATTCACATGAGATTTTGGGTACTTAAACTCGTTTTCAAAAGTCATTATTATAGATTTAAATCAAATTTCATCAATTACAACACGTCTTGATTGAATTCGCAACTTGTGATATGTAAATTAATTAGTTTCGAAAAAAGAAAAAAAAATAAGTTGAATTCATGAACGGCCTCATCCGTTGCACATTATTCATTCCACTTTATAATACCTTTTCTGCATCCAAAATTATTTAATGCAGGCTTTTATTTTTCCTCTACCCCCACCCCTCTCCAAAAACTTATAATTATTATAATAAATAAATAATAATAACAGGAAAAAAGAGAAATGAAAAGAAGAGTCGATCCATGTGAAGACACCTGACCTAAATGCATTCTTGTGACAATATTCTACCCCTAACAAGTAACCGAAAATTCCAAAAGAAACTAACTTTCACGTTCTTTCATTACAGATCTTTTTAATTATTCCTGCAATTACAACAAATTCCGTTCCATCTTTCCATGATCCAAGGGGCAGTTCCGTCAATACATCACCTTTTTTTTTCTTGGCAACATGGCAGTATATGATTTAAGGTTTATGTATGGATCATTTTTTGTTATTATTTATACATACACATAATGAGTTTCAAGTCTAAATCTATTTTAGTTTTCAAAAAAAAAAAAGTCTAAATCTATTTATTCGGTGTAATAGTACTACTCCATCCTTTTTATTAGAAGGTAAAACTTATTTCAAATTAGTTATTATTTTAATTATTTTTCTATATTTTTTTCTAATTTATATCTATATATACATTCATATATTTCTAACATATATCTTAAAAATATTTTTTCCTAACACTCTTTCATTTTTTTTTTAATTAAATTGAGAATAAATATGTCAAAATTTGATGTACTTAATTTTATAAATTTTTTAAATCGATAATTAATATGAAATTGGGGGGGGGGGGACGATACAAATTCTGATTTAGAGATTGAAGGTAATTCAATTTGAATGTTGAAAATGGTATACTATATTATTTAGTTATATCGAAGAAGGTATACTACATTACTTAGTTATTTCAATTTGAGCTTTATGCCAAAATAAGATATTTGCGATACAAGATTTTGTATGCATTAAATGTTTTATGTAAATTAAATGTATTTTAAAATAATATTAGTTAATTTTATTGAACAAGTAAGGTTGTTAGCACTGAACAATTGCAGAGTAATGCATTTGAATTGTACTTTACACTTGAACCCGTTTAATTGAGGGTATTAAAATTAGAGGGATAGTGAAATATATGATACATTTGACTTTGTATGTGAGATATATTTTACTAGATCTCACACAAATCACATGTTTGTTAATAAATATTGCAACATAGGTTAATATGAGCCCTAATATTTTTAAATGTTTGTATTGAAAATTAATTAATGTGATATGTTCAATATTTTTACATATTATAATTATGATAATTAATTAATGTGATATGTTCAATATATATTTTACATATTATAACTATACCCCATCTAAAATATTATGTTGAAGATAGAAAAAAATTGTCAATTAACTTGATAATATAGTGGATGATAGTTTTAATATCACCTAAAGAGAGGGATGCAATTTTACTAAAAAAAAAAAAAATGCCATATCAAATTTTTTTTTTACAAATTTTATGTAATAAAAATCAATAATTTTTTTAAAAAAAAACTATACCCCGTAATAATAATCCTACAAAACAAACACATACAAAATACTTAAACATTTATGATATGTATACTCAACTATTGATGCTAGAAACCATATCAGTTACAAATGTTACAATTTGAAACAACGCATACAAAAACATTTATGACATATATACTCAACTATTGATACTAGAAACCATATCAGTTACAAATGTTACAATTTGAAAGCATAATCCTCACAAAAGACAATGAAAATATAACAAACATAATTTAGATCCACTATTCCATTAGCATCTTCTATATTCTATTCCACCGTTCGTTCGGATGTCCGCCGTGTGTCTTATTTTTCATCCCCTCTAATTCCCTACTAACATAATGTCTCTACAATGAAAACATAATTTGGATCAACTAAAATAATCATGTTGGAAAATAAAAAGTTATTTTATATGAATTGTTGTTTTAGAGAATTTATATAAATTCAAAGAACATAGTACTTGACATATTTACCCTTCTATATAATCAAGGAGAGGGAGAAATAATTAAAAGTACGAGAGAAAAAGATATTCATATAAAACTTTGACATACTTACCCTTAATATAGTCAAGGAGAGTGAAAAATAATTAAAAGTATGAGAGAAAAAGATATTCACAAAAAAAACATTCATTAAATAAGAGATATTTTAGGGAAGATAAATTATGATGAAATGTGGAAAAAAAGTTAATACGATAATTAATTTGAAATAAATCAAATTAATGTGAAATGGAGTACTTACCATAGTGGAAGCAGTAATATGGACTTTATTATAATAAAAATTAAATTTACTGAATAAGGAAGGTAACCATAGAGAACGATCAATCCAACATAGATCCGCCAAAATTACAATTACAAACGTAAAATGGGTAAAATGTTTTACGACCCGTTGACCACATTATAAATGCAGGAACTGAAAGAAGTGAAACAATCAGAGGCCAAATGCCCAATCACATGTGTTTCTCTCTCCTCTCAGTTGTTTCGTTTGCCCCATAGATTACGGTCCCCTCTTCCAATGTAAGAAAATCGAAAAACAAAAATAAAAAAATCATTAAAACATTCTTTTTTTTTTCCTTCACACCGTAGAATAAATAATATAAATAGAAGATATAAATAAATACATACAACAAAACAAAGCAACGGTTCACCGTTCATGGCCCCTTCTTTCTCTCTCTTCTCCCATCATCATCTTTCTTCTCTCTGACTTTATTGACTAAATTTCATCCTATGTGTATCTTCCGAGCAATGTCAAGCGGCGGAACCACCACTAATTCACCCAGCGCCACCCAGATCCTCGGAGGGGCCACCGTCACGCACCACCGCCGCCGTGGCGTTGCGGACACAATGAACGGAGAGGAGAAAGAGAAACCCGCCGCCGATCAGGCGCCGCCCGTCCTCGAGCATTCGAAGAGCGATGCCGATGAGGAAGCATTGTTCAATAACTGTAATAGCAACGGCGTCGTTTATCAATTGCACCACCACCACCACCCCGTGATTAGGTTTCTGCTGTCGCGGAAGAGATTGCCGGAAAGTTGGGTTTTGTTTGTGGAGGAATGTTTGTTGAGTGCCGCCGGAGTTTTCCATTCTCTGACTTCCAGGAAGAACATGGGCCGGACGGTTTTTCTGTTTCTCTTGCTGATGGTGGTGGTTTCGGCTTTTTTCAAGTTCTCTTTCATGGCTGGCGGAGGCGGCGGCGCCGCCGACAAGATTGTGCGGACGGATAAAGAGGCTCTGTTTATTCAAAATTTCAAGAATGATTTATCGTCTAATGCTCATATGGCAGTTTTCGATTCGGAATCGACCGCCGCCGGTGCTTTGCAGAAGCGGCAGATGAAGGAATTTCCGGTGAGTTAAACCATATTTATCCTCTTTCTCTCTCTCACACACACACATGCTAAAAAAGGAAACTATTGATTATTGGAGGTTATGGACTCTTTAAAATTTTGTTTTCTTTATCTACCGTGATGTTTTTCAGCAGTTATTGATTCAAACCACTATTGCGGAAATTAAATTCCCAGAATTTTCTGAAACATTCCATGCTTTTTCGTCATCAATGAGTTTCTTGATCTTGAATTTAGTGACTGTACGAACTTTGAGAACAGTTGAGAAAGGGAGAAAAGTTGAATGTTTTTTTTTTTTTTCTTTCTGGGAAGTATCATCCATTAATGGTGATTTATATTTGTTAATTTATTTTGGGTGAAATTTTATTATTGTTATTTAATCGAAGGAATGGTTTTTCCAGTTGTTTATTTGCCAGGAGAAGTGAGTGGGGCGGCAACATATAGAGAGAGGGTTGAAGTTTCCTTAGTTGTATTTGACCCGATTTCCCCATTTTATTATCCATGTGGAATTCTACTTCATTATTTGACCGTTGTGCAGCAAAGTTAATTGAAATTAAAATTAATGGACACCTCACACTTTGTTAAATTGTAATTTTTTAATTCGTCTTTGTTTTTTTCCTGATTTGCTTAATTTTTTTAGTAGCAAAAGTGATAAATGAAAATGTCTCTGTAAAGGATGGATATAAAGACAAGCATGTAATTAAACAGAATGTTATCTAATTCTTAATAATGTGTGAATAATAGAGGACTTATTCTGAATTCTTTCATACAGGTCCCTGAAATATGGATGAAACCCAATAGTGACAATTATTACAGATGTACAGCTCGGCCCAGAAATCGCAGAAGTACGGCGAATCTCATTCAAATTTCTTCTCTAATTCTTTTTGCAAGAATAAATGTTAAATTTATATAAATTTCTTCTTATTCTGATATATATAAATGTTAATTTATTCAGAGAATGGGAAAACAAACGGTTATGTATTGGTTCATGCGAATGGAGGATTGAATCAAATGAGAACAGGGGTAAGACTTTGACTGTTACTATACTTAATTTACTTTCATCATATTATAATCAATCAAATCCATTTCTGACAATCTGCACATGAACAGATATGTGATATGGTTGCAGTTGCAAAGATTATGAATGCAACTCTTGTTCTTCCTTCCCTTGATCATGAGAGTTTTTGGACTGATCCTAGGTAAGGTTTGTTTGAGATGATCACTGTAATGGCAGTTCCTCTTGATCCATTCTGAGCAGTCATTTTCCTGATTTGTCAGTGATTTTAAGGATATCTTCGATTGGAGGCATTTTATTGAGGTTTTGAAAGAAGACATCGACATAGTTGAGGCGTTGCCATCGCGTTATGCCTCTGTCGAGCCTCTGGTGAAAGCGCCCATCTCGTGGTCGAAGGCCAGTTACTACAGAGGAGAGATTCTCCACTTGCTAAAGAAGCATAAGGTGATCATGTTCACACATACGGATTCACGCCTTGCCAACAATGGCCTAGCCTCGTCTATACAGAAGCTGAGATGCCGAGCTAATTATGAGGCGCTTCGCTACACGCCTGAGATTGAGGAGCTCGGGAAGAAGCTGGTCGACAGGCTCAGAGACGAAGGTGAACCTTATATCGCTCTTCACTTGAGGTAATAATAATAAGATTACTCACATTTTTTTTTGTTGTATATTTGAACAGAAAATTAACAAAGTTTGATTGAACAGGTACGAGAAAGACATGCTAGCGTTCACGGGATGCAACCACAACCTTACGGCTGAGGAAGCGGAGGAGCTTCGTGCGATGAGGTACAACGTGAAGCATTGGAAAGAGAAAGAGATTGATAGTGAAGAAAAGAGATTACAAGGGGGTTGCCCTATGTCTCCTCGAGAGGCGGCTTTACTTCTGAAGGCGATGGGGTATCCGTCTTGGACAAAAATATACATTGTGGCTGGAGAAATATATGGTAATAATAGCATGGATGCGCTGCGATCAGAGTATCCGAACGTCTTCTCACACTCAACGCTAGCAACGGAACAAGAGTTGGAGCCCTTCCGCCCCTATCAGAACCGCCTGGCCGCTTTGGACTACATCATAGCCTTGGAGAGCGATGCTTTTGTTTATACGTATGATGGGAACATGGCGAAGGCGGTGCAGGGGCACAGACGCTTCGAAGGATTTAGGAGGACTATAAATCCAGACAGGTAAATCAACATAACATAAACTGATTGATCTTTTAGTTCATTTATTTATACTAAATGTTACTGCATTTTGTGTTGCACTAGGTTGAATTTTGTTAGACTGATTGATTCTTTGGATAACGGGTCGATGGCGTGGGATCATTTTGCGTCTGAGGTGAAGCGTTTGCACAAGGACAGAATCGGAGCACCGTATTTGAGAGAAGCCGGACAATTACCAAGACTAGAGGAGAATTTTTACGCGAACCCTTTCCCTGGATGTGTCTGTACCCGGTCTCGTAAGCAAGCAGAGGAGAGGCGGGACGACGTGAGAGTTGCTTCTCAATGATAGGTTGTTGTTTTGGTTAATATAGGATGAAGATGTCTGAAAGTAGAAACTGTATAGCACACGAAGCCAATGGAATTGGCAGGGCAAAGGGAAGTTTGAAGACCCTTCCAAGAATATAGCAGGGAAAGATTGATTGATTATACGTTAGAAATGTGTGTGTCTGTGCAGTTATGCTTTGTCATGTTCATACAATTTGTTCAACAACCCAGCCGTTGTGAGCTGAGGAATTGGGTATGATTTTCCCTCATGACACAGCACGCTACTGGACTGGAGATGAAATGCCTGTGCATATATACGGCCTTTCGCTACAGTCAGATGCAGATGCAGATGCATGTATTCAATTCATTGTTTAATTATTACAGAATGTAACTATTAGAAAAACCCAAAATTTCTCAAATATAATCATTTATTACTGCTCTTGACTTCTTCTTGTCTTTTGATCGTCGTTTGTTCTCCGAAAATATAGTTTAATTAATCGTTAGTACAATTTTTTAACCATGGTGGACCACCAGTCTACAAACGCTATAAATTACTCCCCTAGTTTTCACACTTTTTTTTAATTGATACTTTTCACATTTATTTTGACATTTAAAAGAAAAAATTATTTATAAACTATACTCTCATAATATTCACATAGTTTTATATACTCACTTCAATTAATTTATTTACACTTAACAATAAAAGTTTAAAAAGTTATTTATCAATATTTCACTCATATCATTTTTTTTCTTCTTATGAGTGTGCAAAAAAATATGTGAAACTAATCTCAGACATGGTAATTTGTAATTTCAGTATTCTTTATTTAGATTTATTGGACTTAATTAATGTAGACGTCTAATAAACCTTCTTTTTTCGAGTTAAACATAAGAGTCGGCTCCATGGTGTAATGAAATTAAGTAGTCATTCTCCTTTAAAAATCCCACATACAAATTAAATTAAATGCTTACCTAATATTAGCGTAAAAATAGATAAGGAAAAGAGAGACCCCACAAACACGTACATAACTCATGATTTTTGCGTATCATCGTATTCATTCCTATTTATAGTGAATATTTTCAGTCATTTATAGAGAAATCGTGTGGTTCTACGTTTTGTATTTTCACGTATTATATGTATATAGATGCATTGTTTTCTCTTTTATCAGAAATTTATATAAAATAAAATAAAGAGGATTTATTTCTGATTTTTTATAGTTTGAGCATAGAAAGGTATAAATAGAGACCAATTAGGACAGAGGATGACACGTTGATGGTGAAGAAATTATTAGAGCAATCAATAATTGTAACATGAAAAAAAGGAGAGTTGTACAGAACAGTTGTAGTGAGAGAATGACAGATGGATGTTAAAAGGCCAACAGAATATAGAAAAAGCCTAACTTAACGCATTTTGCAATCATTAAAAGCTAAACAATCGGAAAACGAAAGTCGAATTTTTGGGAATTAAAGATGGAATCATTTTTAGGAATTTGCTAAACAGGCAAATATTTTGATGTACATCACTGGTGATGTTAATTCTTACAGAAAATGATAGTCACTAATTACTAGTATCATATAATTTGTTTGTTTTTGTCTAGCACGAGGCTGTTATTTTGTTTAATATAACATGGATAGTTCTCTTATTTTTCGTATACACAGTATATTTACGATTTTACTATTTTTGAAAAAAATTAAAGTATTAAATATTTGATTAAGAGTATTACGAATCTCATGACGAATATCAAGAATTACAGTCAATAATATGATATTTGACCAAGACTATGAAAATTTGATAAAATTGAAAAATACTCCCTCCGTCCCACATCTGTTTCACAGCTGACTTTTTCAAATGTTTTTGTGTGATAATTATTTCATAGTAATATGTGTACAAAAGTTGTTTTATATAAATGATATGCTAGTTGATAAGAAAATATCAAATATTTAATCAAGAGTATCAAATATTTGACCAAAAGTATCAATGAAACATCGTAAGTTTACGGTGCATACGAAATACATAAGACTTTGCCATAAAACATTGCGCTAAATCAATTTTTTCAGGTTTGTTAATACAACACTTAATTTATCAGTTACTTTAAAAAAATGTTCCAAAATATATGTCGCTTTTAATTTTTTAAGAGATATTAAATAGTTCTTTCATCCCACAAAAATACACCTATAATTATTTTCACACAAATTAAAAAAAATTAGAAGCTATTGTAGTTGTAACTTGTAACATTAAATTTTGTTATATTTTACCATTTGGCCTTTTATGTAATTATTTTCCAAGATAGTTATTAAAACCTATACATTTTTTTTCTTATTAATCATTTCAATTCCTTTGTGCCAGTTTTTATATTCAGCTATATATTCCACTTTCTGCATCTTTAACATATGGACCCAGAATTATGATGATTCTTTTGGATATTTTTTAATATTTCACGTGTTATTTATCCACACTATGAAATATAGAGTGGAACACCATTTTTAGCATATGTGATATCATTTGCTTATTAATACCTATATATTGATGGGAAGTAAAATAAGATATAGTAAATAGGAAAAAAATGAAATGAAATATTAAAAACGAAATATTAAATATAGTAACTGATTTATTTTTATGAGATAAACGAAAATAGAAAACAATTCTATTTTTTAGAACAGAGAATTTTTTTTTTCCAAATCTGCTCTTTTCATTAATAACTTGCAAATGACTAATAAATAATTCATTAATAACTTGTGGAGGAAATATATCTAAATAATTGACAAAGTGGTATATCTAGAGTCCACTGCCTATGCTGTGAGGTTATGAATTCGAGTTATTATTTATCCGATAAAAAAAATCTCTAAATAAATAATTCATTTAATTTTTGTGAAAATAAAAAATAAGTTAAATTGAAATTGAGTGAGTACCTTTGTTTTATAATAATCAGACCGCTGGATTCATTTCCCACCGCCAAATGGAGGCTATTATAACTTTTTTTTTTTTAATTAAAACTTATTTTATTTTTGTATTTTTTTTTTATAACTCGGTATTCGCTCAAGAATCAACTACTTCAGAAGACCAATTCCACCGTCCACTAGTGGAGGCTAACTTAAAGCTAGAGTCAAGCTTTGTATGGACTGACCCAAATAAATTGTTTGCATTCAATGAGTTTCGAAACTGAGAACTATATATCATCACACTTCTAAACCTCAAACCCTCACCACTATGCTAACCTCTAATAGTTATTTTATTTTTGTGTTTTAGCATTATCAATTCACTAAGAGAGTATGTGTACATTAATAAAGTGCGCTGTGAATGGTGAAATATTAAAAATAAACTCATGCACATATAATGTACATGTTCTGCATTTCATTTAATACTCAAACCGTCTAGAACTCTATTTAAATTGATATTTAACCATTATTACATGTTAAGCATGATTTATTTAATGAGTTTGGTCAATTTGAGACGTCTATGTTACCTTTCGTAGTTATCAAGCTTAAAAATAATGATTTGGTTATTAAAAGAACATGCTTTATAATTTAAATGATATTTGATCTAATCAATAAAAAAATTCAGAATAATTATTGAATTACGGTATAACTGAATTAAGCTCGAGTTTAGATCTAGAATTATTTATAACTGATCAATCGACTTCATATACATTTTACATAAATCAGAAAACATTGCAGGACGTAAGGTTAATGAATATTAGTCTTTCATTTTCATCTTTGGGCCTTATTAAAGCAGGCCTTGTAGTATTTGAGGTTAATTCTTAGTCCTTATATTTTTAATCTTGGCCTTTCCTTAAGAATTTTATTTTCTAGGCCTTATATTTTTTTTTTCATTTATTCCTAGACTTTTTGCCTTATTTTAAATTTTAGTCTTTTATTTTTGGGTCTTATTTCTAATTTTATTCTCTTATATTTTTGTTTTGGGTTTTCCTTTGGAGTTTGGACTTGGAGCTTTACGGATCCTTTTTGGGCCTTATCTCTAGCTTGAGCCTTCTCTATTGGGCTTGGTTGCTATGCACGGACTTCCAGAGCGGTACCATTGAAAAGGTCCAAAAGACCAGGTTATTCGCACACATAGTATTATTGAGTATACACACGATATTAGTACGCATATACAACATCCCTAATTTGTGTATATTCTTATTTCACACATACCTGCAAAAAAATATGATTTCTTTCTGTATTCGAGTCCACCAATCAATCTCTATGCTCAAACCCTGATGCAAGATTACTTATCGATATCTTGTGTGTGCAAAATATATGACCGCACAAATGACACATGTCGAATCAAAATCTGTACAATGGTTGTTGGGCAGAAAACGAGATGTGCACAATTTAAATTCGTACCCTTTAACCCAAAAACACGCCAACCATTTTAAACCTTCACATTAACAATCTAAACTCTTATTGTAAATGCAAAAAAGATTAAAATCATATTAGAGCACCAAATAAATAAAAAGTTCAACTAATATCATAGTTTAGGAAAAAAAAACCTACATTCTAACAAATGAAAATATTTATATTAATGTATCTAACACCTTCAAAACCCTTCATTTACAATTTATTCGACTAATATTCGAGCAATATGCTTTGTCCACCCTTCAATCATGTCTCTGATTTTTTCCACTTCCAATTGCATTTGAGTCCTCTAATTAAGAACTTATGGGACAACTATAAGGCTCCATTGGATGGAGTCATTTGAAATAAATGGATTTGAGGATAATACATTATATATTTACAAATTAAAATAGAGAAAAACTAAATGAATGGATTTGGTTCACACAAATATTACTTATAGGTGGGAGAATTTCAAATGCCTAAAAAAACCTAGTTATTTGAAATCCTCTCACTTCTCTCACTTGTGCTTAATATTGAGTGAATCAAATCCATTCATTTAACTTTTTTCCATTTTAATTTGTGTGAATATATAGTATACTATACTCAAATTTCTTAATTTCAAATTCATTACAGAAGCCCAAGGTTAAAATGATTACTTGGCCGTTTTCTTTGACAAGTCAGGTCTCAGCCCAACTTAGGTTTTAAAGTACGAAAAAGAAATTGAATCACATAAAAGTGTATAGTACTTTATAATATCTGATGACATCCCCAGTGCATAATACATATTTCAAAATTGCACTCTTTATTTCGAAGCATTACATGTTTCACACAATAAATATAGAATAACAATCACAAATTCTACCCTTACAAAACAAATATAGAAAAACACTTACAAATTCTATCCTTACAATATCCTCATAGAAAAACACTTACAAATTCTATCCTTACAATATCCTCATATTTATATAAAGTATCATCATCAAATAAACTAATAAAATAAAAAGTACATTTTTTTTTATAAAATTATCCACACAATTAATCCAATCAAATATAAAATACATTTTTCCTAAAAATTAGTACAATTTTATACGGGATGGATAGAGTATTTTCAAAGAAATTGAGAGTGGGGGCTGTAAATTCAGTCCACCGGAATCATAACTTCATTAACCCTGAAGGGCGGCAGAGTCCACGGCGGATTATACCTGGCCAACACAAAATCCCCAACCACCTTATACCCATCTCTCTCCAAAAACTTCCGCAACTCCTCCGCCTTCTTCGCCACCACATTCTCACGCGCCACCCCACTAAACCTCACCACTCCGTACTTCTTCTCCCCCTCCTCCCTTATCACTATCCTCTCATCCACCGGCCGCGGCGCATCTTCCGCCTTTACATACTTCGACGGCAGTATGAATTCCATAGTCACCTCCTCTCCGCCGCTTTTCGTCACCACCGGCGCAGTCATGGCAATCACCTCGGACGACGCCGTTTTCGTGATCACCGGAACCGTCATCGCAATTTTTTCAGGGCTTTTGTTCTGCGGTTTGCCGAAAGCGCCGATATAGTTGGCGAGAACTGTGAATCCACCGTCTTTGTCGGAATTGAAATCGGAGGGGCGGTAGGTTATTTGGGCGACGACGGAGGGTGGGTATTTCCTGACCTCGTAGTCGTTGGTGGAGGCCATAACTTCGTGTTTCGGTGTTTCGACGCCGATTTTGCCAAACACCATTCCCATTTTGAAAGATAATTATTGATTGATTGATGGAAAGGAGATGAGGTCACTTGTTCTTAGAATCACAAGCAAATGTATATATAGGTAATAATTAGGAATTTTTCAACAATTGCAGCAGGTTCTGGGAAGGGAAGTAAGAATTTGCTATGGGAAATTGGTTTATTTTTCTTGCGCGTGTTTTACAAAAGGAATGGCGACGAGACAACCAGATGATTGTGGCACTGGTTACGCCACGATTTTCTAATTCAACCAATACATCAGAATTTAGATATATCATATACCATGTCTACCCTTTTTTTTTTTTTTTTTTTTTTTTAATTTTGGAATTATCCCTATATTACTAATAAGGAGTTTGTTTTTGTTTAAGTGTCAACTTATGGTAAATTCTGTTCAGATGTCAATTTTTAAAGAGTTTGTTTATGTGTAATGATTATGTCAATGTATAATTAGTTACTTATAATTATTAACATATTGAATAAAATAATTAAAAAAAATTAACTCAATTAATTTACTTTATTTCAACCTAATGAATATATATATATATAAATATAAGTATTTTTTATGCTTAAAAATCTTAATATAATCATATAAGTATTATTAAAAAAAATATAATATAATCATATATGATATTTGTAACAACATATTTTTTGTAATTAGTTTATAAAAACACAAAAACGTTTACAATTTAATTTTAATCGGATTGAACCGATAAAATTTTGTGGACTCTATCTCTAGATTTGATCCTCTGATTCTTCTCTTCAAAGACTCATACTTGATTTGTAGTACCGGCAGCGACTTATTCCGGATTTACTACGATATTTGATAGAGTGAGTGATTTGACCTACAATTTGGTAGTAGGGAGTCCGATGGACCAAATTTGTAACAACAAATTTTGTGTAATTAGTTTATAAAAACACGAAAATATTTACAATTTAATTTTAATCGGATTGAACCAATAAAATTTTGTGGACTCTAGCTCTAGATTTGATCCTCTGATTCTTCTCTTCAAAGTCGGTGTTGACTTGGATGATTTGATGGATTTGGTGGCGAAATCTTCGGATTGATCTCGTCTGAGGTTGAATTTTGGGATTTATAATGTTAATCCAAGGGCTTAAGAGCCTTATCTTAGATTAAACGCTATTTATGGAGACTTTCCAGATGAACGTTCTTGAAGATCGGATGGACGCCTTTGAATCTTCGAGGAGAAACGATCGGAGGGGTTGAACACCTTAATCTCGGATTGGACGCCGTTCCCGGTTGACTGGCTTGAATAACGTCTTTGATGCCGCGAAGAACACCTTTGAATCTTCAAGAATGTCTAAAGTCTGCTCTGAGCTCTGGAATTGAGTCTGGAATTGTCTCTGAAATTGTGTGTGGAATGAATGAATGAAGACCCCTATTTATAGTTGTGGAGTGAGATTGATTTAATGGACTGGGCTTAGAAGCCCATCAGACTTGATTTGATTTGATTTGACTTGATTTGTTTCCATGTGGGGCAATTTGATTTAACTTTCCACTTAACGAGAATTTATACGTTATATGGTAAGTTAATTTATTTGATATTAATACTTAATTTTCACGTGTCGCCATTTAATTGGGCGCAAAATTAATTTGCTTATAATATTTATTGCAAATATACGATATATATACTATTTGGAGTAATATTTATGCATCAATTATATAAAAAAAATATTAATCGTCTCTTTCTTTTTTATTAATTGTAAAATAAATTTGAAATAAATATTATAGTAAATTTTCACATAATTATAATAATTCTAATACCTAGCATGATTGTCATACAAATAATATTACCATGATTTAAATTTAATATTATAATTACACAAAATTTTTTACGTATACATTATTTTCATATATATATATATATAATATTTTTAATATTATTTAAAAATATTATATGTATAATATATTATATTATAAAATTTATTTAACGAACATACCGCGTAATACGCGGGAGCTCATCTAGTTACACATAATTTCAAAAAATAACTCAAAATTACAAATAAGTTCATTGTGCAAATATTTTTATATTTTTGTGCAAATTAATCTTGTGATGTTGTGCAAATATTTTGAACCTATTTATAACTGACATGTTTAAAAATATACTTAAATTACACAATTATATAATAATATAATATCATTATATTTTATGATTGAAAAATTTCAAAATTTATTTGGTTACCAATTATAGTTCATATATCCAAGACTAGGGAATACTATTTTTTATTCTCAGTCATTAATTTCTTATAAATAGAAAAATCAAAATATAATTTTGGTATTTTAATGAAATAAGTTACATAGAATTTCATAAACTCCCTACTAATAAATTATAGGTCAAAACATTGTGTACTAAATTCCAAGAAAAATAAGTGGATAAGACCCCGTTTGTTACTACATATCAAGATCATATTTTTTGAAGAGAGAAGTATATGTTGTTATGATACTCTCTAGCATGGCTGAGGGGACATCTCGGAATCTGGGCCCTGAGTTCGAAGTAGCTCGCACCCCTCAAGATCCCCAGAGAGAAATGAAAATCGACCCAATATTACCCCAGGGGGAGTACCCATGATAGTGATGACACAAGATCAGTTAGATGCATTGATCAATCGAACTGTGGAGAAGATTCTCGTGGAAAGAGCTAGAATACTAAATCCTGTTCCCGAGGAGGCACATCTTGAAGTTACTAAGCGTGTGGAGGAGGAGGAAATTGTGCCAAGAAGGGGTCGGGGGGAGGAGGCTCATAACTAGATTCCTCCGGTCAATATAGGCCCTAATGCGGATCCCGCTCCTGCTCGTCCTGCCCCCGTTCCTTTGGAAGGATCCCGAAGAAGGGTTACCCCGGCTGTCGCAGGAGCGAGAACTGCTAATAAGCCCTTGAGGAGAACTCAAGATCGAGAGGAAGGAAGAAGAAGTTCTGAGGAGGAGGAGGAGAGTTGGTCGGGGACCAGTGCTGATTCACAAATGGCTGAATTAAGGATGAAAATGGAACTCCTCAAGAAAAAATACGAAAACATAGCAGTTCCGACTGCAGCTCCAGTGGGATCTCCATTTTCTCAGCAGATCCTGGCAGATCCACTCCCTGCTACATTTAAAACATTAGCATATGAATATGTCGACACTTCTGATCCTCAGGATCACCTCATTCACTTTGAAAATGGAGCGTTGCTACATCAATATTCAGATGGGGTCAAGTGTAGGGTGTTCCTCACCACTCTGGCAAAATCGGCATAGAAATGGTTTAGTCAGCTCCCACCTAATTCCATACACTCCTTCGCGGAGTTCAGTTCTCTATTTTTGCATCAATTTGCAAGTGCTAGGAAGCAGGTGAAAACATCGTTGTACTTAATGAGTATCAAGCAAGGGACAAACGAGAGCCTACGAAAATATGTGTCAAAGTTCAATGAAGCTGCTCTAGAAGTACCCGCCGCCACTTCAGACGTTAAAGTAAATGCTCTGACTCAGGGGTTACAGCCGGGGGATTACTTCAGAGCTTTAGCTAAGAGGCCCGCAAAAACATTTGACGAACTACTCTTCAGAGCAGAGAAGTATATTAACTTGGAGGAGGCAACTCGGGTAAAGAAGAGAGAAGAGAAGGTCTCGGATCCTCATAAAGACAGTGATCGGGGAAGGAATAGGAGTCGGGAACATAACCGTGTACACCAACTAGGAGAACTGAGGAACAGACCAGCCAGAGGAAATGAGCCTGTTCGGAGAGGGATTATAGACCCGATCAGATTCTATGTGTATACACCGTTGAAGTTAATCCCAACGGCTATGATGGAGGTTGTTGTGGGACATCCTGACTTCAAATTTCCTAGTTCCGCTCAAAGAGGACCTTGGAACCCCAAATCTGAATTTTACTATCGATACCATAATGATTATGGGCATGAAACTAACAGATGTCGGTATTTGAAAGATGCCATCGAGAAGTTAATACAAGATGGGCATTTTCTGGACTTTATACGAAGAGAAAACAATGTCGGTGGTAAAAGAAAGGAGCCTGAAGAAAAGGCAAAAGAAATAGTGGCACAATCGGTAAAGGAATTTTCATCTCATAGAAAGGGCTTTATTCAGATCATAGTGGGAGGTGATGGTGATTCTCATCGTTCTTGAAAAGCAGCAGTTAGAGCTGCTATAATGCGAACAGAATTAGGAGCTCCAGAGGGAAGCGATGTCAGTGATTCACCCATCATTCAGTTCGGACCGACAGATGAAAAGTCAGTTCTCAGACCTCATAATGATGCTCTGGTCATCACAGTCGAGATTGGAGGATATGATATGGCTAGAACAGATGAATTTGAATACCCAGCTGAAACCAGTGAACACAACTCTATACGATTTCACAGGGGGCTCTATCTAGCCTAGAGGGCAGGTCATGCTACAAGTACGTCTGGGACAACACCCAAATATGAAAGTGAGAATGGTGAATTTCTTAATTGTAGAAGCCCCGTCTTCATATAATGTCATTCTAGGGAGACCATCCATAAACTCTTTCCAAGCAATAGTTTCCACATATCATATGAAGCTATAGTTCCCGGTAGGAGATGAAGTGGGTGAAGTATTGGGTGATTAGATCAGTTCACGGAGATGTTATGCTGAAATTGTTAAAGAAGTTACTCATGTTGTTCAGAACTCTTACATGAGGGGAGAGGATCCTATGGGAAAGAAGTGTAAAGCTGCCGAGAACTTGGAGGAAGAACCAGAGCCAAGAATGAAACTAGAGGAGGAATTGATGCCTGTGGAGTTGTTCTCTAATAAGACAGGTTTTGTCACTCAGGTGGGGAGTCAGATGACGAAGGAAGTTCTAGAGGACGTAATCAGATGTTTGAGAAGAAATTTAGATCTATTCATTTTTCAAACTTCAGATCTGAAAGGTATTAAGCTAGAAATAGCATTGCATTTTCTAAATGTGGATCCAGACGTAAGACCAGTTAAGCAGAAATTGAGGCACTTCGGGCCGGAAAAGGACAAAGCTATTAAAGGGGAAGTTGCAAAACTGTTAGGGGAAGGTCATGTCGTCGAGATCAAATTTCAGATCTGGTTGTCTAACGCTGTTATGGTAGCTAAAGGGATAGCTGAATGGTGGATGTGCATTGACTTTCGTGATCTAAAAAAAGCTTGCCCTAAGGACCACTACCCGCTCCCAAGGATAGGTCAACTGGTAGACTCTACATTTGGATATGAGTTGTTGTCAATGATGGATGCATATCAGGGGTATCACCAGATCCGAATGAACCCCGAGGATGTGGTGAAAACCACTTTTATTGTGTTTTGTGGGACGTATTGATACATAAAAATGCCTTTTGGACTGAAAAATGTTGGAGCAACGTATCAGAGGATGGTAGATACTATATTCAAAGATCTAATTGGCAAGAGCATGGAAGTTTATGCGAACTATATGTTGGTAAAAATTGAGCTGGCTACAGATCATGCACTCCATTTGGAGACGGCTTTCAAAGTAATCCATATTCATGGTATGATGTTGAACCCCGCTAAGTGTGCTTTTGGGGTAAAATTAGGAAAGTTCTTAGGATATATGGTAACTCCCAGAGGTATTGAGGTAAACGAAGCAAATGTGAAGGTTGTTCTGGAAATGCAGGCTCCTAAGGGTATTAAAGACAAACAGAGGCTTAATAGGAGAATAACAGCTCTAAGCTGTTTTATCTTAAAATCCGCTGAGAGAAGTTTGTCGTTCTTCAAAGTTCTAAGAAAAGGGTGTAAATTTGAATGGACAGAGGAGTGCCAAAAAGCATTCGAGGAGCAGAAAGAGCATCTAGCGAGACTTCCGCTCTTGACAAAGCCGGTGGAAGGAGAAACTTTGTACTTATACTTCTCAGTGGGAGAAAAAGCACTTAGCTCAGTGTTATTGAGAGAAGATAATGCAATCCAGAAGCCTATCTACTATGTGAGCAAAATAATCCAGGGTCCTGAAGTCAGATATTCAGAACCAGAGAAGGCAGCTTTGGCTATCATGACTGCCGCAAGAAGGTTACGACCTTACTTCCTATCGCATAAGGTCGTGATCAGAACAGATCTTCCCTTGAAACAGATCTTGAGTCGACCAGATATCTCTGGAAGAATGGTTAAGTGGGCAGTAGAATTAGGAGAATATGATGTGGAGTTCGAACCCAGAACTGCTATAAAGGCACAAGCCTTGGCTGATTTCATTCAAGAGACCACTCGCGACTGGGATGGGTCTCCTTGGGAAGCCTTTGTGGATGGATCTACTACTTTGAATGGGTGCGGAGTAGGAATAGTGATTATCAGTCCCACAGGGGAGGAACTACAGTTCTCTGTCAGATTCGAGTTCAAAGCTTCCAATAATGAAGCAGAATATGAAGCTCTTATCAGAGGAATGATGATGTTATGGGAACTAGGAGCTCAGAAGGTTGTGATATATTCAAACTCGCAACTAGTAGTTCAACAAACCGCAGGAACATATGAATAGAAGGAAGAGAGAATGGTGAAATATACAGATAAAGTGGAGGAGATGAAAGGAAAATTTATGGAGTTCAGAGTTGAGCAGATCCCCAGAGCTGACTACTTAGCCAAATTAGCCAGTTCAGCTACCCGAGAAATGGGCCGAATGATTACTCTATTAAAAGCAGAGGAAAAGTTGGTAGGAGCTGAAGTAATGGCAGTAGAAGAAGAGAAAGATTGGAGAGCCCCAATAATTCACTTCCTAAAGACGGGACAGAGAATGGATGGGTTAGGCATTTCTCAAAAGGCCATGTATGCCAAGTACTGCTTAATGCGTGACCTGCTATTTAAGAGATCTTTCACTCATCCCTACCTAAGATGTTTATCCGAAGAAGAAGGAAATTATGTAATCCGGGAAGTGCATGAGGAATGTAGAGCAAGCCATACCAGATTTCGAGATGTAGTAAGAAGATTTCTCAAGGCGGGATATTACTGGTCTTCCATGATTCGAGATGTTAAAGAACTGGTAAAGAAGTGTGATAATTGTCAGAGACACGGTTCTCTTATTCACATCCCGGCGGAAGAATTGGGAGTTGTCCATTCACCATATCCATTTGATAAATGAGGAATTGATATTGTTGGAAAGTTCCCCTTGGCCACTGGGAGTCGAGCTTATATGATTGTGGCAATTGATTATTTCAGTAAGTGGGTAGAAGCTGAAGCGGTCTCAAAGATAAATGAGGAGCAAATTTTGAAATTCTTGTGGAAAAACATCTGCTGCTGTCGATTCGGGATTCCCCGGGTGTTAATCTCAGATAATGACACCCAATTGTTCGGAGCCAGAGTTCAGAAGTGGTGTCAAGAGAAGGGAATCCAGCAGAGGTTCACTTCTGTGCCCACCCTCAGGCCAATGGACAAGTAGAGGTAAACCAACAGAAGCATAGTGGATGGGATCAAAGCTCGCCTAGGAAAAGCTAAAGGCAGATGGGCAGAGGAGTTGGACTCAGTTCTGTGGGCATATAGAACTAGTCCGAAAACAGCAACTGGAGAAGCTCCTTTCAATTTGGTATATGGGTCTTCTGCTGTAATTCCGGCAGAAGTAGTAATGGCAACTCACAGGATCTTAAATTACAATGAAGAGTAGAATGAAGATCAGATCATAGAGAATCTGGATATGCTGGATGAAGAAAGGGAAATAGCGTACCTCTGTTCTGAAAAGTATAAGAGTCAGGTCAGGAGCTTCATACAACAAGAAAGTGAGGATAAGAAGATTTTCAGTTGGAGATTTGGTGTTGAGAAGAGTAGACGCTTTAAATCCGACAGGAAAGTTGGATGCTAACTGGGAGGGACCCTACATTGTTTCAGAGGTGTTGTGAGGAGGAGCCTACGAACTGATAGATCAGGAGGGGAAGAAGCTACCTCGTCCCTGGAATGTTGGAAATCTGAAAAAGTATTATGTCTGAAGATCTGAATTATGCTCATCCATTGTCTTGTCTTCTTTATTTTCCTTAATTTTCCAAGAAGGATGTAAAGCACTGCCTTTCATATTCAATGAAATGATCTCTCTCGATTAAGGAAGATCTTGCTATCATTCGTGTATTTCCTTTAATATATCCATATGAATTGAATATTATAAGTCTCAAGTCATATTGAGCAAAAGAAGTTATTAATTCTCAAACACCCCATAAATCTCAGATCATCCTGAGTAGGGGGGGTCACAGGGTCAGTCCTAATGGAACCTGGTCTGACCCCACGCCGGGTCTAAGGGAACCTGGTCCGGCTCCCTAGACTTAATGGAACCTGGTCTGGGGGTCACAGGGTCAACCTAATGGAACCTGTTCTGACCCTACGCCGGACCTAAGGGAACCTGGTCCGGCTCCCCAGACCTAATAGAATCTGGTCTGGGGGTCACAGGGTCAGACCTAATGGAACCTGGTCTGACCCCACGCCGAACCCAAGGGAACCTGGTCCGGCTCCCCAGACCTAATGGAACTTGGTCTGATCCCGTATCAAAGATAATAGAATCTGATCCACGTAGAAGAATGCGTGAGCTGATACGTCGCTTAAGTTGAAAATTTTTTGAAAATTTTATGGTTCACTTCATTCATGGAACTGAAGTGACACTTATGCGGGAGAATGCATCAACATCAGCTCTGGTAAGCTGATACTTTGCTTAAATTGAAAATTTTTTGAAAATTTTGTGGTTCACTTCATTCATGGATCTGAAGTGACACTTGTGCGGAAGACTGCGTCAACATCAGCTCTGTTGAGCTAATACTTTGCTTAAATTGAAAATTTTTCGAAAATTTTATGGTTCACTTCATTCATGGATCTGAAGTGACACTTGTGCGGGAGAATGCTTCAGCATCAGCTCTGGTGAGCTGATACTTTGCTTAAATTGAAAAGTTCTCGAAAATTTTATGGTTCACTTAATTCATGGATTTGAAGTGACACTTGTGCGGGAGAATGCGACAGCATCAGCTCTGGTGAGGTAATATTTTGCTTAAGTTGAAAATTTTTCAAAAACTTTTTAGAGTAATAATAACAAATTATAGAGAACAAAATATCAAAAAAAAAAAAAACATTTCATTACAAGACAAAAGACAAAATATTACAAGCTGGAAAAGGTAGGAAGGGAGCAAAAATCCTTAAGAAAAGCAAAATAGGTACACGCTAATATTAGATAATGAAAGCAAAAGTTCTTTAGCAACATCAGAGGGGGGCATCGAAGCAGTAGAATCCATGGTAGGAGGGTCCTCAAGTGTAGGAGCGGGAACTTCAGCAAAGGAAGGGAGAGGGGATAACGTCCCTGAGGAAGAAGGAACAGCAGGCGGAACTGCAACATCATAAATCATCTTTGCATCAGTAAGAGGAAGAGGATCAAGATCATCAGAAGAAGCTAACTTCTGAACTGCATCCTTCATCACAGGAATCTAAAAGGGGTGATATGCCGGTTCGTTCACAACTCCTTTCCAATGAGGAGGAGTCATAGCTTGAATAGTTGCTTGTCTATGAAAGGTCCCTTTAAAACCTTGAGTCACAGCTTGCTTCTGAGCCGTCACGAACCCGAGCTTCACGAAATGACTTATATGAGTCCCACACAAGTGTCACTTCAGATCCATGAATGAAGTGAACCATAAAATTTTCCTAAAATTTTCAATTTAAGCAAAGTATCAGCTCACCGGAGCTGATGCTGACACATTCTCCCGCATAAGTGTCACTTCAGATCCATGAATGAAGTGAACCATAAAATTTTCGAAAAATTTTCAATTTAAGCAAAGTATCAGCTCACCGGAGCTGATGCTGACGCATTCTCCCGTACAAGTGTCACTTCAGATCCATGAATGAAGTGAACCATAAAATTTTTGAAAACTTTTCAATTTAAGCAAAGTATCAGCTCACTGGAGCTGATGCTGACGCATTCTCTCGCACAAGTGTCACATCAGATCCATGAATGAAGTAAACCATAAAATTTTCAAAAAATTTTCAATTTAAGCAAAGTATCAGCTCAATAGAGTTGATATTGACGCATTCTCCCGCACAAATGTCACTTCAAATCCATAAATAAAGTGAACCATAAAATTTTCGAAAAATTTTCAATTTAAGCAAAGTATCAGCTCACCAGAGCTTATGCTGATGCATTCTCCCGCACAAGTGTCACTGCAGTTCCATGAATGAAGTGAACCATAAAATTTTCAAAAAAATTTCAACTTAAGCGAAGTATCTGCTCACCAGAGCTGATACTGATGCATTCTTCCACGTGGATCGGATTCTATTATATTTGATACGGGATCAGACCAAGTTCCATTAGGTCTGGGGAGCCGGACCAGGTTCCCTTGGGTTCGGCGTGGGGTCAGACCAGGTTCCATTAGGTCTGACCTTGTGACCCCCAAACCAGGTTCCATTAGGTCTAGGCTGCCGGACTAGGTTTCCTTAGGTCCGGCGTGGGGTCAGACCAGGTTCTATTAGGTCTGACCCTGTGACCCCCATACCAGGTTCCATTAGGTCTGGGGAGCCGAACCAGGTTCCGTAGGTCCGGCGTGGGGTCAGACCAGGTTCCATTAGGTCTGACCCTGTGACCCCCCTACTCAGGATGATCTGAGATTTATGGGGTGTTTGAAAATTAATAACTTATTTTGCTCAATGTGACTTGAGACTTATAATATTCAATTCATATGGATATATTAAAGGAAATACACGAATGATAGCAAGATCTCCCTTAATTGAGAGAGATCATTTCATTGAATATGAAAGGCAGTGCTTTACATCCTTCTTGGAAAATTAAGGAAAATAAAGAAGACAAGATAATGGATGAGCACAGTTCAGATCTTCAGACATAACACTTTTTCAGATTTCCAACATTCCAGGGACGTGGTAGCTTCTTCCCCTCCTGATCTATTTGTTCGTAGGCTCCTCCTCTCAACACCTCCGAAACAATGTAGGGTCCCTCCCAGTTAGCATCCAACTTTCCTGTCGGCTTTAAAATATCCACTTTTCTCAACACCAAATCTCCAACTGAAAATCTTCTTATCCTCACTTTCTTGTTGTATAAATATCTGACCTGACTTTTATACTTTTCGGAACGGAGGTACGCTATTTCCCTTTCTTCACAGATTCTCTCTAATCAAATCTCCATTCTGCTCTTCATTGTAATTTTAGATCCTGTGAGTTGTCATTCCTACTTCTGCCGGAATTACAGCAGAAGACCCATATACCAAATTAAAAGAAGCTTCTCCAGTTGCTGTTTTTGGACTAGTTCTATATGCCCACAGAACTGAGTCCAACTCCTCTGCCCATCTACCTTTAGCTTTCCCTAGGCGAGCTTTGATCCCATCCAATATGCTTATGTTGGTTACCTCTACTTGTCCATTGGCCTGAGGGTGGGCCACAGAAGTGAACCTCTGCTGGATCCCCTTCTCTTGACACCACTTCTGAACTCTGGCTCCGAACAATTGTGTGCCATTATCTAAGATTAACACCCGGGGAATCCCGAATCAACAGCAAATGTTTTTCCACAAGAATTTTAGAACTTGCTCCTCGTCTATCTTTGAGACCGCTTCAGCTTCTACCCACTTACTGAAATAATCAATTGCCACAGTCAGTTAAGCTCGACTCTCAGTGGCCAAAGGGAACTTTCCAACAATATCAATTCCCTATTTATCAAATGGACATGGTGAATGGACAACTCCCCATTTTTCTGCCGGGATATGAATAAGGGAATCGTGTCTCTGACAATTATCACACTTCTTTACCAGTTCTTTAACATCTCGAATCATGGAAGGTCAGTAATATCCCGCCCTGAGCAATCTTCTTACTACATCTCGAAATCCGGTATGGCTTGCTCTACATCCCTCGTGCACTTCCCGGATTACATAATTTCCTTCTTCGGATAAACATCTTAGGTAGGGATGAGTGAAAGATCTCTTAAATAGCAGGTCACCCATTAAACAGTACTTGGCATACATGGCCTTTTGAGAAATGCCCAACCCATCCATTCTATGTCCCATTTTCAAGACGTGAATTATCGGGGCTCTCCAATCTTTCTCTTCTTCTACTGCCATTATTTCAGCTCCTACCAACTTTTCCTCTGCTTTTAATAGAGTAATCATTTGGCCTATTTCTCGGGTGGCTGAACTGGCTAATTTGGCTAAGTAGTCAGCTCTAGGGATCTGCTCAACTCTGAACTCCATAAATTTTTCTTTCATCTCCTCCACTTTTTCTGCATATTTCATCATTCTCTCTTTCTTCTATTCATATGTTCCCGCGGTTTATTGAACTACTAGTTGCGAGTCTGAATGTATCACAACCTTCCGAGCTCCTAGTTCTCATAACATCATTATTCCTCTGATAAGAGCTTCATATTCTGATTCATTATTGGAAGCTCTGAACTCGAATCTGACAGAGAACTGTAGTTCCCCCCTGTGGGACTCATAATCACTATTCCTGCTCCGCACCCATTCAAAGTAGTAGATCAATCCATAAAGGCTTCCCAAGGAGACCCATCCCAGTCGCGAGTGATCTCTTGAGTGAAATCAGCCAAGGCTTGTGCCTTTATAGCAGTTCTTCTGGGTTCGAACTCCACATCATATTCTCCTAATTCTACTGCCCACTTAACCATTCTTCTAGAGACATCTGGTCGACTCAAGACCTGTTTCAAGGGAAGATCTGTTCTGATCACGACCTTATGCGATAGGAAGTAAGGTCGTAACCTTCTTACGGCAGTCATGATAGCCAAAGCTGCCTTCTCTGGTTCTGAATATCTGACTTCAGGACCCTAGATTATTTTGCTCACATAGTAGATAGGCTTCTGAATTGCATTATCTTCTCTCAATAACACTGAGCTAAGTGTGTTTTCTCCCACTGAGAAGTATAAGTACAAAGTTTCTCCTTCCACCGGCTTTGTCAAGAGCGGAAGTCTCGCTAGATGTTCTTTCAGCTCCTCGAATTCATTTTGGCACTCCTCTGTCCATTCAAATTTACACCCTTTTCTTAGAACTTTGAAGAATGGCAAATTTCTCTCAGCGGATTTTGAGATAAAACGGCTCAGAGCTATTATTCTCCCATTAAGCCTCTGTATGTCTTCAATACCCCTAGGAGCCTGCATTTCCAGAACAGCCTTCACCTTTGCTTCGTTACCTCAATACCACCAGGAGTTACCATATATCCTAATAACTTCCCTGATTTTACCCCAAAAGCACACTTAGCGGGGTTCAGCATCATACCATGAATACGGATTACTTTGAAAGCCGCCTCCAAATGGAGTGCATGATCTGTAGTCAGCTCACTTTTTACCAACATATCGTCTACATAAACTTCCATGTTCTTGCCAATTAGATCTTTGAATATAGTATCTACCATTCTCTAGTACGTTGCTCCGACATTTTTCAGTCCAAAAGGCATTTTTATGTATCCATACGTCCCACAAGACACAATAAAAGCGATTTTTGCCACATCCTCGGGGTTCAATCGAATCTGGTGATACCCCCGATATGCATCCATCATTGACAACAGCTCACATCCGGATATAGAGTCTATCAGTTGATCTATCCTTGGGAGCGGGTAGTGGTCCTTATGGCAAGCTTTATTTAGATCACGAAAGTCAATACACATCCGCCATTTAGCTATCCCTTTAGCTACAATAACAGCGTTAGACAACCAGATCGGAAATTTGATCTCGACGACATGACCTGCCCATAACAATTTTGCAACTTCCCCTTTAATAACTTTTGTCCTTTTTCGGCCCGAAGTGCCTCAATTTCTGCTTAACTAGCCTTACGTCTGGATCTACATTTAGAAAATGCAATGCTATTTTGGGCTTAATACCTTTCAGATTTGAAGTTTGAAAAGCGAATAGATCTGAATTTCTTCTCAAACAGATTACGTCCTCCAGAACTTCCTTCGTCATCTGACTCCCCACCTGAGTGACAAAACATGTCTTATCAGAGAACAACTCCACAGGCATCAATTCCTCCTCCGGTTTCATTCTTGGCTCTGGTTCTTCCTCCAAGTTCTCGGCAGCTTTACACTTCTTTCCCATAGGATCCTCTCCCCTCATGTAAGAGTTATGAACATGAGTAATTTCTTTAACAATTTCAGAATAATATCTCCGTGAACTGATCTGATCACCCAATACTTCACCCACTTCGTCTCCTACCGGGAACTTTAGCTTCATATGATATGTGGAAACTATTGCTTGGAAAGAGTTTAGGGTGGTCTTCCTAGAATGACATTATATGAAGACGGAGCTTCTACAATTAAGAAATTCACCATTCTCACTTTCTGATTTGGGGGTTGTCCTAGACGTACTTGTAGCATGACCTGCCCTCTACGCTGGATGGAGCCCCCTGTGAAACCATACAGAGCTGTGTTCATTGGTTTCAGTTGGACATTCAAATTCATCTGTTCGAAACATTTTACGAACATAATGTCTGCCGAGCTACCGGTATCCACAAATATTCTAGCCACATCATATCCTCCCATCTCAGCTGTGATGACCAGAGCATCATTATGAGGTCTGAGAACTGACTTTTCATCTGCCGGTCCGAACTAAATGATGGGTGAATCACTGACACCGCTTCCCTCTGGAGCTCCTGATTCTGTCCGCAGTATAGCAGCTCTGACTGCTACTTTTCGAGAACAATGAGAATCACCATCACCTCCCACTATGATCTGAATAAAGCCCTTTTTATGAGATAAAATTTCCTTTACCGGTTGTGCCACTATCTCTTTTCCCTTTTCTTCAGGCTCCTTTCTTTTACCACCGACATTGTTTTCGCTTCGTACAAAGTCCAGAAAATACCCATCTTGTATGAACTTCTCGCTGGCATCTTTCAAATGCCGACATCTGTTAGTTTCATGCCCATAATCATTATGGTTTCGGCAGTAAAATTCAGACTTGGGGTTCCAAGGTCCTCTTTGAGCGGAACTGGGAAATTTGAAGTCAGGATATCCCACAACGACCTTCATCATAGCCGTTAGGGTTAACTTCAACGGTTTATACACATCGTATCTGATCGAGTCTACAAACCCTCTCCGAACAGACTCATTTTCTCTGGCTGGTATGTTCCTCAGTTCTCTTAGTTGGTGTACACGGTTACGTTCCCAACTCCTATTCCTTCCCCGATCACTGTCTTTATGAGGATCCGAGACCTTCTCTTCTCTCTTCTTTACCCGAGTTGCCTCCTCTAAGTTAATATACTTCTCTGCTCTGAGAGAAGTTCGTCAAATGTTTTTGCGTGCCTCTTAGCTAAAGATCTAAAGAAATCCCCCGACTGTAACCCCTGAGTCAGAGCATTTATTTTAACGTCCGAAGTGACAGCGGATACTTCTAGAGCAGCTTCATTGAACTTTGACACATATTTTCGTAGGCTCTCGCCTGTCCCTTGCTTGATACTCATTAAGTAAAGCGATGTTTTCACCTGCTTCCTAGCACTTGCAAATTGATGCAAAAACAAAGAACTGAACTCCACGAAGGAGTGTATAGAATTAGGTGGGAGCTGACTAAACCAATTCTGTGCCGATTTTGCCAGAGTGGTGAGGAACACCCTACACTTGACCCCATCTGAGTATTGATGTAGCAACGCTCCATTTTCAAAGCGGATAAGGTGATCCTGAGGATCAAAAGTGTCGTCATATTCATAGGCTAATGTTTTAAATGTAGCAGGAAGTGGATCTGCCAGGATCTGCTGAGAAAATGAAGATCCCACCAAAGCTGCAGTCGGAACTGCTATGTTTTCATATTTTCTCTTGAGGAGTTTCATTTCCTTCCTTAATTCAGCCACCTGCGAATCAACACTAGTCCCCGACCAACTCTCCTCCTCCTCAGAACTTCCTCTTCCTTCCTCTCGATCTTGAGTTCTCCTCAAGGGCTTATTAGCAGTTCTCGCTCCTGCGAAAGTCGGGGTAGCCCTTTTCTGGTATCCTTCTAAAGGAATGGGGGCAGGACGAGCAGGAGCGAGATACGCATTAGGGCGTATATTGACCAGAGGAATCTGGTTATGAGTCTCCTCCGCCCGACCCCTTCTTGGCGCAATTTCCTCCTCCACACGCTCAGTAACTTCAAGATGTGCCTCCTCAGGAATAGGAATTAGTATTCTAGCTCTTTCCACGAGAATCTTCTCCACAGTTTGATTGATCAATGCGTCTAGCTGATCTTGTGTCATCACTATCATGGGCACTCCCCCTGGTGTAATATTGGGTCGATTTTCATTTCCCTCTGGGGGATCTTGAGGGGTGCAAGCTACTTCTTCAAACTCAGGGCCCAGATTCCGAGATGACCCCTCAGCCATGCTAGAGAGTATCATAACAACATATACTTAACACTATACAAAGACCTCAAAGAAAAGAGATAAACAACTACCAAACCACCCCTAAGGAATCTCTCCACATGATCATGACATGATGAATATACAGATAAAAAGGTGATGAAGCGAATAATAACAGATGATGAGAATATGAAGATAAACCTCACGTCCTAACTCAGAGAACTTTCCCACCGACGACACCAGGTGATATGATCTGCTCTAGACCATATTAACAGAATAATAACAAAACGTACAAAGAAAACAATACCTAGAGAGTATCACTTCAATATCCACAAGGTTGGTGATCTACTTTCGCTCTTTTGATTGATAAAATAAACACACGAGATAGAACCAGAGAGATTTCCCGCGTTAAATTCTAAAATATTCCAACTCAAATGGGATTAACAAAATGATAAAGGTGTACATATATATATATATATATATACTATTGATATAGATCAATATTACACGATCCTTATAAAATATGGTATCAAAGCCAGGAGAGATAGGGTATATATATATAGTTATTTCATGATTCAATACATCTTGATCCTATCCTTGATGAATCTTTTCCGTCTTAGAGATACTGTTAAAAACAGTATGACCCAGGAATATGATATTCCTGAGAATCTTGATCTTTTGAATAAATGGACAATTCCTAAAATTGATCCTAAAATGGTTTACAAATTAGGAACTTTTGAAAAAATAGGTTTTAAACAAGTTGTTAAGACTACTGAGTCCTCTATACCTCTTCATGAAGAAGAGATAGTTATTAAATTACTTAGTCAAAGCGACATTTTACCTTATAAAAGGACTCATAAATTCATTCATATTGGATGTGTTCAGGTCGCTTTTAGACCTCTTACCTTAAATGGTTTACCAGAAAGTTTTCTAGCTTCTCTTAGAGATGGTAGAAATCTTAATTGGAAACAATCCCTAATGGGAATTATAGAATCTAGTCTGGCTTTAGGTCCTGTCTATTTTGACGCTTATCCTAATTTATCTCTATCTTTATCTGATAGTAATATTTTTGAGGCTTTAACATTAAATGTTAAAACTCATGGTTATAATTACATACCAGGTACTGAGGTAATGTGTATTTGTTACCGTATTTACTATAAACCTTTATTTACATTAAATCCGATGTGTAAAAAAATTGAGAAAGATAATAATGAGACTATTCTTATTGAAACCAATTTTGGTAAATCAAACATTACTACCAAAGATCCATTAAGTGGGAAGAAATCATCTTTCCTGAAAATTGGTTAATAGAACAATCTGTTCCTAAAAATCCTATTTTAAATAGTGATTTTGAACATATTACTCAAATTCATGATGGTATCATTAGTATTGGTTTTCAAAATAGCCAGAAAAGAAAATCGACTTCTTATTCTAGATCTATATCTAGTCACTCTTTTATATCTCCTTTAGATTATGAGGTAAAATTACCCTCTGAAGCTAGAGCTTCTACTTCTTCAGAAAATATTTTTTATAAAAATAATAATAATGAAAAATTATTATAAATGAAAACAATATTATTCACAAAGATGAATTTGATCCCGAAACAATTTCGGATTGTAATTTTAAAATATAGTTTTATGAATTTTTTAGATTTTTCTAAAGGTTCGTCAACAAGAGCTCATATCAATGATGAGTTTTATAATCCTAAATGGGATAAGTTTAGAAACTGGTATTTTAAAACTTTTTCTAAAGATGATTTAGATTATTTTGTGAACAGTTTTTATAAATTCTGTGAAAAACATAATGAAATTACTTATTATGTTCCTTGGTTTATCAAAACCTTTTATATAAATTATATTTCGGTTATTGAAAGAGACTATCAGATAATCTCTGGAGGAATACAAAAATCTGTTTACCCTCCTCATGTTCCTTTTCAAATTGAGAAAGGTGAAAGGATTTTTAATTTCCTTCCATTTTGCAGAATCATTGATAATGATGTCTTACAAGTTACCGTTAAGCATATTAATAATATGATTGAACAAAATAATTTTTGCAATCTTTATCTTTCTATTATTGGTGAAGAGATTATTTCTCTCCATGATAAAGTAGATAAAATTATTTCTAAAATTGATTCTCAAAAGAATCCTGATAATATTAATAAAAGTAATAATATTATTGTTAAAACGGCTTCTTCTATACAATCTCCTATTGAAATAAAAGATTTTAAATCTGAAGCTACTATTTCAGATCTTGAAAAAATTATCAATGAAAAATTTGGTAAACTTGATATTTCAACTTTAGATGATGACTTTGATGAAAATCGTATTCAATCCACTGATATTGGTAGTCCTAACAATATTAATAGTATTGACAAAATGAAGTGGGCTGATAGGCCTACCATGTCTACTTATTATTATAAGAAACCCACTCCTATTGATGTTCTTCATGAAGAACAGAAATTTTTTTTTAATAATTCTTATTCTGGAAAAGGTATTTATGAATGGAATATTGATGGTGCTAGTGATAACCACATTTTCCAACAATGCCATCGTATGCTTATGTATAGTTTTGCTTGTCAAACTTGTGGTAACAGTGATCTTAGCACTGCACAAGCCATTACAAATGGGTTTACTGGACAGCTTAAAGGTTGGTGGGATAATTATTTAACTAACCAAAATAAATTGGAAATTTTTTCTTCCATTAAAACTGAACCCAATGGAGAAACTAAACCCAATGCGGTTTACTCTTTGGTTCTTACTATTTTAGAGCATTTTACTGGTCAATATACCAATAAGTATGAAAATACTAGAACTCTTCTTTTAAATATGAAGTGTAAAACTTTTACTGATTTTAGATGGTACAAAGATACTTTTCTGTCCCGAATTTTTGAAATTCCTGATTGCAATCAGGATATTTGGAAAAATAAATTTGTAGATGGCCTTCCTAATCTTTTTGCTGAGAAAATTAAGAAAACTCTTCGGAAAGATTCTGACTCAATTCATTATGGGTCTTATACTTTTGGTCAAATCATTAGTGTGTGCGTTCAGGAAGGATTAAATCTTTGTAATGAACTAAAATTGAAAAATCAAATTAAAAAAGATAATCTTTTGGAAAGAAAACAATTAGGTCAATTTTGTGATCAATTTGGTATTGATAATCCTAAAAACAGTTTTTATAAAACTAATAAAAGGAATATTAATTATAAACCTAATTTTAAGAAAAGAAAACATTTTTCTAAGAAAAAGGACAAAGAAAAAGATCATGAAAATGATAAAAGAAAAAGAAAGCCTTTTAAAAAGAGAAGTTACAATACTATTATTTGTAAAAAATGTAATAGACCTGGTCATTATGCTAACCAGTGCTATGCCAGAGACAAGATTAAAAATCTTGACATTAATGAAGAGCTTAAAGAGACTCTTTTTAAAATTGTGATGAATCATGATACTGATTCTGAGTCAGAAAAATCTTATAATGATTCTTCTGTTGATTCCACTTCTAATAATGAAGATTTCTTTATTTCTGACAAGGAAAAATGTTATGATTGTAAAATCGGTAAACCTTGTCTTAATTGTATCGGTGATACTGATAATATCAATAATATTGATAATGATAATATCAATAATATTGATAATGAGTTTTATACACTCATGAGTCAATTTCAAGATATGAGTATTAATGTCTTGACTAATGATAATATTTTTGAATTTCTTAAGCAAATTAAAGATTCTAGTTTAAGAGATAAAATCATCGAACAATTCCATGATTCTTCTAAAAAAGAATTAAAAACTAGTTTTTCCAAAAATATAAATTATAATATGAGTGAATTAGAAAAACTTTTTAGTCTTAGAAATACTAAGAAAAGTCCTGTTACTATCAATGATTTAGTTCGAGAAATTGATAATCTCAAAACTGATATTAAAATTCTTCGAACTGATCTCTCTACTCGTCTTTCTTTAATTGAGAAAGGAAAGGGAAAAATTGATAATAGTGAAACTATCTCTAATGCTGTTTCTAATGACAATAATGATTTTAGTATTGAGAAAAATCATTTATCTACCATTAATATGGTTATATCACAAAAATGGTATACTAAGATTTCCCCTTCTTATAAATAATTCTTATAAGCAGGATTTTATTGCTATGATAGACAGTGGTGCTGACCTAAGTGTTATAAAATTAGGAATTATTCCCACCAAGTTTTTTGAAAAAACTACTCACTCACTTTCTCATGCAGGTGGAGGTTCTTTAAAGATCAATTATAAGCTTAAAAATGCTTATGTTTGCGTTGATGGTTGTTGTATTTCTAATGACTTTCTTATTGCGGAAGATATCACTAGTCAAATGATTATTGGTCTTCCTTTTTTATTTAAAATATATCCTCTTACCTTTGTTAGTGAAAAGGGTATTACAGGTACCTATGAGGGTAAGCCAATTACTTTCAAGTTTATAACTAAACCCATTCATAAGATTCTCAATTTAATTCAGGATCAAATTGACTATAAAAATTGTCATATCAATTTTCTTAAATATGAGCTTAATTCTATCACTATTAATGATAGATTAAATAATCCTAAGCTCCAAGAAAAATAAAAATTTTAATTAATAAATTTTCTATTGAGGTTTGTAATGACATTCCTAATGCTTTTTGGGATAGAAAGAAACATATAGTTTCTCTTCCCTATGAAGAAGATTTTAAAGATAATAAAATACCGACTAAGTCTAGACCTTGTCAAATGAACTCTGATTATTTAGAATTGTGTAAAAAGGAAATATCTTCCTTATTAGAGAAGAAGCTTATAACTCCTTCTAACTCCCCTTGGTCTTGTATCTTTTTTTATGTTAATAAACATTCTGAACAGGAACGTGGAGTTCCTAGGTTAGTTATTAACTATAAACCGCTTAATAAAGTTTTAAAATGGATTAGACATACTATTCCCAATAAAAAAGACCTTCTTGATAGGTTAGTCAATGCCCTTATTTTCTCTAAATTTGATTTAAAATCAGGTTTTTGGCAAATTCATTAATAATAAACCGGATAGGTATAAAACGCCTTTAATGTACCTTTTGGTCATTATGAATGGATATTATGCCTTTTGGGCTTAAAAATGCTCCTTCGAGAATTTCAACAAATAATGAATGATATTTTTAATCCTTATAGTGATTTTATTATTGTCTATATTGATGACATTCTTGTTTTCTCTAAAGACATCGAAATTCATTTTAAACATCTTGAGATGTTTAAAAATTTGATCATTAAAAATGGTTTAGTAATTTCAAAACCGAAAATGGTTTTATTTCAAACTAAGGTCAAATTTCTTGGTCATTTTATTGATAAAGGAAATATTATCCCAATTCAAAGAAGCATTGAATTTGGGAATAAATTCCCTGATATTATTACTGATAAAACTCAGTTACAAAGATTCTTAGGAAGCCTCAATTATGTTTCTTCTTATATCAAGAACCTTGCTGAAGATTCTGCTATTTTATACGATAGGCTTAAGAAGAATCCTTCTCCTTGGAATGATAATCATACTAAGGTTGTTATTAATATTAAAAATAAGGTAAAAAATACTCCTTGTCTTATGCTTGCTAATCCTTCTTGGGAAAAGATTGTTGAAACTGATGCCTCAGACTTGGGATATGGTGGTATCCTTAAACAGATTAATCCTGATAATAAAAAGGAATACATTATCGATTTTTTCTTACGTAAATGGAATAATAGTCAGAAAAATTATTCTGCTACTGCTAAAGAAATTTTATCCATTGTTAAATGTGTTTTAAAATTTCAAGATGATTTATATAATCAGAAATTTACAATTTATACTGATTGTAAAGCTGCTACTTTCATTCTCTTTAAAGACATTGAGCATAATGTTTCAAAGCAAATGTTTGCTAGGTGGCAATCTCATCTTGCTTATTTTGATTTTAATATCATTCATAAGCAAGGGAAAGATAATCATCTTCCTGATTTTCTTACCCGAGAATTTATTTCTTCATGACAGACATGAGTCAATCGAAAAGAAACTCTTATTCCTCTTATAGAGGAAGGGGAGGAAGAGGTCCTCCACTCATCCAACACGGGAAAAGGTCCCTTTTCAGCCAGAATATTTCTGGAGTCAGTTCTTCTTCTAAAGGACCTATTGAAGATATCTCTTCAAAACTTACTGATGAAGAATCATACTCTTCCGTTACTCAGAAGGAATACAAATTCTTTGATGCTCCTAATAAGGAATTAATCCTTATTATTGAAGATGAGGATGAAAAGTTCAAAGAGTCCCCATGGACTCTTCTGAATAAATATTTCCCAGCTAATAGTTGGGGCACAGAAACTTATAAAAGTAGAGGATACTATGAAAATATACTAATGAGTCTTGGGAGTGTTGATATTCAGCATTTCCCTCCTAAGAGTAAAACTATTAATTACTCCAAATTCATAATAAAGAAAATTATTTCCATCCAAGAATGGGGAACTTCTCCTTTTTCTGAAAGAAGTATAACTAATGAAGTTACTAAAACCGTTTTCCAATATAATTATTGGGATTACCTGCAAAGTTTTTATAAAACTTTATTTTATCAAAATTCCAAGCACTCACATACTTGGTTGATGAAAATTTGTGATAATATCAACAGGGATCAAATCCCTAACTGGATTTTTAAATGGTGGGAAAGTTTTGGTACCATGGCAGATATATTGCCAGAAGAGATGAAATCTCTACTGGAGGAATATTCTATAAGCTTTTCCTCATCCAATACGAGTAATAAAACTATTTGTATGTTTTTTATTGATTCTGGAATCCCATGGGTCTGGAAATGGAGACCAGAATTCGCTTATACTGAAGATGGCATCCCAAGTTTATGGAGAATCCATACTACAAGATTCTGGAATAACTTAAATATTATCACTCCTGGCTCCAATGAGTCTCCTTTACAGGAAAACATCAACAGGATTAAATCCAAAATTGATGAATACAAAAGGATTGCGAGAAAAAAGACTTCAAATAGTCTCCTTTCATTCTCTGAATTTTCTAAGAAATATGTGAATGTTTTTCCAAGAGAAAAAATTATGGATCTCTATATGGATCACATAAAGAATGATTTGTTTAAAGACATTGATTTCTCTGATTCAAAATCGGATGCATCTATGATCTCTGGATCCGGATCTGACCAACAGGATGCGCAAGATCCAATTGATGATTATCAAGACTTCTCTATTCAAGAAAGTTTTGATCTTTTCAGGAATTCTCTTAAAGAGAAATTGAAAGATAGAAAGGAATAATGGAAGATTGGAGAATCTTTCTAAATTATTCTCAATCAGGGCTAAATTCTAACATTTGGCGAGTACCTTTTCATGTCATTTTTTATGACAAAAGAATCCGAGATAAAAATTATCTCAAAATATTAAGAAAGAAGATTAAAGTTCTTGAGAATAATATTCCTATCCTTGAAAATATGACGTATATTGATAATGAAGGTGAAGAAAGGGAGTATCATCCTAATTCCTTGAGGGATTTCAGGAAAAGTTTAAAACTTTTGAAGAAACAAGCCTCCTTAATGGCAATTTGAAGAAAATTTGGCATTAGCGCATGTTGACAAAAGTATGACTATTTTTCTGGATAAGATAAAATTCTCATCATCGCTAATGTCTACAGACAATGTACTGTTTAGGAATAGTAATTACTATTTACTTTTGACTTTTTGCGGCCTTACTTTTCCGCACTTTTTATCTTTTGCTTTGGAATCCGGGGTTTGATGTCCGGTTTCCCCTTATTTATAGGTGTGCATTCTGTTTTTGGAGGACAGAGTTTTACTCACCCTCTCTTTTCCTCTCTCTTCATCACTCCCTTGTAATCTTGTAAACCTTGTAATATCACTGTATAATATTTAGCTTATGGTTGCAGCTTTTTAAAGGTATATTGTTATTTATCTTTGTTTTACTTATTTATTTTCTGATGATAGCTCTCTCCATGGACGGCTAAGATATTTGTATTGAATCATGACTTGGCTATATTATACTCGATCTTATCATATGCATTTGAAATTATATTCTTATAATGATCTGTAATTTAATATATCAAAGGTAGAGTTGGTTTTACCGGTTGGTATGAGCTTTTCAGTGATATTCATGAGTTAACCATGTGGGCTAGCCCTTATTGCCGTTATGCCGATGAATAGGCGCAGCGTTTTTTTGGCACAAAAGCTTTTTTCAGGTTAACTCATGGACTATGAAATTTCTCAGTAAGATCCAATCTGTGTATGCCACAGGATACTATTGATATAGATCAATATTACACGATCCTTATAAAATATGGTATCAAAGCCAGGAGAGATAGGGTATATATATATAGTTATTTCATGATTCAATACATCTTGATCCTATCCTTGATGAATCTTTTCCGTCTTAGAGATACTGTTAAAAACAGTATGACCCAGGAATATGATATTCCTGAGAATCTTGATCTTTTGAATAAATGGACAATTCCTAAAATTGATCCTAAAATGGTTTACAAATTAGGAACTTTTGAAAAAATAGGTTTTAAACAAGTTGTTAAGACTACTGAGTCCTCTATACCTCTTCATGAAGAAGAGATAGTTATTAAATTACTTAGTCAAAGCGACATTTTACCTTATAAAAGGACTCATAAATTCATTCATATTGGATGTGTTCAGTCGCTTTTAGACCTCTTACCTTAAATGGTTTACCGAAAAGTTTTCTAGCTTCTCTTAGAGATGGTAGAAATCTTAATTGGAAACAATCCCTAATGGGAATTATAGAATCTAGTCTGGCTTTAGGTCCTGTCTATTTTGACGCTTATCCTAATTTATCTCTATCTTTATCTGATAGTAATATTTTTTAGGCTTTAACATTAAATGTTAAAACTCATGGTTATAATTACATACCAGGTACTGAGGTAATGTGTATTTGTTACCGTATTTACTATAAACTTTTATTTACATTAAATCCGATGTGTAAAAAAATTGAGAAAGATAATAATGAGACTATTCTTATTGAAACCAATTTTGGTAAATCAAACATTACTACCAAAGATCCATTAAGTGGGAAGAAATCATCTTTCCGGAAAATTGGTTAATAGAACAATCTGTTCCTAAAAATCTATTTTAAATAGTGATTTTGAACATATTACTCAAATTCATGATGGTATCATTAGTATTGGTTTTCAAAATAGCCAGAAAAGAAAATCGACTTCTTATTCTAGATCTATATCTAGTCACTCTTTTATATCTCCTTTAGATTATGAGGTAAAATTACCCTCTGAAGCTAGAGCTTCTACTTCTTCTTATGAAGAAAATTTTTATAAAAATAATAATAATGAAAAAATTATTATAAATGAAAACAATATTATTCACAAAGATGAATTTGATCCCTAAACAATTTCGGATTGTAATTTTAAAATATAGTTTTATGAATTTTTTAGATTTTTCTAAGGTTCGTCAACAAGAGCTCATATCAATGATGAGTTTTATAATCCTAAATGGGATAAGTTTAGAAACTGGTATTTTAAAACTTTTTCTAAAGATGATTTAGATTATTTTGTGAACAGTTTTTATAAATTCTGTGAAAAACATAATGAAATTACTTATTATGTTCCTTGGTTTATCAAAACCTTTTATATAAATTATATTTCGGTTATTGAAAGAGACTATAAGATAATCTCTCGGAGGAATACAAAAATCATTTACCCTCCTCATGTTCCTTTTCAAATTGAGAAAGGTGAAAGGATTTTTAATTTCCTTCCATTTTGCAGAATCATTGATAATGATGTCTTACAAGTTACCGTTAAGCATATTAATAATATGATTGAACAAAATAATTTTTGCAATCTTTATCTTTCTATTATTGGTGAAGAGATTATTTCTCTCCATGATAAAGTAGATAAAATTATTTCTAAAATTGATTCTCAAAAGAATCCTGATAATATTAATAAAAGTAATAATATTATTGTTAAAACGGCTTCTTCTATACAATCTCCTATTGAAATAAAAGATTTTAAATCAAGCTACTATTTCGGATCTTGAAAAAATTATCAATGAAAAATTTGGTAAACTTGATATTTCAACTTTAGATGATGACTTTGATGAAAATCGTATTCAATCCACTGATATTGGTAGTCCTAACAATATTAATAGTATTGACAAAATGAAGTGGGCTGATAGGCCTACCATGTCTACTTATTATTATAAGAAACCCACTCCTATTGATGTTCTTCATGAAGAACAGAAATTTTTTTTTAATAATTCTTATTCTGGAAAAGGTATTTATGAATGGAATATTGATGGTGCTAGTGATAACCACATTTTCCAACAATGCCATCGTATGCTTATGTATAGTTTTGCTTGTCAAACTTGTGGTAACAAATGATCTTAGCATCGCACAAGCCATTACAAATGGGTTTCTTTGGATGACTTAAAGGTTGGTGGGATAATTATTTAACTAACCAAAATAAATTGGAAATTTTTTCTTCCATTAAAACTGAACCCAATGGAGAAACTAAACCCAATGCGGTTTACTCTTTGGTTCTTACTATTTTAGAGCATTTTACTGGTCAATATACCAATAAGTATGAAAATACTAGAACTCTTCTTTTAAATATGAAGTGTAAAACTCTTACTGATTTTAGATGGTACAAAGATACTTTTCTGTCCCGAATTTTTGAAATTCCTGATTGCAATCAGGATATTTGGAAAAATAAATTTGTAGATGGCCTTCCTAATCTTTTTCTTTGAGAAAGTTAAGAAAACTCTTCGGAAAGATTCTCGACTCAATTCATTATGGGTCTTATACTTTTGGTCAAATCATTAGTGTGTGCGTTCGGAAGGATTAAATCTTTGTAATGAAATAAAATTGAAAAATCAAATTAAAAAAGATAATCTTTTGGAAAGAAAACAATTAGGTCAATTTTGTGATCAATTTGGTATTGATAATCCTAAAAACAGTTTTTATAAAACTAATAAAAGGAATATTAATTATAAACCTAATTTTAAGAAAAGAAAACATTTTTCTAAGAAAAAGGACAAAGAAAAAGATCATGAAAATGATAAAAGAAAAAGAAAGCCTTTTAAAAAGAGAAGTTACAATACTATTATTTGTAAAAAATGTAATAGACCTGGTCATTATGCTAACCAGTGCTATGCCAGAGACAAGATTAAAAATCTTGACATTAATGAAGAGCTTAAAGAGACTCTTTTTAAAATTGTGATGAATCATGATATCGATTAAGTCGAGAAAAAAAATCTTATAATGATTCTTCTGTTGATTCCACTTCTAATAATGAAGATTTCTTTATTTCTGACAAGGAAAAATGTTATGATTGTAAAATCGGTAAACCTTGTCTTAATTGTATCGGTGATACTGATAATATCAATAATATTGATAATGATAATATCAATAATATTGATAATGAGTTTTATACACTCATGAGTCAATTTCAAGATATGAGTATTAATGTCTTGACTAATGATAATATTTTTGAATTTCTTAAGCAAATTAAAGATTCTAGTTTAAGAGATAAAATCATCGAACAATTCCATGATTCTTCTAAAAAAAGAATTAAAAACTAGTTTTTCCAAAAATATAAATTATAATATGGGTGAATTAGAAAAACTTTTTAGTCTTAGAAATACTAAGAAAAGTCCTGTTACTATCAATGATTTAGTTCGAGAAATTGATAATCTCAAAACTGATATTAAAATTCTTCGAACTGATCTCTCTACTCGTCTTTCTTTAATTGAGAAAGGAAAGGGAAAAATTGATAATAGTGAAACTATCTCTAATGCTGTTTCTAATGACAATAATGATTTTAGTATTGAGAAAAATCATTTATCTACCATTAATATGGTTATATCACAAAAATGGTATACTAAGATTTCCCTTCTTATAAATAATTCTTATAAGCAGGATTTTATTGCTATGATAGACAGTGGTGCTGACCTAAGTGTTATAAAATTAGGAATTATTCCCACCAAGTTTTTTGAAAAAACTACTCACTCACTTTCTCATGCAGGTGGAGGTTCTTTAAAGATCAATTATAAGCTTAAAAATGCTTATGTTTGCGTTGATGGTTGTTGTATTTCTAATGACTTTCTTATTGCGGAAGATATCACTAGTCAAATGATTATTGGTCTTCCTTTTTTATTTAAAATATATCCTCTTACCTTTGTTAGTGAAAAGGGTATTACAGGTACCTATGAGGGTAAGCCAATTACTTTCAAGTTTATAACTAAACCCATTCATAAGATTCTCAATTTAATTCAGGATCAAATTGACTATAAAAATTGTCATATCAATTTTCTTAAATATGAGCTTAATTCTATCACTATTAATGATAGATTAAATAATCCTAAGCTCCAAGAAAAAATAAAATTTTTAATTAATAAATTTTCTATTGAGGTTTGTAATGACATTCCTAATGCTTTTTGGGATAGAAAGAAACATATAGTTTCTCTTCCCTATGAAGAAGATTTTAAAGATAATAAAATACCGACTAAGTCTAGACCTTGTCAAATGAACTCTGATTATTTAGAATTGTGTAAAAAGGAAATATCTTCCTTATTAGAGAAGAAGCTTATAACTCCTTCTAACTCCCCTTGGTCTTGTACTATTTTTTATGTTAATAAACATTCTGAACAGGAACGTGGAGTTCCTAGGTTAGTTATTAACTATAAACCGCTTAATAAAGTTTTAAAATGGATTAGACATCCTATTCCCAATAAAAAAGACCTTCTTGATAGGTTAGTCAATGCCCTTATTTTCTCTAAATTTGATTTAAAATCAGGTTTTTGGCAAATTCAGATTAATAAACCGGATAGGTATAAAACTGCCTTTAATGTACCTTTTGGTCATTATGAATGGACTGTTATGCCTTTTGGGCTTAAAAATGCTCCTTCAGAATTTCAACAAATAATGAATGATATTTTTAATCCTTATAGTGATTTTATTATTGTCTATATTGATGACATTCTTGTTTTCTCTAAAGACATCGAAATTCATTTTAAACATCTTGAGATGTTTAAAAATTTGATCATTAAAAATGGTTTAGTAATTTCAAAACCGAAAATGGTTTTATTTCAAACTAAGGTCAAATTTCTTGGTCATTTTATTGATAAAGGAAATATTATCCCAATTCAAAGAAGCATTGAATTTGGGAATAAATTCCCTGATATTATTACTGATAAAACTCAGTTACAAAGATTCTTAGGAAGCCTCAATTATGTTTCTTCTTATATCAAGAACCTTGTCAAGATTCTCGCTATTTTATACGATAGGCTTAAGAAGAATCCTTCTCCTTGGAATGATAATCATACTAAGGTCATTATTAATATTAAAAATAAGGTAAAAATATTCCTTGTCTTATGCTTGCTAATCCTTCTTGGGAAAAGATTGTTGAAACTGATGCCTCAGACTTGGGATATGGTGGTATCCTTAAACAGATTAATCCTGATAATAAAAAGGAATACATTATCAGATTTTATTCTGGTAAGTGGAATAATAGTCAGAAAAATTATTCTCACTCTTTGCTAAAGAAATTTTATCCATTGTTAAATGTGTTTTAAAATTTCAAGATGATTTATATAATCGAAATTTACAATTTATACCGATTGTAAAGTCGCTACTTTCATTCTCTTTAAAGACATTGAGCATAATGTTTCAAAGCAAATGTTTGCTAGGTGGCAATCTCATCTTGCTTATTTTGATTTTAATATCATTCATAAGCAAGGGAAAGATAATCATCTTCCTGATTTTCTTACCCGAGAATTTATTTCTTCATGACAGACATGAGTCAATCGAAAAGAAACTCTTATTCCTCTTATAGAGGAAGGGGAGGAAGAGGTCCTCCACTCATCCAACACGGGAAAAGGTCCCTTTTCGGCGAATAATATTTACGAGTCGGTTCTTCTTCTAAAGGACCTATTGAAGATATCTCTTCAAAACTTACGATGAAGAATCATACTCTTCCGTTACTCGGAAGGAATACAAATTCTTTGATGCTCCTAATAAGGAATTAATCCTTATTATTGAAGATGAGGATGAAAAGTTCAAAGAGTCCCCATGGACTCTTACGAATAAATATTTCCCAAATAATAGTTGGGGCACGAAAACTTATAAAAGTAGAGGATACTATGAAAATATACTAATGAGTCTTGGGAGTGTTGATATTCAAATTTCCCTCCTAAGAGTAAAACTATTAATTACTCCAAATTCATAATAAAGAAAATTATTTCCATCCAAGAATGGGGAACTTCTCCTTTTTCCTCGAAAGAAGTATAACTAATGAAGTTACTAAAACCGTTTTCCAATATAATTATTGGGATTACCTCGCAAAGTTTTTATAAAACTTTATTTTATCAAAATTCCAAGCACTCACATACTTGGTTGATGAAAATTTGTGATAATATCAACAGGATCAAATCCCTAACTGGATTTTTAAATGGTGGGAAAGTTTTGGTACCATGGCAGATATATTGCCAAAAGAGATGAAATCTCTACTGGAGGAATATTCTATAAGCTTTTCCTCATCCAATACGAGTAATAAAACTATTTGTATGTTTTTTATTGATTCTGGAATCCCATGGGTCTGGAAATGGAGACCAGAATTCGCTTATACTTGAAGATGGCATCCCAAGTTTATGGAGAATCCATACTACAAGATTCTGGAATAACTTAAATATTATCACTCCTGGCTCCAATGAGTCTCCTTTACAGGAAAACATCAACAGGATTAAATCCAAAATTGATGAATACAAAAGGATTGCGAGAAAAAAGACTTCAAATAGTCTCCTTTCATTCTCTGAATTTTCTAAGAAATATGTGAATGTTTTTCCAAGAGAAAAAATTATGGATCTCTATATGGATCACATAAAGAATGATTTGTTTAAAGACATTGATTTCTCCGATTCAAAATCGGATGCATCTATGATCTCGGATCCGGATCGACCAACAGATGCGCAAGATCCAATTGATGATTATCAAGACTTCTCTATTCAAGAAAGTTTTGATCTTTTCAGAAATTCTCTTAAAGAGAAATTGAAAGATAGAAAGGAATAATGGAAGATTGGAGAATCTTTCTAAATTATTCTCAATCGTGGGCTAAATTCTAACATTTGGCGAGTACCTTTTCATGTCATTTTTATGACAAAAGAATCCGAGATAAAAATTATCTCAAAATATTAAGAAAGAAGATTAAAGTTCTTGAGAATAATATTCCTATCCTTGAAAATATGACGTATATTGATAATGAAGGTGAAGAAAGGGAGTATCATCCTAATTCCTTGAGGGATTTCAGGAAAAGTTTAAAACTTTTGAAGAAACAAGCCTCCTTAATGGCAATTTGAAGAAAATTTGGCATTAGCGCATGTTGACAAAAAAGTATGACTATTTTTCCTGGATAAGATAAAATTCTCATCATCGCTAATGTCTACAGACAATGTACTGTTTAGGAATAGTAATTACTATTTACTTTTGACTTTTTGCGGCCTTACTTTTCCGCACTTTTTATCTTTTGCTTTGGAATCCGGGGTTTGATGTCCGGTTTCCCCTTATTTATAGGTGTGCATTCTGTTTTTGGAGGACAGAGTTTTACTCACCCTCTCTTTTCCTCTCTCTTCATCACTCCTCTTGTATCTTTGTAAACCTTGTAATATCACCGTATAATATTTAGCTTATGGTTGCAGCTTTTTTTAAAAGGTATATTGTTATTTATCTTTGTTTTACTTATTTATTTTCTGATGATAGCTCTCTCCATGGACGGCTAAGATATTTGTATTGAATCATGACTTGGCTATATTATACTCGATCTTATCATATGCATTTGAAATTATATTCTTATAATGATCTGTAATTTAATATATCAAAGGTAGAGTTGGTTTTACCGGTTGGTATGAGCTTTTCAGTGATATTCATGAGTTAACCATGTGGGCTAGCCCTTATTGCCGCCGTTATGCCGATGAATAGGCGCAGCGCTTTTTGGCACAAAAGCTTTTTTCAGGTTAACTCATGGACTATGAAATTTCTCAGTAAGATCCAATCTGTGTATGCCACAGGATACTATTGATATAGATCAATATTACACGATCCTATATATATATATATATATATATATATATATATATAAGACAATATCATAAGACAATATCAGTTATGCGAATAAGATTATATGAACACATGAGATTGAATACCTAAAGCAACTCCTCTTTTTAGTTTAGTAAAACACAATGATATATATGTTTTTGTCTTGAATCCTTCATTCACTTTTTACTTGTGATTATTGCTAGTATCTGAAGGGGGTGTTTTTATAAAAAAACACCATATATCTCTTCAAAAACCAACCCCTTTCTATTTTAAAAGGGGATACCTTCTTGTAAAGGGACAATCGGGACAATCCACGTCGAAGGGTTTCTAGAAACCCTAGCCACATCATTGTACTATCCTAACATTTTTGCAGAGATTTCCTGAGATTTTGGCAGGGATAACGTCCATTTTCTTGCCAAAACGGCCACATTTGTACCATAAGATAGAGATCTGAGATATCTCCATCTCTTCATATTCTTCCAGAATTTGACCTTTCTCACAGGACCTAGCTCTGATCCTAAAAGACCAGATCACCATATCTACTTTTTTGAAGATCATAACAGACGGCCATGATCGAAGGTCTGATCCTATATGCATTTTCACTTTTGATCGGCACAGATGTGAATATGCTTATCTTATCTTGTTATGGGAGGGAACTCAGCTCTGGGCACATCTGTTCTTAAACTTAGAAAGATCAGACCTGAATGTTTTCCCGTTAGTGTCAAGGTGAAGAATGACGGTAATAATAATCGGGGTCTATAATCCTACTATTTCTTTAGAATTCAGAAAGACCCAAACTACCGCATGGATAAGAATGTGGATTCCTATTATCGGGATGGGATAACTTATCTTGAATTCTAATCTGATCCCTATCAAAACTTTATATATTTTTTGGCTTTTTTGGACAGAAATCATAACATCTCCTCTTTAATTTTAAAAATCTTTCACTGATCGATTTTTATGAAAAGAGATCAACTGTATCAGAATTAGTAATATTAATTATATTTACAGCAGTATTTAGAAGCCTGTAATTTTCTACTTGCTAATTCAGCCATTATAAATAAAAAAAACTGAATCCAAAATCTGAAATATAAATTTTATTAATCAAAATTTAACAAATTTTAAAATCATATTTGAAATATCATAGTATAGTATATATATATATACTATTTATTATTTTTTAAATTAATAGTTTTATTATTTTCAAATTCTAAATTCATATAGTACCATTTATTATTCCCTTATCTCTATTTTATTATTCCCTTACTGATCAAAAAAATTAACTCAAATTTATTATCCCCTTATCTCTAATTTTTTCTTTAGATAGGGCATCAGGTCTCCAAGGTTACACATTTACATAATAGATTCATCATATATCCCAAAACACTCGAGAGAAAAACCTTAATGCATACATATATATTTTACACTCGAGAGAAAAAACCTTAATGCATACATATATATTTTTTTCTTTAGATAGGGCATCAGGTCTCCAAGGTGTTTAGCATCACAAGTAAATTCAGATGCAAATTACCCATTTACATAACAGATTCATCATATACCCCAAAACACTCGAGAGAAAAAACCTTAATGCATACATACATATATATTGAGCTTTAATGTCACATACACAACTAAGTAATCTATTTATTTTAAATGGCGATCAGAACCTGTCGGGATTCACTTTTGACATCACACATTAATCAGTGGATTGACAGACATGAATTAATCGTCACCTCGCCAACAATCTGTTAACATCGTTGATCCAATGATGTATACCAATAAGAATTAGAGGATCAATTGAAGAGGAAAAATAAAAGAAATGGAAAGAATGAAGGGTTAAGCATCTCAGTGAAAATTCCCCATAGTTTTCTTCACTAACAATCAAAGTGCAAGGATAACAATTTTGAGTTTACCTCATCATTGATGCTCATCCACAGGTCTGGAAAAAATATATAGCGTCAAACTTTCAGAAGAAATAAAAAATGATGAGAAATAAATTGGGGATCTCAGGATTAAATTAGTTATCTTCAGTTCCAAATTGGAAGCATCAGATAGATAACGCAGTTTTAAACAATGCATCATCGATCCATTTCGAAAGAAAAACAAAATGAGAAGAAAATCAAAAAACGAAAAACCAGCGAAATGATTTAAAATAGAGAGCGCAGACGTTTCGGCTAAGGCTGAGTAGATAGTTTGAGCGCCCTGAGATGGATATTAAAAGGGGCGGTATAAAACCCTAGCACGCACCAATGCTAATGCTGACTTTGTCTTGGGAATTTATTCTGGGCTTTCTGCAGAACAGTATATTGGGCCAACTTTGCCAATAGTTTTGTTTGGGTTATGCCGGGCTTCTTTCTATAAGTTTTCTTGGAGTTATAATTAGAGGAAGAGGACTCAATCGTGATGCATTGATATGCACTTAGGCCCATGTTACATACACGAGTATAACAACGTGGAATTAGTACATTCATTTTAAAATATTATTTTTATCCTTTTAAAAAAAAATTAATTTTCTCACATCTCTTCATTATTTTCAACAAGTGTTCTTCCCCTCTGATGAGAACCGCAACGTGAAATTTTGATTTATCGTAACCCCGATTCAGACCGGTAAGTTATCGATAATTTTGCAAAGAATTTGCAAAGAAGAAAGCTATGGAAGCTAATCAATTTTCTCATTAAATTCCAAAGAATGAGCATACAAAGCATTATATAGTGTTTCCTCTCAATTCTATTCTTGAATCACCAGCCCAAATTAACTGTCAAATCCTAATTGAATCAATCTTATCTAACATCAATTACAATATACTCTTAAAACAGAAGTTAAAGGACTGAAATCATATATGGATTTTTATTGTATTGGGCCGAATTCTACTGATTGCTTTGGGTTGGTTTTCCCAATGGCTGGATTCGTATCATTCCCGACCCCATAAAGAACATCCTTGTCCTCAAGGATAAGCTACAGACCGGTCTCTTATCTCTTGTAATAAGAAAAAAAGAGAGAATTTTTCCCCTATCGAAAATAAAAAATCGACCATCCAAAGTTGAACGAAATTGTGTTAACATTTCCACTTCAACCAGCGCAATTTTTTTCTTCACAACCTCATTCTTGACATCTTTCTTCGCACAATGCCCGAAAATGGCATCGTATTCCATAGGCAAGATATAATCTTCAAGAAGATTCATTTGTGGAGCTTCATTCTCATTGTTATTAATTTGTTCTGGATTCCCAAACTCCACAGCCTTCTCCAAATTATTTATAGCCATTTTGGTGGCTGCAGTTTGAATGACAAAAATATTGACTCCAAATGCCACATTCACGCTTTTGTAAATGCGGACTAAGTTATCCATACGAGGCACATGCCTAATTCCTCGTCTCCTGCAGGGAACTTTGCAAACAGGATAACTTGACACTGCCTTCATGGATTTCTCGATACACGAATTGCAAAATATATGATTGTAGGTGAGAGAAATGACAGAATTCAAGAAACTCAAGCATATAGGACATTTGAGATCCCTTCCAATTCGTTCCAAATGTGATGCGTCTGTCATTCTTCCTTCCTCTCTCTCTCTCTTACTCTCCTTAATTCGACTGGTCACCAAATTCAGATTATCCCCCTCATCGTATTGAACTCTTTCACTAACCTCCTCCCAAAATGGAGGATCGCAAATCTGAATGTTGGGATCAATTGGAGCTATGTGTGCGCCGTTCGATCGAAGCTTCGAGTGTCTGGCGGAAACCATTTTCTGCTTTGCTTTTGGGAGTAAATTTCTGAATGGCGCTGAGGCGGAGATGCTTCCCAACAATGTGTTATTTACAGAGAATTCTAAATCGGACTGCAATGATTTGAATTGTTTGCGGATTGTATCCCCAGTTTTGGCTTTGAAGCGTTGGAGAGTTTTAGAGCAGGCCATACGATCACTCCCTTGTTCTTCATGAGATTTCTTGAATTTAGACTTGGAGGCCATGGTTCTGCAGTAATCGATCTCTATGTTCTTGTCGGCTTCAATTGTTGACTTCTTATTCATTGAATGCCGCCCGTCCTTCTTGTGTTGTCGCCGGAGCAATAGTTTCAACAAACATTCAATTCGATTCACCTTCTGCTCAATTGAACTGACTTGCTTGTTGATGTTTGTCATGCTCGTGTCCATGATATTGAACCTCCTCTCTAATAGTTCTATGCGTTCTTGATGTGTTCTTGACATTTTCTTGCGATTTCTTGAGTTCATGATTCTCAAGAATGTTGAGGTGCGATTCTCACCGTGATTTTTTCTCTCAATGAAAGCACCAATGGATGAGAACCACAACGTAAAATTTTGATTTATCGTAACCCCGACTCAGGCCGGTAAGTTATCGATAATTTTGCAAAGAATTTGCAAAGAAGAAAGCTATGGAAGCTAATCAATTTTCTCATTAAATTTCAAAGAATGAGCATACAAAGCATTATATAGTGTTTCCTCTCAATTTTATTCTTGAATCACCAGCCCAAAGTAACTGTCAAATCCTAACTGAATCAATCTTATCTAACAACAATTACAATATACTCTTAAAACAGAAGTTAAAGAACTGAAATCATGTCTGGATTTTTATTGTATTGGGCCGAATTCTGCTTATTGCTTTGGGTTGGTTTTTCCAATGGCTGGATTCGTATCACCCTCATCCCACCCCAATTGGCATGAACGGGATACAAGCACTAACCAATCTAACCCCAACCCCTGGCTCCCGCACCCCACTTCTGACTATCGACGTTGTCGGCGCCCACCACTATAGTTTTATTTTCTTCCTTTTTTACTATTTTTTTGGTATTTTATTATTGGAATGGTGAAATTTTAGAAACAAAAACGTCTTTATTTTTCAAGGAAAAAAAATCAAACAAGTCTTCTTTTGAGCAAAAAACGCAATCGGAAATTATTTTTTGCCTTTTATTTTTAAAAATATATACATTTCTAGAAAAAATTCAAAATTTCAAAATTAGTAAATACATTCCTATAATTAATAGATACACCCCCAGATTTCGAAAAATTTGTACAAGGTTCGATAAAAAAAAATTATGAATTCTATTGTTTACAAAAAAGATTTCAAACCTTCAAAAAACTAGTAAATACACCCCACAAATTTAAAAAGTTGTAGAAGATTCGACAATCTTTTTCGAAAAAGTGGCAAGTTCTTTGGTTTTTTTTTCCCCAAAATTTTAAGATATTTTTTAATTAAATTGATCCTAATTTTTTTTTTTTTACTCAACAGTGATGGTGGAACAAGTGTAAAAATGGGATTTAAATGAGTTATTTTTTTTTTAAAAAAAAACTAATATATAGAGATAATATAGTGAAAATGATCATGTGTCCACCTTATATGTCCACCACTTGTGTTGTGATGTCAAACAAGCAATCAATTAAATAAATGAAAATAAATGTAGACTTTCCTATTTATGTTAGTATCTTACTACACATAAATTGATGTCAATTGATGAGCATACAATCATTTTCTAGTAATATAATCTCTTCAAGAATAATTTTTTTTTTAAAAAAAAATATTGATAGGTGTACTACTTAAAAAAGGGTACACATGGGCCATGCATTTACACAGTTCACAGTTACTGTCAAACTAGCATAGTGATAGTAGCATGTGAGTATAATTCTCTACAGTCAAATGTTTGGAAACAAAAAAGAAAAAAAGAAAGAAAAATCGCATTTAAAAGTTTAAATTTAATGAAATTTATAAAGAATTAAGGGTTCTCATTTCTTTAATATGTGAGGAAGAGATATGTATTTTGAAACATTTCCTATTTTTTTCGAGGTAAGTTTGGATATGACTTCCAACTTCCAAAAGAGCTCATTTTCACATTATTCCAAAACAACATCCAATTATAAGTTTAATGATATTAATGAATGTATTTTACAAAATATAGCATTATGTGTATATATATATATATATATATATATATATATATATATATATATCGATCCAACAGTAAGTATAGTTCCTATTTGGAGACACCCCTGAACAATGAACTAAAGCCAGTAAAATAGAGTACAAAGGAATTTGAGCTACACTACCAAATATATAATCATAGATGATTTCATCAAACAATTTCATAATACATTAAACACTAGGAGCCATAGCATCCCAAAAAGAAGCTGTACTTTAATGATCACAACATATGAACTGAGAGGATGACAAAACTACATTGCAATGATTGATCACTAAATTACAGCACCATGCCAAACCAGAAAGAACATCCAAGTACTAAAAATCGAGAGGATATACAACGAAGACACACGCATAGTCTAATCTGCAAACTGAAGCACCTAATTCTTACCATCTTTGATGGTTTTATCTACAGACACATCAAACTTTTTGTACTCAAATTCTTTAGGTTGCACTGCAAATTCCTCTGGCACAATCGGCCGCCTATTCCCAAACATAGTCCATAGAAACAATACGAAGAACGCCCCAAGTGCTCCACAACCAGTGCCAAAAATCAATGCAACAACAATTCTCACAGCGCAATGGCTGCGTTTATGAACTTCCACATCTTCTCCCTTTGCAACAAAGCCCTCTGGATTCATAGGTTGTGAATGCATCCAATGAGGCATAACTCTTGACTTAAAACTCCACGAATAAACATTGCTCTTTTGAGAAGAGTTTCGACTATAAGAGCTCAATCCTACGGTAATATCCTCGTCTTTCCACATTTTTGACAAATCAATTGGGTAAGACAGCAAGGGATCCAGTGGTCTAATTTCACCAAACTTACTCATCCTGACCTCAAATCTCTTACCACTTGCTTCATAATCAATCCAAGTTTGTAGCTTCACACCACTATTAAGCACCACATTGATAGACGAAGCATTGCTCACTTTAACAGAGACAAAGCTGTCAACATCTAAGCCGACATGATTACCATTCACATCACCATACTTCTCATCCATGAAAGTATCGAATTCAACCGCAAGAAACTTCAATTTTCTCTCACCCGGCATTCCCATAGAACCACCATCAAAAACATTCAAGGGATACCCAAAAGGGAGCATTACAAAGCAGAAGCCATCCCCAATTTCCTTAGACATGGAAAACACAAAATAACTTGAAAAAGACACCATCTTTCTTGACTTTCTCTCAACAAAATTAAAGGGTTTCTTACAGATGAAACTCCCACCCCTAGAACCAGCAATTTGAACAGATGTATTATCACTAGCAACCTTAGCATCACCAAACAGAGCAAGCTGTGACTCAAAGTTTGAATGTTTACCAAAATTCTTGAAAGTAAATGTTAAGCTTGGGTTTGCATTCATAACTTTCAAGTAAAGATTCAGCAGAAAGAATGCCAAGAAATACCTGGACGATGAAAACGCAGCCATATTTGATCTGAGTTTTTGAGCAAAAAATTAGGATTCTTTGGTCTTTTATTCTGGATTTACAAGGGTTTCTTGGAAAACTCCATGAAGGAATTAATTGAGTAGAATTTTTAATGAATTTTTCTAGGGTTTGAGAGCTGGGGAAAATCTTGGGAAAATGGGCAAGGGATGGTGGTGGTGGAGGGGTGGTGGTAGAGGGGTGGGGCTCGGAGGTTGGGAAAATTAAATACGGTTTTACTTGTTTCTGCTACACTGTCAATTTTGCTTTTCTTTCTCAGTGGTTGCTGAGTGAGGGAATATAATATGGTGTGAGAGATTCTTTACGATTACGCCCTTCTGTTTTCTGAATTTGCAGTGGTGGTCCTCTTCCCATGCATACTTTGCTCTTTAGTGCTTGTATCTTCTTTCTTGATTTTGTATATTTCTATCTCATACATCAGATAATACAACGAATAAAACTATACAAACTATTGTTTGAAACGCCAATGCTCAATGACGTGTCATCTCTACAAAACAAAATCGACTAATTGAGAGGATCTGTTCATATCTATAATTTTATTGCATATGATTAAAAATTTCAAATTATATATAGTTTGTTCTGAAATTATGAGCCAGAGTCTAGCAATTGAATCGTATTAGCAAGTCTCGATATTCATTTGATTAACTTTTTAAGTTTGACCACGATACATTGTTAAATTCAAAAAGCAAAATGTGGACAAAGTATATAGGAATAAATTTCATGGTGAAATTTATTTGTGTTTTGTATATATATTTTAAATGATATTTTCTCTATTCTTTTGAAAGCCTTTTATTCTAGAAAGAAAACAATATTTTAAGTGTAGTGGTGTTGAGATGTGATGGAAAAAAAAAACTAGGCAAAGAGATAGAGATATAATGGTAGAAAGAGAGGGATGTGAGAACATTTTTTTGTCATTTAAGGAAACAAAAAGTTTTGGGTGGGTCGACCAAAGTGACAAAATGAGAGTATATATTATTTCATTAAAAATATTTTTGCTGTCCAATATTAATATGTATAGAACTTTATATATATATAAATATATATATATATATATATATATATATATATATATATGAGTGAGTTTTAAGAAATATTGATAGTTTATGTATAATGTAGATATGTTGAAGGATACTATAGACTATTGTGAGGTTTATTTATGAATAAAGTTAATAACAATTTGAATAATTAAAAAAATTTAAGAAGATAAGTATAAAATTTTGTATTCTATTTTACAATATACATATTGAAATTAGACGGACAAATAGAACTATGCATATTAAAATTGATTGGAAGAAATATTAATTTAATAATAATATTGTATAATAAAAATAAATAATTTTAGTTTAAATTGCACAATAAAATATTTTTTTGAAAAAAAATTACTTTTGAAGTTGGCGAGGCCATGGGTTTTTTCGAAGCTCTCTCTTGGATAAAATATTTGGACCTTGGAAGAGTAGTTGTGGAAGGAGATTCAAAAATTGTGGTGGATGCTATTGTTTCACATAACAGTTACTTGTCCATTTTTGGGGACTATGTTAATGCTTGTAAGTCTATTTTGAGTGAAAATCCTTTGCTCTCCGTTAGATTTATTTATCGTGAGGCCAACTTTTGAGCTCTTGAGTTTGCTAGGATTTCTCGTTCGTTTGGTAGTACTTTTTGCTGGACTGACCCGCCGAACTTTGTGGTTGGGCTTTCATCTCCTAGTTGCATTTGCATTAATGAGAATTAGTTATTTTTTGCTTTAAAAAAAAAAAAACTTTGGTCTCAATTAAAGTTACGAAAGGATACTAAAAGTCCCGAACTATCTCATACCTATCCATAAAAAATATAGCTTAAATTTGGTATCAATTGAAGTTAAAGTGTTAAACTACAATTTGTTTTAGTTGAATTTAGCATAAAAGAAATTGCATAACCATAATTTATTAAAGAGAAAGTATTTTTTTTCTATCTGGCAAAAGAAAAAAAAAATTAAAGAGGAAGTATTGTGTGAGACTATTTAATTCATGCGACATGATACTTTTACATGTTATTATGATATTTTTTAAATATTAGTATTATAAAAATAGATAACAATATCACATCTTATGTATGAGACCGTCTCACGCAAGTTTTGATATTATTAAGATATTTTGTTGTCTTGTTGATCATCTAGAGATTAAATACTTGATAGGCGCATATATATTGATTAAAGTTTACAGACACTATTATATCTTACTATTAACTTTAACATCATTTGGCAACTTTAATTACTTGATTAGACCATGAAAAAGAATAAGCGATGACATTTTGTTAATCCTCCAAGGATAAAACCGTAAATTCCTATTTAGTATAGCAATAAACAAATCAAAAACTAAATCCAATGATTAAAAGATCCAAATTAATTCACAAAAACATAGCATATATAAGTCTTAAATTATATCATTTATTTGAAATATAAGATTATAATCTCTCTTGTTATCAAATTGGAGACTAATTTATTTAAATAATGTAAACGAAAAAAGAAGATTCCTCGTGACCGTAGATTACACCCACTTCGAAGTGCTTCATCCGACAAGAAACAAACATGTGCAGTGCTGCGTCTTTGTGATTACTCTAATCATCAAAACTACTTTTCCTTTAAATTAATATAAAATTATAAATTAATAAAGTAAAATAGTATAATAACCGCGTGCCTTTTGTCTTCTTGATTCATACAACGGTCTATGTATACATACAAACAACGTATATCAAGGTTGTGTATAAATTAAGAAAACATACACTTTATACAGAGATGACAGCTTGACAAGTGGACCCTGTGTTGGAAGAGGACATCTCACTGATTTGTTTAACGAACTTTCTCTGTCTTGCTCTTGCTCATGTACATGCATTAGTATTACCCCCAACATCCTATATACTTGGGTCAATATCTATGTGGTGTATTGATTTAGGGTTTTGAGACATTTGATTTATTGAGATTTAATTCACCACACATGCAACATTTATGGATGAGTTTAATTAATTCTCAAGTTAATGATTATCAATTGGAGTGGGAGATATAAAGAGACTTGGAGAATTTGAATTTGTAAGGAGACTTGGCGAACTAACTTCTAACCATTAACAACTAACATTTACCGATAAAAAAAAATGATTATTCTTTTATATATGTTGTGAAAACACATAAATCACTTATAAAGATCATGATATACTCTTATTTACTAGTATCATTTAAAACACTAAACATGTTTATTCATAATATATATTAATAGAGATATTTTAAACAAATTAAACACTTTTAATTTAAAAATGATTATAACTTAGAACACATAAAAAGGAAAAGGCATGACTATTTTTGTGGGGAGAACATACTATTTATACATATGTAATCTTACACAAATTTGTGTGAATAGTCCCGAGAAAAAAAAAATTGTGTGAATAGTTTAATCAATTGATTTGAAGGCTATTGTATAACCAATATGCATGTCTTTGAACTAATTCGTGAACATATTCAGTGCGTAATTAAGATAAACGGACAAACACAAACAACCAGGAGATTTGCTCATGTTTTGTTTATTTATAGCCATAGATTTCCTTAAACGTATACTCGATCCCCTAGTCCATTCCATAGTCAATGTAATATTTACTATTCGACACAAGTTTTAATATAAAAATTATTTAGTAATATAATTTATTTTTAGATGATCGAGGGTAGAATAATCTTTTCAACTTTAATAATAGAGTTATTTAATATTATTTAATTGGATTAGCGTGAGAAAAATAATGTCATGTGATGTAATATTGAGGTATTTGAAGGTAATAGGTAAAAAGACTAAAGTTATTGTTATTTAAGAAAATGATGGATCTAGAACCGGACAAATATTTTTGACAAATAATGCATATATATAGTACGGAACAAAGGGAGTACCAATTTTTTTTTAATTTTTTTTTAAATCTATTCAATTTTGTAAATTGTAAAAGTACCAATTAAATATCATATAAACTTCATAATCAAAATATTCATAAAAGGAATTGTTTTTTAAATGACACCTATAATTAATCATATAAGTACAAGTCACAAGTGTAAGAATCTGTGTATTTATAACCCTTACTTGATTTCATAATTAATTAAGTGTTAAATGGAACGAATTGAATTCATTTCAGTGTGGGGGTATCACGGACGCATTAATATTGGTGGACTACATTAAATGCAACATGTATAGCTCACCTTACAAACACTTGTATAAATAGACATGACAATCTAAATTGTTCAAAAAATGGCGATTGAAGAATGTAACATGTGAGAAAAGTATAAAGATGTCCTTATATTTAATTGTCAAGTATTATGCATTGCATTAAATAATTACTTGAAATACTCATGAGACCCACCCTCGCCCAAATTGGGTATTAATGTTTGGTAAAAGAGTACAAATTCTCCATGAGCGTTGAGATAGTTTGGCCCATACGATCATCCACAGCAATAAATGTCATTTATGAGGTAGCTAATGCTAGCTAAGTCACTTTGGTCCCCCACTTATGTATATAATTGATACTATGAAAACTCTACCATCCACAAAAAAATTAGTTCCATTTTTATTCTGAATTCAATCTTAAAGATGTCCTGATGGAGTAGATCGATTATAATATCCACAACACATATTGCAAATATTTATGTTAGTGTACAATAAATATTACAATTAAGTTGAAACAATTAAAGATTTTAGTGAGAATTCACCTCGTGAGCTACTCATGCTAAAGGCTCACAATCTAACTTTAAGTTATCAAATCGAGCCAAAATTTAAGAAATAAATTTCGAGTTTCGATTTTTCTGGTCAAGTCAAGCTTAGTCTAATACTACCCGACTCAACTCTTTTAGCTTTGTTTCACTTGTTAAAATGATTCACGAAATTGCTTTACATGACTACATTGCCATGTCCCAATCTAATTGAAAGCTGATCATCACGCTCGTGAACAAGTACCTAGCTTGCCACCTAATTATAGACCATCGACCTACTTATAGCTAGATCAGCGAAATAAAACATATAAAGAGCAACTCTATTTAATAAAGTAATCGATGTTGATCATAATAAAGATTACAAAAAAGGTAGTGGGAGTTTGGACTTGCATTATTTGGAGAATTAGAAAAGGAAGGAATGATTTAATTTTTAAGAGGAAAAGCTTTGAATGGGAAAATATTTTTGAGATATCAAAATTCGACTTTGGAGCGGGTTGTATAACCTTTGGATACTTATGATATCCTTATTTTTGCAATGAGCATTTTTCCAAAAAGATTACTAAAAAGCTTGCAATAAAAGAGAAGGTCTGTAGTGACCTTATGGGCCAAACCAATGGGCTTTGTAGATTTTTTTTGGGCCCCTATGTGTAAGAAACAAATTGACAAGGAATAATAGAAAGTGCACCTCTAACAACAAATAATTTAGGCCCATTCTAAAATTTGAATCAAGCTAGATAGCAATTAAAGTATAAGTATATATTATAAGCTAAAGAGTATAGAGATATGAGTGGGACGTTGTAGAAAAAGATGATCCGAAACAATTCGGGCCAGCCCAGTTTTACTCCTGGCCAAGGCCGAACAGCCCGATCTGCCAACTTTGTTTCAACCATTATGTTATTTATTTATTAAAAAATAATTTCAACCATGATTGCTCAAGTATAAGGAGCACAAAAAATGCAAAAGATCCGACAAAGTCTTGTGTGAAACCTTTTTTTTTCAAGAAAAGAAATGAGTTGAATTGAATTAGTTTGAATCTTATATGATTCGAATAGACCTATCTCACAGAATAAGATAGGTGCAACTTACAAGCTGCGAAAATAAAAGAGAAATAAAATTTATTATTAGGATAACTTATATTATAACTAAGAATATTCAAACTACACAAAACATGACCATTGAACACAACAAGAGATGAAATACGCAAGTAACATGCTTTCAGTTTCGGGTGGCTTGCTCGCGTTAAGGCACAAAGTGTTGCGCCTAGTGTGTTTTTCGCCTCCGGGCCTTCGACAACTAGGTTTTAATGTATAATAAAGTAGTGGATAATTTCCAACTCATGAATAGACTGTCATAAGAGGGAACTCGAAGACTATTGGAATACAAATATTTATTTCCATATATCAAGTCCAAGAATGGGATCTACCATTGCCTCCTCATTTACAACATCTAAGACTCATGCAAATTATCTTCAACACCCTTCCTATATCATCTTAGAAAATTTGGATCAGAGAGATCTTAATCACACTAACATACATTTCCCAGGGAGAATTATGGAAAAACAAATGGACAGAGCCACTGGAAAATAAAATAATATCACCTGACTTTCGATTCAGACCATGCATAAACCTGTTCGTCATTGCATATATTCCTGTAAGCAGAAGAACTCCTACTTGAATGTTTCTTGTCCATTGAATATTTTCCAGTGACTCTCACTTAATGTTTAGATATAACTGATCCTGTCCATCGATATAATCCACATCTAGCTTATCTCAGCAAGAATATCATTTGCATCAATATCTGCTAAAGTTTCCTTCCCAAACAGTGTAAATCCCACAGTTGCCTGCAAGGGATGTAATCAAACAAAGGATAAGAGATAGACAAAGAATCACACAAAAAACTCAACCAGGTTTGGTTGCCAAAGTGAAGTTAACTCATTGCTAAAGGTTTAAACAGCATGCCAATAGGTTGCTTTTATCCCTAAATTGCTTATTCACTATAAGCAAATAGAAGTAAGGTAGTTTAAGACAGCTTGAAATTTAGCATTTTCTAAGAGACCACAAACATGTCCATGTAAGGATGGAGGATGAACATTTTCCACATTGGTTTTGTTTTTTCTCTATCCATTTAATATTTTTCAAATCTTGTTTCTAATAAGTGGGAATTTTCATGTAATAACACAGGATCAGATCAAGCATGTATACCAGCCCTGTTTTGCCATCAAGCTTCTTAAGAGTCCCAGAAAATCCAGCAAATGACCCAGATGTAACTTGTACAGTTGAACCAAGTTTCAAGGATGTGGCCTTTCCAGCTTTTCTTCCTCGGCCTCCAGGATATTTAAAGGCATTTGTCTTTGCAACCAGGAGAGCATCTACACCTACTTCCTTAGAATTCAAAGCTTCATTCTTTTGTTGCTCTTCAAATTCTTGATCAGCTTTCTCCTGTTCTTCCTTTGCTTGCTTAAATATTGCTTCCAAATCTTCTTCATCTACTGGCCGAGGTTTATTAATCTGTCGCTTTCTGCACAAGTAAAAAAACTAATTATAACTTCACTTGAAATATGAACAGAAATAACAAACCAAAATAGAGCTTACTAGATCGTTGTTCAATAGGGAAATCTATGCTTGGTAAGGTAATGGAGTATATAACTTATATAAACTAATGCAATAAAGGAGCTCCATATTGGTCATCAATTTACAAGCATGAAGCTTGAAAGAGTTTGCATTGAATACACAACAGAGAATCTGAAGACACAAAAGTCCTACCTTGATTGGATGCATATTACCTTCAAATAAACAAAAGTTAAGTTGTGGTGAAAATTCAACTGGTAGTTAAGCATATGGCTTTTCATTTTAAGCTGGTTGCTGATTTTTTAATGTTATGTGCTTACAAAAGATACCAAACATCTAATAATGTAAATAACAAAATCCAGTGAACAAGCATAAACAACTGAGGACTCTTACGTATTTCCAACCTTGGATCCAATAAAGCCTCCAACCCCGACACATTCTCGTATGAAGTCATGTAACTCCTTGTTCATTACACTCCTTAGAAACACGCATCCAGGAAACAGTGGTTTTGGTTTAATAGATATGGTGCCGTTCTTTAATTTTCTCTTGATTTGGACTGATGGAATATAAACCTGAAGACCACCATTATGGGGCAATGAGAAGAACAGAAGTAAAATCAAACTTTATACTGCACATATTTGGCACATACACCCTCTGGACCAATATACTAGTTGAGCTTTTGCTAAAACAAATGCAGACGTAAGCAACTGAGTGATCCTTTAACTAGAAACAGGTTAGCTGCAATATTAGGGGCAAATCAGGCTTTCATCAATCAAGAAATCAATTACCTCTATTAAGCCAAAAATGAATTGTTCAGAACATCACTAAACAAATAATCATGAGTAGCCTCAAACATCTCTTAACAGTTGTTCTACATTTAGTTGATTGTAACCCAGAAATTTCATATATATGTGTAGAGAACAATACGTATGGACAGTTATATGTTCCAGAAACGATTGGGACGCTTTTCCCTTGTAATCATACAAGTTTCACATCATTTCTTAAGACTAAACTACAGTAATTATTTGCCTAGTAAGCTGGCTGATTCTGTTCAGCTGATGGCCATTTGGATAATATTAAATGTCCAATGATAAGATCAATATTAATTTCTGGGGTTGGAAAATAACAAAGCTACTCAAGATTATCCTTAAAATCAAGCTGGAACAATCACAGTAACAAATAATACTTGCAAACCTCAATCCTTTACATTAATTAAGTCTTAAAACTCAGTACGAAATCCACTCTGTAGCACTAAACATGCGAATTAGTGTAACAAAATGAAGCAATACGGAGAAGCAATATCAACTGATGTATTCAAAAACCATATAAGTTTCAGTTCAATTCGAAATTCGAACGAATCTAAAGTTACCTTGAAATCCATATTAGGAAAGTTTCGGGCCAGTGAACGGGCCATCCTTTCAGCGGTTTCGTGGCCCGTAGCTCTGGAAACCCGGACGACCCACCACTGGGGCCCGAGGGAAGCGAGAGTATCCAAATTCAGCTCTTCCGTCCAAGAAGCGTAGCGTTTCTTCGGCTTCTTGATAAGCCTCATCTCAACGTCTTCTCTCCAGTTGGAAGCTGGTTGACTCTCTCTCCTCGCGTTCCTCATCTGCCTTCTCTCTCGGCCCGTTAGCGGGCTTTCTTCTACAGAATTGAGTGTGACTGTGATTGTTGCGAAATTTGGTTTGGGAAATTTGGGTTTGAGAGTTGTGGAGAAAGGAAGTGAGAGGAATGTGGTGTATGGGCAATGACTCCATGAGAGAATTCCTTGCTTCATCTTCTTCGGGATTTGCAGCTGATGATTTTGTGATTTTCACTGAAAGTAGTTATTAGTTGTGGATAACGCTTTCAGTGCCTCATTGGGCCAGTAATTTCTTCTGTAACAGCCCATAAAATTTTTAATTCACTTCCAAATTGGTCTGTATATATTCGCAAACGTTTTTTTAAGAAATACACCCACTTCTGTTTTTTAATTATTTTAATACACTTATAAAATTTTAAAATTAGCCTTAAGCAATTAAAAGAGTAAAAATACACTATCTTCTTCATACACCCATCTTGGAGGAACAATCACCAAGTATCAAATTAAAATGCATCCTCTTTTTTTTTTTTTTTTTTTTTTTTTTATCTTTTTTTAAAATGATGTAAGTTAAATATTAGTAATTTTTTGTGTTGTTTATCTATCGATTTTGTATGAATATAATTGTAGACTGATGATATGGTTGTAATTTGGGTGAATAGCTATTTTTTCGTTTTTTTTTTACGAGTTAGGCTTTTCGAAAAGTAATGATATTCTTGTCCAAACTTACCAATTTGTAAGCTCTATTTTATTTGGATTGGCCAAAATATGCACCATTTACTATTTTCGGGATTTTAGATATTTTGTTGTCAAATTGGCAAAAATATGTCAGTTTCTCCATCCAATAAAGATTGATTTATTTTATATATTCATCTGTCCAGTAAAATATATCAATTACTATATCATTCATTTTTTATTTTCATATTTGTCCTATCTTTCTAAATCAATATATATGTTCTATTAATTATTGTAAGAATTAAAAAACACAGATATAAAGGCACAATGTGGAAAAAAAATCGTGTTCTAACAATAATTACTTTAATTTCTTAATTCATGTTAAAATAACTATGTTTTTGTGGGGGAATTTTTAAAAAAGGCATAGTCAAAGGGGTGTAAGTCAAAAATGGTCTTACTTACACAAAAAGATCAAATATAGCCTTTTATTTTTTAATTGTATAAAAATATTGTTTTAATTTTTATTAAATTACAATAATGCCCTAATCATCTTCATCACAAATATACATATACATTTTTTATATCATAATTCATAGAACATTTAAATGTTCACACTACAATTCCCAATTTTTTTCTTCTCAAGATGTCATTTTGAAAGTTGAGTTGAAAGTAAGAACAAATTTCTTGTTATTTTCTTTATTCCGATTGTTGATATTTGTTATTTTATCATTGTACAATTATTTTTATCAAAATCTGAAAATTCTGCACTTTTTTCTGTGATTAACGTAAATCCTTCCCGCAATGGTTGTTCGGTTATTCAGTTGTTCATTTATTAGGGTTGTTCAGCTGTTCAGTTATTTAATTGTTCGATTGTTCAGTTGTTTAGTTGTTCATTTTTTGTTGTACAGTTGTTCAATTGTTCATCTATTTCGGTTGTTCAGTTGTTCAACTGTTTATTTATTTGGATTGTTCGGTTGTTCAGTTGTTTAGTTGTTCGGGCGTTCAGGTTGTTTATTTTATTTAGGTTGTTGAAATGTATAGTTTTAGTTGTTTAAGTTGTTAATAAGTGATTATTAAATTGTTGTTTTTTAATTAATTTTTTAATACTAATTAAATGAGAATTAAGTTTATCATCTAATAATTAAAATTTTATTTTTGACTTGTAGATATGAACTCATCTCAATTCTGGGTCAATGTAATTTATTTTGGCGAATTTGTCAATGAGAATGGTCAATGAGAATGGAAAAGGAGCGAGGGTGACCATGGTGCCAATGTAGGACTTCAAATATCTTCAAATATGACGTATGAGGAGCTTCATTCTGAAGTACTAAATTTGTGCAAGGTTGATCCATCACTGCATGATGTGTAGATGTGTTTTCTTCTCCCTAAATAAAAAGAATTTCAAGTTCCAGTCCAAATCGTTTCAAATCGACATTTGCATTGGTTGGTAGGTCTTAATAAATAAAGCCATTATTGTTCCATTTGTGTTACCATTGTGAACAAGATTGCATCGGAGGGGCAACAAAAAAATGATGATGATAATTTTGAGATGCAAGTAGATGAAGCTCATGAAACCGACCAAGCTGTGGATTGGAATACTTTAAAGATTGTTTCATATATCAACGAAGATACTTCAATGCACAATGCTACTTTCAGTGCTCCTAGATGTGATTTCATACATGACAATGGAGAAGAAAATCACATCGCAGGCGAACACATTGCTGCTTCTTCAAATAGTCGTGCATCACATGTGGTACCATCAGATTTCGACTTGCAACAAGGTCAAATTTATACCACCAAGAAGGACCTTTAAACAGATGTACACATTCTTGCTTTGAAGTACAACTTTGAATTCAAGGTAAAGAAATCAAATAGGAATGTCTACATTGTTGTGTGCATGGATGAAAATTGCAAATGGAGATTGCGAGCAACAAAGTTCAACGAGTGTAGTTACTTTCAGATTCGGAAGTACGATGCAGAGCATACTTGTTCTATAACTATGACTCGCAGTGATCATAGACAAGCAACCTCGTGGGTAATTGGAAATTATATCAAAAGTAATTTTGAGGATCCAAAGAAGATTTATAGACCTGCAGATATCATAGAGGATGTTCGTAAAGATTTTAGGGTAGAGATGGATTATCAAAAGGCAAGAAGGTGCAGAGAATCTGCTCTAGAAAGTTTGAGAGGTGCATATGAGGATAATTATGCTAAGTTGCTCGCATATGTTCATAACTTGTTTCTTTCAAATCCCAGTACAATATTTCATTTGGAGGTTGATAGTCAAAGCCGTTTCAAATACTTCTTTTTAGCTTTTGGAGCTTGTATTCGTGGATTTCATTCTTCAATGAGGCTTGTAGTTATTGTGGATGGTACATTCTTGATGGGAGAATACAAAGGTACTTTAATTGTTGCAACTTGTCAAGATGGAAATAAACAATTATATCCTCTTGCTTGGGGTATTGTGGATTCTGAAAATGAAGCTTCATGGTATTGATTTTTCATGAAATTGAAAGAAGTAACAGGTGATAACGAAGATCTTATTGTTATATCTGATAGTCATCAAAATCTTATAGAAGTTGTGGCAGAGGTATATGAAAAAGCACGTCATGGGTATTGCATCTATCATATAAAGGGCAACTTGAGAACTAAAACAGGAAAAAGTGACACTCACTTTTGATGAAGGCAGCATAAGCATATACCAAAGAAGAATTCAACAACATCATGAATCAGATTCAAAGTACAGATAAAGCTGGATGGAGGTATCTTAATGATATAGACTTTGAGACATGGGCCAAATCACACTTTCAGGGGCACCGTTACAACATCATGACCTCAAACAACGCAGAGTCATTGAACTCCTTATTAAAAAAAGAACGACAGAGTCCGATTCTTGCATTGACTCAGCGTATTGGACATAAGTTGCAAAAAGTGGTTTCATAAGAGGCGCATTGAAGCTCAAACTTGTACCACCAAGTTAACTCCAACAATGGAAAAAGAATTGCGCAAGTCTCTTGATAAAGGCAAAAAGCTTAAAGCTGAACCAATTGATCAGATAAGATATGTGGTGCCGAAAGGAACAAATAATTTTATTGTTAACTTTCAGGAAAGCACTTGCACATGTAGAAAGTTCTAATTAGATCGTTTCCCTTGTGAACATGCAATAGCAGCAGCAAGACAGAGGAACTACTCAGTGTATTTGTTATATTCAGACTATTATACTGCTGATTTTTTTAGAGCGGCCTATGCTGATGTTATCTCACCTGCACCGAATGAATCTGAATGGGTATTTACTGATAATATGAAGAGAATAAATGTCTTTCCTCCAGCACTACGAAAAGGGCCCGGACGTAGCAAAACAGAAAGAGTGTAATCAACTGGGGAATTTTCAAGAAAGAAGAAGTGTAGCAGGTGTGGACAGACAAGGCACAATAGATTAACATGTCGAGATCCATTACCTATTGTTGATAGATCACTAAGTTAGTGTGGTATTGTAATAGTTAGATTAAATTGTTTTGATTGAGAACAACTAACTATTTGCATTAGTGTGTCTAACTTTTTGATATGTGAACAATTAAGTATTTATATTTGTGTGTTTAACTTTATTGTAGTGTGATACATTATTTTATTTTAACAACCCAATTATTCGGTTGTTTAAACAACACTTCATTGTTTGAACAACTTACTTTTAAAATAAATCATGTTATTTTTAATTAAAAAGAAATTATCTCTTACTATTTACAAAAATAAGAAATCAAATTTTAAAAAATTCAATAAAAAGAAGTAGTTCACACACTATTTGAATTTAATTGTGACTTATATTTTGTTTGAACAACTCAGTTGTTCGGTTGTTTAAACAATACTTCATTGTTTGAACAACTCACTTTTAAAATAAATCATGTTGTTTTTAATTAAAAAAAATATCTCTTACTATTTAGAAAAATAAGAAATCAAAATTTAAAAAATTCAATAAAGAGAAATAGTTCACACACTATTTGAATTTAATTGTGACTTATATTTTGTTTGAACAACTCAGTTGTTCGGTTGTTTAAACAATACTTCATTGTTTGAACAACTCACTTTTAAAATAAATCATGTTGTTTTTAATAAAAAAAAAATATCTCTTACTATTTAGAAAAATAAGAAATCAAATTTTAAAAAATTCAATAAAAAGAAGTGTTGTTCGATTCAATAATAAGAAATCAAATTATCTCTTATATTTTGTTTGAACAACTCACTTCAGTTGTTCGATTATTCAGTTGTCCGGTTGTTGAGTTGTTCATTAGCACTTCAGTTGTTCGGTTGTTCATTAACACTTTAGTTGTCCGGTTGTGTATGTAATTACATTAGATGATAAAATATAAGTAATTCTCTGCTTCATTTTCTTATGTCTCCAACACATCAAATACATGTATTAATAAAATAATCATAATTAGCATAATATATATTCCACAAAATTAGACTACAAATAATAATTTTGTCTCGGTACAAACACTGGCAAATTAATAGTCCATGACACCTATAGATCAAAAGACTATGAAAAAATATCAGCTGCTAATTTCTTCCTCCATTCTCTTGTGTAATTAGGACGAATAAGGCTAACATCTTTTCCAGCAAGCAAAAATTCAATATACTTCACAGTGAACATACCACAATCATATCTGCATTAAAAACAAGTGCAAATATTTAATGTAATACATACATATATATATATATAATTGGATACATAAATTAAAACATACTAACCCGTTGAGTTGTTGAGGGCATGCTATGCTCTTACTGCTAAGACTTTGAAGACCATAAGTCTTATTCAAGCTAGCACATATCAACTTAGGGAGAACATTTTCAATGACTGAAATCATTTGACGATTAATGACTCTTCCCAAACTATTACAAACTTCTATCTTTCGCTCTTGAATATCGACTCTAAGTGCAATCCAATGGCTTTTTACACATAAAGGAATGTATAGGAACCTACAATCCTTCCAAGCTTTACCTAGCTCCGGTGATTCACCATCAACATATCTAACCAATTGTCTAACACATGACACGTCCTGATTGTTGGTGAAAAAATTAGCCAAAGAATGCAATTTATCAGCTTTATTTGTTCTAGGAAGACTACATATAATTTTTCCAGCCATGTCCATCAGTCCAAAAAAAGACTGTCCAAAACGCATGAATTTTGATCAAATAATTGTGGATATTGGGCAGCCCTCTCTCTTATATGATACAAAACAATGTCAATATGCTGAAAACAATCAAACAAATTCATATTATGATTGTAAAAAAAATGAAAATTAACATGTCATATAGTGAACTTACATCACTCATAATACATTGCAAACGACCATATTCAATTCTTCACTACACACATGATAAAACACTTATTGTTAGATATATTAAATAAAATACAACTTATTCTTTATTTATTTGCACATGCAATTACCCGTCCACAGTTTTTTCTAGCTATCTATCAAGATCGTCTTTCTTAGAACTGTCAACAACTCTGTATGCATCAAATTGGGTGGCATTCGTCAATTTTTTCCGTTTTGAAGGATCAGTGAAAGACGTGCATTTAACAGGTGCAGGTTTGCGCTTTCTGTGACCACGTCCCAACAAACCTGCAAATTTTTTTATGCATTAACCTACTTAAATATGAGCTTATTATTTTGATCAGAGTTTGATAATCAAAGCACACAAACCTGCATCATTCTCATTTGATGATTGAGCATCATCATCACACTTCAACAACATCATCGTCCTTATAATTTTCTTTTTCATGCACTTCTATTTTTGAATCTAAAGTGTCTATTTACGCAGACATTTCTTCATGCTCAACCTCTAAAGCAACACCAGGAATATAATCCTTCGTAGAGGCATCAACATCTCCATCCTCAATAGGGGTTGTCTCCATAATATGATTTGTCTTTGGGTTACCACTATTTCCATCCTCAGTAGGTGTTGACTCCACAATATGATTCGTCTTTGGGACACCATCATTTCCATCCTCAGTAGGTGTTGGCTCCACAATATGATTCGTCTTTGGGATACCACCATTTCCATCATCAGTAGGTGTTGTCTCCACAATATCATCCATCTTAGAAACACAATCTTCTCCATTATTAGATAATGCATTAACCTTCTTATCAAGCACATCAATCTTCTTGTCAAGTGTATCAACCTTCCTATCAAGTGCATCAACCTTTTTGTCGAGTGCGCCTATCGCATCTAATATTTGTTTCAAAACACAGGATTGAGTTGGTTGAATTCGAGAAGATGCAATATTTGGAGGAGCAGGAGACGAAGGACGATATATATCCTGAGGAAAAATATAACACAATGGTTTAGAAGTACATATTGAAGATTAAATTAAAAACATACGACAAGTATACTTACATTCTCGCCGATTCTCCCTACTGATGCTCTATATGAATTATTTCTCTGGGGGGATACTCTTGCTTCCCCAGTTGATTCCCTACTTCCATGACTAAACTCTGCGAAGAAAGTCTTCATATAATGTTCTTCAATCTCCCCAGGTGTGGCTTCCAATGAATATACTTCTGAATTTTTTAAGACATTTTCCACATCTTCATAAGAAGGAGTAAGCACTGAGTTCCAAGAACACATTCTTGGAATTTTTCCTTTGAACTTTGATGCACCGTAGAATTTTGCGATGTGAGGAATACACTCAAATGCCCAAACCTAACACATAAATAAGAAAAGAAGTTATATATATTACTTATAATAAATAAAAATTAAATAAATCTTAAGTTTGATATTGTACCTGTAATGCTATTGGAAACCCCCACAAACTGTACTGTTTTTTGCTGATATTGTTTCTTTGAAATCCGTGTATTGTGAAATCATAACACTTTTTTCCCCATGGATATTTATAAAAAAGATCTAGTTTATCCACAATGGCCAAGTTTATCACCTCAATTGAAGTGTTAGGCTCCTTGGCTCTCAACATGCCCTCGTAAATGTAAACTAACCCTAACTTATATCTATCCTCCTCAGTTTTAGCCTTTTCTTCAAATGCTTCTTTTAATTTGTTTGGAGCAACAAACTCAGCACCATCAAAATACTCTTTTAGTAACCTATTTTCAATAGGTATCTCATCTTTGAAGTCTTCTTCATTACCGAGATTTAAACCAGTAATAAGAGTGAACTCCAATAAAGAGAAACACAGACGCTTATCACCAAACCCAAACCACAACTCTTCACCTATAGCCTCAGTGTGACTCATTTGACGTGCCTTTCTTCGTAATAGAAGACTGTGCATCAACTTTCCGGATAATTTTGTATCCACTATTTCACAAAACTTCCCAAAACAAGAATCTTTTAGCTTATTTTTGTGCTCATCATCTAGTTTATTATAAACATACTTAACCACAGATAGATTGCTGCGAGAAGTTGCTTTTGCATCATACCAATTTTTAACGGGAATAACATACTCCATCCTGCAAGAATGTGTACCAAATTAAACAATTAAAAGAGGTGATGAATTGTGCCACCCTGCTTCACCATTTATATAACATCAAGTAAGCCATTGTAGCATATTCCAACGAATATACCTCCACTTTCTCCCACAGAAAAATATAATTACACTTTTAATTTTATTAATAGAATAATTAATATCGTAAATTAATTTCAGAAAACCTGCTAACACCACCATCAATCTCCAAAGCTGAAAAATGAAAGAAGCAGCAACTTCTATCTTTTCGTACAATCCAAAAACTACATTCTATCATGCAAAAGTTTTTAATTTCAACCTTTAGATCTGGAGTCAGGATGTCAACTTCTAGCAGATGTGCTTTAGGGATGACAGCCAATATTAAGTGAAAAATAAGTTTATAACATAACTGTTTATAAGGTAGTAATTGACAATCAATGAGATATTGCAATTGAAAAATCAAACAGAAAGAAAGTTTTAATCCCAGGAGGGAAGAACAAATTAAGGCCCATAAATATAGCACCACCTGAATAATTCCTAAAAAAGCTTCCCAGTAAAAACTTAACAAAATTTGAGAATCATCCACCACCAAAATCTAGTAATGATTAAGATCATAATCAACTGAATAAACAATAAAGAAAAAAACAGAGAACGATTGCATTTGTACCTTTCCACACAAAAAAACCAAGAGGAATCTTGCGATTGAGTTCTTATTGAGGATAGTCGAATACATCAGAAACATACTATAAGAATGCCCAAGATAGCAATAGATAATATGTATCAATTAATTCGGAGAAGCGAGGCAACTGACCTCCCAGTAGGATCAACACCCCCTAGATACCGAATTATGGCTTCTTGCTTCTCAAATGCATCGACAAAAGTGGCCTTACTGCCTATGATGTACCACCATCGAGTTAAAAAAAAAAAGATCACCTCACAATTAAAAAAACAAAACAAAAGTTCTAACACAGCAACACCAGATTCCTCTTTCTAATTTTACCCATCAGTGAGTTTTTGTTTCCATTTTCTGGAGACAGAGGTATTGCATTGCCTATATCTCCATGGAGACAGAGGTAGTATATTGTCCATGACTCCACTCCAGAGAAAAACAGATGCAAGTGATTTTGCCTCATGCTAATAGATTTTCTAGTAAAGAACATATCCAACATATCTTGTACTCGAGTCTGCTATTCTGTATCTCATAAAAATTGAATTGGTGTTGGCTAGAAAATTATGATTCATGATAATTCACATACGGGAACCTAACTACCTAAACTCAAACCTATCCCAAACTACTTATTATTTAACATAAACTGCTCAAAATCCAAGTGGAACACATCATGTTACTTCCACATCCTAAGCATACACTAAATAAGTCATATCTTCAGCACCAGAAAAAAGAGAGCACAAGAAAATAATAAAATATTACCGTGTGGTGGGAGACGGGGAGCGAGGGCGACGGTCGACGGAGCTGAGAGATGGCGGCGGGCGGTGGTGGGGCGCGACGATTCACACGGCTGAAGCTGGGCGACGCTGCTGTGTGGCTGTTGGACTCGCCGTGCGCCGGTGGTGGTAGAGCGCCGTACGTTGTGCGCCGGTGATGTTGGTGGAGGAGAAGGCCGTTGGAAGAGGGATTATTCTAGGGTTCTTTCCACGGCTGAGTCTTCGATCTTTCCTGTTCTTTTTTTTAAAAAAATTATAATTTTTATTTAATTTATTATTCTTTTTAAGTTGGTCAAACATAAGAAGACTAAACTTAAACTTGAGTCAAGTTTTTAGGCCTTATTTGATATATCCCACTGTTTTTGTGAGACCTAATGAGTAATATATTTGAGATGACTAGTTGATTACTCTAATAATATCTAATGACATTGATATATGTACTCCCATTGTCTAAAAAAGTCATCCACTTTTATTTTCCCACATAGTAATAAAAATTATTTATTATGCTTGAAATTCTAGATTTCATTAAAAAAAAGTCTGATACACTTTATTTATGACAAAATGAAAAGGATACATTTTAATTGGAGTAAGTCTTGTGTGAGACCGTATCACGAATCTCATTTCGTGAGATTGATTCATTTTTTAATAAATTATTATCACTTATAATGTGAAGTGTATCACTTTTTAATTTTTTATCACTTATAATGTGAAGTGTATCACTTTTTAATTTTTTATCACTTTCATATTAATTTGTATCATTTTTTAAAAAGTAGTAATAATTTATTAAAAAGTGATTCCGTCTTAGGAAATGAAATGCGTGAGACGGTCTTACACTAATTTTTGCCTTTTAATTGACATTAAATATGACCATTTTAGATAAAATATATTCTTCTCAAAGGAAAGTTGACTATAATTTTAGAATAAAAAAAAGTTGGACTAGAGGAGTAATTTTTATGAGATATTTAAGTATTTTGTTTAAGGAGAGTTATTTAAAAAATTTAAAGTACAGTGTAATAGCGTAGCACATTTATGAGAATAAAATAATGACACCAGTATTAAATTATTAATTAATATACTTTATACGGTTATATATGAATAATAATATCTAATTGAGATACTTGAAATAAAAATAAAATTGTAAATAAAAAGTTAATACAATAAATGACAATAATTTGGAATCGGGTAAGTGGATCTAAGTTGGAGGGAAAGTGGAAGAATTTTATTGTTTTGGGTATTTGACCGCTAAAACTGAGGTAGTATAAGCTTAACCCACTTCACTTGCCTCCAAAATATTTGAAATGCTCCCGCGTTGTCTCCTCCCTCCTCCCTTTTCAATTCCCTCTTCTACAATTCAACATCATCTCTTTTATTTCTCTTTCGATTTGGACCTGCTTCTTCGATTTCTTTTGCCATTGACGGGGAAGAGAGAGAGAGAAATTGGACCAAGAAATGGGGAAGCAAAGCAAATCAAAGAAACAAGAATTCGTCGGAAAAGGGAAAGTAACCCCTGTTCAGATTGCCTTCATCGTCGATCGATACCTGTCCGACAACAGTTATAACCACACGCGCTCCGCTTTCCGTTCCGAGGCGTCCCATCTAATTGCTAAATCCCCAGTTCAAGAGGTAATTTGATTTTTCTTCGTTGTATTTGTGTTTTTAGCTGAGGATCTGTGATGTTTGTTTATTTATTTATGTTTGCTGATGCTTGCAGGCTCCGAAGAGTTTGTTGACTTTGGCCGCGATTTTGGACGAGTACATAACGTTGAAGGAGCAGAAAGTGTGGGTGGACCAAGAACGGCACCGTTTGGAACAAGAAAAGTTGCGGGTGCAGAATTTGCTCAGCGGTATGCAAGGTGTAATGAATGCTTACAACGCAACCGGAAATGGCGGTGTTACCCCTCCGCCGTTGCTTCCGCCTCCTGTTGCGTCGGGTGCTCTTGCTTCTCAGACTGAAGTTGCTGTTGGGCGGCCGGCAGGTAACTATTTTGCCCTAATTATTTCATATTCTGCCATTTTCATAGAATGACTTGGATTTATCGGTTACTTACCATATCTTTTTGTTGTGGAAATTGTTTGGAATAATATGCGGTAAATTCATGGATGTTAGAATTACTGTAGTTATTTTTAATTACTAATATCTACTGTGTCTGCTCTGTGGTCATAAAAATTCTAGGTATAAACAAGAAAATGTCAGATTCCACGATCTGGATTATAACTGAAATTCGTCGTTTTATCCTTTTGAGAGAAAAGCTCACAACTTCATTAATCCAGGAGATGTCATGAAGAACAGGCTTAATCACTGAATCATAATTCGACAGATGAAGCAAATGTGATGATATTATTAGATTAGTACTAGACAAGTGACGTAGTTATCAGATTTGATATAATGTGTATTAGTTTATAGTTCAATGCATTTGATTTTGTTCTTTGAGAAATGCTTCAGAAATTTGAACAAGTGCTCTTGATATTGACAACTTCTCTTGTAACGTTTGCATTCATGCTATTCAGGCTACTTTCCTACGTATGACACTCCAGCTATGATGTCCACATCCAGGCCAGCGACTACACAAAAAGATCAAACAAATTTCTCCACTCCTGTCACAAATCAAGCAATTGGAAAAAGAAAAGAATCTAAAGATGTCTCAAATGGTCCTTCTAAGAGATCACGAAGATGCACACAACCAAAAGGTATATGTTTTTAGGAAAGAGCTTACTGCTTGCCCTTATATTATTGCTAATTTTCTTCTCTTGCTAATATAATTCTCTCATTCTGCAGATGTTAACCCAGTTACACAATCAAGCAATGCAGAAAGAAACCAAGAAAAATATGTGATGAGCTCTGCGGCTCAATCATCTGGCTGTTATAACGTCCCCAATGGGTCATCACTGCAAGCATCTAACGTTGTTAAGTGTCTGTTCAATCAAGAAAGCCCTAGAAATAACTCAACCATCCCTAAAACACCTCCACGGGCATCTTCCTCTCAAACTGAGAAATCTATTACTCCATTTGAAAATTGTTCAACCGCTACTTCCAACAAAGACATTACTCCTCAACAAATTATGTCATCTAACTGCACTATAATTTCTTCAGAGACTATTCGAGTCAGCCCCAACAAGCAAATATCTTATTATTCAATAGAGAAAAACCACATCTCAACTTGCTCGCCTCTTAAGACAAGCTTGAATAGGTCTAACATCAAGGACCATGTTAGGGGAAGGCTAGATTTTGATGCTTCTGAAATGCCTATGATCACAGAGAATCAAACCACTGATGGTAATTCAACCTCTGAATCTGAGAAAGAAGGTGATATTCTTGACTTGGAATTTCCAAATCTGGATTCTTTAGGTTTTGACTTCAATCTTTCGGAGTTTCTACTTGACTTTGATATCGGAAGTGAAGATATGGCTTTATCTTCAACGCAAATGCTTGATTCTTCTCCAGATTGTTGTTCAGGGTAATTGTACTGCCTTCCCTATGAATACTCACAATATAAAATAATGCTATTTTTTTTTTCACTAAACTAACTTCTGTGAGTGGAATTTCAGGTCTCCTCAAATGGGAAATGTTGAAATGAGTGGTTCACAAGTTAGATCAGAGTATTCATCAACCATGACAGGATTTCTTGGAGAAAAAGACATGAATTTAGTCGGTAAGAACTTGGAATTTAGTAGTTTGTGATGTCTTGTGTTTCTACTATGAAATGCTGAAGTTTATTTTTTTGGTTTTTCAGCAGGTAATGATTCCGTTGCAGCTATGCGTTCTGTCACTAAATTTACAATTGTTAGTCCTGGTAAAGTTCAATACAAATCCGATTTATCTATGTCTTTATAAAGATGGATCACTTTGGTTGAAGTATATTTTGTATCTTCTTGCAGTTAAAAGGAAGACCAGCAACTTGAATTAGAAGAATGGCTGATAGATAGGAGAAGACATGCTGGTGAACTTACTGATAGGCACTGACAACCTCTAAGGACAACCAATGATATTTTCCCTATTTAATCTAATTCGAAATTATAGGACTGCATTTTGTAAATGCATTAGAATTACTCATTGATCTAATATCTGATTCTACTAGATCTTGACAAGGATGTATAGGAAAACAATATTCAAGAACATTAATGATATGAATTGTCTTGGATTTGATTGAATCCTCATTACTTTTCGGTTAAGTACGTCTCCAGCTTCTTGATTTCATCTGGGCTTCCGATGAATATTGGTGTACGCTGATGAATCTGCAAACACAAACCATCATTACCTGCTTCAAGACTTTGTGATTATTGTATAATGCTTCTAAACATTTTACCTGATCAGGCTTGATATCTAGTATTCTTCTTCTTCCATCAATTGCTTTTCCTCCAGCTTGTTCTACCAAATAGCTCATTGGTGCACATTCATACAACAACCTCAGATTGCCATTCTTGCAATTTTTGTTGTCAGGATTTCCATAGATACCACCTACGAGCAACATTCTGTGTATCTCACCAACCAAACAACCTACATAACGGCCTGAATATGGCTTCCCATTGGGGCCCGGTTTGCTCAAGTCATCCAGGTACTTCTGCAGCTTCTCATCAAACAAATCATAGTTACCTTCGTTGAAGGAGTAGATTCTACCGGAACTAGGAATCTTGATGTTTTCGTGTGTTAGAACGAATTCTCCATACGTAGGATCCAGGGTGAAAGCATGCACCCCTCTCCCTATTGAGAGTGTGAAAACCACTGAACTCGAGTACAAGCAGTAGCCTGCAGCCAGTAGGTTGCTACCCGGTTGGCAAACGCTGACTATACACTTCTCGTTTTCTTGATCAAGCTTTTCGAGCATCGACAAAATCAATCAAGAGAATGTAGAAAAACTGAGCACTTGATTGTATACAAGAGTGAAATAGCAATTATTTACCGTAGAATCATCATCTATGTCAAAGAGGCATTGCTTGTCCGGGCCGTAAATTCCGAATATGGATCCTGTTGTCATGCTAGTGTCTATATTGGCAGAGCCATCAATAGGATCAAACACTACAATGTAATTTCCAGAATAAGTCTCTTCAACTGCAACTGGCACATCCTCTTCCTCTGATGCAATGATCCCTGTTCGCCCCGTGGACCTCAAACAGCTGCTAAATATCTGAAATACAAAAAATTATAAACTAAAATCTAAATGAAAATAAAAAATTGAAAATCATGGGGCGACCTCGTTGGAGATGACGTCGAGTTTTTTCTGATCTTCGCCCTGGATGTTAATGGTGCCATGAGCTCCGGTGAGATTGATGATGGTTGATCTCTGAAGCAAGGAAGCGATCTGTTTGCAGGCTAATGAAATGCTGGACAGAACAATGGTGAGTTCAGCATCTATATGACCTGCTTCTTCTTGCTTCAAAAGCCATGTTGTCAAGTTTTCGATGTCGTATTTGTTTCTCCTTATTTTCTTCTTTGCTGCTGGGGGGGCTGAGCTTTCAATTTCAACCGCTTTGCAACTTATTTTGGGGCTGAATGTGGCGGTGGGATTTGGATAGAGGAGGCGGCGGCGGTGGGGGCGGTGGAAAGAAGGAGAGGCTGATCTGAGGTGGCTCCACCGTAACTTGGGAACTGCCTCAGCCATTCTCTCTCTCTCGGGTAGTGGAGCTGCTTATCTTCTGCGTGTGCCAATTGTGTGAAGATGGTTCATCAGGGAAACTTCAAGTGTCTGCGTGCACATAACGCGCTTGAAAAGATAGATTAATGACAGAGAATGACGACGACTTTTTAGTTTTTAGTTCAAAAATTACCCAGCAAAATCATGATTCATGGGTAGGAATATTATCACGTGCTAAATTCGGTTTTCTTTTATTTATTACTCCATACACCACGCTGTAAGTGTGATAATATTATTTTATAGAAGTAATCTGTCAAAACCGACCTTAGCTCAGTTGGTAGAGCGGAGGACTGTAGTTGTCTTGCAGCATATCCTTAGGTCACTGGTTCGAATCCGGTAGGTCGGATATTTTTGTTTTCCAAAAATCATTGCAATGTGATTTGAAAATGGGATTCTGAATGTTTTATTTATTTATTTTTTTAAAACATTATTCTATTGAGATTTGTGTAGAAAACAAGGCAAGAAGAATTTCAAGTTGAAGTGACACCCATTATTTTGTTCTTGCCGGTAATGTAAGACCCTCTTCTTTTGTTTGAACGTTGGAGAGTCATGCTATTTGCACATTGACTTGATGGAATGACAGCCGTTGCATGTATCATATCAATGTGCAAATTCTCAATTTGTCAAAATAATAAATGTCAGCTCTTACCACTTGCTCTAATCATTTTCTTTGATTTCCGGACCCTTCTGTTTCCATTCTTTATAATAAAATAATTTTAAAAAAGAGCTATTAATTAATTCATCAATTAAAAGGTTTTTTTTTTTTTTGAGATAATCCGTCTCAAAGATAAATTATACTCCCTCCGTCCCAAATTAGTTTTCATACCAATCTGGGCACACATTTTAAGAAAAAATGTAATGAGTGAAGTATTGAAGGATAATTTTGTAAACTTTTATTATTAAAGTAAATGAGGTGGTTGGATTGTATGTAAAAATAAATAATTACTTGTTTTTGGATTATCTAAAAGTGATTCTCACTGAGTGAAAAAAAAAAAATTACTCTCACATATAATTACCCCCACTATTAGTATAAGTGATATTTTTTTCAAACATTCACCTATTCAATTATGTGATTTAAAACCACTTTATTTTCAAACACTCTACATTTCTAATTTTGCTACAAAAATCAATTAATATTATTTTTTAAAAAATGAATAGAGTTTCAAAACTCTTACTATACTAAACTATTATATATTGTTTAAAAATACATATAAAATTTTAAAAAAAAATTACGGTAGAACTATTTCATAGCATATTTCACGTACAAAGAGTATGACATTAAAATTTCAAATTTGGTATACGTGAAAAAATAAATAATCCCTATCTCCATCTCCTTATTCAATTTCGACACAATATAAAAATAGAAATTATAAAATATAAAAATGAAGACAGAAGAAGATAAACTACTACTACTACAAGATAACACCACTAGACATTTCATTTCCTGCCTGTCTGCCTGGAGAAAAGCATGAGATCTGCATTATTACTTATATTAGTATTAATATTATATTCTCTCTATATATAGAGAGAAAGAGAAATGATAATGCAGAGGGAAATGTAATTGGATGACATGCATTTAATTATTTTTAATGTCTTACTAGCAATTTTTTTTATAACTTCTCAATTAGCAAATTTCTTTTACGTTTTCAATTGGAAATGAGTTCTTATTATGATGCTGGTTATGTATCCGAGGATGTCACGAACGATTTTTTAACTCCTGACGGGGGTATAAAAGAAAAAGAAGCAGTGAAGTCATATGTTAAGTGGATTGCGGGTATGCGAAATATCACTTTAGCCATTCGTGATTCTAAACCACATAAGTTAAGGTATGTATGTAGTCAAGGGGGACAGTATAGACCTTCTTCAAAAACCAAAAATAAAAGAAACACGAAAACACAAAGAAATTCGTGTGAATTTTGTTTAGTTGCTAGGGAAATGATACAGATCAAGATCTTTGGCGCATTGATATTTTGAGCGGGACACACAATCATCCCTTCCCGGAATTTGCAGAGGGTTCGAGACTAGGTACCTTAACACCCAACCAATTTAAAGAGATACAGCGGCAAGAAATGCTTCATATAAGTCCACGCAACATGTTGGCAGATATAAAGAGGCGCGATCCAACCAATGTTACGGATATTAAGAGGGTGAACAATGCCATCAACAACATAAGGAGTCAAAACCGGGAAGGGCGTACCCCCATGCAAAACTACTTCCACCTACTGCAAATGCGAAATTACAGGTAAAAATATTAGTACACTTTATATTTTAAAATATTTATTTCACATATAGAAGGGATTGGGTAAGGGAAGGGTGGGGTGAGATGCCTGATTTAAATTTATTTATTCCACATGCACGTTTTTTAAAATTTTATTCCACAAGCATTACAATTATTAATCTTGATGTGAGAGATCTTGCCATTTTCCATGATTTGATAGTAAAAAATTGTGTTTTTATTGTGGCTTTGATTGTCATGTTGTCATCAATTTTATTATGCATAAAAAATTGTATTTTTATTGTTCTTTTTTTTTTTTTTTGATGAAAGGGTTAATAAAGAAGGTTAATAATGTTATTAGTTTATTTATCTTAAAGCTACCATTTGAGTTCAATTATTAATTAATTTATTTATCTTAAAGTTCTTAATTTTGTTAATAATATTTAATTAAAATAATTAATTTATTTTAATGTCATATTATTTAATAGGTAATCTATATTATATATTATATATATATATATATATATATATATATATATATATAAAGAGAATAGTATGCTAAAATTAAAATTTTATTTTATTTTATTTTATTTTATTTTATTTGTGCAATATTTTATTAGGTACGATTTTCGAACAGTGGATGACAGTAACGAACTACAAGATGTTGATTTCAGCTACCCAGAGTCTTATGCAATGGTGAACACATATCCACAAATATTGATAATCGATAACACGTACAAAACGACTGTGTACGATATGCCTTTACTTGAAGCTGTTGGGGCAACAAGCACAAACAAGACGTTCACCATCGTATACGCATTTATGCAGCATGAAACATAGGAACACTTCGAATTTGTCTTGCAATTTATTCGGGGACTGTATGAGAGTGTTGAACCGAATGTTGTTCTTACAGATAGGGTGTCGGATCAAAAGCAAACTGATAATAAATCTGATTGTGATTCTGAAATTTAACTTTTGATTAAAAACTGAAATTGAATAAGAACTGATAAGTAAAGAAAAATAATAAAGAACACAACAGTTTATAGTGGTTCGGACCAAACGATCCTAGGTCCACTCTCCTCCTTCAACTTGAAGAAGGGTCTTCTCTTACTATCTTCCTTCTTTCTTCTTACTAGCTTACAGTGTAGATCTTTTTATTGTGGCTTTGATTGTCATGTTGTCATCAATTTTATTATGCATAAAAAATTGTATTTTTATTGTTTTTTTTTTTTTTTTGATGAAAGGGTTAATAAAGAAGGTTAATAATGTTATTAGTTTATTTATCTTAAAGCTACCATTTGAGTTCAATTATTAATTAATTTATTTATCTTAAAGTTTTTAATTTGTTAATAATGTTTAATTAAAATAATTAATTTATTAATGTCATATTATTTAATAGGTAATCTATATTATATATTATATATTATATTATATATATATATATATGTATAAAGAGAATAGTCTGTTAAAATTAAAATTTTATTTTATTTGTGCAATATTTTATTATGTACGATTTTCGAACAGTGGATGGCAGTAACGAACTATAAGATGTTGCTTTCAGCTACCCAGAGTCTTATGCAATGGTGAACACATATCCGCAAATATTGATAATCGATAACACGTACAAAACGACTGTGTACTATATGCCTTTACTTGAAGCTGTTGGGGCAACAAGCACAAACAAGACGTTCACCATCGCATACGCATTTATGCAGCATGAAACACAGGAACACTTCGAATTTATCTTGCAATTTATTCGGGGACTGTATGAGAGTGTTGAACCGAATGTTGTTCTTACAGATAGGGATCTCGCGTTGATGAAAGTGGTGTATAAAATATTTCCAAATTCTCAGAAACAGTTATGTAGGCGCTACATAGAACAATGTGTTTTAACCAGGGCTCTACAACAACCAGGTTTCAATAAAGAATTCACTGAATGTTTTAAACATCAGTGGAATAGGGCAATTGAAGCGGCCACACCTGAAGAATTTCTGCATAGCTGGGAGCGGGTAAAGGAAAAGTATGAGCACTATCCTGGACTAATTCGTTATTGTGAAGAAACATGGCTTTCGAAGCATGTACACAGAGTTTTAAGTGCGTTTATCGATCATCGGCTGCACTATAGAAACTACACGACAAACAGGTAATCATACAATCTTTTTAAATATATTCATTTAAAAAGTTATAAATACTTCCATTTTACTAGTATCTGCTTTAATTGTAGGGTTGAACAAGAGCATCACAGGGTGAAAGCCAACCTCAACGGAAGCAATCACACATTTGACTATGTGTTCGACCAGATTCATCAGGTTATGGAGTTGCAAATAGGGGAGATAAAAAAACAATCGATGATTACCGCCAACAAGACAAGGTCCGATATGTTAAACTGCAAATTGTTCAAGAATCTAGTTCGCAAGGTCACGTTTAAGGCGTTTGAACTAATTATCGCAGAAGGGACAAGAGATCTAGGTCAAAATAAATGCGGGTGTTATCTGTGGAGAACACACGGTCTTCCGTGCAATTGCAGGCTTCTCCAGTACATGTCATACGGACAGAGTATCCCTTTAGACATTATTGATTTGTACTGGATAACAATGAATATAGATTTTTCACGTGGTACTACCACGAGGAGAAAATTATTCGAAGACACGGAAGACGTTAGTGCACCTCCGGCAGTTGAAAAAAATAAGAAGCCTCTAAGCACTAACCGTGAACCTTCAAATTGGGAGAAATGGTGTAAAGCGGTCGGACTAAAGAGTTCTCAAAAATCAAAGGGTAAGGGGAGAGTGGCGGCCACTAATAAATATCAGGATATTCCACCCGAAACTCATCATAGAAATAGCACATCAGAAGGGTGTCAGATGAGCTTTCCTAAAGAGAGTCAGGGCAAGGCGAGCTTTTTGCACGGTCCGAGACCACCCTCCCCAGATTCCCACGCAATAGTAGCGCTCGCCAAAGTGAGTCACGTGTACCATTACGAGGCTCTAAGATAGAGAAATATTTTTCTCCTTAAATCAGAGAATATATTGAATCATACACGGATGTGGTCGGAGACGGTAATTGCAATTTTAGAGTTGTTGCGCTTGCAGTCCTCGGAACCGAAGACCAATGGCATACGGTAAGAGGTGATATGCTACATGATCTCCGCGGAAGAATAAAATTATACGATAACGTAATAGGTGGTCTTACAACCATGTCAGCCTTGGACCAAACTATTAATCATTTCAATGGTCCATGCGGTCCGGTTAACTATTTTTCAGTACCTGACTGTGGATACGTGGCTGCAACCACATATAATATCTTCTTAATGACATTTAGTGAAACTGGCGGATTTTTATGTCCTCCCGTAGCTTTGGAACCCTATCGAGCACTTCTGAGCGCAAGGGTGGTGTTAGGGCACGTGAACAATTATTCTCATTGGATATTGGTAAGAAAAAATATTTGTGGTTTTATTATATTTTTTATAATGTATTTTAGTTATGCGGATAGTAACTATTACTTTTATTTCAGTTGCACATGAGATCCGACTATCATCCAGTGCCATGACTATTGGAATACTGGATCAAAAGAAGACACCCATCTACATTTGGTTTAGAGTTATAATTTAAAGATCAGATAGATCTATACAATTATCTACACAACGATCATGCACAGCGACGTAAAAATAAACGTGAGGCTGACAAAGAGGCAAAGAATCAGGCCCAAAAAAATCAGTTATTCTTTTTCTTTTTTTTATAAAAAATATTTAATGAGTGTATTTTATTTTTTCTAATTCAAATGGGTATAAAACTTTATTTTCATGTTAGAATTGTGTATATTCGTTAGGGGTGGGAATAGGCCAGGCTATCCGACAGGGGCCTACGGCCTGGCCTACGGCCTGGCCTACTAAAGCCTGGCTTGGCTCGGCCCGTTTAATAAATAGGCCAGGCTCAGGCCTTTTAAGAGGCCTATTTAATTAAATAGGCCAGACTTAAGCTTTCTTGTAGGCCTTTTAAGCCTAACAGGCCGGCCTATTTAACTATATATATATATAAAATATAATATAATATAATATAATATATTATATTTATATATATAATAATATATATGTAATATATGGTATATAATATATATTATATATTATATTAGATAACATAATAACATTTTGCAATATTTTGGAATGATTATTAAATGTTTTATTTATGTGAAGAATTGTGAAATGTTAGGAATCATCTATTAATTTAAAATAGTCTCCACCATTTATTAATGGTTTGAACTTGTATATATAAAAATAAATATTTCATTAGTTAATCATCTAAAAAGTAATCAAGTATTCAATAAAACTATTATTATTCAAAAATTTTAAAGTAATCAATTTTTTTATTTTATAACTTTATTAAATTATTAATATTTTTTTTCAAAAAATAATATTTATAATGAGTTTAGTGTATAATTAAAAAATATATAATTAATTTAATAATTGTGAGATACTCATATATTTTATCTCATAAATTTACATATTAGTAAAAGGTATTAATAAAAGGTATTAATAATTCTTGGTATGTTAATTTTATTCGTATTTTGAGTTTTATAGTATATACGGTGTAATATAAAAAATGTGAATTTTTAAAATTTGATAAAAAATAAAAAAAATTGCAAATAGGCCTTTAAAAGGCTTTCAGGCCAGGCCTATTTATTAAAAAGGTCAGGCCAAGCCTTGAAAAAAAGCCTACCATAGATAATAGGCCAGACTCAGGCCTAAAAATTATATAATAGGCCTAGGCTTTCTTATGCAAAGCCTGGCCTGACCTGGCCTATTCCCACCCCTAATATTCGTCCTTCTTCACAACTAATACTTTTGAATGAAATAACTAATATTTTTGTAATATTAAACAATTAATATCAATATTTTTTGTAAAATAATTCGAGTAAATAAATAAAGAAAAAAATTAAAAATGACACTGTTGCCATTTTACACCGCCTCTGCTATGCATGCCATCCAATCACATTTCCCTCTGCATTATCATTTCTCTTTCTCTCTATATATAGAGAAAATATAATATAATACTAATATAATAAATAATGTAGATCCCATGCTTTTCCCCAGGCATAAAGGCAGGAAATGAAATGTCATATACATATATGTATACATATACTACTGCCATGCACTTCTTTTCTTTTATTTTGTATTGTAGTATTTATATTGTTACTGTTGGTTCCACTTAGTTGAGTAAATTAAAGGAAATTTGAACCAGCCTTCTAGTGAAAATCTAAAAGGGGGGGTTGAATAGATTTTCCAAGTTTTTACAAATCTTAGAAAATTAATTCAAGACATCAAAGTTACACAGCGTAAATAGATTTTAACTCAACTTTAATTGGATCAAAAGCAAACTGATAATAAATCTGATTGTGATTCTGAAATTTAACTTTTGATTAAAAACTGAAATTGAATAAGAACTGATAAGTAAAGAAAAACAATAAAGAACACAACAGTTTATAGTGGTTCGGACCAAACGATCCTACGTCCACTCTCCTCCTTCAACTTGAAGAAGGGTCTTCTCTTACTATCTTCCTTCTTTCTTCTTACTAGCTTACAGTGTAGATCTTCAGCCTTACAACAATTTCTTCCTAATTTCTGAATATCAATGGCTTGAAGATGTTCTAAGAAAAGTGTTCTACAAATACTAAAACTGGAAGCTTATAGAACGTATGTGCCTGTGCTTACAAAATTTTGAATGCTAACTATGTGTAGAGAATGCAAGTGAATAATTGTGAGATTGCCAAAGTTCTTAAACTATTCTAGTTTCTATCCCTATTTATAGAGATCTTCATTGGTAGTTGTAACTTCCTTGTGGATTCTGTTTTAGTTAGTTATAACAGTCTAACTGAATCTTGTAACTTCTTCTTGGTTAGTTGTAACTGCTTCTTGACACTTGTGTGAAATTTCCTAACACTTCATTGTCTTCTTTTTGACTCACTCTGTCTTCGTCTTCGTCCCTTGTCTTGATGATTGTTTATCGTTCTTGACCTCATCTGTCTTCTTCACACTGTCTTCGTCTGACTTCTTATCCTTATCTGATTCCTTGTTCTTATCTGATATCTGGTCCTCATCTGATTTCTTGTCCTCATCTGATTTCTGATCCTCATCCGATTTCTTGTATATCCTTATCTAATATTATTACTTACTTCAGCTGTCTATACAAGATACTCAGCTGGTCATCCTATTTTACACTTTAACTCATCAAAACTAACTACAACTATTTTTGTCTTAACAGTTAGTGTGCTTTGCTTTGGGACTTGGAATTACACTGCAGCAGTGTCACGTCAATGTACAAATAGCACTTGTGGATGTTGAAGTATGAGGCAAACAATTTTTTACTTGAGAGTGCATTTCATGATGTTAGAAAGACAACCTAATAAATGAATGAGTCAATTACATATAAGTGCATTCTACTACCTCTAATTACATAGAGTTGCATGCACAATAAAAAGTTTCATAGAAGTGCAAAATTAGGTGGCAAAAAGACCACAATACCCTTACCCACAAAAAGGAGAAATCGGCACTGTGAGTACGTCAAATCACAGTACAATTACAACAGATTTTGTAGAGATTTAACCCTAAATTATAGATACCAATTTCAAATTCAGAATTTTAAATTTCAAATTCATCAATCTCTCTCTAATTTCATCTCTCCTCTCACAATTACGCCTCCGTTGAAAAACGTCATTTCTAGATATGGCGTCAGCCCTGCCACCGTTAAAAGATCAGTGCCGCACCATTGTAGATCTGAGTTCTCGCAGGTTTCCGATCTAAATTTCAGAGCAAAACTTTTTTTATATTTCAAATTTTGATTTCAGAATTGGGTCGTGCATGCATCACCGCCTTTGTTCCAATCTGGTTCCCATTATTTGAAACCTTATGTTAGATTAGAAGAAGTTTTGATGAGTTAAAAAGGATCAACTCAGATGATCAGATGATTTTGAAGAACAGCTGAGGTCAAGTTCAAGTACTAAGCTGATCAGACTAGGAAGAACCTGATAAGTCAGCTGAAGTCTGAAAAGTGAGAGATCATCTGGAGACAAGCTCAAGTCAAGTCATCTACAGGAGACAATTATATAGAGCTCAGACGAGGTCAAGACAAGCTGAGTAGAATAAGAAAGGCAAGCCTTCACCAAGTCAGCTGCAGACGAGTTGTGAAAGATTAGCTGAAGACAAGAGCAGTTATCAAGATTAAGTTTGTTAAGCAGTTTTAGTTTGTTAGAACTGACTAACAAACTAACTGTCTTTCCAGACTTATTAATAGGACTAGGTTTTATTTTATTTAAGAATAACACATTAACACAACACATCTATCACAATACTCAGATTTTGATTCTACATTTTCACTTCGATTCATAAAGTTTTTCAAAGAAAGTTTTTCAAAGTTCTAAGTGTTTATAGAACACTTTGATGTACATCTTCAAAACTCATCTATCACTGTAAAGTTAGATTTCAGAGAAGAGTCTAGGAGTTTGAAGATTTGAAGATCTTTGTAAGTTGTAAATTGTAAGTTGAATAGTAAGTAAGCAAGTGGTAAGAAGAGACCCTTCTTCAAGTTGAAGAAGGAGAGTGGATGTAAGATAAGTTAGATCCGAACCACTATAAATTATCTTGTTCTTTATTGCTTTCAATTACTTATTTGTTCTTATTCAATTCCAATTTATAATCAAAGTTCAATTTCAGAATTAAAATCAGACAAATTATCAGTTTGCTTTTGATCCAGTTAAAGTTGAGTTAAAAATCAATTTCCGTTGTGTTAGCTTTGGTATCTTGAATTAATTCTCTAAGATTTGCAAAAACTTGGAAAATCTATTCAACCTCCCCTTCTAGATTTTCCCCAGAAGGCTGGTTCAAGTTTTCTTTAATATACTCAACTCGTGAGACCAACAAGTGGTATCAGAGCAGTGTTAAGCTGTTCTGATATTGATTTTATGTCTTGATAGAAATTCTGAAATTGTCTCTTGATTATCTTCTTCATCTTTATTTCACTAACCTTACTACTAATAAGTTCTTGTTAAGTTTGTTTTCTTATTTCATCATGTCATCTGGAAAAAGCAAGAAGTCTAGGAGCTTGCCTGAATTTTCAATTGAGGAATATGATTACTGGAAATTCAGAATGGAAAACCATCTCAAGGTTATTCATGACAAAATTGAGGAGGTTCTTGAAAAAGGACCCATCAAATTTTATCATGGAGGAACCAGCGATGGTACTACGGCAGCCGAGACTAGAGTCAGACAGGAGAAGAAAAGTTCTGAGCTGACAAGTGGTGAGAGGAAAATCCATAACTTAGATCAGGTGGCCAGGACGGAAATCATAGAAACTCTTAGCAAAGATTGGATTGAAAAAGTCAAGAGGTGTAAATCAGCTAAGGAGATGTGGCAAACACTTGCAAATATGTGTGGAGCAACTGACCAAGTGAAAGAAAATAAGCTGCAGTCTGTGTTACATGCCTTTGATACTTTTAAGATGAAGGAGAATGAAACAGTAGATCAGCTGAATGTGAGATTAACAAATCTTCTCAACAAAACAACGGATTTAGGGAGGAGTTATTCAGAAAAGGAGATCAACAATAAGATACTCAGATCTTTGACCAAGAGATGGAGAGAAAAGTCAAATATCCTAAAAGCAACTCAAAACTTATCCTTTATTACTCATCACACTTTATTTTCTAATCTAAAAGCTTTGGGATATGATATTCAGATAGAAGATGAGGAAGACGAGATGGAGTCAAGCACCTCGTCCAAGTCTGTTGCTTTTGCCAACAAGGAAGACAAGACAACAACTGAATCAGTGGGAGCCGACTTATCTCTTAAGGAGCAGATGACATTGCTCACCAAAAGGTATGATAAATTGAGAATGAAATATAAACGTAATAAGCTGAGGTTTGCAGGAAAGGATAGATCCATATCAGGATCAAGAAGAAAGGAAGATGATTCGACTGATGATGATAAGAGTAGGAGCCATATAAGGAGGTTCAGATCACCTGCAAAAAGAAATCCTACTAGTCCTAAGTCAGATAGGAGTGATACTTGTTACAACTGTAACAAGCCAGGACATTTCAGTTATGATTGTCCTCAGCTGACTCCTAAGGAACGAAAAGAGAAAAGAAAGAAGAGAGATAAGAGATTTGCAGATCAAAGAGCTCTTCTGGCTGAAGAAAAAGAATCAAGAAAATCATCATCATCTTCATCATCCTCATCTGATTTTGGATCAGACGATGAAATTTGTCTTATGGCCAAAGAGGTAGTATATTATTCTTCTTCTGATAATAATTCATATAAATCTGTTTCAGATAATGATCAAACTGTCATTCAAGGATTATTGAAAGACCTAAAGATGTCTTTAACTGCTTATAAATAATTAGAGACAGAGAATTTGACTTTAAAAGATCAGATTCAGATTCTAGCTAAAGGCAAGCAGGTTATAAACTACTTTGAGTCTGAGGAAACATTCAAGGGGGAATGCTTACCCCAGGCTTATTCAAGTTTTCTTTAATATACTCAACTCGTGGGACCAACACCTTATTTTCAAAACCCTCAATTTCAGCAAATCTAAATTTCAGAGCAAAACTGATTTTATTTTTCAAATTTCGATTTCAGAATTGGGCGATTTTTTCTCTCAACCTGGGACAGCGAATCAATTCCATGGATGTTAATCAAGAAAACACAATGTGTAGTTTGCAAGACATTGGTGGGCATGTGATGAAAATCCCATTTATTGGTTTTCAGATCATGCTCTTCATGTACTTGGAGGTACGTTGAGCTAAGAAAAATATGGTCTCACTTCTACTTGGTTCGTTTATATTTTATCCTCAATTGTTATAATTTTTTATTCCAAGGAACCCTCCTGCTGCTAAATTTATTGCAATTCTGGTTCTGTTTTCTCATCTTCTCTTGCTGCAAGCGCTAGATTATTGTTCGCCATTTATAGATTTTTCGAGAAAATTTTACTCTTAGTAAGTGAGGACGCTGAAACGAGAAGCTCGTTTAGAGTTCCAGCCGTTGCTTATGACTATATGGGATGTCTGCATCAGGAATCGAGGTAATGATGGTTGATTAGATTTTAAAAAAAGTGTATAATTTCTCTAAGTTCATGCACTTTTGCTAATATTTGTGGATTTAGGTTACTGGATTCATGATCTTTTGCTAATATTTGTGGATTCAGGTTACCTAATGATTATGCTGTTTGGTTGGGAGAAATTAAGCAATTGTCTCAAAGAGTACAAGAATCAAAGTAATTGAGAATAATCGTCTTCTTAGAGCTTTTAAATTCACCTTTTGCAGAAAAAACTGATTATTCTCTACTTTTTAAACATATATTTTCATGGGGCAATTCTTGTACTTCAGTTTTGATAGATGGAGATTGAGAAATGATGTGTTTGTGCTAAATATTTTTGTCACTGTGCAAATAAGTATTTCTATCTGTTCAAATTATTTTCTGCTATTGTGCAATTTTTTTTCCTACTGTGCAAATTATTTTCTACTATTGTGCAATTTTTTTCTGCTAATTTGTAAATTATTTTCTGCTATTGTGCATTTTTTTTGTACTACTGTGCAAATTTTTTTTATGTTATTGTGCAATTTTTTACTAGAACAATCTGCTTCTTTGGTGGATTAGAAATTTGTATTAGGAAATGGTAAGGGAGCTGAGTGTTGAATCTTTTTACACGTAGCTAAGGGAGTCCACATTAGCTTCAACCTTAAATAATATTAAGGTTTTATAGTCTCACTCTGTACATGCATTATTGGGTTTTTTTTTTTTTTTTTTTTTTTCAGGTTTCCCAATTATTTGGCTTTGAATAGGTTGATTTCCCGGTACTATAGTTAGAGGCACTGTTTATTAGGAAAGCTGGGGAGGAGATCAGGGACCAGGTATGTATATATACATACATTCAATAACTATGTAGAGTGAACGGATGCTATTAAAATGTCATTTGAAAGAGAAGTTAACGGATGGTTAGATAGCATGGTAATACAAAGATTTCCTATTGAAATTTGATATTGGAGAACTTACTACATTGCATGGTTTACATTGCTTCTGCCCAAATGTAATGGACTGATCTTCTGCTCTCTTTTATCTTTCCATTGTGGACAGAATCGTTGGTGCTATTGGTAATTAAGAACTGAGCAATCTGATTCCTTTCATCTAAGGTAAGACTTTTTTTTGTTGTAGACATTTATTGTGTTTGCAATAAAATTGTTGACTGTGGTTGTGTTTTGGCATATAGGAACTTTTGATGACTGCATTTATTGAAGAATGGATGTATTTATTGTCATTGTTGTTGGAGGAAAACTGAAAATTTGGGATCAGTGGCTTAAATATATTTTGGGGAGAATTTTTGGATCATTTCATGTAATTAATGCAAATTATACTGCTGCCTTCATTCTGTAAAAAATCTAAAGTTTCGTTTTTTTAATTTATGAACAGTGAATAGTACTGAATGAACAGTGTAAAAAGTGACAGCTGCCAGTATTTATGTTTTCAGATTTTCCTCCAGTTTTTTAATTAGTGTTAAACCCAAAAAGTAATCTTCCCTTTATTTACCACTTGAAAGGGCGAAAATACCCCTCAGCAAAAAGCAAAAAGTAACTTTTTTATCAGTTTTCTTAAACAATGTGCCGGTGCACATGTGAACCTTACTCTGGGACGGAGGGAGTATAATACATTCACTTATAATTTTTTTTTTGATGGAAATACATTCACTTATATTTAGTCAAACTATAAAAAAAAAACAAAATGAAAAATAGATCCGGACAAAAAAGATATAAAGTTATTTGAGTGATACAGTTTATTATATATATATATATACCTATATATATATATACATACTAATAACATTGGGTGATAAAGTTGGATAATGATTAATTATATCAATCAAATTATTTACTTTGATGGACCAGAATGATGTTATTAACCTAAGCTCTGGGGTAAGGCCATTGTTTTAATTTCACTTTATTTTTTTGGATTTATAACTCTTAGATACTATATTTCACAATTTATTACTAATAGATACAACATCTAAAAGTTAATACTATTAGATACAATCTCTCAATAGAAAATACCCTTATTACCCTTCTACATTTATATCGGTCCTCTCCTCTCTCCCATTCATTTCTCACATTCTCTCTCTCTCTCCCCCATCCCTCCCTCTCCCCCCCTCTCTCTCTCTCTGGTATTCCTTCCCACGATCACATCACCGCCGCCACCTCAACACTGATTCACACCCTCCACCACCGCAACATCGAGCCTGCGAATGCCTCTCCACTACCGGCGACTGGATTTGCAAACGACGGTGGACCTCACGGCGGTCTCGCGATGGCGGCAACGGCGAGCTCCAGCAGCTCTAAGGTTTAATTAATAGCCGCGGCGCCGTTCGTTTTCAGTTAGGTCTGTATCTTGAGGAAGTCGACGTTTGTTTTTAATTCTTTTTAACATTTATTTTTAATTTCCGCTTGTTAAAAAAGATTAAGAAATGAATTATTTGGGTTTGTTTAGATTTGTTAAAAGAAGAAACCAATGATCTTAAAGCTACCACAATTTTCAGATCCACTGTTCACGAACACAGATCTAGTTCTGAGGGCAGATCCGACTATGGAGGATGAGGGGAGATCTGATTAAATGTGCGAAATTGTGGATCTGGTTGAATCGGAAGAGACGAGTCAACTCGGCTATGGAGGATGGGAGCAGATCCAAAACTCACTGGAGTTCTTGATTCTGTAATTTTTCTTAATTTCTTATGAACGTGTAGAATTTTTCATCTGCATATGTGCAGCATTAATTTTCTGATGACATTTGCAAAGATGGTTAATTTTCGTCTGCACATTCATTAATTTTCTGATGCATCTGTAATCACACCAAATGAACTTGATGAAGCTGATGGCATCATTTTCGATTTTCCAACTAGATTTGGTATGATGGCTGCTGAACTATTATTATTATGAAGAGTGATTTTGACTTTTCTATGTTTTGATTCATTATAACATTTTTTTACTTTTTTTTATTACAGTTATCACTCTCTGAGACACATATTTTGCTGAAATTGTAATCTGACATGGATTATCTTATTGAAGAGGAATGAAGAATAATTATTTTGCATTTTAGTGGAATATTTTGAATAATTATTTTGCAAGTTTATTGAGTATTGTGCAATTCTGTAAAATAATTTGCAGTGTTCGAAATTGAAGTGTTGGATTATTGCACATGTGCAGTTGTATTGCATATGTGCAGTTGTATTGGACATGTATGTGCAGTTGTATTGGACATGTATGTGCAGTTGTATTGCACATGTGAAATAATTTTTACGCATTGTAATTTTTTTTTACAGAATGTAATTTTTTTTACAGATATGTAATTTTAAATTGATCAATGAAAGAATGATGTATTTTATTTTTATTCTTAATTTTGAACCCTCAGTTAAAGTTGCTATTTTTGAATTAATAATAAAAAATATAAAGGAAATTAGTTTAAGAAAAAGTGAAAAATTGAATCTTGGGAACTGTGTCAAATCAATTGAGATAAGAATATAAGATGCCAAAAAGAAAGGTGCTACCGAAATAAAGGCTGATAGATGACAAAAAGTGGGATGATAGCACATGAGGGGTATTATTGACCCTCTACTTTAAAAAATTGCACCTATTAGTAATTACAAAATAAGTTGTATCTAATAGTAATAAGGAGTTCAAAATTGTATCTAAGAGTAACTGACCCTATTTTTTTTTATCCTTGCAATCGTTATTTTTAGAATTCTCACAACCCTGTGAAAGCGAGTACAGAAGGTGAGGTGGATAGTCTATAGAGCAAGTGGCAATGTTAGATCGATTTTGGACAAAATATTTAGTTTTTTTCTTTTAAGTAAGCATTTTATATTTTTTCCAAATTAAAAATAAATATAAATTAAACCTTGATTTGAGATATTTTTATAACATAAATATTTATGTTAAAACTTAACTTAAAAATTTGAGCTTCATATAAAATTCTTGTTTCAAAGTATGATGTTTCCGAATTCTCCTTCTTAACAAGGACAAATCATTCAATTGGCTATAAAGTTGGATTAAATCCATTACTCCGTCTGTCCCAGATCAGTTTTTATAGTTGACTTTTTCAACGGTTTTTATGTGAGAATTATTACATAGTAATATGTATACAAAAGTTGTTTTATATGAATGAGTACGTATGTTAGTTAACCTTATTAACTAGCATATCATTTATATAAAATAACTTTTGTACACATATTATTATGAAATAATTGTCACATAAAAACCGTTGAAAAAGTCAACTGTGAAAACTGATCTGGGACGGAGGTAGTACCATTTTAGAAAAAAAATAAAAAAATAAACAAAAAATTAAAATACCTAGATTTACGATCTTAGCATATTTTAGCCAAACATACAAAGTACAAAGCCACAAAACTAGGTACTGTACTTCTTTCCCTTTTGATGTTAAGTACTGTTTTTTTTTTTTTTTTTTTGTTTTGATATGTTAAGTACTGTTGATTCTCCCATAACATACGAATTGAATATTATACATTTTAGGCATGAAATTATACAATAAGATAAATTATAATAAAAATCTAAATTAAATATAATTTTTCCACCCACCAATTAATGTTTATTAGTTTTTTACTATTATTTTTCATTAATATATAAAAATATAAATGTATATATATATATATTTTTTTTTGAAAAAGAAAAATGTATATATTTGAGTTAATCATATACTACCTCCGTCCCAGATCAGTTTTCACAGTTGACTTTTTCAACAGTTTTTTGTGTGAGAATTATTTAATAGTAATATGTGTACAAAAGTTGTTTTATATGAATGATATGCTAGTTAACCTTTCATAGTAATATGTGTACAAACGTTCTTTTATTAACTAGCATACCATTCATATAAAATAACTTTTGTACACATATTACTATGAAATAATTCTCACACAAAAACCGTTGAAAAAGTCAACTGTGAAAACTGATCTGGAACAAAGGGAGTAATATATCCAGATTATAAATTCAGTACCACAAAATCGACCTATTAAATTAGCTAGCTAGGGTGGCTACTTTCAGCTAATTAGGCGCACCTTGAATATTTATGTTTGAGAATTGATGGTTTTATATTAAAATAAAATTATAGTAGTATTAACCTATTTACCTAACACAATATTTAGTGTTACACCTACCATACACGTAATTAATATTGCATGATTTAGAGCCTATAAATAATTTTTCAAACAACTAAACAAGTGCTTACATCATAAAGTAAAAATCCCAACATACCTTCCAAGTTAGTGGGTACGTAAGAAATGGCAAGTGAAACCCTAGAGCCATGGTCAGAGCTTCACGGCAAAACCGTCATGGTCACCGGTGCATCCTCCGGTCTCGGCCTCGAAATCTGCCTCGATTTGGCGAAGGCCGGCTGCAGAATCGTGGCAGCTGCACGAAGAATTGATAGGCTCAACTCTCTTTGCAATCAAATTAATTATAAAATGAATGACATAGATGAAGTTGGTTCTGATCAAGCTATTGCGATGCATCTCGACATCATGAGTAATGGCACAACTATCGAGGCATCCGTGGAGAAAGCATGGAATATTTTTGGCCATATTGATGTTTTGATTAATAACTCTGGCTTTAGAGGTATATTTAACTGGATTTAGGTTATTTCATCTATCTATACGTACCGGAATTCATCTTATGACCACAGGTGGACACCAATTTATATGCCCACAGCTTATGTAACATATCAATCATCTATTATCATGTGATGTCACATATATAGGGGAGCCCACTATTATTTAATTAATTACTTATGTGGCATCACATGATTGGTGATTGATATGCCACATAAGCGGTGAACATATAAATTGGTGTCCACAATCAAATCTGCTATACATATACATATATAATAACAAAAACATATACTAACTATACATATACATATATAATAACAAAAACATATACTAAATATAGAAAGAACATTTTGACACCAAAAAGACTATTAACTATATTTGTCATTATATTTAATTAATATAATAAATATCAATTAATATATTCATTAGAAAAATAAATGAGATATGTTTTAAAGACTTTTCATTTGGAAATTTAAAACTTTTAATCTTTTTTGTTTTAATTAATTAAATTGTCATGTATATAGAACACATATTTTATTTTCTTAATTTCACACCTAAGTAATTTAGTTGCACGATTTGTTCGTTTAAATTAAATATGTTGTTGGGTATGTCCGTACAAGTTTGTGTGTTTGTTTACTTTGCATGATTTGTTAATATTTTAAAGTTTTTTGTTTTATTAATTGTTGAGAAATGTTTATATAAAAAAAATTAGAAAACATCTTTATTGTTAAATAATGCAAGTTTGCACGACTTTTTTTAGTTTACAAATTTTTAATCTTTCTATTATTTTAATTAATTAAATTGTCATGTTTACTGACCCAAAAAAAATTAATTAAATTGTCATACACATATTTCATTTTCTTAATTTCACACCTAATTAATTTATTATTAAAATAAATATTTATATTATAATAATAAGTAATTTATGATTTAAAAAAGTATTAGTCTGGTGCTAGGCTGACAGATTATGTGATTTGAATTGGAGCATATATAAATAAAATTAAATATTTTCATTAAAATAATATGTAGTTGTAGCTTTAAAATATTTTTATTTTATTTGGTACAAATTTATATAGAAGATGAGCGAATAAGCTTAATTTCAATGAGTTGTATAATATATTTTGAAGTGATTTAAAATATAAATACGTTTACTTATATTTTTATATGCATAGAGTTTTTAAGAGTACATTATAACAACATGCTAAAAAACTAAAACAAATTATATATATATATATATATATATATATATGCGTGTAAAAAATATAAATCTAAAATATATATAATAATCTATTAATTCTTAAATTTGAAATTTTTTTATCATTCTAACTATTTACTTTCTCAAATTATTTAAGAAAAATAAAATTTTAAAAAGAATATATTTTTAAAGTTAGAATTGTTGAGTTGTTCATGTCGATATTGGTGTATATATACACACACATATAACCAGGTGACTTAGTCCACCGGGCTCCTCACTTTAGTGGGAGTCCTGAGTTCAATTCCCTTTGGGAACGAATTATAGAGTTATAAGGTGAGTTGGAGAAATAATCTAGGAGTGTTTGGGTGATAGGCGAACTAACTACTAACAACTAACAAACTAACATTTACTAATAAAAAAAAAATACACACATGTACACAAATACATAATTTAAAATTAAAGTAAATATTATCATTATAATAATATAATTTTAGGGTATAAGGATACTTGTTTTAAAATAGACTAAAATTATTAAAAATGAATATAATGAAACAATTGGTGATACTCTTATAAGATTTTTTTTTTCACATGAAACTAAAATAAATTTATACACAAATTAAAAAAAAATTAAAATAGATAAACGAGTAAGTTAATAAATCATATCTCATTTTAATATGTCGATCTCTCATTAGATATAATAAAAATCTATCACATAACTTTGTCTTAAAGAAGCGAGAAGATTTAAAAATGTTGATATGTCACAGGGATGATAATTAAAAAAAAAAAAAAAAAAATCAACATGATTTATAAGGAAGTATTTCAAAATTTGTAAGCAAACATAATATCTTTCATATTTGTCTTACTTAACAATGTAGATGTTTCCCACACTTGGAGCATAAAATGTTTTACAGTTGATTTGAAAATAAAAAAAAGTTCAAAAATATCGAGCATCACATCCAAAAAAAAATGATAGTGGCGTATATATGAATATTTTAAAATAGAAAACCAACACCACCAGGGGTGTGTAAGAAAAAACATATAAATAAAATAACAATTTCTACTTTATTTAATACAAAATATAAATAATTTATTTTTTTTTTCAATTGAAATAATTATAATAAAAGTTAACATCATATTTATTTTACAATCACTAATTGTGCCACGCGGGTGCTATACTAGTGTTAATAATAAGTGCATTTTGAATTATAATAACTAGGGCAAGTGAAATCAGCATCGGAGTTGTCCGAGGAGGAATGGAATTATGTGGTGAAAACAAATTTGAGAGGGACTTGGTTGGTATCTAAATACATGAGTCTGCGTATGCGTGATGCCGGCCGTGGAGGCTCGATTATCAACATTTCATCCGTTGTCGCCCTAAATCGAGCACTACCTCGTGGTGGCGTTGTCTATAGTTCCTCAAAAGCTGGCATTGACCAAATGACCAGGGTAAAAATTTATATATACTTGAATCAAAATTAAAAGGATTTTCAAATTTTAGATTATGATTTAATATGGTGGAATTTGAAATTCATCTTATGATTAAAAAAATTGTCAAATTAATCGATCGAATTCAAATTAAATGTCCCCCATTGATTGATTTGAATATCACTGCAGATCATGGCAATGGAATTGGGCGACAGCAATATCAAGGTGAACTCGATTGCTCCAGGTCTTATTAGATCTGAAATTACAGAAAAACTTTTTCACAAAGAGTGGTTGAAAAATGTTGCAAAAAGAACACTTCCACTGGCCACCACTGAATCTATTATTCCAACAATAACATCTCTTATTCGTTACTTAATATATCACTCTTCCACCTATATTACAGGCAATGTATTTATTGTTGATGCCGGTTATACCCTCCCAGCCTTTCCTATTTTTTCTTCTCTTTGATGGAAAGTATTGTAATGTCGACACTGGCTGTTTTTAAAATTTACTTGCAGTAAACTTGTGTACTTGTACCTTTTAATTTAACCCTAAAAATGCATTAATCAACAAGAACAAACACTGTTAGCAAAGTCATTCGACTCAGATTTGAACTAACAATAAGGATTAAAAATATCCTAACTGCGCTAGCAAGACGGTGTGCCAAAATATTGACGTACTGACTTAGCAATCCTTAGAACTGGTAATTAAATTTCCTAAAACATAATTATTCGAAGTAGAAGAGCATATGCAATCAATAACCAGTTTCACATCTACTTCCATAATCACCTTCTCTATCCCCAATTGTTTAATTAATTCATTAAAGTACCTCGAGCAAGCCCACTGTTCTTTCCTTCATCCACACGAAATTAACTTGCCAAGAATCACGAAAATACGACAGGTGACAAATTTTCCTTTATCATCATGCATAATCATACAAATTCTCAAAGAAAGTGTCAAATTGAGGTGACACTAAAGTTTAATTATGATTATAATTTGGAACTCTTTCATTTAGCCAGATGGACGTTAGTATGAAAAATGGTAAAATTGGTCTCGTGATGGCAAAGGTGTCTCATTTATTTCAAGTTAATTAACAATTTCGTTCTTTTTTTTTTTTTTTTTTAATTCTCTATTCTGTAAATGTGCTTAAAATGAACGGAGATGCAAGAATACCCATTATGTGCCCTCATCGCACCTCCTCAGCAAGTCGCAAATTTTTATATTTCACGATAATTTTAATTTGTTTTAGAAGAAAGATGACAAGTATGGTAAGTAGAAATGTTAAAAGAGTCAAGACCGGCCCATTTAAATAAAAAAATAAGAGTAATTAAGGGCTCCGGCTAATATCATACTAAGTTTTAAACAAAACATTACATTGAAAAGAAAATAGTAATTTGTTCTTCATTTCCCAAAATTTTACAGGTTTGAAAGATGAATATTAGGAACGAGATTGCTTTATGTTCATAAAAGTTATGCACAACTACAATCTTCTTCTAAGCTAAATATTTCTCCAATTTTTCCACCTCTTCCACACTTCCAATGTACAATGGGACTCGCTGATGTATCTGCTCAGAAACACAACAAAAACACCAATAAAATATCAACATCATAATCAATCTAATTTCATTAATAATGAGAAAAAATATAATAACTCACCTCTGTTGGCTGAATATCAAGAACTCTATGATGGCCATCAGAGCCTTTCCCACCAGCTTGCTCAACTATAAAGCTCATTGGAGCACATTCATACAACAACCTTAACTTCCCATTTTTACTCTTTGTGTCCCTAGGATAACCATAGATCCCACCGTACAACAGAGTTCTATGAAAATCGCCAACCAAACTACCGATATAACGAGCAGAGTAAGGCTTCCCAGTAGGGCCTGGATCCTTAAGATCATCAATGTACTTCTTCAATTTGTCGTCCCACATTTGGTAGTTGCCTTCATTGAAGGAGTAGATCTTCCCGGCCTTAGGTATCTGAATCTGTTCTTGTGTAAGAACAAATTCTCCGAACATGGGATCTAAGGTGAAGGCATACACACCTTTCCCAATTGTGATGACGAATATCACTGAGCTTGAGTACATACAGTAGCCTGCTGCAAGGAGGTTGTTACCTGGCTGGCAAACGTTCACGATGCACTTTTGCGTTACGTTGTCGAGCTGCAAAATACCAACTTACTACTCAAAACTCCGACAAATTGAGATTGAACCACATTTTGAAAGACATGAAACAACTTACAACCTTTAACACTTTCCGAGCTTCATATGATCGAGACAACACAATATGCTCTGTCTCGAGCATATGAAGCTCAAAAAAAACCACTGAGCAATTTTTCAAAATACAACTAATATTTTTAAGGCAAAAACTTGTATGAGACCGTCTCATGCATGAGGCCAAATCACTTTTTAATAAATTGTTATCACTTTTTAAAAAAGTGATACAAATTAGTATAAAAGTGATAATAAATTGAAAAGTGATAACAATTTATAAAAAAGTGATAATAATTTATGAAAAAGTGATAACAATTTATGAAAAAGTGACCCCGTCTCACTCCGTCTCATGCATGAGATGGTCTCACGCAAGAGTGCCCCTATTTTTAATAGGATGAACTAATACTTTTCGATTGTTTTTTCCTATTGGAAAACAGTTTGATCACATTTACCTTGTTGTTTTCAATCTTAGCTATAAGGCTACCGCAGCTACCTATCACCTAAAGTATGATTTCATTCATCAAGTTCCATATCTATATTGATATTTTTTTTAAAAAAAAAGGTTGTATATTGATAAGGATAGAAGATTTACAGTGGTATCATCTTCAATATCAGCAAGACACTCATCGTTGGGGCTGTATATTCCGAAGATGGAGCCAGTTGAGACGGCTGCATCGATGTTGGACGATCCATCAAGAGGGTCGAATACGACAATGTAGTTGCCCGAATAACTTTCCTCCACGGCCACCGGAACATCCTCCTCCTCTGAAGCAATGATCCCTGTCCTTCCACTTGACCTCAAGCAATTCGAGAACACCTACATTTAGTATCCGTTTGGTTTCCCTCATTAATTATCCGGCAGACACGATTGACTTCATTTTAACACTTGTCAGCCCATGTTAACTCATTTGTCATGCCCTAATCATGCAAACCAAACGAACACTTACAATTCAATTTCAACCCCTTCTTAATTGCCCTTGATGATTTACAATATAATTATAGGAAATTTGTTATAGCCCCCGATCAATTACTCCATCCATCATTGATTGATTTTAAAATTAAACCTAAAACCTAATCCCACCCTGCAGTAATATCCAAATGAAATTATAAAAATAAATAATTCTTGAATGATTTATTTTGATACATATATTATTTAATTTAGTTGTATTCTAAAATAAACAGGAATTGAAGTAGCACACCTCGTTGGAGACAACATCAAGCTTCTTCTGATCCTCCCCCTGTACATTAACGGCACCCTGAACCCCAGTAAGGTTAGAAATACCAGCCCTTTGAACCAAGGAAGCAATTTGCTTACACGCCATGGAAATGCTGGAAAGAACTATGGTTAACTCCGCGTCGATGGTGCCCGCCTGTTCTTGCTTCAACAGCCAGTTGGTGAGTGTCTCAATCTCGTACCTACTCTTCTTCCTCGTTATCGTCGTCGTCTCTGCTCCCTCCGCCACCGCCATGCACCGTACTCCGCCGCTCGCCGCCACTTGCCGCCTTCTGGAGGCGGTTGCGGAGGAGCATGGCGCGAGTGTTTGGAAAGGGGCGAAACGGGAGATGGATTTGGAGCTGGAAAACAGAAGATGGGATGCTGTTGTTGCAGCTGCAACCATGGCTGCTTTTTTTTTTCTTGATTTTAGTATTTATTTTTTTTTCACCGATTTTGGATTGAAGCTCTCAATCGTCTACCATTTTCTTGATTATTTTTTGTATATTTATTTGTTTGAATTTTGAGATTACTGCGAAGGAATTGAGAGGCTAATAACGGTTTCAGTCTGTTAATGTGGGTCCCACTTATCTTCCACTGCATTGTGGTCGAGTTGAGCTTCGAATATTCTTACGCAAGGAGGAACGGATCGTAATATTAGGGCCCAATAGACAGTAGCTAGCCTCAATTAAAAAATAGGCCCAAAAAGTTGATATCTTTCTTTTTTGACACAACGCTTTTTTGTGTCGATACATATATAAATGATTTAACACGCACTAATAAAGTTGAATATTAAAATAAGCCCAAAGTCTATCATGAATCTTTTATGAGTTAATGACTGCTAGGTACAATACTGTAGACAAAAATTACTTTTAGGTACAACATTCAAAATTAATGACTGTTAGCTACAATCAGTTTCCAAAATACCCTTCCCACATATTTAATCCCCAAAACCCTACAATTCCCACCCTACTCCCATTCTGCCTCTCTCTCTCTTCCCTCCTCTCTCTCTCGTTCCAGCCCCCACCCACGCCCCCACCCACAGCCACCGCCCCCACCCACCGACCCCGAAGACGAAGACGAAGACGACGCCCAGCCCACGCACGACGACGATGATGACCCACCGTGACGCCCTCTCTCTCTCAACCGACGATGACGAAGGCGGCCACCGACGATGAAGGCGACGGCGCACCCCCACCGCGAAGGCGACCACCGACGAGGGTTTTTGTGACGACGGCGCTGGAGGTTTTTGTGACGAACCAGACCACGAAGACGCGATTTCGTGAAGGCGACGATGACGATGACGAAGGCGGCGACGCCTGACGAAGGGTGCACCCAGACGGCGGCGCACCCATCGCGGATCTGTTCGCGGCGCACCCATCGTGGGTTTTTTCTTCCGTGCCGCCGCCCCTGCCCTTCTGCTTGCGCCGCCGTCCGTCCGAGAAGCCGTATTCCGATTTCAGCATCCCATTAGCACAGAAAAAAATCGGATCTGGGGTATATTGATTTGTGATTTTGTTTCTCGGATTTTGATTTGTGATTTGTGATTTTTATTTTTTTGATTGTGATTTTGATTCTCGGTGAGTTACTGATGATTTTTTTGTGATTTTGATTCTCGGTGAGTTACTGATGATTTTTTGTGATTTTGATTCTCGGTTTTTTGTAATTGTGATTTTGATTCTCGTTGAGTTACTGATGATTTTGATTAGTGTTCAAGATTCCAGAAAAAATAGAGTGTATATTGATTCTTAAATCATTTTTTGTTGTTTAATTTCTTGGATCTTGGGTTTTTGTTTCGAAATCTGTTTGTATACAGTGGAAAAAATAATGTGCAGAAAAATTTTTTGTGCATAATTTTTCTTCCTGTTTGTGTAATTTAATTGAGTTTGATTTCCTGTGTTTGTGCTTGTGTTTGTGTGACTCATTGCGTAATCACTATTTGTTTGATTATTCTTGTTCTTTTGGTTTTCTTTACTCGATATTTATTGGGGTTTTTGTTTGATAGAGGTCTGTGTGTCTGGGGTTTTTGTTTCTGTTTCGAAACCTGTTTGTATATAGTCGAAAAAAATGTGCAGAAATTCTTTCATGTAAATTTATTCTGCACAAGGGATTTTTTTGTGTTTGAGAATTTTTGTGATTTTGATTCTCGGAACAAGGGGTTCTGTATATAGTGAGTTCTGCTCATTGCACATGTGCAGAAATTTCTGCACATGTGCAGAGATTTCTGCACATGTGCAGAAATCGAGAGGTTTTTAATGTAGAAATTTTGGTTATGAGATTGTGAAAATTACTGATCAATCTAGAAATTGAAAAGAGAAAAATTGATAATAAAAAATTAAAGTTGCACATTATTTTTGATTTGTTGTGATGATTTTTGCGTTTTTTTATTTTGAATCAAGATGTAACCAAAAAAATAAACAGAAAAATGTATTTGTCAATTTTAATGTTGTAAAAAAATGATATACGAAAAAGAGAAAAATTGAAAATAATATATATTGGAAACAGAAAAATTAAAAATTGGAAAAAAATTGAAGATATAATTCTGGAATAATATTTTGTATCATCAAAATTGGAAAGAGAAAAAAATTGAAAAGTATTTTCTTGGGAATTGAAAAAGTAATCTGCACATGCACATAAAAAAAGAAAGGGAGGAGGGTAATGTGGGAAGTTTGCCACATATTATTGTAGTGGAGAGTAATTATGGAATTTTTTGTAGTGGGATGTAATAAGGGTGTAGAGATTGTAGTTGGTAGTAACTATCCCATCTTTTATTTATGGTGAAATTTGATTCTGTTGTAATAATTGAAAACTATCATTGTTAAAGAATATCAATTATAATGAGTGCAGAGTATATCTTATATTACTAAAAGCTATCACTCGTGATAACTAAAATGTATTATCTATATTATTAAAGGGTAACAATTGTGATTATTGAAGAATATGACTTATATTACTAAACTGTATTAGTCGAGATGATTAAAAAATAAACTAAATTAATTTTTTAATATGAATAAAGTTTTATTGTAAATCTTGATGGGGCTTTCTTACAATAGTCAGGGTGTCGCACTGACTATCAATAGTCAATTTATATGAGCCATTAGATCTAAAATTTAATGGTTTAAAATGAATGACCTGCTACCTGTTGTACTACTCGTCGAACTAACTATCGTTTTGTATCACACTAACTATCGTTTGTGTCGTCTATCGCACTTTTATAATAAATTGAATAATTTAAAAAGATACAATTATTAATTTACAATTTTATCCTTTTTTTTATTTATAATAAACATCTATTTTAATCTTAAATCAATATCTAGAATTTTTCTTTCAATTAGCATATTTTCTTTTTCATAGGAACAGAACGTGTTCTTCTTCTCCACTCACTCACCGACATTGCTCCAGAAGTCAGATGCCCCTCTGTCGTTCGTCGTCGGCAGTCGCAGCTGCATCCCGCTCTCGCCGGCCCTCGCCAGCCTCGCCGACCCCACCCTCGTCCCCCGCCCTAGTCGGCCCCCGCGTTGCCTCTCTAGTTTACACCGCAACACAAGCAATAGCACCGTCCGGCGTCCGCAACGGCGCCGCCCTTCACCGACGACGATCGTCGCTGTCCATCGCCGCGCTCACCATAAAGGTACAATCCCCAATCAGCCTTTGTTAATCTGCGTCTGCAAACCCTAATTCTTTTTGTGTGTATTTCTTGTAATGAATCTGAGGTAGGACAAGTGAATAATTATTCTATATATCTGAGGTATGTGAATTAAAGCTTTGCTGATAGTATGATAAAATATTCTTGCTCAATTGGAGTTGATGTTTGAAAAATTAATAGGCCGCACGATAAGATAGTAACACAAACAGAAGGTTCAAGATTCTGCTAAAATCTAGTAAATAATACAGAACATGCTCTCTTGTTGTGAAAAGAGAGAGTTGGGCTTTTAATTTTACTTTCACGTTTTAAACCCCTTTGATCATATCAAGAAGGCAATTTCTTTGATTTTAGATTTGAAATAATCAAGCAAATAATTTTTTGATGAGTCAATTTCTTGTTGCAGTAGGTCTTCTATAGTAAACTAGAATCTAGAAAATAAGCAGTTGTATAACATTTCTAAAAATAAGCCTTGGTCCATCTACGTCTGCAAACCTTAGTTCTTTTTGTGTGTATTTTTTGTTAACTATTAGAGAGTTGATTGAATCAAGTGTAGGGGAGTAGAAGGTGTAAAGTATTAGTGAGTTGGTGCCTGACACAAAGGATAATGATTTGGTTGAATGTATAATTTTACATCCAATGTTTTCAATAATCAATTTATTCTGGAAATGTGGTCATTCCTCTGTTTTTAATATAAGTGTACAATTGTTCCAGCAATTGTTATTATGATTTATTGTATGGTGTGTAGCCACCTGCACCTAATTAAATGAAATAGTATTTATTATTTAGTTGTCTTCTCAGTGTTCGACGAAATGCTTCAATTGGATGGATGTCCTTGTTAGTGATTATATGAAATAGTAAGTTTTTGCTACCTTAAGCAGTTTCTTAGTTGCGATTACGTCGAAGATTTAAGATCATTCCTCACTCTGATAAGCTTTTAATTATTTTGGGGCTTGGAGGAACAAACTTAATCTTTTTTTCTTGTGGGTTGATTGAACTTTTTATATGTTGTTATGCACTTGATCAAGCTTCTGGCAATACTAAGTTATGAGCAATTTGATTAGCGTTTGTTTGATGTGCAATTTGATTAGCCTTTGCTTTTTGACCCTCTTTTTGGACCCAAGGCTCGCCTCGGCGGGCCGATCCGGGCGGAAGACATTGTCGGGTGGGGAGTTTGGCTGGGGTGGCACATCTGTTAAAAGATAACGCAGGCGTCCTAAGATGAGCTCAACGAGAACAGAAATCTCGTGTGGAACAGAAGGGTAAAAGCTCGTTTGATTCTGATTTCCAGTACGAATACGAACCGTGAAAGCGTGGTGTATAATGATTTAGAAAAATATTTACAGAACTAAGGCTTGAAATAACTAGTCGGTCCTGTAGACGATTGTTATTGTGAAATGTATGAGGACGTGGTGTATAAACACTGGATTTCTTGTGCATATGCAAATTTACATATAATCTATATGGTTCTTGCCTTCTTCCTACCAAACTGTTTCAGCCTATTATGTTTGTGAGGCCATTGTTGGTGGTATGAGGAATATAGTATAAATGGGCACCAATTACATGTTGATTCATATGCAGATTTACATGAAAACCCACATAGTTTGCTTGTCTCTCTTCTGTACGGGGGTATCCTCTAGTTTTTATGTTTGTATCAATATGTGGACTAAATTTATAATTCCTACATCACTTTGTGGGAAAGATATGATAAAATTAGTTGTACATGAATTTGTGTAGTTAATGTACTTGATATAATGTCTAAAAGAAATTTGAAAGCTTTAAATTAAATTCTTTAGCCATGCCTAGTTTATGTCTATTGTTGCATGTTTGCTGTATTATTTCAATCTCTTAATCCTGAGTTTGATAATTCTTTAGCAGGTTATCATTTGTGCAATTACAATTTCTTTTGTTACATTATAAGTATGACTGACTTCTTCATTTTCTGAATCTCTCTAACCTGCCTTTGTCTATGTGGTGGCAAATGTGTTAAAAGATATGATAAAATTAGTAGTACATTAATTGATATAATGTCTAAAAGAAATTTTCTTGTAAGTGCATATGTCTTTGAGATTCGTGATGTAATCTTCTTTGTTGGTTGGGCGTTTTGATTTGGAAACTTTTAAAGATATTAGAAGAGGAATAATATGAGAAATGAAAAATTTATTGTTTGATTGATGGAGCTTGTGTTTCGAATCATCCATCCCATTTGTCTGCTAATGTGGAATTTTTATAGGTAAGAATTTCCCATGAGATATAATTGACTAAATGCTTATAGCTATGTTATGTGTTATTGTTGATGCATTGTTAGATGAGCATTTTTTTTTCTTTACTTATCTAGTAGACCATAAATCTGGACAAAAAAAAAAATCATTTCCAAAAACCTAATAACAATAGTGAAGTGAAAGGATTATAAAGTTTGTTAGTATCGAGTATGACTAATTATCATGTAAAAATTACAAAGAGAATATTAATGCATGCCTCCAACTGTTACCCTGTAAATCAAACTTATGCAAGTCTTACATCCAGTCTTAAAACACTGTTTTAACTACACGTGGATAGTGTTTTAAATTACTGGAAAAAATTTCATATTATAACTCAATTTTTAAGTTAAGCCTCAATTTAGGTCTTAAATTTTGAAGTGTCTCAAATTAGAATCTAATTTTTATTTTTTTTTCTCAATTTGAAATCCAATTTTATTCATTAGGTCTCAATTCAAGACACAAAATTCTTTTTTTATTTTTTCATTTCTAATCATACACCGCTAATTTTTTTATGGGAAATTAGTTCGCATGACATTTTTCTCATAAAAATTTGTTAAAATAGTCTTTGACTCAAAACTTTATTTTTCTCTCAATTAAACAAAAGTAAAATTAAACTTTCTAATTTTCTAATCTTTCACTACCATATAGAAATCACTGTAACAACTACCATGGCCATGTATAAACAAGAAATGACTGATAAAATAGAAAGTATAATTGCACAAAACCCCAATTTTTTTAGAAGAGGGCCATTTAAACAAAAGATTATTAAGGAGGGTCATTTAAATGAGATTTTATGTTAACTAGGCCTTTTAAATAAAGATCCATTTTTTTATAAATAATTATTTTTATTATGTATAATTTTTCTTATTTACATTCTAAAATATATTTTATATATTTATATATTTTAAATTTTTTTATATTGTTTTCACTGCATTTATTAAAAATACTCACGTTCATCACCCAAATTAAAAATAAAAAACTTGAAATCTCATTTTTAAATAAATCTATTGCAAGTGTCGAATAAAAATTATAATTTTTTAATTTAATATATTATAATTTTTTTTCTAAAACAACCTGATCGTGATAAAAGGGACTATTATTGTGAGGTTTTGAGGGGAGGTTTATGTCCCCTTGCTCTAGCTGTAAAAAAAAAGCCCTACTTGGCTCGAAGTAATATGGAACCTAGAAGGGTTGTCTGAAGGACTTGATCATAAAGACATGACACTATAAAATTCATGTCTAGCACTAACACTCTTTGAATCTACATCAGAAGCATCATGTAAGTATTCATTTTGTAAGGTGAAGAAGTGACTTGTGGAGTGCTCTCCCTCGTCTTCATCGCTCCTACATTAACAAACATAAAGACGTAAGGAAACTTTCTCCACATAAGATACACCTTATGGCAAAAAAGATGTTATAAAGAGTAATACTTGGGTGGCGTTATATCGTGCAACTGGTTCAAAATTAATATTGTTCAATGAACACAAATACTGACCAACTAATATCTTTTAGTAAAACAACTAATATCATTTAAAAATGCACTTGACCTGCAAAAAGCAACTGATGCATTGAAGTAATTGTCTGTTAGAAAAAGTTCATTTTTCAACTACACCAATTAAATGTCACCTCCAAAAGACCATAACCACAAGTTCAAGAATATTTGCTCATGATCCACTAAAGATTAAACAAGAAAACACAATGATTTATTTTTGCACAACGAACCCAATTATGAAGCTATGCAATTATTCAAGAATTTGATGAAGGTCACAATTATGATAAACAGAGATTGCATCCCAAAATTATAAACGAGATCTTCACCTGTTTGTCGAGCAATGAACTGAAACTGGAGACGATTGGTTCAAGAGTGACACATCACTACTTCTAGCTAGAGCAAGGGGATACCCCCACATCCTTCGTCACTAAAACTCGGTGATGGTGGTTCAGGACTCTCTCTAGGAGACTATTTCCAACCTCCACAGCTCTCCTCATTGGAGGACTCATAAATTTTAAGGTCTTAAACACTAATATCCATAATCCCCCCCCCCCCCCCCAAAAAACCGAGGTAGTTGCATAGAATTTACAAACATAAGAGCAACCTAATTAGTCATAGGTAGCTGGGGCAAAGAACAACAGAGATATTAGCCCCAAAGCAAGAGTTCTCTTAGGCATTGCATCAAACACTTGCTAAGCACAACATTTTTTCCAACAATTTTCAAAAATCATCATCTATACTATAACTGCAGCACACTCATTATCCAATATTAAAAACCCTCCAAATTGAAACATATTTTGTTGCCACAAACCAACCTATTCTCAAAGAACAAACGAAATGAACAAATACAGATAAGAGAAATGAAAGTAAATGGAAACAACAAATGTCAAGCTATCATAATCAGCCTTGATAAGAAATCAGTGTCGAGCAAGATCCACTACTCCTACATACTTAGCACAAATGAATGGGAAATGAAGAGGAATAAATTTTTATAATCCTATGACTTCAAAATCACAATTCAAGAAATGGCTTTGTTAGAAGGGGAAAAAAACCTAACCCAAAATTCAAGGGGATTACAAGAAATTGAATAAGGTGGAAATATATGAGAGTTACACCAAATCGAAGAAACTCGAAATCTATGGAATTAAAACAAATTGAAGAAACTCAGTACGTTGTCAATTCTAAATCAAATTGAGAATTAAATAGCAGTAAGAATTAGAAATACCTTGTTTGAAGAATGAAATAGGACAATAGGCAGAAGGCCCACGAACACGACTTTTGAATAGATGGCGGTGCAATCATGGATGGAGGCGACATGAGAGAGAACACGACTGGAAAAGTAAAAAGGCCTACGCGCGACGGCGACGTCGCCCAAAAGCGCAGTGGAAACGGCGGCGACTTCGTGTTGTGGTGGAGGGGTGTCGAGTCTGTAAGGAGGCGGCTTGGGAAGACATGAGTTTTCTTTCACTGGATCGTCGATTCCTTTTTTGGCGTTGAAGCAAAGATCAATTTCAATTGATCTAAATATATGTGTGTATTTTTTTATTTGTGTAAAAAGGATAATATAGTAAATAACAAAATATAATTTAATAAATAATTAAAAAATATTAAACTCGTACAATAGGTATCAGGTTAGTACGACGGAGTACGATGACACGTGGCACGATTTTAGTCTGTGACTACTGATAGTCAGTACGATACCCTGACTATCCTAAGAAACCCCCAATCTTGATTCATTGAAAACACGCCTTTAAAATAACTATCATTTTGCAATACTTATTTGACAGTGGATTTTTTTATTTATGAAGTTTTTAATTGGGCCCGAGTCACCCAGTAGTTAGGTCGTAGTCGTCGTATGCATTTATGTTAGTCAAGTTGGCGTGTGGAAATCCAAACATTAGGGATGAAAATCCAAACATTTAATAGTACCATACATGAGAAAGTAATTATGGAATTGAAAACGTCAGTTCTTTTTAAAAAAAAAAAAAAAAAAAAAAATTGTGTGTTTTTTATGTACTATGATTCAGGAATATAAAATTATTCTAATTGGACAATGTTATGTGCAACTACCAAACATTTTTTTATTTAGAGAAATAATAATAAAAAAGTTGGCACTCTGCGTTGCGCTTGCGCATAGACTTTCCAAGTCTTTGATGATATGATTACCTCCAAAAAGTTTCGTCAACATCCTTTTTTTTAAGAATTTTACGTAGAGGTCCAAGATGGATCTCAATTAAATTCTTGAATTTCGAAGTATTTTAAATTAGAACTTTTTTTTCCTCGATTTAAGATTTAATTTTATTCTTTAATTTTGTTTCAATTCAAAATTCGATTTATTTGACTTTATTTTGATATTTGTTATACGAAACTCAAATTATAATAATTTTTTCGTTTCTAATTAATTTTTTAAACAAAATATATTAAATTAATAAATTATAATTTGTATTTGATACTTGTATTAAATATATTTAAAAATAAAATTTTGAGTTTTTTTTAATTTTTTAATATATGTGATGAATTGAGTTTTTATAATAAATTTGGTTGGAACAATATAAAAAAATTCAAAATATAAAACATAGAAAATATATTCCTGACTGTAGATAAAAAAAAAAGGGGCATTTACATATAAGTTCAAAAAAGGTAGGCTAATTACAAATAGATTCAAAAAATTTGAACAGAAGCACAAAAAATATTTAAACAGATGCACAAAAATATTTGAAACATGAACCTATTTGTAAATTTGAATTTTTTCTTGAACCTATTTGTAATTTTTCCATAAAAAAATAATATACGTAATAAAAAATACTTATTAAAAATTAGTGATGTATGATTAGAAATTTTTAAAAAAAAATATGTCTTGAATTGAGATAAAATTAATAAAATAATTGAATATATATACATATTCATTTAAGACACTTTAAAATTCAAAACCTAAATTAAAACTCATCTTAAAAATTTCAACCTTATATGAAATTTTTCTTCTCTCTTCTAATTATGGTAAAACTCGTACTCCCTCCGTCCTTTACTCGTTGTGACATTTATTGTTTGACACAAGTTTTAATGTAAGAGTTGTTTAATAATATAAGTTATTTTTTTACGGGAATAGAGTAGTCTTTTCAAATTTAACAAGAGGGTTGTTTAATAGTATTAAATTGAGTTAGTGTGGGAAAAGTAGTAGCATATGGTGTAATATTGTAGTGTTTGATGGGTATAAATAAAAGTGAAAAAGTTATTTTATTACCATTTAAGGAAATAATGCAACGAGTACGGGACGAACCTTTTTGGCAAATGTCACAATGAGTATGGAATTTTAACTCTGGTATACATACATAATTGGGTGTACCGCTGTAGTGATAATTTTACCGGTAACAGAGTAAAATTTTACTTTTAACATAATTAGAATTAGAATATTTCTTATAAAAACTTAAAACTTTTAACATAATTAGAATTAGAATATTTCTTATAAAAACTTAAAACTATTACCAACTAAAAAATAAAGGTAAAAACTTGTATAAGACCGTCTTATGCATGAGACCTAATCACTTTCTAATAAATTGTTATCACTTTTTTAAAAAATGATACAAATTAGTATAAAAGTGATAACAAATTAAAAAGTGATCACAATTTATAAAAAAATGATATTAATTTATGAAAAAATGATAACAATTTATTAAAAAATGATTCTATCTCAGTCTCATCTTGCGTGCCCGAGAAAAGTGAAAATGAAAATTAGAAAAGAAAAGGAGTTGGGTTTCCTATTACTCTAGAAACAAAATAAAGAAGACCACGTCAATACGAAAACTCTGAAGCTTCCAACTGTCGGAAATTTCCAACATGCAACGATTTTACATTTGTTCGGCCTCAATGGAAAGCCAAACACTTCTCGAATAAAAATCAACTATTCTATAAATAAAATATTAAAATAATTAGGAAAACACAGAAGCTGCCTAAAAAGGAATAATCAAATAAATAGCCGCGTGGGGTCCACTCTTATGACCCTTAAACTTCCACAATCCGTTTGTTAACCCTATATAGATTTAACAACTTGTCAAACATTTCATATACATTTCAAGTTGACCTGTTTACGTACGGTCATTATTTCCAAAATTTTAAATTTCTCAACACTCTCTCTCCCTGCCCTATATAAAGAGGTTCCCCATTCAACATTTCTTATCAAGCCCAAAATCAAGAAAACCAACATCTAAAGGAAAGAATGGTTTCTTCAACGAAATTCTCATTGATTCTCTTCGCTTGCTCTCTCTTTGTCCAAGGAATTCTAGGTACGTCCATGCAAATGTATATTATTTCATGATAACATTTAATTATATACATGCAAAAGGATTTGATTGATTTTTATTTTTTGTGAAATGAAAATTGAATTATACGTACAGCGGAATTGATCTGCGAGAATTTACCAACGAACCTCTGCGCCTTCGCGATTGCATCGTCGGGGAAGAGGTGCGTGTTGGAGAATTACAAGAACAATGGCAGGCTTGAATACACGTGTAAGACATCCGAGGTTATGGTGGAGAGATTGAGTGGATACATCGAGACCGATCAATGCGTGAGCTCATGCGGTGTCGACCGTGGATTCGTCGGAATTTCATCCGACGCCTTCTACACGGCCGACTTCACCTCCCGCCTCTGTTCCGCCGCCTGCTACCAGAATTGCCCTAACATCGTCGACCTCTATTTCAACCTCGCTGCTGGTGAAGGTAATTTCCCAACTATTTTTTTATTTATTTTCGTCCCAATTGAATTTTCTTAATTTTATAATTGAGACGGGTATATAAATAAAATGCTAATTTCTTAATTTATATTTGTGTAGGAGTGTTCTTGCCAGCTCTATGTGAGAAGCAGAGGGTGAATCCCCGCAGGGCGATGATTGAGCTTTTGAGCAGCGGAGAAAGCGGCGGCGCCGCCCCTGGTCCGATGGTTGCCGAGTTCGTTGCTGATGCTCCTGCTTCTGCCCCTTCATTATTATAAATTATATTCGAAGTTATATGAGCTTAATTAAATTTTATTGGTGGCTGAGTTGGAGAAGGAAACTATTCTTTTCGTTGTATTTAATTGGATTTCGATTCGACTTCTTTCTGGCATTAATATATTTATTTATTTTGATCTTATGAATTATTTATCACTAGGCAATGCTTGAGATGAAATTCGGTTGTATTTTTTAATGATTTAATATATACCCATTCTGTTCAAAATATATGTATCTTATTAGATCAATACATTTATATTTGAAAAATATTTAGATTTCTATTATGCTTTTAATAAATGTCAATTTTTTTCATTAAAATAACAAATTTATCTGTCTTTTAATAACATTAATTGTTCTTTGGGAAAAAAATGTATATTTAATTTACATTGGATGCACAAAATGTCTTTTAATTTGTAAATTAAATAAATAATCAAAATTATATTTATAATAAATAAGGCGGAGTGTATAACTTTTGTGAACTTTGATTCATGTAGAATCCAATTCAGAATAAAAAATTATTTTAGGTCTAAAATATTTTTTTATCCTTTCAATCCTATCAATTAAGACCACTTTTGGTAGCTCAAATTAGTTATTGGGCCAGATAGTCAATTAATCATAACATACCCGATTAGTCAAGTTTTAGTTGGTCAATGTGTTCTTTGGTATACACACTATTGAGTGTGAATTGGCCGATTTTTGTGTGTTAAATATACACTGTTGACTTTTCCATTAAAATCAGACCAATTTGGTCCGATTTGTCTGTCGAAGTTGAACAGTATAATCTAGCGGGCCTTGGTTATATGATGGGTCCATCAGATATCAATCAAAGCACTATATTGGGCCGTTAATTAGTGTATCTTGCGGTTAACTAGCCTACCAAAGAATGCCTAAGACTTCAGTTTATCAAAAACATTTAGGGGGCGCTTGGTCGAGAATTTTTTAATGGGAATAGGAATGTGAATGAATATAGGATAACTATAGTGGTTAATGAGAACAAAAAATGATCAATGTCACTACTTTTCCTCCTAAATAAGGTAATTATGATTGCCCAATTTTGATTAACTTTTTTCTCTCCTACAATGGTTTCTTCTCAACCATTCTCCTCCACCATCACCACAACCTTCTTTTATTTCATTTTTTTTTTCTAAAATTGGAGCACCAACACTTGTGATATAACCATTATTGGAACAAATCTTCCTCCAATATTCTAAGGGCATAGAAATAAAATATATTTCATTTTCATTCTAATTGAATAATTTACAACCAAATGCTCCCTTGCACTCTCATAATTTCATATCATATTTCAACCACTCTACATACCTACATTTGTCTGGCATGTTTTTAAATTGCACAAGTAGGATCCCCCTATTTGTAAAGTTATTTAACAAATTTTTTTGTTAAACAGTCTAATGTAAAATTTTCTGAAGTTACTTTAGTGGCATTATAAGGTCATTCTTATTAAAGCTTCGAAGTTTTTTTTTTTTTTTTTTAATCGGGAAGCTTAAAATTGAAAAATTATGTGTTTGGTGGTAGTAAAAGAACATTGATTCACATCTTGTTTTAATTAGTACTATTAGCCCAATTATTTTAATTAGAATTAGCCCAATTACAATTTAGCTTTGTTAAGCCCAAACAAAATTCAAAAACTTAATACGGCCTCAAGAGCAAACAATTTAGAAGGCCTAGATGCACAATAATTATAATAAAAATTCAAAAGTTTAATACAATCAATATGGTTAATAAATGCCTAAAAGAAGAGCTACATATAGCTTTATTATGATACATTTTAAACAAATTTAAAGAGAAAAACAATCAAATACAATCAAATCAATGCTAAAACTAATAACAAACATAAGCGTTTATGGAAACAAATCCATAAAAGATAACAAGCATCTTCCCACAGAACTAACATTTAGGAAAATCAGGAGGTGGTGGAGGCAGCATTGTTGATGGTGTGGGCCCGTTTTCCACCTCGATTGCCGTAGATAGACCCAACGGCAAATGCAGATCCAAGTGACAGTGCATCAACCATACACCTAAAATTAATAGCCAACAATTATAATATATTAGAGGCTGCAATTTTAATTATATATATATATATATTAACATGTGCCAATAAAATGTATGATGCATCAAATTAAAATCGAGTAATTATTACCTGGATTATTTGCACGAAATCTAATAACGGCCCATCCTCCGACCGGGACACCAATGGTATTGCGTTCTTGTGGATCCACCAAATTGAACTTGTTACCATCGATTGCAGGATTATAGTTGCCAAAACCCTGAGCCAATACATAGAAATTGAAACCGTGCAAGTGTATAGGGTGATTTTCTATTCCGAGTAAAGCGGTGTTCTGTAGCACGATTTCTACTGTCGCGTTGAACTTCACTTTCTTAGCTTTTGTGGATTTTGTTGTGTTTAGGAGTGCCGTATTGAAGGCGTTAGTCGTCATGTTGGTGTAATCAAATTGCACCGGTGGATTATCCGGAAAATCGCTAGTGTAAATCCCGCTCACGTTTCTAAAAGACGCTTCCAGCATTGACAACTTTGTGGGAAATTGGAACGATACATTGTTCATACTCGCAGCTAATTTTAGGCCGAGTGGGCCCTGGCAAGTCCCATTTCCAGGAGCATCGCAAGCCGAAAGCCCCAATCCGACGGTCACAAACATGCGTTCATCGATTACACGTGGGACCGGTGTCCAAAATGGGCTCGTGACAAGCGCCGTTATGTTACTGTTAAACTTGTGAGCAGTTGGCGTGTCGTTGAAAGCTGGAAGAATAGGCATTATTGGCGGAGTTGGTGTTGTTCCGTTATACACTAAGATCCCTGTAGTTGTCGTGTTATCAAACGGAACACCAGCTAGACTAGCATAGGCACGCGCCGCCATGTAGTATCGGCCCGGCGTTTGATCGGCGGTCAAGAGGACGTCGGTAGTTTGGCCCGGAGCCACCAGCACGACGTCGGTGACGTAGGGGTTTGTGTAGGAAGCATCAACGGCTACCACCGTTAAATTATGATTCGCTATCTTGAAAAATAGCTGATTATTGAGTGCAGCATTGATTATGCGTAGCATATATGTCTTTCCATGTACCACTTTTAATTTGAATGTATCTATAAAAAAACGAAAACCACATTTAAGAAATAATTAAAAGTATTTTCCATGAATTTGTTAATGTAATTCTAACCATTTGATGAGCATGGGTAGAGATCCCCAGGGCGACCATTAATAGTGTACGCATCGGATATATTAGGTGCACCCCCTGAAGCTAGAGCTTCATTCTCCACATCAACAACATTAGCATTCCACCACTCTCCTGAAATGAAAAATTATTATGGATTTATATATTATACTCTGATTTAATTTTGATATTAATAAATAAAAATATTAATTTCTCACCAAGGAGAATAGGAAATTCCCTGTGTGGTTTTGGGAATGGGTAGGAGCGACCGGATCTGGGTCGGATCACCAAGGCTCCATATACTGTGGCCCGAAGCCATTGAACATGAGCATGCCACCAAAGAGTTCCCTCCTGTCGGGTTATGTTAAATCTGTAGGTGTAGCTCTGATTGGGTGGGATTGGGCACTGCGTTACATACTCTGGTCCATCTGCCCATCCACTTAGTAACTGAAAAACCCCATGCCTGCATAATGAATAGTATAAGTGAAATCTTACATCTTTAATTAATTTGCCAATCAAAAATAAAATATACTGAATTCAATTTTTATATGATTGATGATTACTCAAAATTTAGGCAACTCTTTCCGAAAGTCCCTTGTCATAATACTGAATTATCGATTAATGAAATAAGATCCTTTTGAGATTAGGACAATGATCGTTTAATTAGAATATCAATTAATAATTAACCAGCTAGCCACGAGACTGAGTCCCTGGTTGTGACGGCATACAATTTATTTATTCTCTACTTAAAGACCACATGATTTCTATTTAAACCAATATATATTGACTTCATTATATGATAAAAAAATCTATTGTATTAATTCTGTATTTGAATATGACATGATAATATAATTAGCCACAATGAACTGCGCGCCAAGATACTTTCAAAATTTTAAGCGTTAATTTGAAAAATGACGGCCATGCGGTACCGTGCCTGTGAGATAAAATTTTTGTGGAAACTATATTTTAAAATAAGTCATTACAGGTGTCATATATAAATGAAATCATTAATTTACACCGACTAAAATTATAAGATAAAATACCAAATTAAATATATATGAAAAATCATTAATTTACTACGATAAAATAACAAATTAAATTTGGATGATGTGGGTGGGTATTTCTTATACCCAATTTAGCAGTGGATTGAAATTTTTTACCGAGAAACATACCAAATTAAATTAGAATATCCGTGATCAACTGATCACACGCTAGTTACGGACGGGGAACGGAAAGAAATCGCATGCAAAAACAAACATTTGTTCATTGAGTGTGTCTACTGTTAACAAGGGTTCACGGTGAAACTTGATCATTTACTAAAGAGTATCAGTTGTAATAACTAAACAGCATTACCTATGTTATTAAAGAGTATCAGTCGTGATAACTTATGTCCTATATTGTCAAAGAGTATTAGTCGTGATAACTGAAGAGTATTATCTATATTGTTAAAGAGTATTAGTCGTGACCGATACTCTTTAATAATATAGGTAATATTGTTTAGTTATTACAACTGATACTCATTAATAAATGATCAAGTTTCACCATGAACCCTTGTTCACAGTAAACTTTGTCTTGTTCATTATAATATTGTTGATCTCTAAAAAGAAATTACAACTATGTATTTAATCTCACAATCCCGAACTAACTAAAACTTTAATTTGCAGCAAAAACTTGTGTGAATTCGTCTCACGCATTTCATGTCGTGAGACGGGGTCACTTTTTAATAAATTGTTATCACTTTTTAAAAAGTGATACAAATTAGTGTAAAAGTGATAAAAAAAATTGAAAAGTGATACACTTTACATTATAAGTGATAGTAATTTATTAAAAAGTGATAACAATTTATTAAAAAGTGAATCCGTCTCACGAAATGAAATCCGTGAGACGGTCTTACACAAGACTTACTCTTAATTTGCATATCTTACACATTTGTGTGCACCAATTACATATTATACAATTTTAATTTATTTTTAAACAGGTCAGGACATAAATCAAATATTCCAATTGTATATGACTGTACAACAATGACACACAAGAATTTGTCTCTCACACACAAATGCATGTGTATATTTATAACATGAAACAAATCTCGTATTTCACCTCAGTATTTTACTATTTTTAATACCAATTTAGGGGGCATGGGGGGCGGTTGGATGTAAATTTTCTCAACTATATCTACATTAAATTCATAATATTTTGTCATTTCATTCCTTGCATTATAAAATTTTCTTCTCCTTTATTTTATAAAGTATTTCGCCACTTTTGGGAAGATATCCTGTATCTGTACATGTATGACACATGTATGTGATAAATATCAATACAGTTTATAATTAATATTGCATGTCATTAATTAATTAAAAATAATGAAAACGAAATAAATAGGTGATGTTGATTGATTTTAAACTATTGGTGTACAAACCAAAAAACGCGGGATTTGATAATTTTGATAAAATAACATAATTTGTAAATGGACATACCAGTGAATGGTTAGATTATAGGGAGACTTGTTATAAACATGGACTACAAGGGTATCACCCTCATTTACTCGAAGAGTTGGCCCTGGAAGACTACCATTCACTGCAGTAATTACTTGATTTCTGCATAATCGATTCACAGTAAGATTTTGTACCTGCAATTAATTAACACATAAATCACATGTGAAAATTCTATATTAATTCAATAGTAATATGAAATTTAAAAACAATATAAACTTTGTATTGAATTGATCATAAACATTGATCTCAATAATATTGTTTGGATATCACATGTACTTGTGTTTTCGTTGGATAGTGTTGGTGAAATTTATGAATTGAATATATACATAGACTTTTAATTAATTAAAAGCAGGTATATGGCCAACTGCAAGATATATATTACATGCATATATTCTGGACTATTACGATTCAACAATTATTACATTAAGTAACGACTCAACAATTATAACATCAATCCTGTCAAAAAAAAAAAAAAAAATTATAACATCAATGATTAGGTTTAATTGTGTATTTAAATAGTATTTCACAATTATACATTATACAATTAAGATGAAATATTAATTAATGTTTCATGGCCATTATAATGTGATATACACATATATATTAGTGAAAAGGTATATATATATTATTCTTTTCTGCAATCAAAAGGGATAGCTACATCAATTAAATATCCATATAAGATTATAATTTATATATATGGATGATCATTTAAGAAACTAGAGTGCACGAAAATCATTTAAGAAAAATAAAAAGGAGTGAAAGCAATATATATACATGAAATGAATGCTCTACGATTGCAGCTGAGGCAGCGGAAGAAGAACCCAAAAGAGCCAAAGCCCATATAAGAAAGATCAAAGAAGGCGCCATTTGAAATTAAGATCAAGAGATTAATCTCTGCACTATATATCAAGAAGAAGATATATTTGTTAAGTATTCAAGAGATTAAGCCTCCTATTTATACAATACTCTGATTAACTACTTTATTAGTTAATTAAGTATTCTATATATATTTGTTTAAACTGGCTTCATATGGCGTGTATGTGTGCACATATTTATAGACTTACTTAATTGCTTCCATATGCCGTGTATACAGAAATTAAATTTAAGATTCATTATGAAATATAAATTTAAAAAATCAAATTGAAAAGGACTTAATAAATTTCTCAGCATTGCGTGAACTAATACGCTGATTTTTGATTGGTTGATATTCTACAAGGAATTGAAAAATAGGGTTAGGGGAAACTTCGTTACCTAACGGTTTGAGTTGGCCATCAATGAAGCTGTATATATATAAATTAGTATATGTTACAAGTATTAAAATATGTCTTAGTCTTGTATACATCAGGTTTGCCGTATAATTTAAGTGTATTTTTAAATGAACATTAATTACAATTGTTTTCACTAAACATTTACAATTGACAAATTGTAACTGCCCGGTTAAAACAATTGTAAGTATTCAATTAAAATAATCAATAGTGTTTAAAAATATATTTGAATTTCACGGTGCACATGAGACTTATTTTTTAAAATATATGCATAGTTTCGTAAAAGTCATACAACTGTTGTTTCTCAATCATTTTCTCGATGTGTTTTCCCTTTCTTGATTGCTGTGTATAGACTGTTAATTGAATATTTGTCAAACATATCTTTAGCTTTGTGGTTTTCAGCTTTGCCACTCCAACCCCAGTCGATCTTATGATGAATAATTCCTTTTTTTAGTTGATCTATTTCCCAAACTTAATAGGGGCTTCTGTGCATGTTAATTCCTTTTTTTGCTATTTCTCTTGCTAAAAATTATTAGGACTGATCCTATTATGTTGAGCAGATTTTAAAGTATTGCTATAAAAAGTAATGATATTAATCGTAACATTGATTTTTTCTTTATAAAGTCTCCACACGAAATATTAATAATTTGATTTTTATTTTTTTTGGTATCAATTACTGGTAATTTTGTTGAGTTTGGAATTCAAAAATTGAGTTCCGTACGTATTAGTTCTCTTACTACCCTATTATTATATATGCATTAGCTAGGGAGTCATGCATTAAGTTATTGAAGAGGTGAACTAACTCCAACAATTCATCTAAGAAAATATATATATATATATATATCAATTATTAGGATCTCAATTTGAATATTTTTTTTAGGCAAAAACTTGTATGAGACCGTCTCATGCATGAGACCAAATCACTTTTTAATAAATTGTTATCACTTTTTAAATAAGTGATACAAATTAGTATAAAAATGATAATAAATTAAAAAGTGATAACAATTTATGAAAAGTGATAACAATTTATGAAAAAGTGATAACAAATTATGAAAAAGTGATAGTAATTTATTAAAAAGTGACTCCGTCTCATGTCCGTCTCATGCATGAGACTGTCTCACACAAGAGTGCCCCTTTTTTTAATCTTTTGGCATTAGTGTATAAATATTATTTACGACATTAAAAAAATCACAACATTTTTTTTATCACAAGTTTTTAATAAAACACACTATTCGTGAAAAAAATTTAATTTCTTCTTAAAATTCAAACAATACTATGGAAGAATTATATCTCATTTAAACTAGAAAGATGTGGATTTAATTACTTCATTTATATTAATTTTCTAACCATTCAAACCCTTATGACGAGGGTTTGAGGCTTAGGAATGTAATGCTCTATAGGTCTCAGGTTCAAAATTTACTGAGCCCAAACAATCCATGAGATGGGCCAGTCCGTACAGATCTTAGTTCTGGTTTTAAGTGGGGGCCCCGCTAGTGGACGGTGGGATTGATCCCCAAAATAGTCGGTTCTTTGGCCGGATACATAGTTATCAAAATTTTCTAACCATTCGTCTCACGCAAGAATTTGTATGTATTGAACTCTCACGTAATATTATTGTAATAATTGGTTTACAGTTGTGTGCGGATGGTTATAAAACGCAGACAGAGGAATACTCAATTTGATTAGAATTCATATTACTTGGGGGAGAAAGGAACTGAAAGGTAAGTTTAAAATGTTGACTGGCTTTATTATGATACATACAGTAACTATTAAACGTATTTAAATAAAATAAAAGCAATCGAAGACAATCAAATCAAGGCCAAACAAACAAAAAACACAACGAATGAAGATTAAGAAAAGGAAAAAAAATTCCCCGAAATATCACATGTTTTTTCCCAACACGATTAGCCAGCAACATATATGAAAATCTGGAGGAAGCGTAGTTGATGCGTCACCCCATTTCCACCACGAAAGCGGTCAATGATGTTACATCTCATGTTACATTAATTAAATTTACGTCATGCGTACATACATCAAAATTTACAAATAAGAAAATAACATCCTAATATAATCGTATGTACACGTGGCACAAATCTAATTAATGTAACAGGAGATGTAACACCATTATGTAACAGGAGATCCTGTGTGGAAAGTTGTAGCTATATCCAGGAACAGATTAGGGGGGTCGTCCCCCTTCACATGTATATTTTTTTATTTATGCATTCAATTCAAATTTTTTTGTCATTTTTGCGATTATAAAATTTTCTCCCTCTTATTTTATTAAATATTTTGCTTCTTTGGGATGAAATCTGCAGGATTCTTTCCTAATTATATGATGGAGATAAAATTGTATTTTAATTATTTGTTATTATTTATATTTTATATAATTTAGTGTTTTTCTCAAGTTTTAATTAATTAATTAATTAGTGACTAAATTCTAGTTTAGCTAGGAACCTTATTAATTTTGTAGGGCAGTTCGTGTTTTAATAGAAAAAAATTTGGATTAATCTCTTTTATCGTGTTTTTGTCGTTATTTTCCATTGTTATTTAATTAATGGATTATCAATTATAGTCTCGTGCTTTCACCTGCGTCATTGACAAGTGCACATCCTAAGGACAATGTACATACTATAAAACTTTCACCTAAAACAACCAAGTTATCAAAAAAAGAAACATCCAATCAGGTTTGCAAATTGCAAGTCTTATTTCAATACAATGCTTTTAATCTAAACGTATCTAATAAAAAAGAAAATTACATTTAAAACTATATAAGATTTAATGATGAATTATTTATGTGACATTAACCATTTGATGAGCATGGGTAGAGATCTCTAGAGTGAGCATTAATAGTGTAATTATAAAACATACTATATAGGTGCACCCCTCCAAATCATCAATAACATATAATATTAGTGTTTCACCACTCTCCTGATATGAAAATTAATTAATGGATATAATACTCCCTCTATTCGATATGAGTAGGCATAATTTTTTTTTCGATTCGTCCAATAAAAGTATATATAGATTAAAATAAAAAGTTCTCACATTATTTGCACCCCTAACTTACATTTATGTATTCAAGTGTCATCATACTAAATTTATTTTATGAATAAAATATTATTCAAATGACAATAATATCCTCAACTTTTTATGCACATATTGTATCTACTTTATGAATAAATTACTATTCTTTCTTAAAATTTGTGACAAAAATTTTATGTCTCCTTATATTGGATGGAGATAGTATTAATTATACTTTTTTTTATGTTAATAAGTAAATTAACAAGTCATAATGTGGTATTTCACACCAAGGAGAATGGGTATGACCGTATAAGTGACACGATCTGGGTCGAATCACAAAGGCTTCATTTATTGTTGAAAGAATTCCGCCTCATCTAAAAGTCCGAACTTGTAGAGAGGTTGAGAATTAATTCATTTATATTGATTCCTAACACTCTCCCTCACTCGTGGGCCGAATTTATAACCTCATCGAGTTGACAATTTAATATGGGTGGAGTTGGTAATCGAACCCAGGACGCCTGGGTGTGAGCCTTTTGGCTCTGATACCATGAAAGAATTCCGCCTAATCTAAAAATCCGAACTTGTAGAGAGGTTGAGAATTAATTCATTTATATTAATTTCTAACAACTGTGGCCCGAACCAGTAGATTTGACTGGGTCGGACCGGGCATTGGTTTAAATACTCCGGCCCATCAGCCCTCCCGCTCGGTAACCGGAAAATTCCATGCTTTCACAAATTTCATCAATCAATGGTGTTATTTCAAATCAAATATAAATCACTTTGCACATCAAAATGAAATATTCTGAATACAATATTTGTATCAATATGATCAGTATTTAATTAATTAAATATAGGCAGCACTCTCCAAATTCCCTTGGTAAGATTTATTATATATACGTCTTTCTTCTTTTTTATGAAAACCTAGCTATTACTATTTTGACCTATATATTAACTTGGATACCCTTGCCCCTCTCGCAGCAATATTGACATGATTAATCTGTCGTAGAAGCCTCAAATATTCTGATTAGATTAATTTATAATTAAGCAACGACTAGACTGAGTCCTTGTTGCAAGTCTTGTGACTTTTATATATATATATATATATATATATATATATATATATATATATATTTTAGTCGCCATATAAAAGCCCAAACGTTTTTTGGAAAAGAAAAAGGCTCAAACCTTTCAAATATGAGGCAAAAAGTCGTATGATACTATCTTATATATGATATGAGATTTAGAGTATCAAGTATATTGTTAGTGGTATCAAATATATAAGTAGGGTATCAAATATCTGATAATGAGAATTGAAAAAAAATGTTAGAAAGAACATCAAATATGTAAGCATAAATATAAACTATGTAAGACGGGAGTGAGACTCGTCTTATGTATGAGACCGTCTCACCAAATAAAAATATAGTTTATATGCTTTAAAAAAAATTGTATTCAAAATTTGAGGGAAGTTGGAATGTATGTCGTTGCAGATATATTAATTAATTAAGAACCTAATAGAACATCCAATTGTCCACTTAGATTTTTTTTTTTTTTTTATAGAAAAAAATTTATCATACACGCCGCGTTGATTTAATCTCGGTCAAGTTCATTACATAATTTTGTTTGCAGATTATTACATGAAGATTAAGTTTATTTTATACAGTATACGCATTCATGAATAGCAGCTGCGTATTTCTTGTCAAAAAGAAAATTAAATTATTTATGAATAAAGGCTTAGTATCCGACCTCTACTAATCATCTTATGCATGCATGTTTGAATTGATGAGTATGTAGTTCTTACAAAAAAATGAAAACTAAGAAGAAATAACACTCAAAAATTATTCAAGAAGATCATAATTTATATAAGAGATAAAGATCTTGTAGGATTTTCCTGTCAAGCTGACTTTTGATCGATATAGGTGCAACAACTAATTGTATCAAAAGATAAAGATTTGATTATTAGAATTTTATTATTATTTATTATTACTTGCGGTTCCATATGTACGCACATTTTCTAATCTTAAAAGAATAGCTATTGTAATTCTGACTTCATTATTAAATTTCGTACATGTTTATGTATGAGATAACATGCACACGTATCGATGAAATAGTCTTACTAGTTTTTGTGGAGATTTTAATTATGTATTTCGCGTGACTTATTTTTTAAGGTAAAGGGTGACTTGAACCCATGACCTTTAGGTTATAGGTAATGAAGCTTTAATCACTTGAGCTATACCATAATTTAATTTTTAATACTTTTAGTTAAATACATGACACTTTAAATATTTTTTTAAACTTGATACTTTAATTTTTTTTTAAACTTGATAATTTAAACTTAAATATTATAATACTGTGTTTTTATATTAAATAGAGTTTAAAACCATTTTGGTCCCATAATTATCTGTTTTTTTCGATTTGGTCCCAAGATAGTTAAGAAAATTAATTTAGTCCCATAATTTTTGTAATTGCATAATTTAGGTCCTAATTACGCCAAAAATACAAAAAATATGCAATTAAATTATGGGACTAAAATACGCAATAACAAAAATTATGGGACTAAATTACGCAATTACAAAAATTATGGGACTAAATTAATTTTCTTAACTATCTTGGGACCAAATCGAAAAAAGCAGATAGTTATGGGACCAAAATGACTTTAAACTCATATTAAATATGATTAATATAAATAGTAAAAAAATTAATTATTATTTTTATACTCCAAATAATAATATGATTTCACTTACCTAATTTTTTATACTGCTGATAAGATTTTCAATATTCTTGATCAAACATTTGATACTTTATATTTTTCAAAACAATCAATTTTCGTATAAAACTTTGTCATTGAGTTAAACCATTAGGAGTTTATATAATTATTGTTATCTTTATTATTTATTAGTTCTTTAATTAATATAATTAGTGTTATTTTCTTTGTTATATATTGTATATGTGATCTACTCATAGTACACTCATTTATGTTTTTAGTATTTAAATGTATTTTATTATTGCAGTTCAATAAATTTTACATTAAAAATAATTAATAAAAAAGAGATGTCCTCTCAATTATCTTTTCTATCTATTTGTAAGAATCAATGTATTGGGCGCGTGTTTTTATCTTTGTTCATGATCAGTAAGAACGCATGTATAAGCACATATAATTTATTCTTTATAAAAAAAATATAAGTTTTTCAGATGATTTTATTTTTATAAATACTTTGTCTTTTTTGAGTTATTTGATTAATAAAAATGTTTACTCTTCTAACGGAAAAGGAAAAACAAATTATCATCAGTTAAATAGGAACTTTTGGGGGTTCATGTGTTGTTGAGGAGTTTGATTTTTTTTTTTAATCGATAAATGTTAGTTTTTAGTGGTTAGAAATTAGTTCCCCAAGTCTTCTTTCGAAAGGAATTCAACATGGGTCTCCCATTAAAATGAGAAACCCGGAGATTAGATGAGATAAGGCCCTGGTTGTTAAGAGTTTGGTTAACGTTGAAATAATTGTCTAATAATTGGGATTAATACGAGCTGGTCGCTTGCTTCATGTTTAAGAAATTTTATTTCAGAAAGTACGACAAATTCACATTTTCCAAGTACATTTACATCTTGATAACGATCAGTTAATCAATATTACAAGGTTTCGAAAACATTAATTAAGTCTTAAAGCTTTTACCTGTCACATCTAAAATGTGACAAAAACTGCTTACATTATATTATGCCATTCAAATATATTTTTAAACTTCATTTGGAATGAAGTCATTTGAAATCAAGATATCTGAAAATAATACACCATGCATTTTTAAATTAAAAATGGAGAAAAACTAATGCTCCATTTGGATGAAGTAATTTGAAATCAAGGAATTTGAGAAAAATGCACAAACATTCACAAATCAAAATGGAGAAAAAATAAATGAATGGATTTGTTCACACAAATGTTATTTAAAGGATTTCAAATATCCAACAAAATCTTGTCATTTGAAATCCTCCCACTTGTAAGTAATATGTGTGTGATCATTTAGTTTTTCTTTATTTTGATTTGTGAATGTATGGTGGTGGATTATTGTCAAATCTCTTGATTTGAAATGACTCATATCCAAATGGAGCCTAAATGAATGGATTTGATTCACACAAATATTACTTATAAGTGAGAGGATTTCAAATACCCAACAAAACTTAGTCATTTGAAATCCTTTCACTTGTGCTTAATATTTGAGTGAATCAAATACACTCATTTAGTTTTTCTCAATTTTAGTTTGTGTAAATGCATGGTATATTATTCTCAAATTCTTTAATTTTAAATTCACTCCATCCAAAATCCAAATAGAGACTTAAATAATTTTATTAATTTTAAATATATTAATTTACTAATTAATATTAATTATTTTTAAGTATTAGCAACTTAGCAATTCGCTGGAGTGCTGAAAAGTGAAAACACTATTTAATCACCTCCAACCGTTACGCCATCAAATCTTTAATGTGGAGTTCTGCGCCATTTAAGTGAATTTGGTACTCCAAATGTAGAGTACTAAAATTAATGCGTTATACTCTTTTAATTTAATTTTGTATTTTTATATTATGAGTTAATTATAATTTTTCATTATTTTGTAATTTTGTATTGTTAATTCAATTTTTTATTCAATATAAAAAAAAACAATTATTTTTTATCACAATTAAAATAAATTAGCGTCTATTGTTTTGTTGTAATTTTTTTTTATTTCCATGGCATTTTAATTTTTGTTGTAATATTATGATGAACTTTTTTTAAATTTATATTATAATAAGTTGACGAATGTCTTATAAATATAGATTATTATTGCATAAATAAAAAATAATTAATTAATAAGAAATTAAATTGAAATACTATTTTATTGTAAGTAGTACAAAATGTTGGAGATTTGTTGTTGACTGTGTTAAATTGACATAAATTAGTGATAACTAGTGTTGTTACACCGATAACCACTCTAATGATGGCATATTAGACGTAATAATCGACATATTTAGTTAGTAGGATTGTATGAGAGTTGGTAGATATTAAATGACAATGATGAGCTTTGAATGCAAGATTCTATAAAGGAATGAATGCATAAAGCAATAAAGACACATATGATTACTGGGAGTGTGAGTCTCAGTCTTAAGTGTGGATTTTTCGATCTTTGTTATTGTGCCCAATAGGACTTATTTATACAAGTAGTTTTGCGTCTACTAAATCCCAAGAAATCGGGATGTATTTAATGCTAGGGTACAACATTTAATGCTTTGGTACGGTAGCGTACGGACAGGCAGTGGGGCGGCCCTCTCAGGATGCCCCACGTGACGGATTGGCAGGGATTTGCTGCGGCGCCGAGATCTCTTCCCTTTTGGGGAATTGCCTTTCTGACCACGACCTGTTGTGAGATCTCTTTCTTCTTTTAGCCGATCTTCCCCCTGTTCGCTATACCTCGGTTCTCGTTGAGTGACTCCTTGTGATTGGTTCAAGCCGTTAGGCACGATCCCAAACTGCGAAGTCCCTGGTGCCTGCTCGGTAGGTTAGTTGGGCTGCTCGCCGGGCTGTGAGATGCTCGTTTCTTTCTGCGAGCTGCGAGCATAAAAGATTGTTTATATTCCATGTCACAACAACTAGTATAAATTGTCTTTTGTTGACGTAAAATGTTGGAGATTTATGTTCTGACTTGTTTAGAAATAAATTGAGAATTTTAGGTAAAGAATTATAAGTTCGAAATATATTAAAGACTTCATCTGAATTCCATGTTAGATAAAAGATAAATTTTCATATGGAATATTTCACGAATTTAGGATCCATGAAATGACTAATTTAGTGAAATTTGTGAATCCTGAACAGGTCGGGTCTAGTGGATATTTCCAAAAAAAAATTAGCACAAGGACAAAAGAAAAAAATCGCTTTCACGTACTTCCAGGGGTGTTACTATTAGGTTAAATATGTGTTACTGTAACGATAAATATGTGTTGTTATAAAATAAATAATACATATTTGTCTAAAATAATCGTTCAAATACAAAAATAAAAATGAAAAAATTGTCAAATAAATCTCTAATTTAATATGTGTGGATCAAATAAGTCTCTAATCTTCAACAACTTTATTTTCATTACTAGAGTGTGATTTTATTAAGATGGATTTAATCTCAATATTAAAGAAAAATAGTTTAAATATGTTAACAAAAGTTTATGTGTCTATTTGATCACCACATATAAGATTTGAGGTAAATATGTGTTACTGTAAGGGTAAATATGTGTACTAAACTCGTGCAAAGGTAAAAATAAATTTTTACTCTCAGATTGCGTTACTATAAGGTCAAACACGTGTTACTGTATGAAAAAATGTGTTACCATATGAACAATGGATAAATATTTTATTTTTTTAAGGACTAGTAACACGTACTTGTCTTTACAGTAACACATATTTGCCCTTATATTTACACACTTGAGATTAATATTTTATTATTGTCTTTGCGCGAGTTTTGTTTTTGAAAAAAATATGTTACTATATGAACACAAATATGTTACTATATTGAGGAAAATGTCGTTACTATATGAATAAATTAGAAACAGGGTAACAATTGCGATATTAATTTCAATTTAAACATAAACATAAACATAAATTTATCATCAAAAGTTCGCATAAACTTTGTATTCATCACTGTTTAAGTTTTCTCCACTACTATTTTCATCAAGCAGATCATCCAACAATGATTATTTGACAATTTTCGAAAAAAATCATCATGTTTTCTCTTTTTTTTTTCTGTATTTTTGTGTGTTTTTCCTCAACTTAAACTCGTAGTTGAATTTTGTTGTTGTTTTCCGTCAGATTTAATTCGTTGTTTTATCGCCTCTTGATCGCCGACGTCTCTGCGTTGTTGATTATCTATCACGATTTCTGACCTAACCTGTTTTATTGTGTGTGATCCGTGAGATTTGTTTCCTTTTCAATTTTAATGTAAATTTTGCGGTGAAATATTTTACACGGATAGTTGCTCTAGATAAACCTATCGAATCTTTTTTAAAAAAAAAAAATATCCAGAGGGAGGGAGGAGATAAATATATCGTAGCGATTGTGAAATTAACTCAAATGGCTTCATTGATTTAATTTGTTGCATATAAAATAATTCTTTCTAGTCAAAAGTATGATGATCAACGTTCAACAAATTTTTATTATATTCGTGATGTGTCTCACACACCACTTTTTAATATTTTCAAACTAAATTGTTGTCAACTTCTTCATTTAATAGATCTTATTTGTCGTAATTATTTAAGTTTAATATATACACACATATATATATATATATATATATATATATAAACACACACTTACATGTACGTAAAATTGTGAATATGTCATCAAATAATTCCTAATTTCTTTGATTAAATCCAGATTTTTTGTTTTAATGTGATATATTTATATATAATTTTATTAATACGTTGATTCGCTCATTTGAAAAAATTACATGTTTATTAATTCTTATAACATAATATTCATAGTTAACCATTTGTCATCGAACACCAAAGGCGCATGCAATATATAGATTCACTTACTTACGCAAATCTAATTGGGCCTTTTAGGGCAAATAAAAAGGGAGATTTATTGGGCTTATCTTTATGCCCAAAGTGTCATCCCGGCCCAATTAAGTAGATTAAGGTGAACAATTACAAAGAGAAACAGTAGAGAACTGTGCAATAACCGTAGACAATTTTTTCTCCCATTCCCCGGAATGCCCTATGAACAATTTCGTGTCAGCTTCAGTCAAACAGTATGAAAAGTCTCGTTTCGAGGGGAATTCGGGGCCCGAAAGAGTAAATAAGAATTAACTAACAAGAATGTCGAATAGTTTAATGGAAATTGATACTCAGGCCGCCGCAGAAATGCACAATGGGACTGCCGGTAGCGGTGGTGAAGAAGACAACTTGGTGATGCTTGCAGACGGTTGTCGAGAAAGCAAGAAATTTCTCGAGCGAGTTAAAGGACCGTGGTCTCCAGATGAGGACGCGATGCTGAGTCAACTCGTGAGTAACTTTGGGGCGAGGAATTGGAGTCTCATTGCCCGAGGAATTCCCGGCCGATCGGGAAAATCTTGCCGCCTCCGTTGGTGTAATCAGCTCGATCCTGCCGTTAAACGCAAGCCTTTTACCGGTAATTATTGTAACATTCATGGCGTTGGTTGAGAAATGAGAATTGACTTTTTAACTGTTTTGTTTAATTTGCTGAATTAGTTTTTTTTTTTTTAATCCATTGTGTGAAAATTGATAAAATTTATAATGCCGAAAATAAAACTTAGTTTGGTTCTTTCTCTTTGTCACTGTTTTGTGAATGATTCTCTTCTTGTTAAAGTCGTTTCTTTAGCTCCGTAGTTCGGCAATGAGGTTTGTGTCTATCGGTTAATTGAAGCCCTGAAATTGGAATAGAAACTTCAATTCGAACAATGTATCTTGGTGTATTTTTATTCCATTGATCTTGCAACAAATTAATGCTAATCAACGCTTGCTTACGTAGAACTAACAACAGTCCATGTTTCTAAACCCTATGAATATTTGTGTGTAAATCTCAGATGCTTGAGAAACATATTAATGGTAACTAGATGATCCTTAAGAGCATTATATAACAACTCTACTGAATGTACGTTTGTTATGAACGTTCTCAATGATCGCCAGTTTAATCTTCATTTTTGACGCTGCATCTTTTAATGGCTTATGAGGGCCCCACTTCTTACAGATGAAGAAGATCGCATCATACTTCAAGCTCATGCTGTTCATGGAAATAAGTGGGCTTCAATAGCAAGGCTATTGCCAGGGAGAACAGACAATGCTATCAAGAATCACTGGAACTCCACCCTGAGGCGTCGCTTCATGGACCTTGGGAAGTCCAAGTTAGAGCCCAGCAACATGATGGAAGATACAAGTGTTGAGAAATCGAAGTCATCTTCAGAAGAAACACCATCATGTGGAGATGCATACTCAGTCAAGTCCAGTGATAGGAAAGATGTCAGCTCAATGGATCTATTAGATGACAGCCACAAAGTAGATAAGGCACAGTCACAAGTTCAACTCATTGAGAAATCAACGACCCCCCCAACCCTGTTCCGGCCCGTTGCACGCGTTAGCGCATTTACTGTTTATAATTCGGTGGATGGAGCAGAAAACGGGGTGAATTCCTCCCAAGAGCCCTTTGTCCAAATGTCAAATCCAGATGTAGGAACTTGTAAGTTTCTTGATGGATCCTATAGTGGGCTATTGGTCCCTGAACGATGTGGCCGTGGTTGCTGTGAAATTTCCAATGGGATAACGTCGGTGAACTCATTGCTTGGCCCGGAATTTGTTGACTATACAGAACCTCCATCCTTCACAAGCCATGATTTGGCTGCATTAGCAGCTGATATAAGTAATGTTGCTTGGTCTAAAAGCGGGTTGGAGAGTGGCAGCATTAAAGCAATGGATAATATTGCATGTGGAGTGTTGTGTAGCAGCAGTAATCACTAAACATGGCATTTGATGATATTAAAAGCTATTGAGATCATTCACCTCCTAAAATCTGTGTTGATCGTGGGATCAGAGTCCTGTGGTCGATATCTATATTTTATTGATGACTAGAATGACAAAGGTATGAGGACTAGTTTGCTGAATATATAATCCTGTCAATGTTCTAGATCAAAAACTGAATAGTGGTTCTTGTGCTAGTAGTAGATTGTAAGATGGTAGAGAGTAGTGTAACTGAGGATTCAGTAATGATGTACGCTTAATTTTTTTTCTCTGCGTCAATTTCTCTTATGTGGTGGTGGTGTGACATAGGTCAATTGAGTTCTGTTGTGTAGTATTTGTGAACGTGTTTATTGGTCGTTGTTTACGTGCAAACGATCTTGATTGGTTACTTTGTGATCCTGTGAACTTGTATGATCTTAGGACGATTTTTTTCTTGTTATAGAAGTATGTTGTCGTGGAGACGCACTGGAGTTGGACTAAGTTCCAGTAGTTGCATTTCAGTTCATGTTCTGAGTTTATCAAAGTTGGTTCAGTTTTAATTAGGGTAATGATCAGAATAGGTCAAATAAATAAGAGAATAGGTCAGTTTTAACAATTGTGTTCTTTCTATGATTGTTTAGCTTGTATTTGAACCTATGGTGCTGGGTTTGGGTTATCTGTGAATATTTAGTTAGCCGCTTTTAAATTATTGGTTGATTTAACTGCGTTTCTTGTTTATTTGTTAATTTAGATACCATGCTTTGAAATCATTGGTTGGTTTAACTGTTTTTGCCGTCGTTTATTTGTGAATACTTAAATACTCCACTTTGATAATATGGTAAACTGAAATTTACCGTATAAAATTGAATTACTCGATAACTTTAATCACTAATATTCATTTAATAATATTACTACTCTTATAAATTAATATCATAATATATTATATTATATGTATAAATACGTCAAACTGTATAAATACATATTATGATAGGATTATTAATTTATAAGTGTAATGATATTACTAAATAAATGTTATGATATTAGTGAATAAATATATTGATATTACATAGTAGTTTTATATCTGAACAAGTTTTATAGGAAACTGAATCTGAAATTATTGGATGGTTTACCGCGTTTGTTGTTTATTTGTAAATAAGATATTTCGCTTTAAAATTAATAATACTCTTTTTATCTAATATAAGTAGACATAAAATTTTTGTTAAATATTAATAGTTTATTACTCCCTTTATTCAAAAAATAAATTATTGTAACCTAGAAAATTTTTATAAAGAAACTGCCATTTGAGATAATATTTTATGGTAGAAACTTGTATACAATATCAAATATATTAAAAAAAGGAGATATAAAATAGATATGTGTATAGAAAATTGATGATATTGTTGTTATTTGAGATAATATTTTATGGCAAAAACTTGTATACAATATCAAATATATTAATAGAGGTATTAAATATATGAGAATTGAGAAAAAATAAACTTTAAAAAAGTTATTACCAAGAGTATCAATATGTGAGCAATGTAAGGGTTATTAGGAATAACTAGATCCATGGAGTTTCTTTGGTGGAACAAGGGTTATTAGGAATAACTAGATCCATGGAGTTTCTTTGGCTGGGTCACCCATAATCAATCAACTAGTAATAAACGATAACTCCTCAATTAAATTACTTTATACTTTTAAATGATAACTCGTTTCAATTTTGAAACCAGAATAAAATTTTTTCCATGAATTTTACCTTGGAATTAGATCACTCAATTAAATCCTTAAAATAATTGAATAACAAATATAACTGCGTGATATATGTTTGCCCATAATTAGTTCACATGGAAAATCCAAGTTTTCCTTAACACTCATTTCATATATTTACTTATTTCACGTCCCTCGTATCGAATCCAAGCACACCATTTGAGTCAAATCCGATGATTGATTGGTGCCAAATAATGGAAAGGGGTGAAAAATAGATTAGTCACACTCCTATTCTTGTTACAAAACTAACCAATAAATCATGATCAAAAGGGAAACATAAAGTGAAAATCAATTGATTAATAATGATTGAATTGAGTGTCCTGATTAAATGCAATTGAAACATAATAATCAACAATGAAACAAACTTAACTTTTATTAAGGTCAGGAATATGAAGAATGAAAGTGATAGCAGTGAATGAGCGTGCTAATTCTTCACCCACCCCATTCCACTGCCACCCAGAAAACAGTAATCATTATCCAAGAAAGTAAATTGGGGAAATGGATAGATAAGTTGTGATGTTAATGAATTGTCACATCTCTATGCCCTGTTTGGCTGCCTATCAAATGTGGAAACAGAATATTGTGACAGAAGAGTAACCCCCACACCCGCTATACAAACAAACCATGTTCTCTCACTCTACGGACTAGAGAAGGGATTCATGCGACCTACTTGTATTTTGTGGTTGCCCTTTCCAAAATGACATCCCATGTGATAACAAAATGCTTTGTCACCCGATTGGCTCGTTCAACAATCCAATTTCCTTCTCAATTTGATGTCGGGAAAACAGATTCTTGACTATCTAGGGACCGCTTGATTGGGGTATTAGAATTAGATAATAAGAATGACTAATGATTTATTGTTGAACACAAAATAAATATTATCAAGCATCATCAATGAGAATCATTAATGAGTCATTCCCATTATCTACTTCTAATATTCTCAACCAACCGAACCCTTAAATTGTCAATTTCACGAATCGAAAATAATTTTTTAATTTTTGACATTTTGGTATAATAGACTTAATAGTTTGACCTCCAATTCATATTTGTAAAAAAATTAGTTGTGAGTTGAAATTCTCAATTCCTGATGTATTGATGTCATGTAAGTGTGTTTTAGTGAGTTTAACTTATGTGTTTTTTTAAGTTGAATTTGATTATTTTAATAAAATTTTATTTGAAGGTATTTAATTTTTATTGACTAATTAATTGATTAAACATGTCATTTAACTAGAAGAAACATCTCTAATTAAATATGACATAAAATTCTATGATTTTTTTTGAACGGTAAAAGAAATAATTCATTAATATTGAGTACAAGGGATACTCAACCATTAACAAATTACAAACGGAATTGGAAGAGAGTTTCACAAAGACTTCAAAATCCTCCAAGGATCACCCATCCACAAGCCAATATTAAACTTAAGAAACTCCTTGTCTCTACATGTTATCCAGTTCCATGATTTAATCTTAATAGAAGTGATAAGTCTATCAAGATTAAAGTTACCCTGATTGAAAATGATTTCATTTCTAAGACCCCAAATACTCCAAACCGTGCAAACCCAAATAGCTTAAGCAATCGCTTTTAATTTCTATGATTAATCGATTATTTTTAATGAAAATATGTGTAGTTTTTGTATCATGCTATTAATTTGGTTGAATTGTAAATGTAGTTTGTATATGTTTTAAAATAATTTTTAAACAAATAAATTTTTTATGGGAATTTGTATATGAATTTTTTTTTAAAAAAATTGTACTGTAGTATTATATAACAATAAATATACTAATATTTTTATTTTAAACTTATTCTATACGTTAGAATAAATTATTTTTATAACACGGATATATATATATATATATATATATATATATATATATATATATATATATATATAATACATCAACTGATTTTTTTTTAGGGAATGGGCAGGAAAAATTTTTGACCTTTAATGTTGATTTCTTAATTTCATCTTGACCGTTTATTTTAATTTAGGAATATTTATTTATTAATTTTTTAATTTTAATAATTATCCAAAAAATATAAAAATGTATTTATTATTGTCATCAAATCATCCAATTCAATTTATTCCAATCATATATAATAGTCAATAAGTTGCCTTTTTTTTGCATTATTTCACTTCATTCATTGATCTGACATCATCGACTCGTCCAGTCAATTCACTTGGTCAAATCACTAAATTAGGTAATGTTAATCACCCATCAATCACTCAATTTCACTCCATAATCTTAGCATCAAGGTCTCCTATAAATTCTACTCATTTTTTCATTCCAAACACAACTCATCGACATTATTTATGTTGTTTTACTTGGTGTTGTTCATCATAATCGTCTTTGGCATTATCAAACAAAATAAATTATATAATTCGTCCTAGGTTTGAAAATTTGAAGATGATCGTCCATGACATTATTTTTCAACTCATCAACCTTCTTTGAATATTTGAAGATTTTAGAGTGAAAATATTCATTAGGTTATTCATCATAGTTTTGAATTTTTTTTTTTAATATTTGGTTAGTTTTCTTTTCATTTTTATGTTACTCTCAATCTGTAAAATAAATTTGTTGTGAATTGATACAAAAAAAGTTTGCAACTTATTGGAGAAAGTGAAGAATGTAAGTCTTATATTTTGTGAAGTTAATTTTAGCGCATTGTTGTGAACTTGCTTCTCTAAATAATGTTTGAAACAATTAATATTTCGATCCTCTACAAAATAAAAGTCACAATATTTAGGGTAAAAATTAAAAAAATATATTGATTAAACTCATAAAAATAATGTTGATCACCATGCGAAGCACGGTTATGGGCAAAAAGTAGTACAAAATATGCAAGTAATATAATTTGTTTTTTCACCTCTCTCTTTTGCTGCAAAATTGGGGTATAAGGTTAGTTGCTGAGTAAACCTATACAGGATAGAGATTCGCAGGAGACTTACGAATCAAAGTCTAATTACTACTATAATTTTAGTTATGGCCTTAGTACTAAGGGAACTTTAAATATTTTTGAGGTAATTTTTGTCAGTTTAAATTATAGTTTAAGCAAAAAGAAATGAAATAGGGGAGTGGACCACAGGAGAATGAAGAAATATCGGCGTGAAACGATGAGAGTTCATTGACCACCGGTGGTCCACCTCGTTTCTTTGACGTTTTCCGTTGTCCCCCTGTTGCGTTACCCACCTTCCCCACCCCACAAAAAAAAAAAAAAAAAAAAAAAAGACATAGCTGCATATACAGAATTTAACAGGCCATCTGGCTTAAATATATGAGAGGTATGTAAATCAAATGAAATAATCTTTGTGCCACTTTTGGTGTTTCACTTCATGTTCCATAACGTGGATAAATGACACGTGGCGTTAAAAAATATCCAACAAAACGCACAATCTTAAATCCATGTGTTAAAGATCAAGAAAAGTGGAATACAGATCGCAACATAAATAGTGAAAGTGAGGACTTGAACTGATATGTAAAGGGATTAACATCAATTTGGTCTCATAACTTTCATACTTTATTGATTTCGTCCCATAACATTTTACTTTTCTGAAATAGTCCCATAACAATTCAAATTTATCCAATTTCATCTCATAACATTTTACTTTTCTGAAATAGTCCCATAACAATTTGAATCTATCCAATTTCGTCCCATAACATTTTACCTTTCTGAAATAGTCCCATAACAATTCGAATTTATCCAATTTCGTCTCATACGTTGAAAAATGACAAAAAATGGCATCGTTTCGATCACGTGCGTCGCACATGTCATCAATTTTTGCCAACGTACACTACAAAGAAACTGTGAAATATCGACGGACCAAATTCCGTCACAAAATAATGACAAATTATTGTCACATGTGCGATGCACGTGGCCGAAACAATGCCATTTTTTGCTATTTTTTGACATATGGGACGAAATTGGATAAATTCGAATTGTTATGGGACTATTTCAGAAAAATAAAATGTTATGGGACGAAATTGGATAGATTTGAATTGTTATGGGACTATTTCAGAAAAGTAAAATGTTATGAGACGAAATTGGATAAATTCGAATTGTTATGGGACTATTTCAGAAAAGTAAAATGTTATGGGACGAAATCAATAAAGTAGGAAAGTTATGGGACCAAATTGGTGTTAATCCCGATATGTAAATGAAGATAAATTATGTTATCAATGCATAAAACAACAAAACATATGCATTTTTTCAATTATAAATAGTACAAAAATAGAAAAAATATCAGTTGGAAATATATCCAAATAATCTAAACTTGGTCTAGCAATCTAAATTTGTACTCTATAAAGTATTTACCCAGAAAGTTACACATAAAAACTGGCATTATTTAAAATAAATTGGAGATATTATGAAATATTGAGTATTAGCTAGAAAAAAAAAAGCTGATATTTCCAATTCTAACCACTCCATCAAGCTATCCACACACTATTTTTTTGGTTGAACAATTAAAGGAAAGTGAATAAGCACATGAGACTGAAAAGTAACAACCCCCAAAACATGGAGTTGGAACAAAATAGTTCTCAATTTAATTTACACGTCAAAAGTTCAAATAAAAGGACGAATGATTGGTGGAGAAGAATATTGGATTGGAGTACTCCATTATATTTCTACTCTATTAATTATTGAATATTGTACGTTTATACGCCTTCATTTACAAATTAATTGTATAAGAGGGAAGTTTATCAAATATATGTACTATATACTTAATTTTAATAACGACACTGCAACATTTTTTTTTTTATCAAATATATGTACTACTTAACTTTAATATAATATCTTGTTAACCAAGAGAAAGAGTGGTGCTTGAAATGTGATGTAGCTAGAGGAATCATCTTTTTACAATTACTAACAATTAAGCAAGAAATCAATACTTTAATACTTAAAAAATTGTTCTTGTCGAAATTTTTTAAAGAATAAAGCATAATAGTTGCAGTGAATTGAATGCGAACTCTTGAATGCAATCAAAAGATTTATTTATATTATAATTATAATGTGTTGACGCTATTACAAACTGCGTGATCTAGCTATTGGACAAGTGTTCAGACATGTATCACTTGCATGTTTTATAGGTGACTGATGAGAACCGCGAATTAGACTCGATGCCCCAACTCAGGTTGGCAAGCAACAAACTTCTCAATCCCACGTAATTTCGATGCCCCAACTCAGGTTGGGAAGCAACGAAACCCAAATCAATACTCTAACTCGGGCTAGGAAGTATTCGATTAATAGCTATTAAGCTTCTTCTATTTTATTCATCTCTCAAATGAACTTATACAACTAGTTATATAGACAATAATTCTACCTAACCAACTAACTAACACCTAACAACTCCAACTAACAACTAATAAGAAAATACAACTCTTACAAATTAGTCGCTAATAGGTAATAGAAGAGCTAAAGGACTAAATGCAAATTTCGTGGCAACTCAATTACTAGGTTTGTTGGCTACGTTTTCATCAGTGACATCAAACATGCAAGTTAGTCACGCTGACACCAGAATTTCACTAAGTTCCATAGCTAAGTACGACTAAAAGAGTTGGCTCGATATCTCATGTCCAATCTTGGCTTTCAAGTGTGTTGCTCGCTGACTTGGCTTGTCAGGTGGTCGATTTTTTAGGGTTCGAGTTGATTGCCTGGTACGAGTATTTTGACTGAGAGGGACGACCATTCAACGCATGAAGCATGCAAAGGTAATATTACCACGATCATGTTATATGCATAATACTAATAAATAAATAATCATGTGCTGTATAATTCGAATTCTTCACCCTTTTCTTTTTTCTTTTTATTTACGAAAAGCTTAATTCAATTTAGTTTTGCTTTTGATGTAACATGTAGCATTCCATTTTTTTTTTTTTTAAGATTTTGATGTGATTTCACAACTAATGAATAATAATATTATAATAAATTCTTTATCACACTTTATGTGCTAACAATCTACATCTACAAACTATAAAAGGTTCATGGTGTATTTTAATGGTTCGGAATATGCATGAGACATTATATTTAATTAGATTGATTGAGTTGGACCATTTTGGATTCGAACTTCATATTCAATATGATAGATTAGTTTTCACTTGATCGCGTATATAAAATGAAATTAAGTTCTACACAACAAAATACAATAAGGCTTTAGAAAATATGGTTCTTTTTCAAAAAATAAAATATATAAAAACTGAAAATAGAAAAGTGAGTATTACATATATATTAGAATCACTGCGACGTAAAAAGGGAAAATTTCTCAATATTATAAATTATTTCAATTTTGCCAACTTACACTAAATGATATTTTTTATTTAACTTTTATTTTTTCGATATATATTATAGATCATTTATCGGCTATAAAAAATAAATTTATGGTTGACCAATATTCAAATTTTGACATGTGGACAAATCAGACTCTATCACATCAGTATCCACTACAAAAAAATCCTAAATTAACGAGGGCTATTAGCGAGGGCGACAGGCCCCTCGTTAATTACCGAGGGGAGACGCGAGGGCTCGATTTAACGAGGGCCGAGCCGAGGGCAACGGGCCCCTCGTTAATTAACGAGGGTATTAGAGAGGGAACTGGGTCGAGGGCAATTTAACGAGGGCGAGCCCGTCGGTAGCCCATTAACGAGGGCATGGGCCCCTCGGCAATTTTAGCGAGGGCTTGGGCCCCTCGGCAGCCCATTAACGAGGGCATGGGCCCCTCGCTAGTGCCCTCGGCAAAATCGATATAAATACCCCCATCAGATCCCCTTTCTCCTCCCCTGCTCGCGTTTTCTGCCCTCACCGCTGTCCTCCTTGCGCCGCCGTCCGCCGCCGCTCTGTCGCCGGAAAATTGAGGTTAGTTCTTGTTGGGCTTTGTAGTACACATTCCCGGGAACGTTTCTACGGTAAATTTTTAAGATTTAATCGGTTATTTTTGTTGTTATTTTAGTGGATAAATTTTTTTATTTTTAATTTTTCATATGCATGTATTTGTGTAACTTTGTTGTTATAGTTGGTGATTTATTAATTATTTAGTGTTAATTTTGTATAATTGTTATGTGTATTTTAATTATTTAGGAAAACTATTAGAGATGATTATATATAATTATTTAGAGTTAATTAATTAGTAATTATGCAATTTAATAATTTTGTTGTTATAGTTGGTGATTTATTAATTATTTAGTGTTAATTTTTGTAATTGTTATGTGTATTTTGATTATTAGTAATTATTTAGGAAAATTAGTAGTATAAGATTATTATATAATTATTTAGTGTTAATTAATTAGTAATTATGCAATTATATAATTTTGATTATTAATATTATTATAATTTTAATTTAATTGCTATAATTTATATATTTGTAGGTGTGTACGTTTATTGAAAAAGATTCGATCCGGGAGTATAATTTCATAGCCACCACTATCACGGTAAGTATTCTTTTTGTAATTAATTATTATTTAAATATGGTTTTAATTTAATTATAATAATTATTTGATTTAAAATTATTTTGCATGCATGATATAATATTAATTTATATATATGGTGATCGATGTTCGATCAAATTTTGTATGATAGTTCAATTATAATATTAATTTTGAAAATCGAATCGATGTTCGATTCAAGTTGATGTTGGAGTTGAGGGTTGATGAATTGTTTGATATTGTTTGCTGTAGAATGTGCGTTCCGACTTGATTAATTTTAATTAAGTCGGAAATGGATGCACTAGGAATTAACTTGATATATTAACTGGGGAATGCGATAAAATAAAACAAAACTCTGCCGAAATTTTTAGAAAATATATATATTAATATTAGGAAAAAATATATTAACTGGAAGAATTAATTATGATTTAATTAAATTTTGAATCTTCATTAATTTGAAACAGATGAATTATTCAAGCCGTAGTTGGATGTATGGTCCAAGAACGATTAATGGCATGATATCTCCCGAATTTCTTAGTGGAATCGAATCGTTTATAGAATTCGCTACTAGTAACCCGGAATGGATGAGTGGAGGAAAGATTAGGTGTCCTTGCTCGAAATTCAAATGTAGGAACCATAGTTTTAGAGAACCCATTGACGTGAAATCACATTTGTTTAGGCATGGGTTTATGTCTAATTATCACAATTGGATTTTGCACGGTGAGCAAAATTGGAATTCTATGCCACACTGAAACTATGATCAGCCGGCGTCGACTTCATATAGAGTTGACGACACTGCAAAGACCTAGCTCGTACCAAAATATGATGATGGACTTAACTTCTGGTCCTAACATCAGTTTCCAAAATGTGGAAGAAGAGCCCCTTAGTGAGGAACCTCCTAATCAGCATGCTGCACATTTTTTTGACATGCTTCGTGCAGCGGATCAGGATCTGTATCCTGGTTGCGAGTCTCATTCTCAGTTGTCATTCAATGCCCGTCTTTTAAACATTAAAACTGAGAATAGACTGGTCTGAAAGGGGTTACAATCAAATAGTTGATTTGATTAGTGAGATTTGCCCTCCGGAAAATCTGGTGCCCAAGAAATTTTCTGATACTAAACAGTTGATGGGTGGGATGGGTCTTCCCGTAGAGAGGATTGATTGCTGTGCAAATAATTGTATGATATATTGGGGTGCAGACAGGGAGCTTGAATCTTGTAAGGTTTGTGGTCGATCCCGATTCAAACCTGCTAGACGTGGTGTGGATGGTCGATGGAAAAAGAACAGTCCTTTCAAAGAGATGTTCTATTTTCCTATCATTCCTCGATTGCGAGAGACCAGTATCACCCCACTACTACCGCTAAGGATATGATATGGCATGCTAGTTGCTATAATGATGAGGCTGGTGTTATGCGTCACCCTGCAAATTCGTTGACTTGGAAACACCTGGACTATTCATATCCCGATTTTGCAAACAAATACGGAATGTGAGGTCGGGTTTGAGCACTGATGGTTTTCAGCCGTTTGGGCGATCGGGAAAACAAGATTCGTCATGGCGATGATAGTGACACCGCATAATTTGCCCCCATGGTTGTGCATGAAAGAACAATTCATGTTTCGACGGTTTTTGGTGCCTGGTCCTAAAAATCCGAAGGATAATTTAGATGTATTTTTACACCACTAATTCATGATTTGAACATCTTTGTGGGAAAATGGGGTGGAAACCTATGATGTTGCTAGAAAGCGAGAATTTTATGATGCGAGCCGCATTAATCTGGACCATTAGTGACTTTCCACTTACTCAATCTTTGTCTGGATGGAGCACCGCTGGAAGGAGGATCTTGTCCATATTGTCTTTGAGTACTCCGATGCCTTCACTTTAAAACTCAGCCATGAAAACAAATGGGTTTGATAACCATCGTAAGTTCTTACCTAGGGGACATCCGTATCGCAGGAACAAGACTGCATTCACGAAGAATGTATAAGTTACAGATGACCCACCACCCATCCGAACAGGTGAAATGCTTCTACAAGAAATTGATTGGTTGGGGTATCGGAAAGTGACGGAAGAGGGTGCTGAGGCCCACAACAAAAGATTAGATGGTGGCTGGAGGAAGAAAAGTATTTTTTGGGATTTGCCATATTGGAGCACCCTCTTGATCCGGCATAATTTGGATGTGATGCACATTGAAAAAAATGTGTTTGATAATTTGTTCTACACAGTGATGAATGTGGAAGGGAAAACAAAAGACACAAATAAGTCTAGGGAAAACAGATGAGAATGATTTCTACGGGGTCCTTGAGGAAGTAGTGCAATTGGAGTACCCCGGATGTATTGAGAAAAATGTTGTTCTGTTCAAGTGTGAGTGGTTTGATCCATCTGTGCCAAATGGAACAAGAGTACATCCTCATTACAAACTTGTGGACGTCAATCAAAGGGGAAGATACGACCGCTACGATCCTTTTGTGTTAGCAAGTCAAGCCACTCAAGTTTACTATTGCAAGTACCCGGGAAAGCGTAGACATGAGTGGTTGGCCATTTGCAAAATCAAACCGAGATCCTTGGTCGAAACCGTGCCAACGAATGAACAAGAGCTTCCCCCCTTTCAAGACGACCTTGAGTCCCAAATTAATGTTGTGCAAACGGATGATGATCCAATCATATTGACAGATGTCAACGGTGCACTAATTGATATTGAAAATAATGAAGAAGAGGTAGGAGAAGACGAAGAAGAAGAAGAAGAAAATGATGATGATGAGGAGGAGGAGAGTGAAGAGGAGGAGGAGGATGAAAACTCAGATGAATATTGAATATATAGTGTAATAATTATGTGTGTTTCATTTTAATGCACTGCTCGAGTATATGATGATTTATTTGTTATTGAATAGTGTAATAATGTGGTTTTATTTAATTATTGTTACAGATGAGCGGACCGTCTGGATGGAGGGGACCGTCTGGGGTCCGGGGACGATTGGGTCGACGGAGCGTCTGGATCTGGGTCGAGGGTACCAGTACCGGTACCCATTATTCAGCAGGATGAAGCGGACGAGGCTGTCGGCTCTGAGTCTTATGAGGACCATCCAGCTCCAGCTCCAACTCCAGCTCCTGCGGGTTCGATCACGGATATATGGATCTACAGGGGCACGTAAGTTAAATACTTGTGAATAATAAACTGTATCATATTTATATGTCTATTAATTTCGCGTGTTTATTCCGTTTTTGCGAGTTGATGCCATCGAATCGGTATCCAGGATTATTCGGGATATTATGTACAAACAAATGGAGCCCGGTGCATTCACTTTCCGGATGATATCTCCTCAGAGGCTGCAGACGTACTGGGAGTCATTTCAGGTACATTATATTTTGTTATTCGCTATTTAATTTTGATTAATTTATAAACTTTAACGCTTATTGAGTACAATAATATTTTGTTTGGCAAATGAGTGACTAGGTGGGACCCTTCCGCTACGAACTCTCAACGGAGGTGTATCACTTTGTTCCTTCGCAGGCGTGAAAGAAAAGATACACCGATATCTTTGAACCACGTGAAAACGCGTTGTTCTTCACCAAGGAACAGTGCCTGGATGGGATGACGTCGTCTTCAATCCACCGCCGAGTATTGGGGTAGAGAAGAGGTGAGGTCAAAGAGCGCGCAGTGTAGAAGGAATCGAATGTCGGAGCACGGAGGCCCGGGGCGGCATCTCCCGTCATAGGGGCGGATCCCGTGGATCAGCCCGAGTATTCATATGACTTTGTAAGTAATTTTTAATGCTAGTTCAATATTTTAATTAAACACGTGGTTCTAATTAAATAAATACGGAAGCATGGACGGCCCCCACCGATCGGGGACATAGTGCGGCATTACCACGCAACTCCTGAAGGGGAGTACACCTACGGGGCTGTTAGTGACACAGTTGTAAGTATTTTCATTTTATATTATGTAATAATTTATAAAAAAAAAATTATATATATGTCTATTTTTGTAATCTAAAATTTTAATTGTGGAAATATTCGTACAGTATGAAGTACAAGAGACGGCCTCCCAGATGCCTCAGCCCTCTGAGGGGTCGAGCTCCGAACCCCAACCCGACTTATCCTAGATCTATGTCCAAAGAGTTGGAAAACAACACGGGAGGGTTCGGGGTCTCGGTCAGCTGGGTAAGTCCAGACGCATCCCCTCCGGCTCTTGCTCATCGAGTACTCCTCCTCCTGCTGGCTACACCCAAGCTGATGTCGACCGACTGCTCGAAGAGGAGCGTGAGAGGTCGCAGAAAGCCATAGAAGAGCAACATCAGAGGGTGCGGGAGGAGATGGAGCAAAGAGAGGCAGCTTTGAGGGAGGAGTTGACGGCGAACATGCAACGTCAAATCCAGGAGCTGTTGCAGGGGATGCAGGGGATGCAGGGTTCCTTACCTGGTAGTGGTGTTCCCCCAGGTGGTCATCAGAGTGGTTCTGATCATTCTTCACGAGGGTCCCGGGGTTCTAGGCGGCGCTGAATTCATTATTTTTGTTTAAAACTATGAATTTTTCTGAATGTTAATTAAGAATTTATGAATTTTAAATGTTTACGAGTATGAATTTTAATTAATTAAGATGATGAATTTTAATTATTTAAAGTATTAATTTTAATTGTTTAAGAGTACATATATAAACATGATAATACAGTTATATATGATAATAATAACAATTATAGACATGATCATATATATTAATTGAATATATATGTTATAATAACATTAGTGAATATATAATATACAATTTAATTGAAAATATATGTGATAATAATAAAAATGATAAAATGAAAATATATGTAGTAAATATATATAATTGAATATATATGTTATAATAACAAAAATTAAAAAATGATATAATTTAATTGAATATATATAGTAGATACTTTAATTAAATATATAATATACAATTTAATTAAAGTTATAATTGAATATATATGTTATAATAATAAAAATTAAAAAATGATATAATTTAATTGAATATATATAGTAGATAATTTAATTAAATATATAGTATACAATTTAATTAAATATATAGTATATATTAAATATATATAATTGAATATATATGTTATAATAATAAAAATTAAAAAATGATATAATTTAATTGAATATATATAGTAGATAATTTAATTAAATATATAGTATACAATTTAATTATAAATTAAATATATAAAATATTAAACATAATATGATATTAATATAATTAAAAGCAAAATTATATCGAATGATTAGCTTTGCCCAAACGGTAAAGCGCCTAAGACTCTCCTCCTATTCTCTCAGAGGTCGCGGGATCGAATCCCTCCCTCGCCAAATCCCTCGCTAAAAAACCCTCGCCAATTCCCTCGGCAATTAGCGAGAGCGCTCTCGCTAAGTGTTACTGACAAGGTTTTTGCCGAGGGCCGTCCCCCCTCGCTAATCCCCTCGCCAAAACCCTCCCCCTCGCTAAACCCCTCGTTAAATCCATTTATTTTTGTGGTGATCATTTGGATGCTTCATTTTCTATTACAATCTTCAAGTAGGGAAAAAAGTGGGGCCGGGTGAAATAAATGGAAGAATTTAATACTCCATCCGTCCACGAAAAGTATGTTCATTTGGTTTTGACAGGTTTTAGAAAAACGTAGATAAAGTAGATAAAATAAATGTATTTTAGGATATTATGTGGTCCATTTATTAGTTAAGTGGTTGTTCATGAGTGTAAAGTCAATAACATATAAAGAAAGTAAGTGATGGTTGAATGGTGAAGCAAAAATAATTGTTGAAAAAAACAATGTGAGCATACTTTTGGTGGACAGAGGGAGTATTAAGATCCAATTTTGAAGTTGAACTTCAATATACTTATTTTACAGGTATCTCAATTAAGCGTCTTAACTTTAATATTTTCTCAATTTAAAATTTGATTTAATTTTTTTTTATCTTAATTCAAGTCCAAACAAAATAGTTAGTATTTAAAACTTAAGTCATACATGATATTAAAAATAAATATTAGAGACAGACGTCATAAATAAGAACAACTTCATTAATTTGGGAAAAATATTCATTAACTTTTTTATTATTATGATATATATTTCTATTTCTTTTAGAACTCTAATTTTTATCATCTTATATTATTTTAGTTTGAAATTTTTATTTAGTTTTTTTTTTCCTTTTTAATTAATACTCTCTCCATCTCATACTCGTTGTGACATTTACTGTTTGACACAAGTTTTATTGTAAGAGTTGTTTAATAATATAAGTTATTTTTTAAGGGGTAGGGTAGTCTTTTCAACTTTAATAAAAGAGTTGTTTGATAGTATTAAATTGAGTTAGTGTGGAAAAAGTAGTGACATATGATGTAATATTGTAGTGTTCGAGGGGATAGATAGAAATGAAAAAGTTATTTTATCACCATTTAAGAAAATGATGAAACAAGTACGAGACAGACCTTTTTGGCAAATGTCACAACAAGTATGGGATGGAGGGAACAACAATTAACATTTTTTTTTAATTAGAGTCGTTAAACACAAAAAAATTAAAGTCATGTACAATGATAGAAATAAAAATCATAAATGTACATCATTTATATAAAAAAAATCCAAATTAAGGAAGATATTTTATTTATGACGTACGTCTCTATTTTTTTTATATTTATTATACTGCATAATTTTAATTTAGAAATTTGATTTTATGTTGAGTTGAATTGAGATTTTTTTTTTTTTTTTGAAAGAAGAGATAAAATAATTTAAATCAATTAAATTGAGAAAAAAAAAATATTAAAACTTTGATACACTTATAAAATAAGTATTTGTATTGAGACTCATCCACTAAAACATGAGCTTTGATATATTATATAGAGGCACTTGTAAAATAATGATTACCTTGTATCCTGTATTTTTATTTACATTCTTCCTATCGATTCTTCCACTATCATTTACCAAGAAAAATAATTGTATCAAGCTATGCATATCATAGAAGTGGACCATAATGCACGCACAAACATATCTAAGTTACATCATCACTCAGATTCACATGTGCTTCTAATTCAATAATTTACCTACTGTCTACTGGGAATACGTACAATACACCAATTTAATATACAATAATTTATTAGGCGTATTATTATATTTCTCTCGCAGTAACTAGCTTTCGATTAGTTGAAAATATAAATCTAGAGTAGCAATGAATTAGTAGGTGAAATTTCCTTAAAAAAAAGAAAAAGAAATAGTAGGTGAAATTTAATATATAGAATATTAATTGTAAAAAGGAAAGCTCAAGAAAACGGCCTCTACCATTTGGATTGCAATAGTTTGGATGATTTGGAACCTCATGAAGGAAGTTATATTTAAAAATATCTCCTATAATATTGATAGGGTATTTTTTCATATTAAAATTAGAACCTAAAATTGGATATTCTTTAGGAAAAATGTGTTGTCAAACTCGAATTTAAAGATTTGGCTTGGTGATCCTTGGGGGTGCCTTAACATGTTGAACTAAGACCCCCTAAATTGTTTATTTATTAATGAGTTGATTAGTACCCTTTACTCTCTATTAATGAATATTTTTTTGGCTGTTAGAAAAAAAAATGGTAAGAGTTTTCATGCTAGTTTTACTAACAATATCATCGTGTCCACATCAAAACATTCTGGCAATATTTAACTTGATAATCACTAAAGTTCGATTGGATATACATAATAATCCACTTAAGTAATTAAATTTCTTTGGGAACAACATGATAAGTTAAAATAAAGAAATATAAAATTTAATTATGTAACAAAATAAATTATAGAACTCTATTACTAATGTTTGATTCGATCACTCAAAATTAGTTCTATTTTTCTTACCACACTTTATTGGTCGAGCTCATTACATGCATTCACAGATGAAATTCTTATCAAATTAATATCTTTTAATAAAAAAAATGATATTGTCAAAAATATATATATATATATATATATATATATGTGTGAAATTTATATTATTAATTATATTTATTTAATAATAATAACATTAATTTAGTAATATTGTTGTACTTAAAAATTAATATCATAATATAAAATATTTTAGTATTAGTTTATAAAAAAAATACCGACCAAATTTTTTTTTTATAAAAATAATAAATGAATATATATAATAATATTAATTTTATATGAATATATATGAATATATATATATATATATATATATATATATATATATATATATATATATATATATATAATATATAACGAGTAAATACGTTCCACGATAAAATTGATTCGATATATTTCACATATTCACATGACAAGTGTGATTTACATGTCATATGGTGTACAAACTATTAGACGAGATGAGGACAAAATTTATTTTGTGTGCATCCTTGCATAGTTGCATTGCAATTGTAACTTTGTTTTCCATATATGTATAATAAAAAAAAAACATGTTCCAATTTAATTTAATTGATGATCGAACGTGTATATATATATATATATATATATATATATATATATATATATATATATTAATCTTTTCATTCGGTTAAATTTAATCCATTACAGTTAGGAATGAAAAAACATACCGAAAAATTTAGTATAACGCACTTATTGAACAAAAAAAAATTAAAAATAATGATTTTTTGGTATGTCAAAATTTTCAGTATGGTATAATACCGTACTGTATATTTTCAATACGGTAATGATATGCACATTTCAAATTTACAATAGTTCGGCATCCGAAATACAAAAAAAAAAAATCAATATATTTTGGTATTTTCGGTAAAAATATGTTTCGATATATCGGTATTTTTTATATGTCGCAATTTCAGTATGGACCGGTATATACCGATACAGTTCAAAAATTTGGTATACCGAAATTTTGATACGATATCAGTAAGTAACTTTTTTATATTGAAATTTTGGTATACCGAAAGCTTCGACATGATAATGATATGACATTTTAAATATTGAAATTTTTTATACGATATACAGTATGAAACAATATTTTCAATATACCGTACAGAACTAGGTGGCTTAGTCCACCTGGCCACCGGGTACCTTACTTTAGTGGGAGACTCGGGTTCGATTTCCTTTGGGAACGAATTGTAGAGTTGTAAGGTGGCTTGAAGAAATTTTTAGAGTGTTTAGATGATTGCGAACTAACTACAAACAACTAACATTTACGAATAAAAATAAAAAAATTGTGGATCTACCCTAAAAAAAATAAAGGTAATTTCAGTAATAGAACTGAGAACTTGGCGTGTAAGGTGCGCAAAGGTGACAAGGTCATGCATGAAGCACCATTAAAAGGTGTTTATAATGAATAATTAGTCATGATTAATTATAGCCTAATCTAAATATAAGCATTCACCCCCACCTGGAAAAAGAAAAAGCCAAAGATTCATTCAAGCATCCAACATTGGTTAACTTATCCTTCTTTTGTACAATATACTTCTCTCTCACGCACTCCAATTCACGCAATTTATATTCCTAAATATTTTGTAATTTCATTTCATTAGTTTTAATTTTTTTTTGTGTACGTGTTTATACAACACTAGTACGTACGATTAATTTAGTAAAAAAAATGCAAAACTGAATTCCTATCAGTATTTTTAATTTGATAGTAAGCCAGTATAGTTATTAATTTTGTTATTATACTTCCTCTTTTTCTTTTTGATCATACTTAAATAAATAAAAATCTTTTTATTTTAGGGAATTGTGTTATTATCACACTTTGTATTGTAGTATAATTCCAATACTCAATATCGTCCTTTATATGCCTCGGACATTCTTAAAAATAGTTTTAAGTTATTGTGGCTCTCTTTTCCCTCCTGAAGATTCTGTCCGAATTGTTTATCTTTAAGATGTTTTTATCGTCTAATACTGTATATCATTCCTTTTTCTTTAAGCAAAATAATTATTTAAAACATATTCGGTTGGTTCTTCAATTAGAATCATTTTTATAATATTTTTCAAATATAAATATTATAAAAATAATCAAAAGTATCACATCTCACACAATTTTTTGTGAAATTTGAACTAAACAATTAATATAAGATGGGTTTTCATCACATATATATTAATATAATCGGTGGAGTTATTACACTATTCGAATTATGTTTTAAAATAAGACAAAAATTTGTGTGAAACATTTCATAAACTAACACGAATTTCTTCCAAAATGTTAAAGCGTCAACTCAAAATTTATTTCGTATCACCATGAGATAGTCTCACGCAAGATTTACTCATAAAAAAAATATAAAGTCAAAATATTAAAGTGAGAATTCTTCTCATACATAGAACTGTCTAAAAACCCAAAATAAAATTAATAAAATCTCTTAATATAAACATCTTTCAGGTCCCGGATTGATAAGTTTTATCTTTCACGTCCCGAATTAATAATTAATATATCTTTCAGGACTTGGACCGATAAAAACCCAAAATAAAATTGTTAATTTTTCATTAATTAATACACTATGAATTTAAAAAATATTATTTATAACCATGGAAATATGAATGAAACAAGAAAAATAATTGAAACAGACTGCAGAATGTAGGTAGTGTGGATTAAATATAGAAGATTTACTTCTACTAATGTAGATAGTGTGGATTAAATGTTGAGTTTCCAAAACAGCCCAAACTAAAGTGTGGTGTTCATCGTTGTAAATTCTTGTTCTCTTCCTTCTTATACTCACCGTTTCCACTCGTAACCGAAACACTCATCATCGTTTTCCTCTCTCTCTCTCTCTCTCTCTCTCTCTCTCTCTCTCTCTCTCTCTCTCTCTCTCCTTATTTTGGTGAGAGAAAGTAAACACAAGTCATTTTCACTTGCAGAAAAACTATGGAGAGTTGTAAAAATCACCTAATCCAACACTTGACTCCCACATTATACTCTGAGAGTTCATAAATAGACAAAGACAGAGTCTTAACTTTGCTCAGATTTAACATATGGGATCTTTCAACCTTCATTATTGCTGGAATTAATGCTCTGTTGTGCCTTAAACCAGTCTTTTCTATTCTCACGATTCAGAGAGAGAGAGAGAGAGAGAGAATTTAGCTTGTTCATCGAGAAATGTGTTGTTTAAAGATTCATTTTGAAGGCACATTTTGAGCAATCGGTGCCTAAAAACCTTTATTTCCTATCTGGGTCTTCAAAATGGCTAATTTACAAATGTCCCACATTGATTTAGAATGCGGGTGCCGGAGCTCCGGCAGCCGCGGCGGCGAGGAGGAGGAGGAGGAGGAGGAGGGCAGCGTTTGTTTCTCGGATGCTGATGAGGGTTCTTGCAACTCTCAGTTCTACTCCACCGCTGACGGCGACGGGTCTTATGATGATTACAGCTTTGCCTGCGGCTCTGAGATTTTGGAAGACGAGATTTTGGAATCTAGGAGGGTTTCATCTGCTGCTGATTTTGTCGATTTAGAAAGCGGTGAAAAGAATTCCAATGTAGAGATAGATTGTAGAATTTGTCATTTGAGCTTGGTCAGCAGTAGCCCTACCTCTGGAATTGCCATTCAATTGGGTTGTTCCTGTAAAGATGACTTGGCTGCTGCTCACAAGCATTGTGCTGAAACCTGGTTCAAAATCAAAGGAAACAAGTGAGTCACTCCTCTTTCATTCTTCATCTTTTTTACCACCAATTACTTCTGTCCTGTTTCTTGAATTTCTTTATCTATCTTATGAAGGTACATTGGTGTAATATCTGTAGCAGACAACTTTTAATAATGCGAATATAGTTTTGGGAAAGGATTAAAGAATGTGATTGTTAAAGATAATGAGGGCAAAAAGTAAAGCAAAAGCAATTGCTTAAATTTCAATTACACCGCGATTCCTTTTTAAGCTGCTGCAACCTAATTCTTGATATTCTCTTCCTTTTAATTTGACCCCATTTCTTATTGTTGATTCTTGTTTGCTCCTCCTCCTCTTCTCAGAATATATTACCCCATCTTGTCGCGTGAATTTGGTTTATTATGATATCTGTTTTCCAATTTCCCGCCCATCAGATAATCCGTAATCGCACAATCTATCAGAGGTGCGGCTAAATCTGATAGCACCAAGCTATGTTGATTAAGATCTTGGAAGGTCAATAGGAGAAATGCTCCTATTGCATTGTAAGATGCTATTAAGTTTCAATAACCATTTATTCTTATGTAATTCACCTCTCTTTGCACATAGTGTAAACTAAACTATTGAGGTGTATATGTTGTTAGATATGAGCCTAAATAAAGGACTTGTCTATCATGAGCTTTCGCATTATTTTATTATTAGGTGTCTTTCTATCTCCAAATTTACAAGGAAGTTGCATAAACGAAATGCAGATGATCCATTTTGTTTTCTTAATACTTTGATATTCATCTTTCTCATTGAATTCATCCTCAGGACTTGCGAAATTTGCAACTCGGTTGCGCGCAATGTTGTGGGCCCTAATGATATCGAGGGCGTTCAACAAGCTAGTGAGAACGCGGCAGCTGTTGCATCGAATGCACCTGCACCCTCCGCCACAGAAACTCGAACTTGCTTAAATGGTCACCGGTTTTTGAATTTTCTTCTGGCTTGTATGGTATTTGCTTTCGTCATATCCTGGCTTTTCCACTTCAACATCCCCTCGTAATAATAATTCTTGTGGGAAAGATGAAGCCTTAATCATAAGTTGATAGGTATTGGCAGTTATAGTTCTTCTGGTTAAGTGTTTGGTTTCACCCATGATGCTGCCTGCGTTCTTTTAATTAGGTGTAATATATATACATGTTATGCTACTCTTTGTTTGGTTATATAGAATTCAAATCTCTCTGTTTGGTTTACTTTCACCCTCATATTTTCTGGTCTATGCTGTACTTTATGAATTACTGTATGTTTGAAATCTTGATGTAGTTCTTTGTAAATATATTTTTATATAAAAAAATTAAATATGAGGCACAAATTTAAACACAACATCAATCATTAGAAAAAGGGAAGGCTGGAAAAAAGATCTTACTATTTTATATTCAATTTCAATTAAATCAAGTACAATCTGTGAATCTGACAACCCAGAAGGAGCAAAATCTGAGGGCAGCAGGGTAATTACATCCTGTCATTTTTGTTTCTGTCTCATGAAACATGAAGAAAGAAAAAAATATTTTAGTCAGTACACCTGCACATAAAAAATAGAGCAATCTAATGAATTTCCATTCCACATCTCACAAAACTAAAGCAATAAGAGCTGAAGTTCACAAAATAAAAAATAACAAATGCAATATGAAATGATCCTCAGGTTTTTTCAAAGGCTAAATACAAAATAGGCAGATCAAGAAAAGGGAAATGAAATCTATACAAGTTATCAATTTTTATTCTTTTTGGCCTCCAAATTAGTGGCTTCTTTAAGTGATTCTTGAGCATCATTTTCCATTCCAAGTGTAAAGAGTGAAGCTGCTTGAAGGTACAAACCAGTAGGCCATTGTGCTGATATTACCAGTGACTGCATTGCATCCCCTAAAGCTTGATTAGGCATCTCACTCATCAAATAACACAAGCATCGTCGACCATACACAGTAGGCGACACCATCGTCCCTCCATCAACAAACTGAAATCCAAGAAACTATGTCGTTTAGTACTCAAACAAGATGCACTTAAGAACCATTGCTTAATTACCTGCGTATAGCAATCTATGGCAGTTGAGAAATCCTTGGCTCGAAAAGCCGCATCCCCTTGCTTCTTTGAATTTAATGTCTCCTGCATTTGATTTGTCCACATTTGAAAAGATAGCTGCATCAACATGGGAACTTCACATATTTAGAGACAATTTTTTGGGTAAGAATTATGCACATGTTTTTAGTTAAGCCCCCATGCACTTTACTTTCTAAAATATTACTCCTTGTACGTGCTTTTACTAAGATGTATGAAAGTGCAAAAGTTAGAAAAAGGAAAGTACAGGGGACAAAAGGAGCAATTAGAAAAATGAGACAAAAACGAAGACCTCGTTCGCGATTCCTTCATCGTCTTTGTATCCAGCCTTGTCGAGTATTTCGTGTATGGCGGTAAGATCCATTCTCAAGCATGCTTCACCCATGGGAGTCAACAGGATTGACTGATTACAGCTCGAGTTTCCTTGTGGAATTCCCAATAAAACATATGAAGGAACCTGGCCCATACATTAATGTGAATGTAAGAACATCTATGGAAGGAACACTAGTACAATGAAGCAGCTGATCATACCTCTGTTTCTTTCTGCAGGGCCATAAGAGAAGTTACTAAAGTCTTAGCGTTAGGCCTTTCCCGTGCTTCGTATTGCAGGCAACGGGTGGCTAACCGGACCAACTCAGTTCCATCGTCATTGGAGAAATGACCCTCCAAGCAGGAGTCCATTAGCATCAGAAAGTTTTTGCCCCGAATGAGATCAAGTGCCTTGAAGATGACACGTGGAGAATCAATTTAAGGGTCGTATTGAAATACTTAGAAGAAACAAAACATTTATGGGATTGTATTCTTGAAAGAACTACTTCAAATTTCTTTAAAATCTTACATGGCTTGGAGGTATGTGTTTGCCACTAAGAAGATCGAGCAGCATAGTTCCAAAGCTGTAAACTACACTTTCTGGGGTTACTCTTCCTGCAGACAAAAAGCACGAATCATAAGTTCATAACACACGATAACAGCTTCGAAAAAGAGACCATTTCAAGCAGTCTGAAAAACAATGTGTACCAGTTCTCAAGTACTCCGGAGGAGTGAAAGCTAAGTTTGTGCTGTAACTTTTGCCGTCTCTACTATTCTTCATCAGGCCGAAACACGAGAGCCTGGGATCGCCTTCCTACACACGAGTAAACTACCAATGTAAGAGAGACCAGGGAACACTCTTTAACATTTTGAATCGAACAAATTTTACCTGATCAAACAAGACTCTGTAAGCATTAAGATCGTGATACAAAGATCGACCTCTACTGCTACAATAGTCTAGAGCTTGAGCCAAATACAAGGTCACCCTCAACCTCATTGCCCATTTCATTGGTTGATTCTCCCCTATTTAGATTCAACAACTATCATACATCAGATACTAATCCACTAAATTAATTTAGATATCAAAATATTTCATGCATAACTCACAATGAAATAAATGCCTAGCTAGAGTCTCATTAGGCATAAACTCTGCCACTAGCAATCTCTCCTCTCCTTCCAAGCAGCATCCAATCAGATTCGCCAATCTTTCGCTCCTTAGATCCCCGACTGCCTTAGCTTCATCCTTCATTAACCAACATTATGGAAATGCAATTTAGGCAACTTAAACTTAGAAGCTGATCATGATCCTTGATTAAAAAATTTAAAATGTTTTGTAAGAACCCTCGGATTCTATTTAAAGGGATATCAGACATGTAACAATGAAATTAATCTGATGAAAATTGAGAATAGGGTTCAGTTAAACACACAAACAGCAGAATAATGTGTTTACTGACAACAAATTGGCGAGAATCAGGCCAAGCAGATTTGTTGAAGCGCTTAACAGCAATCCAGCCTTCATTTTCAAGAAACCCTTTGTAAACGACATTAGGGGCCTTTTCTCCATGCTCTGAAACTATGTTTTCTGAAGAAAAACCTTTTGTTGCTGCTTTCAGTTCTTCCCAGCTAAATTCTCTGAAGCTTGGCAGTGAATTTTTATCCCCATTTTCTACAAACCCAGAAATCATAATGAGAAAAGATTGCATTTTTACTAGAAAAAAAAAAAAAAAATCAAGATTTCAATTATGTGTAAATAACAGCTAAACTCCCTGAAGCGATTTTTTTCCCCTCATTCTCAACAAACCCAGAAATCAAAATGAGAAAAGATATCATATTTACAAACACCCACAAAAAAATAGGGGATCAAGAGTGTCAAATTTGTGTAAAAAAAAAAACTAACCCTGATCAGAGGATTGAAGAACAGAGGACTTGAGGTGAGAATGCCACCAGCAGAAGGAGAATTTAGAGCACTTTGCGCCCATTTTGTTGATGGTGAAGTGATATTTTCAGAGAAGGGAAACGAAGATATTTTGTTGATGGTGAAGTGATGGAAATCAAGAATGAAGATTAAGCATTGGAATATATGAGAAAGATTGACATATTTGGTTTTGTGGATCCAAGAAATAGTGTCTCTAGTTCGTGGAGTACTAGAGAATTTAGAAGAGCTTTTTGCAGATTTCAAGAGCATGCATAATATATCAACAGCATGGGGTTGTCATACAGTCATACTATGATTTTAATTTCATGTGTTCCTCTTTGGTGAACAGTAGTACATTTATGATTGTGTTTGGAAAGGAAAAGTAATATTTTTCCCTAGTTTTAGCTTTCTGCTTCATGCTGCCTTTCAATACCTCCAGCACCCCCCACTCCCCCACTCCCCCACCCCACCAAACCCCACACATACACAAATGTGCTACTGGCATGCTTTTCTATTATTTTCTTCTTCTCAAGGAAGTTTGCAAGAGTTCTTCTCCCTATCAGACTAAAAATATAATCCCTCCATTTCAATAAGTTGCACATTAAGAAAATATCATTTTGTTAATTCGTTTTAGAATAAAGAGTAATAAAGAGAGTAAAATGTAAGTGTATTTTGAGTGATTTAATGAGATAAAGTGGAAGAGAGAATAAAGTAGAATAGAATAAGAGTGACATTTTTTAAATTTAAATGATATTGTGAGAGTATTAATATTGTGTGATATTTCTTTTTAGAAGTGCGCATAACTTGTTAGGACGGACGAAAAAGGAAAGTGTGTCTAACTTCTTGGGATAGAGGGAATATAATATTTATATAATGTAAAGTTAATGTAAACTAGTTTTATGGTATAATTAATTAAGGCAAAAACTTGTATGAGACCAAATCACTTTTTAATAAATTATTATCACTTTTTAAAAAAGTGACACAAATTGGTATAAAAGTGATAACAAATTGAAAAGTGATAACAATTTATTAAAAAGTGACTCTGTTTCACTCCGTCTCACGCATGAGACGGTCTCACGCAAGAGTGCCCCATTAATTAATTGTTACGGAGAGTTTCCCTTGTAAAATTTTAATGAAGTTTCGGTCTTTGAATCAACATGTGGTCGTATGGTTTTTTATTTTTTATATATTGCCTTAATTTATAATTATTATTTATAGTAAAATAAATTATTGAGACTTAAGAGGTCATAATATCATGATACTTAACGATGGCCTGGAAAAAATTCGAATTTGGATCCCCTTCATTTCTTTATTGTAAATTTCGGAGAGAGAAAGAAACAATAATAAATTTCGGAGAGAGAAAGACACAATAATAAATATTGTGTCTATCTGTCTCCAAAATTTACAAGAAATTTACAACAAAGAAATGGAGAGAATCCAAATCCCTAGAAATTCAACCATAATAGTTGGTGAATCAACTCAATAATAAAAACTATTGAAAGAGTAAAATGTGTTATAGATTAAATAGGGATACGGAGGTTTTGATCGTAGATGAAAAGTTTTTTTAGATGAAAAGTTGAATCAACATATTATTGCTTAATATTATAAGGCTCCGTTTGGTTTATATATATAATTAGAGAAATGTGTTGATTTATCGTCCATATCAAAACGTGTGGTATTGGAATATTCCACTGGAATTTGTGGTTGGACTTCCAAATTTATTGTGCATGTGTGAGCACTTAATATAAGTTTCTTGTCTTTTAATTTAATATATTATATCGAAAAATTTATTATGCTTTGAATTTCTTATAAAAAAGATTGAAATAAAGGCAATAGATGGGATCTTAAATTGAGACAACAGAGAAAATTGAATCTTAAATTGAGAAAAAAATAAAAATTAATTTAGGACCATTCAAAAACCATACCTGAATTGAGACTTAACCTAAAAATTGAACTGTTATATAAAAAATCCATTGCTATTAAAATAATTTTATTTTAATGAAACAACTAATATAATTTTAAAATACACACAAAATACAGAAAAATTATTTTACAATATATTTTGTCATATAAATTGAAAAAAACACCTCTATGTTGAGCCCTAACATTTCAAATTACAAATACAACGAATATGTTACAGGAATATTGATTATTTTTTCGTATAATATATTGATAATTTATGTCAATAAAATATATGTATATTATGCATAGCTTAAATATATATGTCAATACACGCTGCACATAATATCATCTAATATAATTATTGTTCATCATGTAATTCTGAATAATTATTATTGTATTTATATTAATTCTTCCGTTTCTTTTAAATGGTTCAAAATTTAAAAATAAATATTTTGTTTTTAATTTTTCATATTTAAAATGGTAAAAAAATAATTTAACACTTTCAAATTATTTTTAATTTATACTTCATGTCTCTCATTTATCCACTCTATCTCTCGAACAATATCAATCACAATAAAATTGAAATATAAGATAGATAATGATGCAATACCCCTCTTTATTTCGTGTTTGCCTCAGGGTTGAATAATATTTTGGATCAATATTAATGTTCAACCTGTTATCCATAATACCTTTCTAAAGATAATACTCAACCCACCTCTCTCATGGTATTATTTAATATATCATGCATTGAACTGACCCAATTTACAACAATATCCCTAATTTATCCTTTTCTTAACTTTGAGCATGTGATAAGAGTGTATTAGTAGATTTTTAATTCATACTTAAAATAAAGTATAGATATATATGTACTTCCTTATTCATACTATTAATTATTGTTTGAAAAATGAAAATCAAAAATCAAGAAATCCCTTCTTAAATTTTGCATTTTCTTAAATGAAAAATTGTGTCTCCTCACCTATAAACATTTTTCCTTGAAATTGGATTTTATTTCTAGAATTGCAACACAAATATTTTCCCTAAAAGTCACACAGGATCTCCTGTTACATAATGGTGTTACATCTCTTGTTACATTAATTAGATTTACGCCACGTGTACATCTCTATATTACTAATAGGGAGTTTGTTTTTGCTTATGTGTCGTCATGAGATTAATTTGAATGAGGTGTCACATTCTAATTAAATGCATATATATGTTAATAATCTATGTGTCATTTTTCTATTGATTTATAATTAATATATGGCATCTATGTGGCATTTTAATATGAGAATTAATTAAAAAATATATTTCTAAGGAGGTTTGAACCTTAGACCTCTTGCACAATATATATATTTTTTAATAAATAAGTTAAAATATAAATCTTTAAATATTTTAAATATCTATTTTATATCTAAAAAGTGTTATCATATGACAATTTTTAAATATAAAATTATATTTAACTTAAACCTATAAATGTATGTAAGAAAAATTGTGGTTGTATCAACTTTTATAAAAAAAACTTAATAAAATCATATATGATATTTATTGTATATATACGATATATATATATATATATATATATATATATATATATATTATTCAGAATAATATTTATGCATCAATTATATAAAAAAAAATTCTATTAATCGTCTCCTTTTTTTTATTAATTGTAAAATAAATTTGAAACAAATCTTATGATAAATTCTTTCACATAATTATAATAATTCTAATCACTAGCATGAATTGTCATACAATTAATATTACCATTATTTAAATTTAATATTATAATTATAATTTTTTTATACATATACATTATTTTAATATATATATTATTATTTGAAAATATTATATTTAATATATTATATTGTAAAATTTATTTAACGAAAATACCGCGTAATACGCGGGAGCTCATCTAGTACGATTATATTAGGATGTTATTCTCTTATTTGTAAATTTTGATGTATGTACGCGTGGCGCAAATCTAATTAATGTAACAGGAGATGTAACATCATTATGTAACACGAGATTTGGACCACCTAAAGTTAGGTGTATTTGTATGCTTTTTCACATCACAACTATTGACAACACAATTTTTACTATATTTCTTAATTTATATGCAAAATGTAAAGAGTAATACTTGTGTAAACCGGGTGCATACGATGAACTCTATTTTTACTATCACTGTCATGCACATTTACTAGCACTGTCATGCACATGTACTATCACTGTCATAATTTACGTATAACAGTGTATGTATATGACAGTGATAGTTCATGCATGATAGTGATAGTAAATAAAGTTCATCCTATGCACCCGGTTCACATAAGTTTTTGCCAAATGTAAATGGGCTGCTATGTGAGAGATGAAGTCAGTATAAAATTTGATATATTTACCCACAATCAAATCAATCTTTTGCTCTCTAATTAAAGGATGTGCGGAAAACAATTATTTTTCATTAAGAGATCTTTTAGATTTACATATAGGATAAATTAGAAAGAAATATGAAAAATAAGTAAAATGACGATTTATTTGTACAAAAATTCAGTCTCTAAAACGAAAATAAATACGAAACAACATATTATTCTTTTAGGCCAATGATATTGCAATATTGATAAGATATCAATCTGTCTGGATTTAACAACGTTATCTTTGCCTTCCCAGCTTTAAAGATAGGAACATGCAGGCGTTGTACTAATAATGGAAAATGAATTCATCAGGTGCACTTGAAAATGGATTTTTAAACAGTAATTATTTTTATTGAAAGCAAGTGAAAACAAGTGGTACTCTCTAAAAATATTATATTAATTGCATGATGATGCATACAAGATATTGACAATTAATATATATATATATATATATATATATATATATATATATATATCAATTTATTGTGACCATCCATCTTTATATTATATAAAAATTTGGTATCTAAATTTCTGTAACTTAATTAAATAAAGTTAATATATCAATTTTTATGAGAAGTAACCACATATGCATATTTTATGAAATATAGCTAAGAATGGTCCCTGCATAATAATGAACCGAGGGCTGATCAAATAATTGTTGACACTCCACAAAGGCAAGTAGGGCAACTGATTATATGCCCGCAATTATTCTTACCACCCATCTTGGGATCAAGAGGACCCCCACCCCACCCACCCTTTGCAAATTACAATGAGCAAAAGAAATACTCCTTAATGAGCAAATTACAAATTATTGATTTTTTATTAAGGAATTTCATTAAATATGTTTTTGAATGTGCAAAAGGAAGAAGGTAACTTTAAGTACTGACATACATAGTACTCGATATATGTTGTAGCATATGCACGAATTTGGATGTGTTGCACATATTCATTGTTTTCCATATTTAAATTCAACACTGCACAATATAGTTAAAAAATAGGGAGACCCTTTTTTATAAGAAAAATATATTTTCTACCCAATTTAACTTAAAAGCCACCTTTTGTCTCATTTTTGCTTAAAATGACTATAATGTTCTTTCTTAAATTTTCATTAAAATTTTTACCCGTTTTACTACAATGCTTAAAATAGAAATAGTTCATTACAGCCATATCAGGCCCAACATGCTTCCGTAAATTAATTGTCTTATAAACCAAATTCATACCTTTTAACCGAAATATACTCGAGTTATGCCCACCGGATTTTACGAGATGTTCCTCACAGTTCAACCACGCAGCCTCAACGGATGGTTCCTGTCATGGACTCCTTCATCAATACTTCAGTGAAACCTCGCTTTCGTTCTCTATCTCGAGGTGTGAAATACTCTTTTGGTTTATGAACAACGGTTTGAAAAAACAAAGGGCAGAAAGTCTTTTATTTATATAGATATCATAAATATATTACATGGATAAATCCCCTTCAGGAAAGAGACTATCATTTTTAGCTACTCATAGTAGCTTTGCACACTAAGTACATAAACTTAAGCACTCACAACACGGATTTGGATCCTCTCCATTTCTTTGGTGTAAATTTTGGAGAGAGATAGACACAATAATAAAATAATGTATGGGTCCTACTTTTGTATTTTACATATTATTTTATTATTGTGTCTATCTCTCTCTGAAATTTACAAGAAATTTACACCAAAGAAATGGAGAGGATTCAAATCCCTCAAAACACTCAAACAAATTTTTTACCGGAAATTTTTTTTTCGAATAATGGTCTTTCTTGTGTTTCGCAACTTTTACATATATGCTCATGCCATCTCCCAACATGAATCATGTTGCATATTTTTCGGCGTGTGTTTTCGGTCGCCGGTAACTTATTTTTCCAGATCATTGCTCGTTTAGCTTCAAATGCATCATTAGCAAATCTGGTGGTACCTCCTGTCATACTGTTCAGTAGAAAGGATCCATTTGCAGAATTTTGATATATCTTGAATGGATACTTTACTTTGTCCATCTCTATGAGACAGACCCAAATTCTCCAAGCTCTTCTTGTGAATATTTCGTCTTCTGTTAGGTTGACGACTAGCGTTGGTTTTGTATCTTGTTCCTTAATATAATTTAAGGCCTTCTTGTTTGGCTTTTGTAGCTTCATGAAGTGGAAGGATGGATACCTTTCAACGTTGTCTGGATCTTCATGACCCGCTGAGATGAACTTTATTTCCAGTTCGTCTCCCCTTTTGAGATGAGGGTTGTTATGCCAGCATTCAACTACTGCATTAATAACCCAATCTGGTAGCTTGGATATTTCATAAAAACCTGGCGAGACAATAATAATTGAGGCAAGAGCCCCAAATTTATACCATCTATTGACCTATATGGGATTTGCCCCTTTGAGTACCCATAGCCGTGGATATTTACCAGAGACATCAGTGACAAAATGTTCTGGCTTTAATCCATATCCTGTGACCAAGTCTTTCCATGTATCGTTGAAAAACCAGCACGACCTGAAACTTGGAATGTTAGTATCAACCTATTTAGGACCTGTCTGAGGTCTTAAGTTGATCTCTTCCTCTTTAACCCCAGAGGCGCTGGGTTGACTTGGAAAATCGGGTGTTGGTTCCGTATGTTTCATCTCTTTATCTTCCAGGTTGGAAGAAGGACTTGTGTAGGCTGTATCAGCCTTTCCTGGTTCTGGAACCTGGAAGTCTTGTTGAGATTCAGTTTGAACCTTTTGTTCATTCTTTTCTTTCTGGGTTACCGATGGTGAACCCGCTCTGAGCAATGGAGGTTCCAATGCTTGCCACAATAAAAATTGTGCGTATCTTACTCCATTGATGGATGTTTGGACAGTTTCCAAATCTCCTTGTTGTACATGTCCACAGACTTTTGCATTTAAAGTCAATTGATCATATTTCTTTTGCAACTCTGTGATGTTCTCTCGGAGGTGTCTTACCCTTGTAGCGATGGAATCAACCTCTGATGGCTCTATCTCTTGTTAAGAAATCTGCAAGAATATTTTTATGAGATTTTATAATGACAATATTAAACACATAATATTAACATTCTGCTTGCCATCTAATAATACGAGTCTTTTCTATTTTTTATTCTAATTTATTTTTCAAAAAGGCTTTAACATTCGTATTATCAACTTTTAAAGTAAATTCTTTAGCAAGTAGGAATAATGGTCATTTCTTAAATGACTTCCAGACTGCATAAAATTCTTTTTCATTGATATGTCAGGCTTTAGCTTGGCTTTCTGTGAAGAGACCACCTGTATACCTGCATGGTTCTTCTCTTGTTTCTGATTTTCTCATAAGCACACCTGCATGGATTCAGCTAACTCTTGTAGATCTGATAGGTTGACTCTTGAATATTTCATTTAGAAATTCTTCATAAAATCAAGAAGCATTTCTTCATTGGTCTTTTCTTTTGGAATTTCCATTGTCTTGCCTTTATGGTTCGACGTGGATCCTTTAAACTCATTACTAATTTTTCCGAGTTTTAAGATTCCCGGAACATTAGTAATTCTTCTTTTCAGATCTTCAAAATTATTTTCTAGATCTGAAATCTTTTGGACAAGTTGTGGCAAGACATGGTTTACTTTTTCAAGTTCTCCATTTATCTTGTTGACATAACTTTGGACTGTCTTTTGGATCTCTCTAGCATCAATAGATCCTTGAGAGTGATCCGGACGGATCTCCTTCCATTTAGGCATAATCGAATTCATGAATGATTCCGATTCCGATGTGAAGCTTCTTGTATATTTTGTAATTCAGTTTGTAAAAACTCTCTTGTAATTTACATAGCCTAAGGGTTTTCCCTCGGACTCCTGCAATCGCTTGATATATATACCGATTTTGCTAGTATATAATCTCAACGCGATGCTCTTCTTCATGTGTCTTCAAAATTTGAAGATATTCGGTATTCCCTATGGTAAATACATCTCGAACATTCGTTCGAATTCATATTCTTGTTAAAAAGTCTCCTTCCGTTAGGAAGATTTTAATACATATAATATAATTATGATTTCTTCATAAACGAGGCTCTGATACCATTTTACGCGCTGCGGTAAATATGAGTAATTTCGTTAAAAGATCCATTAATTTCTCTTAGTTTTCCTAGAAGAAAACTATGAGGACATTCTAGTCTTTAAAATATGAAATGAGAAATAATATTTTTTCTTATATAGATGGGTAAAAAACATTTTTTTTTGTTATGAAAAAGGGTATTTTACCCTATTTTCCTAAAAAATATACAATAAAATTATACGATTTTATTACATATATATACATGTATATATATATATATCGGATTTGATCTTATGCTCGCAGGTGGGCACCAATTTATATGTCCACCGCTTATGTGGAATGACAATTACTTATCATGTGATGCCACATATACAGGAGGCCAATATTATTTAATTAATTACTTATGTAGCATCACATGATTTGTATATAAATTGATATCCACCTTTAGGCATAAGATTATATATATATATATATATATATATATATATATATATATATATATATATATATATATATATATATTGAATTTGATTTGATGCAATAATCGCGGGAAGATGATGAGTAGGAGTAGGGGTTATGATGGGCAAACCTGTGGGGCTAAGGCTAGGCAGCAATGTCCTAGTGATATGATGATGAATAATAAAAATAAGGGGGACAATTTTCCGCTCTAAAGAATCAACAAAGATACACATGAAAGGGAGGCCACATGCCTAACAAAACTAGCTGTATGTGAAACCATAAAGAGTAGTTTGTCGTATTAAACTAGTTTATGCTATAAAATTTTAATCACTAATATAATATTCTCTCTTATTTACATCTCATATCACTCAATTTACTATTATATATATAATTAAAGGTGTGTTTTAAAACTTTATTCACTTTTAAAAAGTAATGTTAATTGATTTTTATAGTAAAATTAAAATTAAAAAGTATTTAAAAAAATGTGATGTTAAATCAAGTTGAAAAAGTGATTATTTGAAAAAAAAATCCCTTTTATTAATAGTAAAAGTAATTATATGTTAGGATAATTATTATTTTTTCTCTTTTCCCCAATGAAAGTAACTTGTATTGTCAAAATTAATTTTTAAGTGCTTAAAAAAGTGATTGCAAACACTATGTAAGTGACTTTTTTTTTTCAAAGTATAAGTGATTCTTTTCATGGAGTTTGGGTTTGCAAACACCTACTAAATCTCCCTCAGTAAATTACTCACTCAAATAATTGAAAAGAACATTTTACCCTTCACTTTATATTTTTTAATACTAATAAACAACACTTTTATTAAAATTTCTGTCATTTAATTTTGAGTAATTTAAAACGGAAGGAGTAATATTTATTGAGTAATATCATTACACTTATAAATTAATATCACACACAATTCAGCAATATTTGTGTGTAAACTGTGTGATAGTGTATAAGAATAGTAATATTCGTTAATGAATGTAATAATATTAGTATAAAAATGCAATTTCATACCATAAATAAATTTAATAAGAGAGTTTGACAATAATAAATATTACATTCCAAGTTATGATAACATTAAAAAAAAATAAACTATATGTGTAACATAAAAATATGTATGAAACAATTTCATGTATTAATTGTGATATTTTAGCATGTTTTCATAATATTTAAATTTTAAAAATATCATAAAAGTATATATAAGTATCACATCTCATAAAAAAAATAGATTAAAAATGTTGAAATACATACATGCTAAAACATTACAATAATCTTAAAACAAAAATATTTCCTAAAACATTAAATAAAAAATAACCAGAGGGAGTATTAGACTTGAGAAATGGGAATTTCTTGAATTAGAAAAGACATTCTGCCTTTATTACACAGCAAGTCATTGCCAATGCTCAGAAATAGCATTCTGAGCACGAAAATATGCAATGGTTACTATGGAATATATGAATCCTCTCTCGAATTAATAAAAACTCCAAAAAAATTATATTAGGAAATTCGAATATTTTTGTACAAAATTTGTATAGATTTAATATTTGTATAAATCAACTCACACCCATTAGCTCTCCTTTATGATCCAATTAAAAATAGGGTTGTCTTATGAATTTTAAGATTCACCTATCTATAGATAAGATGAGTTGTACCGTGCAAATTTACATAAGAGACTTGGAATGAGAAAGTCTCTCAAAACATGCTATCTTAAAATAAATTACATTTCCTGTCAAAAATATCAAATAAATTACATTTAATTCAGATTAAGGTAGGAAAAGTTTTGTATGGAGTGTTAATAATATGGGCCAAGCCCGCTTGATGTTGGACCAGATTAATCTCAAGTCTCGGGCCGTGACCATGTAATAATAGGACAGCACGCGGGCCGAGTTAAATTCTAATTAGGCCCAGGTTATATGCACACACTTTTTTATTGAGAGCACACACCTGAGATAATTTAAAAGTTAAATATATGTATAATGACAAAAATATCCTTATCACCTTATTTGTATTATGTTTGTGTGTTATTTGTTATTTGTTGTATTAATTTTGTTGTTGTTGAGTTGTTTTCGATGCTAATGAACGTAAATATGACGATAAATATTTTTTTTGGTGCTTGAGTTTTATAAATTTTTCGAGTCAGATTTTATGAAAATGTGATCAACTTTCATTTTTTTTTTTCTGTGTTGCGAAAAATAGCCTAATTTTCGAAAATAATTTCCGAAGAAAAATGACATATTTTCGTAAAAACGATTTATAATTTTTCAGAAATTGAATAATAAAGGTATTTTAGGGAGTTAATGGGGGGTGTACTCAATAATTGGTGGGTGTTTTTCATCACGTGGGCGTTCTCAATAAAAAAGTGAGTGCATATAACCTGGGCCATAATTAAGGTCCAAGTATTATAATTGAGTTGAGCTCGGGCGTACCAAATTCAGCTCAGATTGCTCAACGGGCTTTCCCTGCTTCATAACTACTTTTTCCATTACTATATTCGGCCCATATTTATCGGTAAAGAAGAGTGAATTTTTTTATTAAAAAAAACTTAATATTCAGCTCATCGAGAATTACCCGCATTTTTTTATTAAAAAAACTTAATATTCAGCTCAAATCAATATATTTAAAATTCAGAATTACCCGCATGTTTCAAGAGTTATAAAAATATAATTAAAATATGTAGACTAAGGGCATGTTTGTTTTGAGTGATTACTAAGGATATAACTTGTTTTCCCTAAAAATCAAGTGTTTGTTATTGTTGATTTGTATTACTTACTTACTTAAAACAATATATATTTTCCCATTTTTGAGTGAAAATGGATCCCTCCCTTTATGAGGTATTAAAATAATCATCCACTTATTACCAAATTAATTGACAAAAAATATCCATTTTTTATTTTAAAAAAATAGTAAATAGGGGTATAATTGTAAAATTTTAACTTATCAGAATTACTTCTCAACAAACATAAAATAATAACTATTATTGTAATATATATTAAAAACATTTTATTTGTAGACTTAATAGAATTAAAATGTTTAATCTAATACAAAACTCAAACTAATACAACTTAAACGTGTCAAATCAAATGTATGAGTTTAAGATTGGTGCACCATTAGACTGAGTACATATATTATCAGTTGAATCAAGTTTGAACAAGGATTATCGAATCAAACACCTCATCCAATAATCTAATATTTTTTCCAATTGATTCAATACTAAACTAAACCAAAGAGAAGAAAGAATTTTATGACATAAAATTTATGGTACTTAATCACTCCAACTTGCCACCAAATTCCACACAAAACTTAATTTTAATTTAATTTAACGTATAAGTTATATCTATTCTGTAGTCACGAGCACGTGGGGTAGGCCTGCTATAATGTAATATAGACTCCATCCATAACTCATTAGCCATGTGATGCACCAGTCAGGGTCTGACCTAAGCCACCTAACAACCTTCAAAAGATTCCAGAATTTCTACGAAAATGTTATAAAGAAATTATTATAGTAAGTAAACAATGACGTTTATTTGTATTCCATTCTACACTCCTGAAATTTTTCTCTTTTCTTTTCTTGGTTCCTCTGCTGAATGTTTGGACAAACATGTGCATGCAGATACGTCTATGTCATGACAAACACGAAAGTATGGCAACCATCCATAATGTCTGCAAAAGTAAAATACAGTATACATAAAGTATCCATGCGCTGTACCCTCAAGATTCCAAGATACAGCAAATATTTCTTGGATCCACATGATGATATAATCTGCTGGCCTGGCTCAGATGCGCAAAATATGTATAATTGGGAGAGAGAGAGTGAGGGATGGTGATTAAAAATGGTTGATGCAATTAGAAAAAAAATGGAAGAAGTCCATGATACATATATGGTGTCGTTGACGACGACATTTTGCTAGTCCCCCTGATGATTATGTAAAAACTTAGAAAGCCATAAGTAAAAACTTGGACTGCATGATTCCATCATCTAAATTACAAGTGGTGTTTACCACAGTTTCAGATTATCTACACGCCGTTGATTACTGCTTCAACGTGCACGACAGTCCCTCCTTCTTCCATGATCTTCCCATTAATTTGAGTTCTTGGCCTCTGAAAACAAAATAACCAATTTTACATAACTGCCTCAACTCTAATTACACACACAAACAGACAGAGCTAAGTTGTACCCAATCAGCAGAGTCTCCAGAATTCCCATTCGTGAGCTTGTGAGTCTCTTCCTTAGTCTTGTTATCCTTCGTCAGAGGTAGGAAGAGTGTTGCAGCCGAACGATCAGGCAGTTCTACACGAGCAACAAAACAAAAACAAGGCACAATTTTATAGATGATAAGATAAAACTAAAGAAACTTATATACATCGGGTGCACCGTGCAATTTAAGTTCATATTTAAATGATATTAGTTGTTTTTTACGGAAAAGTAAGTAATTTGTTTGTACTAGCAGTTTTCACTGAAAAATATTAGTGTGTACAGTTACACTGTACAACTGGTGTACAAAAGTGTTACTCAAGAACCAAACGGAGTGTAACAAATACCAACCTGGCAACTTTTTGTCAAGAAAGAACACAACCAAATTAACAGTATACCTGCAGCAAAATCAAAAATTCATTAGACTTGTTTTTTTTTTTCAATTTGGGCGATCTCTATATAAGTTGGCATAATCAGTGTGCTTACCATGCCACTACAACATCAACTGTATAGTGCTTACGGGATGCGACAATCAACAAGCTTTGAATTATAACAGTTAACCAGGCTAACTGCTTCACGAAACTGCCACGTGAGACAAGAGAGATATTTGTGTCAAATTAGTATAGCTAAGTTTGTGAAATTACATCTAAATGAAATGAGAAAACACAAGATATTACCTTCGGGTCCCATATTTATGATACGTTCGTACAAAGACCAGAGAGAATATCATGTGAGACGAAAATATTAAATCACCACAGCCATAAAGCACCCCACGAGGAACTGTACAACAAAAGGCATAGAATATCAAGAAATCTGAAGCCTACTTGACCACAAGATGCAGAGCAAGAAAGAGAATTGTCACCTATCAATAGAGCTTCTAGAACACTATCAGGAGGAGGCAGCCTGGCAAGCTTCGAGCCCTGCATTATTCAGAAGAAAATATTTCCTATATAAGAAATTAATCGATTTTTTCAGAGTTTTTGCATCCATTGAGTCATTGACATAGTACCAAGCTTTTGTTTACCTCTCGACAATGGTAGTTTGGACCGGGAAGTTGAGTAGAATAGAATGTTATGATTCGAAGAAATTGACAAGCCTGCAGAGAGTAAAAGATTGGGTAGGATTAGGAATTATTTAACAATATATAACATATTTTTAATAGGTTTCCCGATTAACGATTTTTTTTTTTAGCAAATGCCGATCCCCAAATCAAGAGCTTCGAAGAAAAGAACTTTTAAAACAGCTAGACAAAACTGAACTTACAACTAAGAAAGCCAAGACCCTGCACCATATGAGGACTGTGTAAATCTTCTTGCTCTTCAGTATGAAAGGATGGAAAGTCCACTGCATGTAGCATCACAAATATTCAATAACACAAAACTAAATTGATATGTAGTGAAAAAAAGGTAACCAAAAAGTAGTTAACTCACCAAGACAAATGATAGAAATATGAAGGTGAACACGGATTCACTAATGTATGCTCTGTCTATCCCAAGCTCCTACAGTTCAACAAGATTTGTTAAATAAGTAAATCTACAGTGTATGTGGGCATGCGATTAGTAACATTATGAAATATTATTTATCGTTACCGGGAGAAGAAAGAAGCCAATATCCTGAAGTATGGGTCCTGGCCGATGGAAATAATGAATTCCTCGAGCTGCTAGACCATGGATGTACTGTGATGAAATGAATTATAGATGGATGTCACACATTTGAATCTAGAAGAAAATATAACCCCATGAAGAACCCAAGAAAAAACCAAGCAAAATGTCATAAAATGCGCAAAATATAATCAATGACCATATATCCTGACTTTTATTATAGAAATATCCATCTAGGGAAATATAATGAAGAGGGTGTGAAGTATTATTGCTTCCCAGCAAAAAGAAGATCATATCATGCCAAACGATAGAATCTCTTCCAAAAATAACATTCCCAGATGCAATGTCCAAAACACGCAAATGTACATAGAGGTCTATGTTCTGATTTGAAATCAAAGGACTAAAGCTGTGGTCCATTAACTAAAGAGAATGAGTATGCACTAAGAAATAAACCAATTTTATTAAGCCTCAGGTGAAATTCCAGTTCATGCATCATCACAGCCGAAGCTTTGAAATTTGTCATTAACGCACACACAACAGAAGCTTCGATAATCAACGCACACACATTTATGACAACAAGGAAAAAAAAAAACTTCTTACAAATACAAGATAAACTTTGTAATACGGGTTCTATAAGTTTCAATCCTCTTAAATCCATTGATTTCTCCAATTCGATCTTCAAATAATGCTATTTCCTCATCCTTTCTTAAAAATGAAAAAAATAATTTATTCTTGCAAAGTGCCAAAGAAGCAAATTTGAAAGCATCAACTGCCGAAGCTCAAAAACAGCCAGTAATTCGCATAATCGAAAACCATGTTTGTTTTTTATTGTTAATTGTCAGTAAATTCTCATGAACCTGTAAGGATCCAGAATACAGTCAGTAACTTATCTTTCACGGTTTCATCATACATGTTTAAAAACCAATTTCATGGATGTGCAAGAAAATTGTCCTTGCATTATCAGAACTCACTAGACATTACAAGCTAGCACAGATCATCAATAAACTCAGTATGAACAAACCTGACAAACGATACCCCCTAGAATATACTTCCAATTTTCTGCAAGAAGGTTGATTTCTGTTGTAATCTCCGCACAAAATCTCTTCCACAACTACTCAAAATTAAGAAACAAAAAATACAAAATCAATACAATAATTGGCAGAGAACATCAGAGATATCACTAAACTAATAAGAAATCAAAAACCCAGCAGAATGAAAAAATAACAAAAAAGAATTTACTAGAAAGTAAAGAAAGCGAACCTTTGAAGCCTCGCGACCAATGTAAAACGACATCTTCTCAGTTTCCAACAGTAGTGCCATATTAAATCACAAGCACAGAGTTCCTAAAATAAGCATCCTTCATCCCTAGAAGAATCCCTTTTTTATTTTCAAAATTCAGTCAACAATTAACCTTCTCTCGACAATTCCGCTCAGGATCTGAACACCAAAAACCCAAGTTGCTGAACCGATTAGAGCTTAAAATTATGACCGTTTCGGGCAGTTGTAGTGCCAAAAAGTAATGATTGATTCGAATTGAAACCAAAGCAGCCTTTTCTTCTCTCTCTCTCTCTCTGTAAAACAACTGTGATGTGGGGGTGGTTTCTATAATTTTTCCTCTCTCTCAAAATAAATTTATACAAATCTTTGTTTTGATTTGTCTCCTGTCTTGCTAGAACGCGAGTTGAACACGGATAGTCAGTTTGAGAAAGGAAAGGGGAAGGTGCATATATAAACAAACAAATAAAATTTAGGGAAAAGTCATCTCAGGAAGGAAGTTTCATACATATATTTTAAAATTCAAATTCACATTTTTTGATGGAGTATATTATTTGTGTTATAAAAAGTATTTACTTCCTCCATCCCTGAAAAGTTTGCATATATTACTTTTCACACAAAAATTATTGAAAAAGTCAATTGTTCAAACTTTTCAGGAACGGAGGAAGTATTATTTAAAAAGGCAAATATCTGTTTTTACCCTACTCAATCCAATATGACCCGCCACATAGCACCAAAAAAAATAAAAAATTAATACTACATTGTAAATAAACTAATATTATACAATGTCTGAAATAATACTACACTGTAACCAAACTAATATTATACAATATCTGAAATAATATTGCACTGTAACCAAACTTTGTGCACACAATCTTTTATTGTGCACAATATGCACATAAATACGTACTTATTTAAAAAATATTGAATTTTATGGGTTACCTATTTTTTTTTTCAAACACTACTAAATAATACTCCCTCTGTCCCACATCAGTTTTCACACTTTCCTTTTTGGTTTGTCCCAGATTAGTTTTCACATTCCAAAAAAGAAAACTCATCCTTAAACTCCACCCTCACAATATTCATATATTTATACAAAATGTCATTGTTTTTTATACTTAATCCAAACACTTCTCTTACTTTAATAATAAAAGCTTAAAAAATTACCCTTCAATACTCCACTCATTACACTTTTTCTTAAAATGTGTGCCCAAATTAGTATGAAAATTAATTTGGGACGGAGGGAGTAACATTTTGTATACTAAATAATGATAATTTGAAAATAAAATTAATTGAACCTAAATTCATTTAAGTTTTTGTGATAAGGCAAGTAGAATTAAAATTAATTATTAGGCCGGCAATTAACATACACAAAATTATTTTATACACATTTTATTTTTTTTATATATTGCACAAATAGTTAAAAAAATGTTGTACCTCATTATACAAATACATTCACCGAGGGTTAATAATAAGCTCCCTTAACTATTTTGTAAAGTTACTTATGTCATCATCGCGTTCAAATTGTGTTGGAGCCAGATATTATCCGAGCAAGCAAATATGTTGAATGTGACGTGAACTTTTTAGCAAAGCAAAACAAATACTACAAATAATAGATTAATTAGTTGCTTTTTTAAGTAATTTTTTTTAAATAAATAGTGTAAATTTTAACTAATTATTTGTATATTGGCAAAATTTTATGGAGATAGCTTTACAGTGAGACCATTATCACTCTTTAGAAATGCTATCATTTTTTTTTATTGTAAAGTGTATTATTTTTTAATTTTTTATCTTAAAATAAATAAATAATATTTACATTTTACATATCTTTTTTGAAAAGTGATACAATTATTTAATGTAAAGTGTATTATTTTTCAAATTGTTGTCTTAAAATGATTCACTTTAATACATTTTAAAAAATAATAATACTCGTATAAAAAAAATATGACTTATATTAAAACGGACAGAAAAAGGGCAATTTATCTTAAAAATGATAATATTTTTATTAAAAAATAATACTGATAGAGTATCTCATACTCCTATAAAATTTCCCCTTGTATATTTTATCCAATGTAATGCCGGAGAGAGGGCTGTATTTTAAATTTCAAATACTTTGGCCAGGTCGAATCCAGGTTGACAATCGGCCTAAGCCTGCACTTGGGAATTTTTTTTAATTAATTTTTCGAGTGTTTTAATTAATCATATACAGAGGTCTTAATTATTTCTTTATGATAATTTAATTTAAGATTGGACAATTTATTTATGGAAATAGGTTAGAATATCCAAAAAAAAACACTTATTGTTCATCTTACTAAATTTATTTAGTTAGGTTAGAAATACTCCTATATCATTAGTCACGAGATTAAAATGGAATAACGAATAGAATTATAAGAAATATATCATTAGTCACGAAATTATATTTATATGAAGGTGGACCTTATAATTAAAGTAGAGTAACGAATATGATTATATGAGTAATTTTGTAAATATTTATTTAAAATAAAAACGGTTGAATTGTGTGTATGTTTGGATCTAAAAATAATATTCTCTCTATCCAATATAAATAGGCATAATTTTATTTTCGCCCCGTCCAATATAAGTATGCATAATTAAGATGGGAACTTTCACATTTTTTTTGCCTACAAGTCTACAATAGTCCCACTTACATCTACTTACTCAAATGTCATTATACTTTATGAATAAAATATTACTCTCTACATCTCAAGAAGTTGTGCACACTTTTTGGGACACGGAAACTAAGAAAAATTAATTTTGTTGACTTTTATGAGAATAAAGTGTAAGAAAGGGAATAAAGTGTAAGGGTATTTTGGGTGGTTTAATGAGATAAAGTAGGAGAGAGAATAAATTAGAGAATATAATAAGAGTGATATTTTTTTGATTTAAATGATATTGTGGTATTAATATTGTGTGATGTTTATATTTTAGGAGTGTGCATAACTAGATGGGACAGACGAAAAAAGAAAGTGTGCATAACTTTTTGGGACGGAGGGATAGGGTTGTAAACGAATCGAATCGAATCGAATACCGCTATTTTGAATTTGTATTCGTTAAAATTTTCGAATATCGAATTCGAATTCGAATATTTTTCGAATAGTAAATGTGATTTATATTCGATTTGAAATTGATATCGAATTTTTCGGAACTATTCGAATACTCGAATCGAATATTCGAATCGATTTTTTCTCAAATATATTTTAAACAATATTCTTTGAGTATTCAATTCAAAATTAATTTCGTTGTTTCAATTCACAATACCAATCACAAATTCAAAAGTTACATAATCAAATACAAAACCAAAAAAATTAATTATCAAATTACATAACGAGAATCAATCTTCCATCGATTTTACAAACCAAATTCAAGTTGCTTGCAACATGACATGAATAGGCTCTTCTTGCTCCTAAATAAAAAATAAAAATAATTAAAATCAGTTTATTCATAAAAAGACATCATATATTTCAAATGAATTAAAAAAATTAAAAGAACTTATGTTATAATGGGTTTCTTGATCCCATGAAGTCGGCGAACTTAATCTACTTCACAATCAAAATCTCTACCATGTGAGGAGTTAACCTTGAACGATAAGGATCCAATACATCCAAATATTTGTTATGAACCGATGATAAATAAGTTATTAAAGTCTTCTAAAAATCTACTAAAGTTACATTAATGAACCAAATATTGCAAGAAATATTGTGTAAAATTCGTCCAATCAAAATGATATTTTTAATTGGTGTATTTATTAAAAATGGTGGTGTTTTTATTTGAGTGGTGTGGTGTATTTATAAAATATATGGTGCAAATAATTGGAGCCTAAATATATTTATATAATATTAATATATAGATTTATATATTTGCTATAAAAATAATATATATTTATATATAATATATATTTAAATATCGAATCGAATATTTACGAATATCGAATCGAATATCATAATTTTGAATTTGTATTTGTTTAATAATCGAATCAAATCGAATATTCGTAATCGAATTCGAATCATAAAATTTCGAATACGAATATCGAATTTCGAGCACAAATACCGAATCGAACAAAAGTATTTGATTCGTATACAACCCTAGGAGGGAGTATGTCAAATGACAACAATATCCCTTACTTTCTACATACATATTTACTTTATGAATAATCTACTAATATTTCTTAAAATATTGGACTAAGGGAGTATATTTTATTATTTTGTGCAAAATTAAATGTTGTGAGGGTGAATTTTATAGAGGATTTTCTACTTTTTTGTGTGAAAGTGATCTTAGAATGTTCAAAATAGACAGTTTAAAAATAATCATGGGACTGAAGAAATAGTAATAATTATTGAAGGTGTGGATTTATCTTGTTTCAGTGCAATAGCTTGTAAATAACAAGAAAAAAATAAGGGAAAAAAAAAAAGAAAATGTCCACTTCCATTAAAAAAAAAATCTACACCTTTGAAGACATTTTGGGGTGAAAAGTGGATAGCGTAAAAGTAAAAAAAATTATATAGGGGTGGAAAAAAAATACTTTTTGTTATTAAAGTGGGTATTTTACACATTGTTAAAAAAATGCATACATTTATATTATAGGCAAGTTACAAATAGGTAAAAAAAAAATTAAAATTGCAAATAGGTTCAAAAAATATTTGCACAGCAGCCATAGGATAGAATTGCACAAAAGCACAAAAATATTTGCACAAGTAACCTATTTGCAATTTTAAGATACTTTTTGAACCTATTTGTAATAATTTCTTACATATATATAAAAATCTTACACCCTCCTTCAAGAAAAAAAATTGTATGAAGGACACTCAAATTATGAAAGTTGAGTAATGAGTAGGGTTTTGAAGAGTAGTTTTGTATAAATTATGTATAAAGTAAATAAATTAATTGGATTATGTATATATATGAGCACCCAAAGTAATGATATTTTGTGAAATTGTGGATATTGTGAGTGAAATTTATGAGAGTTTTTTATTTTTGAGATGTGAAAATTATTAATGAAACATTCGAAAAAGAAAAGTGTGAAAACTTTTCGGCGATGGAGGGAGTATATGAAATATTTTAGCTAGGGAAAACATGAAAATATGATGTATAAAATATACATAATATATTCTATATATATTATATGAACAATTTTATCAATAAAAATGTTATTGCAAGATTTGTTGGTCTAATTCAACATTTATCCATCTTAAGCAACATAAAAATGAAATCTTTTGTTGATGGTCTAATTCAACATTTATCCATCTTAAGCAACATAAAAATGAAATATTTTGTTGTGAATAGGTTGTTGGATGAATGCATATTGTATTACAATGACATTATCAATTTGACTTGTATGATTCAATAAATTGCGAAGAAATAAATATTTTAAGTTATCAAGAAATTATAATTTATTCTTAGAAGAAATTTGATAGTACTAGAGTTGCAATTATATCCAATTAATATGTTAATGTTTTTATAACGATTGAATGGTGCTCGTTTTCATTTTGTTTTCCCGAAAATACAATTTTGGGAAATTAACATGGTGAAATCGAAAGTCACGAGCCTCCCGGCTCGAAGATCTGTATTTTCTACTTTAAATTTGATGGGGATTCAACAATACTCTTTTATTTAATCATCATACCACTAATCCACTATTTTAGATTTTTTTTATTTCTTTATATATATATATATATATAATTATGAATTCAACCGATCTGAGTTAATGTCATACACTTCCTCCGTCCACTAAAAGTATGCTCGTTTGGTTTTGACATATTTTAAAAAATATAGATAAAATAGATAAAGTAAGGGTATTTTAGGGTATTATGTGGTCAATTTATTAGTTAAGTGGTTGATTATGAGTATAAAGTCGGCAATATATGAAAAAATTAAGTGATGGTTAAATGGTGAAGCAAAACAAATTGTTGAAAAAAATTGTGTGAGCATACTTTTGATGGATAGAGGGAGTACATTTTACTATATATTAAAGCAATAAAACATTTTACTATACATTTTTTATTCGGTGTAATTATGGGTCTTATGGTTTGGGAGAAACCAAAGCTCCACAATCCCTGTATTAGTAATAGAGAGTTTGTTTTTGCTTAGGTGTCGTCATGAGGTTAATTTGAATGATGTGTCACATTCTTATTAAATGCATATATATGTTAATAATCTATGTGTCATTCTCCTATTGATTTATAATTAATATATGTCATCTATGTGGCATTTTAATATATGAATTAATTAAAAAATATGTTTCTAAGGAGGTTTGAACCTTGGACCTCTTGCACAATATGTATATTTTTTAATAAATAAGTTAATATATAAATCTTTAAATATTTTAAATATCTATTTTATATCTAAAAATTGTTATCATATGACAAATTTTAAACATAAAATTATATTTAATTTAAGTCTATAAATGTATGTAAGAAAAATTGTGGTTGTATCAACTTTTATATAAAAAAGAACTTAATATAATCATATATGATATTTATTGTAAATATACGATATACATATATATATATATATATATATTACTCGGAGTAATATTTATGCATCAATTATATAAAAAAATTCTATTAATCGTCTCCTTTTTTTTATTAATTATAAAATAAATTTGAAACAAATCTTATAGTAAATTCTTTCACATAATTATAATAATTATAATCCTTAGCATGAATTGTCATACAATTAATATTACCATTATTTAAATCTAATATTATAAGTACAATTTTTTTATACATATACATTATTTTAATATATATATTATTATTTGAAAATAATATATATAATATATTATATTGTAAAATTTATTTAACGAAAATACCGTGTAATACGAGGGAGCTCATCTAGTAATTTAATATAAAGAACATTTGTAGGTTGAAGAGAAATTATATATTCCTCTAACAATTTAGATGACTCAAAATTTAAAAAATGGATGTTACAATTTTATTTTTTACTCAAAATAATGCACTCCAGTTTACTGAAGACATTATATTTAGTTTGTCCATTGGAAAACAAATATTTTAAATTGTTTCTAAAGATACAAATATACAATTTTACCAATTATAATAATTGTTTTTGCTTCTTACCACAGAAATACGTGTGAAAGGTGCATATTGACTTATGTTAAATAATTAACCGTATAGGCTCATGAAAACTTATGTTTAATGATATGTCTAATTGTCTACTTTGATTTTTCCATTTTTTATTTTACATCGTGTAATTACGCAAATGATGCAATTTGTAATATTTATTCAAGCATGCTAAATTTTTTATTGTGATTGTAAATTTGTCTAATTAATTAAATACAAGTATAGCGAATATTGGGTCCCTACTTGACCTCGAATATATCCATCAATTACAGCAAATCAGAGCAGGAGACACCCCAAACTTGGTCACAGCAGGGTCCACGTGGCATAAATAACTTCAAAATGATTTTAAATTTTTAATACGTCTTGATCTTTTATATATTTTTCCTCAGCTTTTGTTGTTGTTGTTGTTATAGTATGCGTCTTGATCTTTTCATTTTTAATGCTTTAGTTTTAGTCTTTCAAATGTCAACACAATACTCTTTTGCCTTTAGTCCTCCAGTTTTGGATTTTATATTATTATATTATCATATTTTAAAGATCGTGGTCACAGAAAATATTAATGAAGAAATTGAAATTATTTTAAGGCGGATAAATATTTTAAAGGTCATAATTAAAGAATATGATCTCACATTTTACCTCAACAGTTTCAACAAAATGGGAATTAAATAAAATAATATAAAATTACTAAAGTGGAGGAATTAAGGCGAGAAAATACATGACGTACACTAGCTAATAATAAAAAATAAATAAAAAAATAACAACAAAAGTTGAGGTTTCTACCGAGAGATTGATGGAGCAAGTAAAAAGGTGTGGAGTTAATGTTTGCTGAAGAATTTTATTCCGTGCAATGTAACCCTTGTTTGGTGTTATGATTTGGATTTTTATTTTTGCTATCTCTGTATTTTTATGGTACCTCTCATACCCAAACTTTCACTCTTTATTAATATTATTTTTTTTGCCTGATAAAAAAGAAAAGGTTGAGGGAAAATATAAAAAAAATTAGAAATGGAACAACCAGTGGCGGATCTACATGTAGTTTAGGGGTACAGTTGTACCCCAAAGTATTAATTTTTTAAAAAAATTTTAGGTAAAATTTAAAAAAAAAAATTATTATGTACCCCCAATATTTTTCTCTCTCATGTATTATTATTTTTCGTACCCCAAATACAAAATCCTGGATCCGCCACCAGGAACAACGCCGTTTTTTTAATGCAGCACCGTAGGAACTAATTGCCCTCCAGGGAATCCAAATCCACAAAAATGAATTAGTATATACTTAGTAACTTAATGTAATTAACATTAAGTGCTCATTTGATTAAATAAATTTAAAAATTTTATAAATTAATAACTATTTTATTTTACCAACTATTTTAAGAGAATCTATAAATTTTTATAAATTGTTTTACGCTCTATTTGGATTGAGTCATTTGAAATCAACGGATTTGAAAATAATACACCATATATTTACAAGTCAAAATAGAGAAAAACTAAATTAATGAATTTAGTTCACACAAATATTACTTATAAGTGGGAGGATTTCAAATACCCAACAAAACTTAGTCATTTGAAATCTCTCACTTCTTCCACTTGTGCTTAATATTTGAGTTAATCAAATCAATTCATTTAATTTTTCTCTATTTTAGACCTTTTAGTGTGTGTGAATATATGATATATTATCCTCAAATCTATTGATTTCAAATCCACTCCATCCGAATGCAGGCTTAAAGAATTGGTTAAACGTAACCTAAAATGACACCGGAACAACTCATCAGTCATCACTTCTTGGCTATTGGCATGTTTGTCTATGTCCCAGGATTTTGATGTTTTTGCGTGCTTGTCTTCATCCACACGTTAGTGCTATATATGCTCCGCTTACAAAGAATTGAATTTTTTTTTCCACAAATTTTAAAAATTAATGCTCCAAAAAAATCAGTCTTATTTTAATAAAATTTAGTCATATTAAAAAATATATAATATTTTATTCTTATCTTTCAAACATCTCTTTAAACTCAAATTAATATTGTCTTTATTCATAGACAACTACTTTATTCATAAATGGACCCCACAACATCACATAATACTCTTCTACATATCCACTTAATTTTTTGGATTGACTAAAAAGGAATGTATGACTAAATTCTTTGGAAGAAGGGAGTATTTCTTATGAGCAAGTCTTGTGTGAGATTAACTCACTGTAAATCTGTGATATCCTCCGTCTAAAGAATTTAGTATTGTTTTGCGTAAATTTTAAAAATTAATAATAGTTTATATGTAAATTATATATATATATATATATATATATATATATATATTGAAGGGTATTATAGGATTTTGTGGAGTTCATTTATAAATAATAGTTGTTTATATATGAAATCAATGACAATTTGATTAATTAAAGTGATATTTGAAGAGTAAGGCCTCAATTGGTAGCACTTCTTATTTTTATATGAGTCATATTATTTAGTAGGGAAAAGGGATATTATGCTGCTCGGTACGGTGTAATACAAGTATACAACATTTAATACATTATTTGGTACACAATATAAAATTTGTATAATTTTATGTTATGCTTGGTAACACATATAAAATTGTACAACTTTAATGTAGTTGCTTGGTAGCATGTATAAAATCCATACAAATAATGAAAATATCAAATTTACCCTTCAATTATAAAAATCATTCATCAATTCTCCATTACGCGCGTGATGTTGTACAGTTAATAAATTAAAAATTACAATGTTGAATTTTCAGTTGATTTCACGTTGTATTTGTGTGGCCCATGCGGGTTTTATGTGGTTTATGTGTGCTATTGATGTGAGATTTGTAGTGTTGTGTTCTAAAAAAAAATTGAGTAAAAAATTTGTGTCTTTTGTAAATACACATTTCATGTTGGTATTTTTTTTTTGAGTTTTTAAATATAAATTAATATTTTACATTTATATATTATCCTTTATATTCCTACTCAAATTTATTTTTATTTTATTTTCTTCACTACCATATTATCTTTGTTTATTCTTAATTTTTAATGTCTTTTAAATTTTTGTTTTCATATTAAAATGGAAAAAAAATAATTATTGATAGTTTTTTAGGGAATCTTTTATTCAATTTTCCTACGACATTGTAAATTGAAATTTTATCCATTTTTTTAATTAAAATTAATTTTAACTAAAATATTGAATACACATAAATAAGATATATTATATAACATATTGCAATATTTTTGAATGATTATTAAATTTTTTTATTTGTGCAGAGAATTGTGAAATATTATAAATCATTCTCATCTATTAAATTAAAATAGTCTCCATTTGAACTTGTATAAATAGAAGTAAATATTTCATTAGTAAATCATCTAAAATGTAATCAAATATGCAACAAAACTATTATTATTCAAAAATTTCAAAGTAATCAATTTTTTTATTTCATAATTTTATTAAATTTTTAATATTATTTTTTAAAAATACTCCTAGTATTTATAATGAGTTTAGTATATAATTAAAAATATATATATAACTAATTTAATAATTGTGAGATACTTATATACTAAAAGTAGTAAGAAAAAATAATAATGAATAAAATAACTCATTAAATTTATCAATATTCAAATCGTACATTGTATAACCAAAATTCAAACCGTGCATTCCTATATCAAAATTCTAAGATAATTTTATGTGAAACTTTCTTCACATCAAATTGGCAAATTACAAATTTATTAGAATCCAAGCAGATCACAAAATTAACAAACAGATACCACTACTGAAAAATACAACTAAAAAAATTCTTGGGAAGCAAAGAACATAAACTAAAAAATTGTTCGTACGTATATACATTCGGCACCATACAAAGAACACAATATTCTTATCAAAACTAAGAATCTTATAGGAGCAACACTCGACTTTGCTTCATGTTCAATCTATCAAAACAGAATAGAAGACTTGGAGAAGACGAAAGCGCGTACTATTACCAATATGAACAACAACAATTTCTTCTCGTCCAAGGTCAGACCACACCAATGCCCACTCTATATTAACAAAATGATCACAAATGCATCATTTTAATAAACCAAAATACAAAAAATAAACAGAAAACCAACACGCTAAAAGGCGGTTAAAAAGTAATAAAATGAACAACAACAATTCTGCCCATATGCCAACAATTACCACAAACGCATGATTTTAATGATGAAAAATACAAAAAAATAAACAAAAAATCAACACCTTAAAGGCTGTCATAAAACAATAATACGAGCAACAATAATTTTGTCCACACTAGTGGAATTTCTATGGCAAAAGAACATGTTTTGTAAACAAGAATATGAGTAAAAAAAAAAAAAAAAAAAAAAAAAAAAGGGATTCAAGAAGAGAACACGTACCTGAAGTTGTAAACAATAGGTAAGATGTTAAAAAATGGATCGCTGCTCCCATAATTTTGATTAGCAATTATAAAGAAGTAAACCCAAAAAAAACCCACAAGAATGTCTATAACTAAATTCATACAGCAGGTTATTCATATAGAAAATGCACAGAAAAACAAACGTATCAATTCATACAGATATAATAGTGTAAAACCAGCTAAACCAGCTAAAACTAGCTAAACAACCACAATTCAAAACTGCCAGGAATCAAATAAAAAAATACGCACGAATGTAAAATCAGAGTATTCAAAATCAGTTGTAAGTTCTACGATCAATTTAAAGCAATCTTTCTTCAATATACAGATCCCAAAATTTCAACACCATCGTCACTTTCTCTCTTCATCTCTCTATTTCACAGAATGGAACCAAGAACAAAAAAGAAAGAAAAATAAAATAAAAATCATGTTTACACGCCCTCGTACTCAGATTTATAAAACAACATATGAATTCATAAAAAAGATTGTAGGTGAAAACACTAAGCCACAATTCAAAATTGCAAAAAATAAAGAATCGCGACGGCGATGGTGCAACTCGTCGAACGATTCAAAAATCGCGACGTCGTTGAACGATTCAAGAATCGCAACGGCGACAGTAAGAAATTGAAAAAATTAGACTTACCAAAAAAATCGCGACGGCTAGGGTTTTTCTACAGAGGAGAGAAGAAAAGGAATCAATCAAAAATGAATTCAAAGTTGAAATCAACCACGCCCTTGAATCATTGATGAGGGTAAATTTGGGAGAAAAAACACTGTAGAACTCACCTTCGAATAAGAACAGGGGTCGAGGTCTTACAAATTGTGCAGAAGGGAACAATGATATCGAACAAACTCAAGGCCGGGTCGACGTATTAATGGCAGGTCAGCGGCGGTGGAAGAGATAGTACCAAGCAGCGGTATCCGTCGTCTTCGCGGAAGAGACGAGGGCGTAATAAGCCCTTATTCGTTCTTATTCTGCCTACCAAGTGAAGCCTGAGGATAAAATGTTGTATTCCTTTTTTGGAACAAAATTAAATTCTTTGAACAAACTAAAAAGAAAAACAAGACTAAATTATTTATAAGGAGGGAGTATCACTTTTCAAAAAATATATGCAAAATATATCATTTTACAACAAAATTTTGAAAAATTATATATTTTGCATTAAATAAATTGTTGTATCATTTTTCAAAAAAATTATGTAAAATATATCATTTTAAGACAAAAATTTGAAAAGTGATAAACTTCATATTAAAATTTAAAAGTGGTAATATTTTTTTTTTATTAATTGAAACGTGATAATAAATTTATAATAGTTGACGATAATTAAGAGTAGCTTTCATTCCTTCATTCATCATGGACCCTTAATTTTACAATTTACATAGTTTACATAATAAACCTGAAGTTCATAGGTCAAATTTCTAATTAAGAATTAAAAATTAATCTATATCCTAATTAAACAATTAATCTAAATTAAATCAATTTAAATTAATTTTAATCTTTCTTAATCTATAATGAAATCCCATCATTATGTCAAAATATAATAGCTGATATTATATCATTAGATTCAAAGATTATTACTCCTTAAAATATTCCACTTTTTATATTGTGACACACTGGAATATGTAGTAATGTGCCCGTTGCTATAAATTTGGAGTTAATAGTTAATTTGTTTTTCACTTTTTCTCCCTCACACACGTGCACATATTGTTGAATAAAAATATATTGTTGCCAAGTTTATGATACAAAATACTTAATAAAATTGAAACAATAAAACTTAACAAGATGAATAGGTGCTTTCAGAAAAAGAAAAAAAAAATCAATAGGTCATGCATGTATAATTATAATCACGTTTAGAGAGCAAAATAGTTCAAATTAAAGGTGATGTCATTAAAATAACTAAACTCGACAAGTCGGGGAGTCATCCATGAATTCTGCACCCATAATTAACTACCCCCTCTGTCAACCAAAAATATGCTCACACTGTTTTTTTTCAACAATTTGTTTTGCTTCACCATTTAACCGTCATTTAATTTTTTCATATGTTGTCGACTTTATATTCATATACAACCACTTAACTCATAAATGGACCACACAATACCCCAAAATACCCTTACTTTATCTACTTTATTTACGTTTTCTTAAAATCTGTCAAAACCAAACGAGCATACTTTTAGTGGACGGAGGGAGTATATTTTTTATCAGGTACCCATTACCTCTGGGTTATAGGTAGTCAATTAATATTATTGAGTGATAAATATTATTCTCAAAATGAAATTTAATTTTTATTATAAAATAAAAAACTATTTTTCAACGTAACACATTCCATTATTATGAAATTTTTTGTATATACTTAGTCAGTTGGTCAATGGTGGCTGACAAAACATTTTGGAAGAATCAACTTGTTAAAAGATCATCCCAAACCAAATGAATAGTGGGCAAGAGCATTTCAAAGTCCAAATTGCCAGGTAGGCAGCTTCTCATATTAACGGAGGCGTCAAACCATCACTTTCAGTTGACTATTAATTACTTGTTTTCATATTTATTAAAATCTTCTAGAATAAGTTAAATAAAAGCCTTGTAAGAAACTAATTAAGAATGGTAAGATATACATATATATATATATATATATATATATATACGTAAATAAATAGGAAGAAAAGAGTGAGGCACACCAAGAAAAACCCTTTAGGTTTCATATTCATTGTCACCTTTGAAAATTTGTACTCTCCCTCGCCACTAAAAGTATGCTCACACTATTTTTTTTCAATAATTTTGTTTGTTTCATTATTCAATCATCACTTAATTTTTTCACATACTATTGACTTTACACTCATAAATAATCAGTTAACTCATAATTAAATAGGCCACCGGTTTCCTTACTTTAATAGGAGATTTGAGTTCGATTCCCTTTGGAACGAATTTGGAATTATAAGGTGGCTTGGAGAAATTTTTGAAGTGTTTGGGTGCTTGGTGATCTAACTACTAATACCTAACAAATTAACATTTACCGATTAAAAAAAAAAACTCATTATTAAATAGATTAAACAATATCTCAAAATACCCTTATCTTATCTATTTTATTTACGTTTTCTTAAAACCTATCAAAATCAAACTAGCATACTTTTGGTGGATGGAAGGTGTATAAAATTATATAACATAAATTTTTAATATGTTTATCGTACTTCAATTTTTCTCTCTCCACTTCTCCCTATAATCAAAATAGTGATAAAAAGAGAAGATACTTTTTAATAAAAAATATTTTTTTAAAAATATATATATATATATATATATATATAAGTAAATTAAAAAGAAACGAGAAAAAATTGCTAAACCCACAATTAAATTTATTTAAAAAAAAAAGGTCCTCAAAAGTGACCATTAATACAAAACAGAAGGGGTTACATTCGATAAATATGGTGATTATTCATGGGGGCAGAAATTGAGTAGTGCCTAATTTTATATCGAGTATCACTACAAAAAAATGGCTATTTACCGAGGGGAATTAGCGAGGGTTCGAAACCGTCGCGAATTAACGAGGGGTTTGGCGAGGGATTTATTTACCGAGGGCGTTAACGAGGGTTCGAACCCCTCGCGAAATACCGAGGGAATTAACGACGGAAAGACCCTCGCCAACGTTTGCCGACGGAATTAACGACGGCTCGGGCCCCCTCGCTAATTACCGAGCGCGGGCCCCTCGCTAATTTACCGACGGCCCTCTCCCCCCTCGGCCCGTTAAAATTACCGAGGGCCCATTCCCCTCGCTGGGCCCCTCGGCAAAGCCCATCTATAAAACCCAGCAGCGGGTTTTCTTCTTCCCACGCACAGATCCCCTTTCTTCCATTCCAGCCGCGCGCCGCCTCCGCCGTCCGCCGCCGCCGCCGCCTGAAATTGGCCCGTACAATAGTCGGGCTTTGTTCTACTTATTCCCGGGAACATTTCTACGGTGAGTTTTTATGATTTAATCGGTTAATTTTGTTATTATTTTACAAATTTTGTATTTTTTCATATGCATGTATTTGTGTAATTTTGTTGTTATTATACATAATATGCATGTATTTGTGTAATTTTGTTGTTATAGTTGATGATTTATTAATTATTCAATGTTAATTTGTATAATGTTATGTGTATTTTAATTATTTAGGAAAATATTAATTAATTAGTAATTCCGCAATTATATAATTTTGTTGTTATTGTTGATGATTTATTAATTATTTAGTGTTAATTTGTATAATTGTTATGTATATTTTAATTATTTAGGAAAATTATTAGTATATGAAATATATATAATTATTTAGGAAAATGTTAATTAATTAGTAATTATGCAATTTAATAAGTTTGTTGTTATAGTTGGTGATTTATTAATTATTTAGTGTTAATTTTTGTAATTGTTATGTGTATTTCGATTATTAGTAATTATTTAGGAAAATTAGTAGTATAAGATTATTATATATTTATTTAGTGTTAATTAATTAGTAATTATGCAATTATATAATTTTGATTATTAATATTATTATAATTTTAATTTAATTGTTATAATTTATATATTTGTAGGTGTGTACGTTTATTGAAAAGATTCGATCCGGGAGTATAATTTCATAGCCACCACTATCACCGTAAGTATTCTTTTTGTAATTAATTATTATTTAAAAATAGTTTTAATTTAATTATAATAATTTTTTGATTTAAAAATAATTTGCATGCATGATATAATACCAATTTATATATATGATGATCGATGTTCGATCAAATTTTGCATGCTAGTTCAATTATAATATTAATTTTGAAAATTGAATCGATGTTCGATTCAACAAGTTGATGTTGGAGTTGAGGGTTGATGAATTGTTTGGTATTGTTTGCTGTAGAATGTGCGTTCCGACTTGATTAATTTTAATTAAGTCGGAAATGGATGCACTAGGAACTTGATATATTAACTGGGGAATACGATAAAATAAGACAAAACTCTGCCGAAATTTTTAGAAAATATATATATTAATATTAGGAAAAAATATATTAACTGGAAGAATTAATTATGATTTAATTAAAATTTGAATCTTCATTAATCTGAAACAGATCTATTGCTATGAATTATTCAAGCCGTAGTTGGATGTATGGTCCAAGAACGATTAATGGCATGATATCTCCCGAATTTCTTAGTGGAATCGAATCGTTTATAGAATTCGCTACTAGTAACCCGGAATGGATGAGTGGAGGAAAGATTATGTGTCCTTGCTCGAAATTCAAATATAGGAACCAGAGTTTTAGAGAATCCATTGACGTGAAATCACATTTATTTAGACATGGGTTTATGTCTAATTATCACAATTGGATTTTGCACGGTGAGCAAAATTGGAATTCTATGCCACACCGAAACTATGATCAGCCGGCGTCGACTTCATATAGAGTTGACGACACCGCAGCATCTAGCTCGTACCACAATATGATGATGGACTTAACTTCTGGTCCTAACATTAGTTTCCAAAATGTGGAAGAAGAGCCCCTTAGGGAGGAATCTCTTAATCAGCATGCTGCACATTTTTTTGACATGCTTCGTGCAGCGGATCAGGATCTGTATCCTGGTTGCGAGTCTCATTCTCAGTTGTCATTCAAAGCCCGTCTTTTAAACATTAAAACTGAGAATAGATTGTCTGAAAGGGGTTACAATCAAATGATTGAGTTGATTAGTGAGATTTGCCCTCCAGAAAATCTGGTGCCCAAGAAATTTTCTCGATACTGAAAGCAAATGATGGGTGGGATGGGTCTTCCCGTAGAGAGGATTGATTGTTGTGCAAATAATTGTATGATATATTGGGGTGCAGACAGGGAACTTGAATCGTGTAAGGTTTGTGGTCGGTCACGATTCAAACCTGCTAGACGTGGTGTGGATGGTCGATGGAAAAAGAACAGTCCTTTCAAAGAGATGTTCTATTTTCCTATCATTCCTCGATTGCAAAGACTCAGATCGACCAAAGACTACTGCTAAGGATATGATATGGCATGCTAGTTGCTATAATGATGAGGCTTGGTGTTATGCGTCACCCCGCAAATTCATTGGCTTGGAAACACTGGACTATTCATATCCCGATTTTGCAAATTGAAATACGGAATGTGAGGTGGGTTTGAGCACCGATGGTTTTCACCGTTTGGGCGATCGGGAAAACAGATATTCGTCATGGCGATGATAGTGACACCGTATAATCTGCCCCCATGGTTGTGTATGAAAGAACAATTCATGTTTTTGACGGTTTTGGTGCCTGGTCCTAAAAATCCAAAGGATAATTTAGATGTATTTTTACTGACCACTAATTCATGATTTGAACATCTTTGTGGGAAATGGGGTGGAAACGTATGATGTTGCTAGAAAGCGAGAATTTTATGATGCGAGCCGCATTAATCTGGACCATTAGCGACTTTCCGGCTTACTCAATCTTTGTCTGGATGGAGCACCGCCGGAAGGACTCGCTTGTCCATATTGTCTTTGAGTACTCCGATGCCTTCACTTTAAAACTCGATTAAGAAACAATGCGGGTTTGATAATCATCGTAAGTTCTTACCCGGGGGACATCCGTATCGCGGAACAAGACTGCATTCATGAAGAATACAGTGAGTTCTGAGATGACCCACCACCCATCCGAACAGGTGAAATGCTTCTACAAGAAATTGATTGGTTGGGGTACCGGAAAGTGATCAAGAGGGTCTTGAGGCCCACAACAAAAGATTAGATGGTGGCTGGAGGAAGAAAAGTATTTTTGGGATTTGCCATATTGGAGTACCCTCTTGATCCGGCATAATTTGGATGTGATGCACATTGAAAAAAATGTGTTTGATAATTTGTTCTACACAGTGACGAATGTGGAAGGGAAAACAAAAGACACAAATAAGTCTAGGGATGAACTTAATGAATATTGTCGTCGTCCCTCTCTAGAGAAATGTCAACGCACAGGAAAGTATCCCAAAGCTTGTTATTCACTTTATAAGAGTCAAAAGGATGATATGTGCAGATGGGTAACTGAGTTGAAGTTTCCCGATGACTATGTGTCTAACCTGTCTCGATGTGTAGACTGGAGCAAATTGAAGATGTTTGGGATGAAGAGTCATGATTGTCATGTGTTTATGCAGAGACTACTCCCGATTGCTTTTCGTGAAACTCTGCCGCCGAATGTGTGGAAAGCAATCACTGAACTTAGTTTGTTCTTTAGGGAGTTAACTTCTGCATCAATTACAGTTGAGAACATGACTCGATTGGAAGCAGATATTCCAGTTATATTGTGTAAGTTGGAACGTATCTTTCTGTCCAGCTTCTTCAATTCGATGGAGCATCTGCCCGTGCACCTTGCATACGAAGCAAGGATAGCTGGTCCTGTGCAGTATAGATGGATGTATCCATTTGAGAGGTAATTTATAACTCTAAATTATTTGATTGCCTAAAATGGTTATACTATACATATATATAACACTTGATTCATTTAATTAGGTATCTTTACAATTTAAAGCTAAGTGTTGGGAACAAGGCGCATGTTGAAGCATCGATTGCAAATGCGTATTTAACGAAAGAGGCCTCAATATTTTGTTCCCTCTATTTCGGCGATCACGTTCAGACGAGGCGACACAATGTACCTCGTAATTACGATGGTCGTGGCGAGGTACCCCAAGTAGCGAAAGATACTTTGTCCATATTTATACCACATACCCTGGATATTACGTGAATGGTTACAAATTTCACACACGAACTTATGGCTCATCAAAATCTACTTCAAATTGTGGAGTTTGTATCAAGGGTAAAAATTATGATGCAGATGAGAATGATTTCTACGGGGTCCTTGAGGAAGTAGTGCAATTGGAGTACCCCGGACGTATTGAGAAAAATGTTGTTCTGTTCAAGTGTGAGTGGTTTGATCCATCAGTGCCAAATGGAACAAGAGTACATCCTCATTACAAACTTGTGGACGTTAATCAAAGGGGAAGATACGGCCGCTACGATCCTTTTGTGTTAGCAAGTCAAGCCACTCAAGTTTACTATTGCAAGTACCCGGAAAGCGTAGAAATGAATGGTTGGCCGTTGCAAAATCAAACCGAGATCCTTGGTCGAAACCGTGTCAACGAATGAACAAGAGCTTCCCCTTTCAAGACGACCTTGAGTCCCAAATTCATGGTGTGCAAACGGATGATGATCCAATTATATTGACAGATGTCAACGGTGCATTAATTGATATTGAAAATAATGGAGAAGAAGAAGAAGAAGAAGAAGAAGAAGAAGAAGAAGAAGAAGAAGAAGAAGAAGAAGAAGAAGAAGAAAAAAATGATGATGATGAGGGAGGGAGGACGAGGGGGCGAGGAGGAGGATGAAGACTCAGACGAATATTGAATATATAGTGTAATGTAATAATTATGTGTGTTTCATTTGCATGTTATATATATGATGAATCATTTATTATTGAACCGTGTAATAATGAGGTTTTATTTAATTATTATTCTGAGATGAGCGGACCGTCTGGGATCGAGGGGACGATCTGGATCTAGAGGAGATGGGTCGAGCGGACCGTCTAGGTCCGAGGGGTCGAGATGGCGGGGTACCGATGCCGGTACCCTTTATTCGAGAGGAGGGGGGGGACGACGAGGCTATCGGCCCCGAGGCCTATGAGGACCATCATCCAGGCTCCGGCTCCGGCTCCGGTGGGGAGGGTCCTGGATATATGGATCTACCAGGGGCACGTAAGTTAAATACTTGTGAATAATAAACTATGTCATATTTATATGTCTATTAATTTTGCGTGTTTATTGCCTTTTTGCGGGTTGATGCCATCGAATGCGGTATCCGAGGACTATTCGGGAGATTATGTCTCAACACATGGAGCCCTAAGTGCATTCACTTTCCTGATGATATCTCCCGAGAGGTCATAGATTATCTTGAGAGATATTTCGGTACATTATTTTGTTATTCGCTATTTAATTTTGATTAATTTATAAACTTTAACTCGGTGTTAAGTACAATAATATTTTGTTTGGCAGAGAGAGACTAGGTGGGACCCATCCGTTACGAACTCAACGGAGGTGTATCATTTGTTCCTTCGTAGGGCGGCAAGTAGATACACCGATATCTTTGAACAACGTGAGAACGTTGTGGGTCACCAAGCGCAGAGGCCTGGATGGGATGACGCCCGTCTGGAATGGACTGCTCGCTTCGGGGATAGAGAAGACGTGAGAGCAAAAAGCCAGCAGTGTCGTAACAATCGCATGTCGGAGCCTGGAGGCCGGGGTACTGGCATCTCCCGTTATAAAGGCGGATCCCGTGGATCAGCCGAGTATGCATATGACTATGTAAGTATTTTTTTAATGCTAGTTCAATATTTTAATTAAACATGTGGTTCTAATTAAATAAATACAGGAGAGGAGGCATGGACGGCCCCCCACGGACTGGGACATAGTGCAGCATTACCACCAGTATAATGACGGGGAGTACACCTACGGGGCTATTAGTGACACACTTGTAAGTATTTTCATTTTATATTATGTAATAATTTATAATAAAATATTATATATATATATATATATGTCTATTTTGTAATCTTAAATTTTAATTGTCGAAATATCCGTACAGCATGAAGTACAAGAGGTGGCCTCCCAGATGCCCTCCGAGGGGTCGAGCTCCGAACCCCATGCCGACTTATCCCAGCTCTATGTCCAGGCGTTTGGAAAACAACACGGGAGGGTTCGGGGTCTTGGTCAGCTGGGTAAGTCCAGACGCATCCCCTCCGGCTCCTGCTCATCGGATGCTCCTATTGGCGGCACCTACAGCCAAGCTGATGTCGACCGCATGCTCCAAGAAGAGCGTGAGAGATCGCAGAAATAAATACAAGATGTGCAGGCAGAGGTGCAGGCGGAGATGGAGCGAAGAGACGCAGCTTTGAGAGCGGAAATGCAGCGTCAATTCCAAGAGTGGATGCAGGGGTACCCGGGTTCCTCAGCAGGTGGTGGTAATCCACCAAATGCTCCGAGTGGTTCTGATCACTCATCTCGTGGGTCTCGGAGGCGCTGAGTTCATTATATATTAGGGTGGCAATTTCGGACACGATACGATAACACGACACGAAAACGACACGAAAATTGCGGGTTAGTGTTTGGGCTTATCGTGTTCGTGTCCTTATCGTGTCGACCTGATAAGGACACGAAAATTTTGTGTCGTGTTCGTGTTCGTGTCGTGTCAACCCGTTAACACGATAAAAATTAACAGATTACACGTTAACCCGTTAGCAACCTGTTAATCTGTTAGTGATCTGATATACATCACTAATACGTATTTGATAGTAACATGTTAATGACATGTATACAATTACAACAATACAACATAATATAAATTTTAATATTTTTAATTAAATATTTTAAAATCTAAAATTTTAAATATTATCGTGTCATTATCGTGTTCTTATCGTGTCATTATCGTGTCTAAAATTTTAAATTTTTAAATTATATTTTCAGTTTTAATATTATCGTGTCCTTATCGTGTCGTGTCGTGTCGACACGAAAATTTTCGTGTTCGTGCCGTGCCGACACGTATCCTTATCGTGTCATGTTCGTGTATTACCTTATCGTGTCGTGTCGTTATCGTGTCGACACGATAAACGACACGATTACACGATTTGCCACCCCTAATTATATACATTTAAAACTATGAATTTTCTGAATATTGATTGATTAAGATGATGAATTTTAATTGTTTAAAGTATTAATTTTAATTCATGAAAAGTGCATATATAAACACATGATATATATATATATATATATATATATATATATATATATATATAATAACAATTATAGAAATGATAATATATATGTGTGATAATAATAATAACAATTATAAATGATAATATATAGTGAATATATAATACAATTTAATTGAGTATATGTGTGATAATAATAATAATTATTATAAACATGATAATATATATGTGTGATAATAATAATAATAATAATAATAATAAATGATAATATGTATATAGTGAATTATAGGATACAATTTAATTGAATATATACAATATTAACAATTATAAAATAATAATATATATATAATATATATATATATATATAATAATTTAATTGAATATAGTATATAAACATGATAATATAGTGTATATGTGATAATAATAAATATTATAAAATAATAATATATATAGTAAATATATATATAATTGAATATATATGTTATAATAATAAAAATTTAAAAATGATATAATTTAATTAAATATATATAGTAGATAATTTAATTAAATATATAGTATACAATTTAATTAAATATATATAAAATATTGAACATAATATGATATTAATATAATTAAAAGCAAAATCATATCGAATGATTAGCTTTGCCCAAACGTTAAAGCGCCCAAGCTCTCTTTTCACTCTCTCGGAGGTCGCGGGTTCGATACCCAGCTCTCGCGAAATAAATCGCTCAGCCAGCCCCCAGGCCGCGGCCAGGGGCGCGGGTTCGATCCCCCCTGGCCGCGATTCTTTTTTTTAATGTTTTGATATTAGCGAGGGGCTAGACGAGGGGCCCGCCCTCGCCATCTGGCCCTCGCCAATGCCCTCGCCACTAAAGCCGTCGCTAAATCCGTCGCCAGCTGGCCCCTCGGCAATTCCCTCGCCAATCGAACCCTCGCCAAATCCTCGCCAACGAAGCCCTCGCCAATTCCCTCGCCAATTAGCGAGGGCAGCCCTCGCTAAGGGTTACCGACGACGATTTTGCCGAGGGCAGTCTTCCCTCGCTAATACCCTCGCCAAACCCCTGCCCCTCGTTAAATCCCTCGCTAAATCCCTCGCTAAATCCATTTATTTTTGTGGTGTATGTTATCAGAAAAATCAATTCTCTCAACTAATAATACATAGCAATATTAATAATAACTATCACAATATGCACCATTACATTTATAGTCTATTAAATCTCAAAATGTTGCTCTTACATATAAAAAACGATATGCACATATATGAATTTATATTAACTTCCTTTCAAAATTTGATTTTCAAGAATATTTTTGTGAAAAATAAATAAAGGATATTATGAAAAATAAATAAATATGGAACATTTTTGGCCCATCCAAAAAATTATTAAAATAATTAATATATATATAATTTTGTGGCAAAAATAAATTATTGGCCATAAAAAATTTAATATCTTTATATTGAAAACCAAAAAATATATATTAGAAAATGAGTAGGACACTCAAAAAAATTAAAATACAAAAAAAAAAAAAAAAAAGAATAAACTAATTAAATTTGAGTGGAAGTAGATGAAATTGAAAATGAAATCGAGAGAGCAAAAAATAATTATAGAAGTAAAAAAATGTGTTTACATTGTAAAATTCATATAATTCAAATTTAATTTGATAATTAAAGATACATACAAATTTTAAATAATAATCCACTAATAAAAGATTGCATATCTGACTTTTAACTAAATAAAAATTTAGTAATTCACAAAAAAAAAAATCCTTCCGGTGCGGATTAACTTGCACCATTTGGTATACAAACAAAATGAGAAAATTGAGGTCTTAAGGGGTAATTTAGTAAAGTTTTATGTATAAAACAAGAAATAAGTTGAATTGTGTGTATGTATTGGTTCAAAAATAATGATATTTTGTGTAAATTTGTGGATAATGTGAGAGTGAAGTTTATGATGAGTCTATATTTGGAATTATTTTTTAACGTCCAAATAAAAAAAAATGTATAAATTATTATGGGACGGGAGTACTTAAAAAACAATTAAAATACTTATAACTAACAATTTATATATAGAACTGCTGCCTACATACATATATAACATAAACTAGTTTTTGCCCGTAACCGTGTTTCACACGGTGTTTAATATTGTTTACTTAGTGTTAATCTATGTATATATATATATATATATATATATATATATATTTTTTCATGGAAACACATAAAATAAAATATTGATAATGCGTACTAAATAATTGGCATAAATAAGAAATTAAATTTGTTTATATTAAGTCGATTACAATTCAATATTTTTCAATAAATATACATTTATCAATAGAAATTGATTTAAAAAAATTATATTATTTTACACATTTCTAATCTATACTTAACACTAATACTAACTTTGATTCAAATCTAGGTTATTTCTGTAAAAAAAAAAAATAAGAAAAAAATATATCAGCTTGCAAACATGAAATTGAAGAACCTAAATTCTCCCACCTCTCGCATCGGAAGACATTTTCATGGTCACCGTAAAATTTTCGGGTTCAAAGGAGAGACGCATATAATATGTTGATAATGTGTACTAAATAATTTAGAGTTAAGTTGCGGACATCAATGGTGGATGAGGAAGAAGACATTATATAGGGATGAAGTTGTACCAATCAATCAATTAATTGCAAAAATCAAGCAATTGGTTGATTGATTAATAAAATCCATAAATAAATTTTTTTATTAAATTAGATGATTATTAAAATTCTAAAAAAAATTTCTAAAATAAATATACGGCCAAGATTAAATCAAGATATTATGATCAATTGTATCAAACGTTCCCGCTCATTCCCAATAAGAAAATCAATTGGTGTATTATATATTTATAAATAAAAATTGGGAGATTGAGGGATGCCAGGGCTACTATTACATAAAATGAATATAAAATTACTCGCCACTGTGACTACTATTACATAAAATGAATATATAAAAATATGAATTTATTACTAATAGATACCATTTCTAAGACCTCATTACCAGCAGATACAATTTAAAACCTAATTACTAAGAGATACAATTTAAAAGATGAAAAGATCGGTAATACCCCTAATTTACTTGTTCCTTCCTCCGTAAAATAGACAGTTTGCTTTACACTATTCATTGATTTGAGGTTTATTTTGCTTCCCAACACAGCTAAAGATATTGCTTTTTGATTGCTTTCAAATAATTCAAATTTTGTTGGGTTCCTTCTTCCTCCCCAATTCTCGAAATTCTTGAAGCAGCTTTATTCATTTTTTGTATTATTATTGTAGTATCAAATTAATCGACGATAATATAGTTGCTTGCACAAAGATTTTCAATTGATGGCTTCTAGTCAGATCAACGTCTGCCGCCTCAACACTCCCAGATCAACGACGTACAGATCGGAGGGTTTCGACGATTGGGCGACGATGGTGGGTTGGAGAAATTGTCTGGCTTGCATAGGGACCTCAGATTGACGTCCGCTGCCTCAGATCGATGTCCGTCTCGTCAAATCTAGAACAAGTTGGTACTCCAATGAATCTCGACAGTTCGCTTTGCCCAGATCGGCTCTTCGCTCTGCTTTTCTGCGGCGTGGGAGGCAGCGCTAAAGCTTCGTCACAATTAAAATATGCTCTCTGGCGTTTCAGAAAGTGTACACACCTAAACTCTTACTCAGCATAAGGGTGAGAAGGTGAAAGTGAAGAAAATGTTCCTCTTTTTTTATTTTGTTGTCTTGTCTCTCTCAATCTTTGCACATGTGCAATTACATTGCACATGTGCAGTTACATTGCACATGTGCAACTTTTTTTCTAGTGGTGTGGGAAGACGAAGCAAGAAGATCTTTATTTTTTTTCATATTTTGATGATTAGATGTGTAATTTTCAAATTGATTGATGAAGAAGAATGTATTTTTTTTAAGTTAAATAAGGTTTGAATTCTAACATGGATAGATCTTGGTTAGTCGAGAAATTTTGGGAAGCAGAAGGAACATAGCTAATTTGAATTGTGGACAAAATGTAAACAGAATTGAATCATATAATTTGTTGTATTGGAATGCCAAAAAATAATCACGTCAATGAACAGTGTTTCGCAGTGAAGGAACAACTAATAAATGAGGGGCAATACCGTCTAACTATATTTGAAATTGTAGCTGAAAGTGTTCTGAGATTTAGATCGTAGCTAAGAGTAATAAAAACTATAAAATTGTATCTAACAGTAACTGACCCTAAAAATATATATGGTGACAATGTATAATGAAAAAAAAAACTGAAAATGATTTATATTATATATAAATTAAAATTTGAACTCTAAATTCATCAATTAAAATACGACAAGTTTTGGTGTAGGTTCATTATATTAAGCAACAATAGCCTCAAAGTTCAAACAAGATTGACTCTTGAGATTTGCTGAATTATTTATTTATGTTAAAAGGATTGCCGCAGATCATCCACTAATTTTAGTTAATTATTAATCACATGGTTTGAGGCATGATTTCGCAGCTAATCTCATCATATCCACACTTTTCACGCACTCAAAAGGAAAAAATTATTAACCTCCTTGTATATTGACTTTTTCATGTTTACTTTGGCCCCCACCACAACCTGAAATTTTTGGCGCCGAATAAAAGTATACTTTTGACCTATACGTACACTAATTTAATACAAGTAACATTTTTGCTTCAATTTTTATTTTTCTTAATAAGGATCGGTCGATGGTCAAGAGTCGTTTGTGCGTGCTGGAGTGCTGCATGACGTCTAATAATTAATGTTTTGAATAATTTGGTATGTAAAACTTGTTATGGTATGAAATTGGATCCATACTAATATAATTATATTTATTCTTTTTTTTTTATCAGGATAATAAATAACATTAATAGGTACAAGCTATACCAAAGCATATACAATATTTACAAGGATTCAATCAAGAGATTAGACCTCGACAACCACTCAGAAAATGGAATCTACAAATTGATGAAAATACCACCGATACCCAAATCCAAAGATGAATTTTAATATCTTCCAACAGCAGCTCCCAATCAAAAAATTTCTTTTCAAAGATTAGATCATTTCTCCCCTTCCAAATCCTCCAAATGACACAAGACCACACTCCCACAGCAAACCTCCTACCTTTCTTTCCACTAACCAAGCCTCTCATTAATTTTAGTTGATTTTTCAAGTTATTATGAATCATTCCTTGAAAATTCGTCCACCGCAAGCAATGATACCAAATAATAGACGTACCCGGGCATTTAAGAAAAAGATGTTCAGCAGTTTCCGGTGCCTCTCGACAAATTACACAGTTTGTGTCTTCATTAACCGCTATTATATTACGTCTCCTCAAGTTCTCCTTTGTCGGTAATCTATTCCATGTCGCCCTCCAAGCTGTTGCTGCCACCTTTAATGGCGAAATACGGTCCCAAATCCACCTAAACACTTGGTCGTCTACTTCCCTTTCACTGTCCTCCTCCAGGTTCTTTGATACGAAGTCATAAGCGCATTTCGTGTTATATTTTCCTTCACTGCCAGGCTTCCATCTCCACGTGTCACGAACATCCTGCCTCAGTGTTGTCCTGTTAATAACATCTAAAAAAGAATTAAAATTATCATACTCACGTTCAAGCAAATTTCTCCTCCAAGACCACTCCCACACCCATCTACCATCTACCCAAGCCCCTCTGTCCCTCACACACCCTAACTTATTTTCACACAGACAATAAAGCCTCGAAAATCTAGTTTTTAGTGGCTGATCACCTGTCCAGACTCCTCCCAAAACAGTGTTTCCCCCCATCCCCCATCTTCCTCACAAGCTGCCCCCAAAACCATTTCCCACTCACACCCGCCCCAAGCTCAACAATGTTTCTCCACCAACTCGACACCCTTGAACAATTCCCTAACAATTTTATCCCATCCCCCCTACTAAGACCCTACCATATAGTGACTCAATAACCCTTCTCCACAAAGCCTCCTTTTCACACAAAAAATTCCACAACCACTTTCCCAACAACACTCTATTAAAAAGCCCCAAATCTCTAATACCCAAACCCCCAGAATTTTTTAGTTTACAAACTGTTTTCCAGCTAATCCATACAGTCTTACTCTTATTCTCACCCCCCCATAAAAAGTTGCGCTGTAACGAGATGATTTCTTTGATCACTTTCTTTGGAACCCGGTAAAATGACAACTGGTAGATCGGTAGTGAAGACATAACTGCTTTAAAAAGAGTTAACCTTCCCCCGAAAGAGATCTTTCTATGTTCCCATTTTTTTAGCCTCTTTTTTATTTTTTGGACCAAACCCGTCCACTCACAGACCCTGCTGCTATTTATTCCCACTCTAATTCCGAGGAATGAAAATGGAACCGAACCCACCTCGCAATTGAGAATCCGTGCCATTTCATCGAGTGTATCCCTCTCAACGTTCAATCCCATCAGACTACTTTTCTGGAAGTTCACTCTAAGGCCTGATATCAATTCAAAGTTCCTGAGAATTCTTTTCATTATGATAGCATGAATTTTACGCACAAATTCTTTTCATTATAATTATATTTATTCATTTAAACTACTATGCTACATTAATAACACACATGAATTTTACGCACAAACACATCGAATTGTGTGTAGTATTAATTTATATACTAGTATTACTAAATAAAAAAATTAAAATACTTTTTTTTTTATCAAAAAAAAATACTACTTAAATAATAATTTAGGTTCACTATTGATTTGAACACTCCCTGTCTCCCTCCCAGTCTAAGTAAGGTTTGGGAGTACAAAACTGTACTTTCTCACATACATTATTACACTGAAATTTTTATTTTCTCAAGAGAAAATGGGGATAAATTCTTGTTGATATGATTTCCAGAGGTAAAATTTTACAAATGTTTAGCATTGATTCTTTCTTGTGGGTATTATCATTCGATAGTACCTATCAACTACTCCCAAAATACATTATATAAGACAAATATTTGTGTGCATATTGTGCACACTAAAAAATAGTGTGCACAATATTTTTATCTAATACTACACTGTAACTAATATAATACTATACAATGTTGCTAACTAAACTAATACTATACAATGTTTGAAATAATACTATACTGTAATCAAACTAATATTATACAGTATCTAAAATAATACTATACTGTAACCAAACTAATACTATACAGTACATGAAATAATACTACACTATAACTAAACTTTGTGCACACAATTTTTATTGTGCACAATATGCACACAAATACTACTCTTATATAATTGTGCCTATCAACACTTACAATTATCATTCTCTCTCCTACACTTTATCTCATTCAACCACCCAAAATACTCTTACATTTTATCCCCTTTTTCTTAATAATTGTGCCTCCCTCCCTATGAAAGATATATTGGGATGTTGGGAGTATATTATTTAATTTCCTGTAGATTTAATACATTATATAATTCCATTAATTATCATTGAAAGAGGCGGCACCATCCATAAAAAAAATAAAAATAAAATTATACTCCACTATATATAATTTGCAACTCTTGAGTAATAATATGGAATCGACGATGAGTTTTTTTATGTAATGCAATATCTGCATAAAACACTTATATATTATTATAATATTTTAAAAATGATTTATATATTGAACTCCATAAAAAATTTATTATCTGGTTTCATATCAAAATTACGTAATTCATGTCGTCAAATTTATGTAAATTATAGGTTTATTTATACATGTCTTAAGTTTGATTCTATATCATTACTGTCATATTAATATATTATTATTATTATTATATAACTTCATAAGTTTTTTAGTTAATGTTTTAAATGTAGAGATATATCACTCATATATGCACACTAATTAAGAAAATTTTAGGGGATGCTTGGTAAAATTGTAAGAAATGGAGTGAATATAGGAATGAAAAGGGTAAAGTCATTTCAAGCGCACACTATGACTTTGATTTTCATTACTCACCTTCTAAAATAGTCAATCAAGCACCCCATTAAACTTCATTGATTTATACATAACAAAATTCACAAATCTCCGGGATATAAAGTAATAGTTAAAAGTTTCAAACCTTATAAATAGGGTAAAATATATTGTGAAGCAGTTTCATAATATAAAATTAATAGCATTAAAATTATTTACTGATATCATAACATTTATTTAATGATATCATTATACTTATAAACTGATATTGCAGTATAAAATAATTATGATATCAATGAATAATTCTAATTATATCAATGAGTAATTTTAAGGATTTTTATCGATACAAGTCCTGAAAGATATGTTAATTATCAATCCGGGGCCTGAAAGATAAAATTTATCAATTAGAGACCTGAAAGATATTTATATTAAGGGATTTTATCAATTTGAGACCTTAATTCCAGGTCCCGAATTGATAAATTTTATCTTTCAGGTCTCGAATTGATAATTAATATATCATTCAGGACTTGGACTGATAAAAGTCCTAATTTTAATATTAATAGTATCAATTTCATAAAATTTAATAAAATTTTCTTGACCGATTCAAAAAAAAATAGTATCAATTTCATATTCACCTATAAATATAAACACAATGAACAAACAAAAACTTTTTACTATTGTGAGTTGTATGTGGTGTGCGTATTTTTTTGTAATGCGTGCATGCGAATCACACGAAGATCCACGTCAGCAATGAGGGTCTTAAGTTGAGGGGGCCCACCAGAAGACTTGACTGGCGGCTTCTTCAACGTGAATGGAACGTGTTTATCGCTTCCAAATGAATGTGAATAAATCCCTTTGGAATTTTAGGAGTAATAAATAAATAATTAATTGCAACTCTTATACATAGAATTAAAATCGCGTTTATTGTTTTCACGCGCTTGGCAAAAAATAGGGACTTGAAAGGGATTGAAATTTGTGAGTGGTCCATTCCATTCTATTATTTAGGCCCATTTATAAATTATAATATACTCGTAACGAAATATTAGATTCATGTGGGTATTACGTGGGAGGCCAGATTTTCCGTTACATTTTTTATTAAATTTTATCTTAAGTTTAATTTTAATTTATGACATGTATAATGTGATGGTGACATCTCTTAAATGTATAATAGTCCTTCAATTCGACTTTATGCCATTTCTATGTATTAGGTTGAATGAATGAGTCTAGAAGGGTATTAGGCAGCCAACGATTATACTTTAGTGGCGGGCTAGGTGGGTTTTAGTCGGTCGAGACAAATAAAAAATATATTGAAGTGCCTAGGCGCTAGGCGGCCCAAAACCGTCTGCTTAATGATTTTCGACTTTTAAAATTTGAGCATGTCTCCTGTGAACCAAAATGTCACGGTGAAATTTGATTCATATTCAAAAAATGGATTCAGTTTATTCTTTGGCTATCCTTACTAATTCGTTTTAGTAATATAGATTATACACTTCAATTATCAAAACTAATAACTTTTAGTCTTGTATGTCACATTCCATTCAATTATCACAACTAACACCCTTTAGTAATATAAGACACACCATTTAGTTATCACAACTGATACCGAGTAATACCTTTCAATTATTACAACTATTATTTTTAGTAAAAGATCAAATTTCACCATAACTTTTTTCTTAATAAGAACTTAGTTAAAATGTTCTTCAAACTATTTTTTTCAACATGGAACAACTCACCACAGATTTTTCAGGAAAAAAAGTGTCCACAACTTCACATTTTGTTCAAGTTTTGTTGTACTGTATGGGCCAAATTTGGGCCTATAAATTAAGCAATCGAAATTGAAGTGGTTGATAGCCTATATAATAGTCAACCACTGGACCAATAAAATGGCGGGTTAAACCAACGGCCCATTTAAAAATAAAGTCAACTACTGGCCCAAAAGTGGCGTGGTTAAATCCAACGGTTGGCTTTCATCTCTTACCAAATCAGTACCAAATACCAATCTCTCGTGTTCTCTCTCCTACCAGTCAAAGAGTAAGTCCATCTTCTTCCTCAATTTGTTTCTCGAATATCTGATTTTTGCATTTGCAGTGCATTATATGGTGTTTCCTTTTGTAATTGCTTATTTAGTTCTCTCTCTTGTCGATAGTTGGTGAGATATTGTCTCCAATGGAAGCGTCGAATTTTTTCGCGCTTTCTTTGAATCCTCGGTTGAATCGGCCTAGTTTCTTCAGTCATGCACGAGATGTTGTGAGTATTTGCTATTGTTGCCATTATTTTTTGGATATATGTGTTTTTTTCATTCAATTTTTACAAGGTAACTTTATTGTTTGTGTATGCAGTTGTGGTTGGATTTCGAGTTATCTATCATAGTTTGCTTCGGTGGTATTATGTATGTGTAGACCTCGACGGTTGGGCTAGACTTTGTGAATCCAATTTTTTATTTTTGTTATTGAATTCAAAGATTTTGTTTTTGTTTTTTTTTTTGGGGGGGGGGGGGCGCGGGGGGCGGGCGGGGTGGGCCGTAGGGTTGCAATTTGATTCGATTCGGTATTCGATTCGATATTTTGATATTCGTATTCGAAATTTTGTGATTCGAATTCGAATAAAAATATTCGATTCGATTAGTAATCAAATACGAATTCAAAATTTCGATATGATTCGATTCGATTACACACCCCTAGGGTGGGGGTCTTTTTGTTAGTTTAACACAGGATATGGTGAATTCTTGTTTGAGATGTGTAAGGTTAGATTTTGTGAATCCAGTGAGTTGTTGGTTTATACAGAATTTCAAGAATTTGGAGGGGTTTTCTTTTGTCAATCTAAGACAGTAAGATATGGGGAGTTCTTGTATGAGAAGATGTATAATGTCAAATGGCTCATGGGTCGTGAGACTGATCCAAATCCATTAAACTTCCCACTTGCACACTAATTTATTGAATATTTTTGTTTGAGATGGATTTGATAATGTTTCCTAATCCAAATCATAGTGAGGATAACTTGAGTTTCCTAATCATCATCATAGTGAGGACAACTTGAGCCAATCTTTAGTATTCAGGGAACATTCAAGATATTATTTTGATAGTTTCGTATGCCTAATCATTGTGGTTGCAGGTAATGTTAAATGGCAAAGAACATAGACATGGCTGTTGCATTGAAAGTGGTGGGATGTTCAATCACCGTCTCTGTATATGTTCTCACAGACGGCGGCATTTGGTTTTGGGTGGACGTCTCAGAGAAGAAGCTAAATTCCAATATGTTTCTCATGGTCTAACTTCACGGTATACTCATTTTACCCTGAAAATTCTTTATTTGAGGAACCGAATATTTCTGCATGAACCCATATGACTCCTATAGTTGAACCTTATATTATATATATATATATATATATATATATATATATATATATATATATATATATATATATATTCTTGTTTTAAGTGTGGGTTGTGTTTGAATTATGAGATAGATATCTTGATCGTTTACCTTTTCAGAGCAGTACCTTGAGTCAAGCATCCAGATCACGCTCGATGCTATCATGCCAAGTTACAAGAGAAGAGTCTGGTGGAAGCTCGAGTGGTGAAAGCATCTTATTGGATGAACAAACTTTAGAGAGAGAACTGCAAATTGCCATAGAAGAAGAGAACTATACCCGAGCAGCAAAAATCAGGGATAGTCTTCGACTCCTCCAGGAGGATAGCAAGGCTTCGGTATTAGCAGCAAATGCAAGATTTTATAATTCATTCAGGAACGGGGATTTAGCTGCTATGCAAGCTCTGTGGTCAAAGGGTGAGCACGTGTGCGTTGTACACCCCGGTGTGAGTGGCATATCGGGACATGACCTTGTAATGGGAAGTTGGGAGTTTGTTTGGGCAGATTATGAGTTCCCACTTGAAATTGAGATCAAGGATGTTCAGGTTCATGTCAGAGGTGACATAGGTTACGTTACCTGCATTGAAATGGTTAAGACGAAGGGCAGTAGCTGGGGGAGGCATTTTGCTTCTAATGTTTTTGAGAAGGTCGAGGGTCAGTGGTTTATATGCATTCATCATGCATCCTATGTTGATCTGTAAAAGATGTAGTCGAGGGTCAGTGGTTTATATGCATTCATCATGCATCCTATGTTGATCTGTAAAAGATGTAGTCGAGGGTCAGTGGTTTATATGCACTCATCATGCATCCTATGTTGATCTGTAAAAGATGTAGTCGAGGGTCAGTGGTTTTATATGCATTCATCATGCATCCTATGTTCATCTGTAAAAGATGTAGTGAGCTCTGCTTATTGTTTAATCTTCATAATGTTGTGTAAAACACTGGGCCGTTTTTGCTGCCTGTGGAGGCCTTCTCTTTCATATAGTGTTTGAATCGGTGATAGCTGCTAAATTCGTTAAATCTCTCTCTCTCTCTCTCTCTCTCTCTCTCTCACACACACACACACACACACACACTCATATTCAGATTCTATGCAGACATGCAAGAAAGCAAATGTTGTGTCAAATATCAAATACTATTAACATTTTAAAGGCCAAGGCAAAACCATCACTCTCTCTCTGTCTCTCTAATTAGCATCCTATCAATATTTTACTAGTTATTATGCAGTAATAATGTTTTAACAAAGTTTGCGGTGTGCTATGTATGAAGATAATTAATGGCAAGACAAACAACAGTCTGTTAAAGAACTAGGGATAACCATGTTAATACTAATGGGTGTATCGTCTGCAACAAAATCCAACTTTACAGATTAAGAAGAGTCGACGCAAATTTACAGAGGTCACACATGTATCTTCTTGGACATATATATGTGTGGCTCCTCAGTACAAAAAACAAAGTATCTAACGCGTGCCCTTTGCTACAGTTTCAAATCCTTCCTGCGGGAGACAATGGCGGGCACGTTATGTATTTTGCAGGTATTTGCTCTCTCAACGTGTTTAGCATTTTCCTCGTACCACTTTCTAGTGAATCTCCTGCTTCTGATTCGCTTTTCGTCTCTATTATTTCCGGAAACTTCCAACATGTGACGTACGCTACACTTGCAGCAAAAGCCTCCAACAAAGAAATTGATGCATCCAATTCAAGAGAGTAGAACTCATTGCTGAATGGTTTTAAGCTGAAAACAGGCTTGCTCTTCTGCTCTCCACCCTATAAGAATCAAAGGTGGGAATGGCCATTTTACAAAGTTTGAACTTTGAAAGCAGAAAGGTGTAAACAAATAAAATGAAGCATCAAAAGTACCTGTACATAAAGGTTGACGTCATCAATAGAGCTAGATATTGATTCTTGAAATATACTGCTGTTTTTTCCACTGTCAGCAAGTATTCGCACCTTGCAACCCACGTCCCACCCTCCACAATCACACGATCCAGACGATCTCCAACGGGTAATTAATGACGAAGGTGCCCCTTTTATTGGCATACCATGAACACCACCAGGAAGTATGACTACTATGCCAGAGTTTTGTAGAAAGTCCTTCCTTTCAAACAGTTGGTTTTTTAAAACAATAGCTGCAATCTCCTTGTGAGGTAAAAATTCAAGATTTTGCTTGTCTACCTGGGCAGGATCAGCAGCATACAGCACACATTCCCTTGCACCGCGTTCACTTATATCTCCTGAGTTTGAAATCTTCATCTGACCGATAATATTATAGCCAAGGCTATAGGTTTTACTTTTTGATCCTTGATTTATCCAGTTCATGCTCTTTTTCTTAATCTCGTGGACAGAGAAGAATGAGTAAATCAAGCAAGGATCGTTCTTTCCAGAAGATGGCAACTTCCTCACAGCAGCAGCTAGCATGTCTTTGCTATTTTCAACCACAAGTTTAAAGAAAGGCAATCCGTTCCTGAAAGTGAGCTGCAAAAGAGCTTGAGAAGTTGATGCCTCAGGCTTCCTATCTTTAGAAGGCCCCTTGGTAGTGACGTCCATAGGGTGTGAGCTTTCACTTGGTGGTCGAGTAGTCTCAGGGGCAGTTTTGTGCTTGAGCAATGGATCCAGCAATCTCCTTAAAGGGCTGGACCTTCCTCTATTATGAGCATTTCCCTGGTCTTTCTCAGAGTTATCCATGCCAGGGGCAATTTCGGGCCTCACTGGGCCTGGTCTGACAACAGTGTATGAAGAACTCGATTGTGGAACAGCAGAGCTCTCCTTAAAGCTATAACTTCTGCCCATCTTTCCAAGGTTAAAGCTGAATCGACGAGTAGGGGAGGGAGCTCTTCCTTTCACCGTCGGCTGTTCAGCAACATCAGCTTGTTTTCTATTGGAAGCCTCAGGTGAAATTGAAGGCCTGCCAGTTTCTTCATTCATCAATGAACATTTTGCTTTGGATGATAGGGAAGTGACAGAATTTGCAGTTGTGCAAATATCTACATCAATCGCCTGAGAAGGCAGGGGACAAGAATGTGGAATATCACCAGAGAATTCTCCAGAGTAGAGCTCTTGAGAAAAGAAATCAGACAATCTGTTCTCGGTTAGTGCTGATACTTGTGCATCAACTGAGGTCCTCGATTCTGTAGACTGGGAACTCTCTGAGCATCTCTTTTCGTGGAAATGTTTGGGTACTTGGAGCAAACTGTTTTTTGGATCTTCAGGGAAAAATTTAGAAGCTTGTTTCACTTCATCAAATCTCGTCTCAATAGTTTTCCCGTGAGCACTTTTGTTAGGTGAAAGGAGAGAAATCTTATGTTTCCCCTGCTTAGATGATGAAGATGAACCTTCTCTTTCTGACACCATATCTTTCTCTGTGTCCTTAGTCTTGCTGTTAAACACACTTTTCTCGGAAGAACTTTGATCATAAAGTTCAATTCTCTGCTGAAAATGGGTTTGCTGCCTACCAATCCTGAAGCTCTCCGCAGCTTGATATTCTTGGTCGCATGTCAACTTTCCTTTAGACGAATGGAGAAGTGAACTGTGAGGTGGAGATGGTTGCCTCTGAGGTGAACTAAAACGTGAACCACGTGGCGTTGGCTGTTTGGCTGAATACATCAAACTGGGATTATGACTCTGCGAAGAGGATTGCTTTCTCAAGTTTGGAACTAGTTTAGGTGGTCCGCTTGCTGAAGAAAAGGACTTTCCACTTGATGATGTTCTCTTGGGAAGTTTTCCAGGCATACGTTCGGTATACTTCCATTTCTCCAAACGCTTCCAATCAAGAACACCAAAATTTAGTGCCTTATCTTGGATGGTGTTATCCTTCTCCACTTTCCGGAGAAACCCAGGCAAATTTGACATGTGCCTTACAAGCTCATTATCATCACAAACTCTTCCACCAGGCCAAGTCTTTCTGTCAATTTCTGAAGATTTGGAGTGAGCCACTTTCCCACCACTTGCATTCTGTCTCAGTTCACATTTTGGATCAATGTAGGGCTGGCTAAAAGAACGTCTAACTCCATGCTTTTCTTGAAACAATAAACGGTTTTCACTCCAGGGCGATGGGATTTTCTCTTTTACAGCATCCAGATTTTGTTGTCTTTCCGAGCTTCTCTCCTGTCCTCGGACATGACCCATGTCTCTAGATGTTTCTACACACTTATAGAACTAAGCTTGCTAGATGGCATGTATTACATCTTCACTCACTGCAGTTGGAAACTAAAACTGCAGTAGCTTTTTTGTTGAAACTTGCCATCTGATTAGTTCCTTAGAATGCCATCTCTTCTTCCTGAGGATAGAACAATGAATTCAATTCAGTAAAATAATCAACTCTCTTGACACAATGTAATGAATGATTATCCACTGATCAGCCACGTGTAATCCCAGATAAAGTGATTCATGAACATCAATCTCTATCTTTTGGATTTTTAATTAAGTTCTGAGACTATTATATCTATTCCCAGACGAGTTAATACGAAGAAGAAACACCATTTTAGCTCTGACAGAGACGCACAATCCAACTTAGTAAAATATGCAATAGAGAGAGAAGCAAGAAAAGAGAAATCAGCTGGAACAAACAAAGGTGAAAAAAAGAACAAGAAGTAAACCTTCATGGTCCGATCATCAATATTTGTAGCCAGTTCATAAATTGGTTGAAACTTCAAAAGGAGTACGTATAGCTTCGTCTATGTAAGTTTAATTGGACCTTACCAGATGAGTAGGAAATATTATAAAAAAATAAAGCAGCAAAATCTCCCTCTTATGATTAAAAACCCAAACACATATCCAAAGAACGTAACATTCATTGAAATGCTAAGTCTAAGTTTCCATTATAGTATTGCTGCACTAGCAAATGAACATAGAAATCAGAGCTATTAAAAATATACTTTTGCTCCAAACGTAGCAACACGCTGAAATATAGCTCAAGACATTAGCGAACTTTACAACGGCAAGTGATTATCGATAAAATGTACATCCTTACAGATAATCTACCAGCAAAATCCACCAAAAATATCAAAGGAACATGTATTATGCACCATTATCAGGACCAATTATCCAAATTTTCAGTGAATTCAAGTGCATAGACATCGAGATGTAGGTAGTAAAAGCGCCTATTCTTGCTTCTAAATTATTGGAAACTGTACAATGACTAGAAACTAAATCTTGGAATCATGTGCAGATACACAAATTCAGGAGACTACTGATCCAGATGACTGTTGGTTTTAATTTCTGGAATCTAGATGGCTATGGGCGAATCCAAGAGAACTAGAAGACGTACCTACATTAGCCCCCTCTCATTTCCATATCAAATTCACAAATGGATTAATTTGTGCGATTAGCATTAACAAAGCTTCAACTCAAAGGGGGAGAAAAAAGAAGAAGAACACACACACACACACACAAAATGGCGGTTCAATCATGAATCAAATCAAGAAAAAAGACAGATCCAAACAATATAAAGCAAATAAACAAAAAAATATTGCTTCCAATTTGATCCAATTAGCAACCGTCGTTAACAAAGAGCACCAAAATCAACTCGCAAAAACTCAAGAAGTAAAACAACAACATAACCAGAAGATTCTCAAGAAGAAGTTCAAGGACCCGTCAATGGTCTAGTAAAAGAGCAAAAAATAAAATAGAAACAAAAAGAAGAAACCGCAGAGAACTCATAATGAAGAAACGGACTTACACTGAACGCAAAGCAAAGAATTGCAGAATGAGAAGAGAGTCAGAAAAAAGTAACAAATCTTCTTAGATTGAAGGAAGCGTAGTCGTCGATGCCGGAAAAGAAAGAAATGAGGTTGCTCTAAAGATAGAAATATATAGATACAATATCAGAAGCGTACGTATAGAGAGAGAAAAACTCGCGCGAACAAAATGTGCATCCCTCTCTCTCTGCCTGCAGTGAGTACTGAGTAAGACTGCTAATGATGAGAGAGAGAGAGGGGAGAGAGAGAATTAAGTTAACCCAGAGGTGAGCTGAGCTGAGCGCTTTGCCTTGAAAAATGATTCGGACGGTTAAAAATGAAGTGTTAATTCATGACCAAATTTGAAAGGTGGGGATGCATCACACTAGATGATATTATAGGCATGTGGGCCCACTAATACTCTTTCGGCCTGTCGACTGCGGGACCCAAAATATGATGTATGGGGCCCACCCAAATGGTCCTATTAGGGTTACAGTAGAGTTATTTTTGTTTGTAGCCGCTTTGTGGAGATTTCATTTTCTGTCTTGTCAAATTGGTTTCGTTTTAAAAAATATATATCCATAGAATGGCACATTATTGTCCATGCCCGTTTCTCGACCCGTCATATCCGGATTCTTATATTACCGATACAGCCCTCCCATCCTGCAGTCTTATTCCACGATGATTTGTGATCCTCTACTGGCAAAAACCTTCTTATTTGCTTCTCTTATAATAGTTCTGTTCTATAAAACTTGATATATAAGGAGTGTACACTTTTTAATAAAAAATAGTAATAATGGGAGAATTTTGAGGAGTAATATTATAAATTTTTATGTATAATATAAAAAAAAATTTATATTCATGTGTGAATCCAAAAATAATGACATTTTGTGTAAATAAACGTATATTATGAGGGTGAGAGTGGAAGGGACGAAAAAGAAAATGTAAAAAGTTTTATAAACCGAAGGAGTACAAATTAAGAAGTATAATAAAATAATAGTATATACAAGTGATATGATTGAGAGATAAAAAAGTAAAAGTAAATATATATATATATATATATTTGAAATGATACATTTTAATACATTAAATGAATGATAATTAGTGTAAATAAACGTAAAGCTTAGGCATAAATACAATAAACCTCGTTAAATTAATACTCGATAAATTAATAACCTCGCTAAAACTAATAATTTGTCCGGTCCCAAGTTGGGATCAGTACAAATTTGAGACCGAACCAATAAAATTATAAGATAATAATTTTTTTTTCTTACATACATTTAGATCCCAATGATATAAAATAGATATTTAAAATATTTAAAGATTTATATATTAAATTATTTATTAAAAAATATACATATTGTGCAAGAGGTCGAAGGTTCAAACCTCCTTAGAAACTATAAATTAATAATTATTAAAAATAATCCATATATATATATATATGATGCACTTGAATATTCTTAAGCCAACTTAATAAAATAATAATCTAGTGTAATTTGTTTTTTCTTGAACTTCAAATCTATGTTGATCTCATTTTTAAATCTCCTTGAATATTCACCAACAATAGTTGTCTAGCGTTGCCTTCAAATCTATGTTGATCTCATTTTTAAATCTCCTTACTGCACCCAATAGTTGTGGCGTTGTCTTCTTGTACTGCAACGAATTAATTTAAACAAGTCATTCCAACTTCCACGTGAGTTTGTGTTCATGGAATTCTACCAGTACATTTGTATTTTAACTTAATTTTCATCAATAACTATGCATGTATACTTAAAGTTTTTCAAAGAATTTGGAACTTTGAAGGTCAACTGTGCATATACGTTAAAACCTCTTTAAATTAATAAATTATTAATTTATCAATATAATAATATCTCTATAAATTAATAAAAATCCTCCGGTCCCAACATTATTAATTTATAGAGGTTTTACTGTACATGTAGTGGTACGCCAAAAAAAAAAATGAAAAACGTGTTGTACGACGATTTATTCGCCCCTAGGCCCAATGGCGACTGGGCCGGCCCAGTTAAGCTCGGCGCGGCCCAGAAGATTTCGGCCCCTCCAGCGGTCGACCCGCCGGGTCGTGACGAACCGACTCGGCTACGTCCGGGAGAGCTCGGCCCGTCCAGGTGGGCTCGGCACGTCTGGAGATCAGCTCGCCGGGGTCAGGAAGGCAAGCTCGGCCTGGCAGGCCGGACCCTCCGGGCCGCGCCCGCCGAGGATCCCGCCCGCCTGGCCGAGGCGGGCTTGCCCGTCTGGCGAGCTGAACAACCCTTCGAGCGACAATGTCGCGGTTACCACACCGAACGGCGGGCACGGCGAGGACCCCGCCACCCAAGCTCGGCAAGGACAAAGACTTGTCAACCACGCCACGCCTGAAATGGTATCAAGTACAAGATATCTGCCTCCGTTTAAGGTCAACTTATCCCAGAAAGGTAAGAATATCCCCCAGCCATCAGAAGATCCCCTGCCAAGGGACACCTGGCAGGATGTGAGTGGCTAGCCGCCTGCTCTGCTGCAGAGCAGGTACATCTCAATTATAAGAGATGGTACAGCATTTATGTTGATTTGTACTCTATTGTACCTTTGGACTGCCAAAAAGGCAACCAAACCCATGTATAAATAAGACCTATAAGGCATAATAAACGGATCTGAAGCATCCATCTTTAGCCTGGGACTAACACTCCCAGCAAACCTTATGTTCTTACTTGCTCTTCTGCATTTAATTCCTCATTTATTGCTCATCATTTCTATTGATTGTTCTCGGGTGTTTATCATAATAAATGCTCCAATCAATATTATTTTAACCGATCAAAAGCCACATTAAATCCCTCATAAATATTTCGGTTAACAACAATTGACGCTAGAGGAAGGGGTTGAACCTCCGATTCCGTAAAAAGTTGCTGGAAAAATCTTGAAGAAGTCTCACTGTTCTTCAAACCAAAATCTCACTTAAATCACCTCTGTTCCTTACCCTTCCCTTCCAGAGAAGATCCTACTTCATTTGGAAGATGACGAAAGTTGGAAACGCCGTTCCCGGTGGGGAAAATCCCACCCCCGCTGCTGCTGGCATGGATACCATGCACGTTCATGAAGGTGAACAGCCTCAGGGTGATTTCACCCCCACCAGGGGCACGGGGGGTCTGGTCCCCATCCCACTTCAGGAGTACCAAACCCCTGAACAAATTCAGACGGCCATCAAGCTTCTTCAAGCTCGAGGCCATGAGCTCACCATGGCCAACTCTGGTCCCTCTGCTCCCCAGAAAAGTAAGGGAAAAAAGAAGAAGAAGGCCCAACGAGCTCGGGACGGACCTGGATCTCCTAGCAGGGGCGATCAGCCCCAGGGGTCTAGAACTGTCTTCGAACGACTTGGGTCGACAGCTGGATTTCGGGTCAGAATCCGAAACAGAGTCTAGGACGGGGAGCACCCCGGCACGGCGAGCGGTTGAGGACCGCCGACCCGCCAATAGAGCCCCCGCACCCAGCGCGCCTCTGGAGCGCGAGGCCAGGAGGGTATCGGCCAAGGATAGGTTGGGCCCAGCCCCTCCAGAGCACTCTGCTCCCCCAAACCCAGAACCAGACTCTCGCGATGCTCTCCTCGTCGCCATGCAGAGGAAGATCGACGAGATGGAATCCCGCTTTGGGGCCCGCGATGGGCAGCCAAAGCGAAGCGTGGCGAACGAGCCTCTCTGTATGGAGGTCGAGCAGGCACCAGTTCAGCCCAAGATCCTCCCCCCTCAAATGCCTATCTATGAGGGGAAAATCGACCCGGAGACTCACCTCAGCAAATATAGTATTTACATGGTCGGCAGGGGGGGCCTCCGATGCGACCAAGTGTCGCCAATTCCCGTTAACTTTGGGCGAGCTCGCCCATAAGTGGTATGTCTCTCTCCCCGCCCGCTCGATCAGCACCTTCAGCGAACTGGGCGAAAAGTTCACCACCTACTTCGCCTCCAAGATTCCCAGAGCCGAGAACCGGCAGAGACTGATGGGAATCAAGCAGGGGAAGGAGGAGAGCGATGAGGCCTACCTCGACCGCCTGGACGAGGTCCTCCAGCTACACGCAGCCCTCAGCGGCCTAAGACCGGAGTCCCACATGTTCCGGCACATGACAAAAAACTACCCCACCTCCTACGCCGAGTTCCGCCGACGAGCAGGCGAGCTTTACACTCGCCAGAAGATGCTCGCTCAAAGGCTGGGCGAGGTTAAAGAGGAGGGGGGCGAGAAGAGGGGGAAGGCAACCCCCAAGGCAGCCCCGGCCGCCGAGCCCACCCCCAGCAGGAGGAAAGGCCAGCAGAGGGCCTACGGGGGGAACTTCAAGAGCTTCGAGGACAAACCCCCGCATGCATCCGTCCAGGTCGTGGACAGGCTCAAGTACTCCCCGGCCTTTGTTTTCAACGCAATCCAGCACACCGGGCTGATCCCCAAGTCCAAACCCCTAAGGGGAGACCCAACCAAGCAAAATCCTAACAAGTTCTGCGCCTATCACGACTCCACCGGGCACAACACCAGCCAGTGCCGAGACCTGCTCAAGCAGTTGTGGAGGCTGTTCGAGGATGGGCTTCTTGATAAATACGTCAAGAGGCCACCACCACGGCCGGACATAGAAGAGCGAGCTCCTAGGCGACAGAGGGTCGTCTCCCCCGAGAGGGTCGCGGCAGTCGAAGTCGCGGCCGACTTGGAGTCGTCAGGCGATGAGCTTCCAGCCACTCGCCCCGGCGGATGGATCAATGTGATCCAAGCCAGGGGGTAGCCTCGGCGGACTGGTTGAGGTGTTCAGCCAATCGAACAGGAAGAGGAAGGCCGAGCTGCGGGCCATTGACCATGTCCACCTAATCAGCGCCCCTCTGGAGCCCACCATCTCCAAGACCGCGGTAATCTCATTCTCAAATGCTGACCGCGAGGGGGTTCTCTGCCCGAAGAATGATGCTCTGGTCATCTCGGCCAACATCCTGGGAATGACCGTGGACCGGGTCCTGGTCGACAACGGCAGTTTCTGCAACATCCTCTTCAAGTCCGCCTTGGACCAAATGGGCAACCTGGCCAAGTACATCAGGCCCTACGACCTCCAGCTCCGCGGTTTCGGCGACACCGTCGTCTCGGCATATGGGAAGATCAAGCTATCAGTCGAGCTAGTTGACTTTGCAAATGATAGGGTTAGGATTACTAGGCCTGTCGAATTTGTAATTGTTGACCTGTCGAACATGTATAACGGCTTTTTTGGTCGCCTTTTTCTTGAAACTTTTGAGGCTATCGCCTCTTCTTATTTCTACTGTATCAAATTCCCCACTGTCGAAGGGGAAGTCGGCACCATTAAGGGTGACCAGAAAATGTCAAAGAAGTGTTTGAACTACTCATGCCCAGATTTAATTTCTGCACTTAGTCTAGAGTCGTCTATTCTTACCATGGTAGAACAACAAAGTGTCGAACCCAGCGGGCCCGAGGATGAACAAAATGAGGCAACTCCAATGGATTGCTCTACTTCAACACAAGCCGAACAGGCCCAGGACGAGCTTACCCGCTCGGCCCAGGCTCCTATGGAGCTCGGCCAGGCGAGCGAGCAAGACTTGGAGCCTCGCCTCGGTTTTGAACCTATGCCGCTAGACATTGACCCCAGGGGAAACCTCCAAGACCCCAACGGTCAGCGATTAAAACGCACCGCCCCAGTCGAAGAACTGGAACGCATTCCGGTGGATCCTACTCGCCCCGAGCTTGAAGTCTCCATCGGCTCCAAGATACCCGCCGAAATGCGGGGGGATATCGTGGACTTCTTCAAAAATAGTGTGGATGTCTTCGCCTGGTCGCACCAGGATATGGTCGGCATAGATCCAAAACATGCCTGCCACCATCTAAAGATCGACCCCGCCCGTAAGCCCGTCTCGCAGAAGAGGCGGAAATTCGGCCCAGAGAAGTACGCCGCTCTAGCCGAAGAAGTAAAAAAGCTGCTCGACAACAAGCTGATCGAGCAGGCTGAGGACGAGCCCCAATGGGTGGCGAATGCCGTGCTCGTCAAAAAATCTAACGGGTCGTGGAGGCTATGCATAGATTTCACGGACCTAAACACGGCGTTCCCGAAAGACCACTTCCCGATGCCGCACATCGATCACCTGGTGGATAGCACGGCCGGTCACGAGATGATGTCCTTCATGGACGCATTCGCCGGCTATCACCAGATTCCGATGGCCATGGAGGACATCAAGCACACCTCCTTCCTCACTGAGAAGAACGTTTACATCCTGGCTTAGGATGCCCTTCGGGTTGAAAAACGCGGGGGCGACCTATCAAAGGCTCATAAACAAAATGTTCGCCGAGCAAATCGGGAGAACAATGGAGGTCTATATAGACGACATCGTCGTCAAAAGTATAAAAAAGGAAGACCATCTGAGGGATTTAGCAGAAACCTTCGCGATCCTCCGAGAATACAACATGAAACTCAATCCGAAGAAATGCAGCTTCGGGGTCGGCTCCGGTAAATTCCTCGGCCACATCGTGAGCCAAAGAGGAATTGAAGCAAATCCGGCCCAAATCAAGGCCATCCTCGACATGGAGGAACCCCGCAATGTCAAGCAAGTCCAGAGACTCACTGGGTGTCTGGCGGCCTTGAATAGATCCATCTCCCGCCTAGGTGACAAGAGTAAGCCTTTCTTCGCCACCATCAAAAAGCAAAAATTCTCATGGAATAAAGAAAGCCGGGATGCTTTCCTTAAGTTAAAGGAATATCTCGCAAACCCCAACATCCTCGCCAAGCAGGTGCCAGGCGAGAAGCTGTTTCTATACTTGGCAGCCTCCGAGTTCGCTCTGAGTGCAGTGCTTGTCAGAGCGGACGGGTAGGACCACCTGCCAATCTACTTCGTCAGCCAGGTGCTTCATGACGCCGAGATCAGATACACTCCGCTAGAGAAATTGGCGTACACCCGCCTACTTCTTCGATCACCAAGTTAAGGTCCTCACGACCCTTCCACTTCGGTAGGTCCTGCACAGGCCGGACACCAGCGGCCGCCTTTTAAAGTGGTCGCTCGAGATCGCCCAGTACGGCATCACGTACGCGCCAAGGACAGCGATCAAGGGGCAGGTGCTCGTCGACTTCGTCGCCGAGCTCACCTTTCCGAACAACCCCTCAACCTTAAGCTTCCCGCTATGGAAGTTGTTCGTAGATGGCTCCTTAACACAATCTTGTTCGGGAGCGGGAATCGTTTTGGTCGGACCAGAGGGGCAGTGCTTCACGAACGCCATCAGATTCGAGTTCCCGGCCACTAACAATGAGGCCGAGTACGAGGCTTTGGTCGGCGGTCTGGAGCTTGCCGCTGCGGTCGGTGTCCAGCGACTCCACATCTTCATGGATTCCCTCCTGGTGGTAAACCAAGTCAAGGGAGAATACGAAGCCCGCGGGGAGCAGATGATAAAGTATTAGGAGCTGATCGCCTCCATGTGCAAGAGGCTCCAGCAAGTCTATATAGAGCAAATTCCGAGGGAACGAAACTCCCAAGCGGATGCGCTTTCCAAGCTTGCCACCTCGGGGGGGGCGGCGGACATGTCCAACATTGTCCTCACAAAGCTCGCCACTTCAGCCATCAGCGGCCGAGTAGTGGCTACTGTCCGGGCCGAGGAGGCGAACTGGATGACGCCCATCATCCTCTACCTCAAGACCGGCGCCCTCCCGGATGACCGAGTCCAGGCTAGGCAGCTCGAGCTACGAGCAGCAAGGTACACTTTAATAGAAGATGCGCTTTATAAACGAAGTTTCTTTCTATCCCTACTCAAATGCGTCACTCCGGAAGACGGGCGGACGATCCTAGCTGACATCCACGACGGTGTCTGTGGAAATCACGCTGGGGGCAAGCGCTCGTTTATAAGACGATGAGGCAAGGGTACTACTGGCCCACTCTTCGGAAAGACGCAATCGCATACGCCAAGGCGTGTCACAAGTGCCAGGTCATGGCGCCCAACATCAAACTCTCCCCAGAGCACTTGAAGTCAATCTTCAGCCCCTGGCCGTTCGCTCAGTGGGGGATCGATCTAATCGGACCCCTGCCGGTGGCACTCGGGGGTGTAAATTCGCAGTAGTCGTCGTCGACTATTTCACTAAATGGGTGGAGGCCGAACCACTGAACAAGATTGATCAGCAGGCTATCATCAGATTCATATGGAAGAACATCATCTGCAGATTTGGTCTCCCCCAGGCCATAGTCTCAGATAATGGCAAGCAGTTCGACGGGCTCGAAATCCTAGAGTTCTGCGAGCATTGGAAAATCAAGAGACAGTTCGCCACTCCGTACCACCCTCAGACCAATGGTCAAGTGGAGGCGGTCAACAAAATATTAAAGCACACCCTCAAGGCCAAGCTTGAGGAGAGGAAAGAAAAGTGGGCGGCCAGCCTGCCGGACGTCCTGTGGGCCTACAGGACGACTACCAGAAACTCCACGGGCGAGACCACCTTCGCTCTCGCCTTTGGCACCGAGGCCGTCATCCCGGCCGAGGTCGCCGTGCCGAGCTTCCGTACTTCGCAGGAGCTCGGTGAAAACAACGACCAAGCAAGGAGGCTCGACCTCGACATGCTAGAAGAACGCCGACTTGACTCAATTCACAAGAACGCGGCCTACAAGCAGTGTTCGGAAAGGTATTACAACTCTAAGGTCAAGGTCAGACAATTCTCAGTCGGCGACCTCGTCTTAAAGAAGATCCACGGCCCCAGCCAAGGGGTATTCGGCCCGAACTGGGAGGGTCCGTTCAGGGTGTCCAAGTGGCTACCCAATGGGGCGTACGAGCTCGAACACCCAGATGGCACTCCGGACCAATACCCTTGGAATGCATGCCACCTTAAGAAATATTTTCAGTGAGCCGTCACCTAGATCCTTTCTTGTAACCTAGAAAATTCTTGGGATTCTCTGAATTTTTGTAACCCTTGTAAGTTCTTGCAAATTTTCATAATGAATAAAGCGAAGTTCCCCAGGAATTGTGTCGAAAATCCTCGCAAGAGGTATCCTTGCGGACCCGCTCGAGGCCGACCGGCTAAGAATGGGTCCCTCTCATACTCGCGCGGGCCAGACAGTCCGCCGAGGTAGGGACTCGTCCCCATAAACTCCTCGCAGCTAGTTTAGCCTTATGGCGAGGTCCGCCCAGCCCATAAGCTGGGAGGCTCCTACTAAACTCCTCGTGACGCGTCCCGTTACCGTCCGAGGTCACCTGACTTTCCGGGTCAGTGTGCCCCTCAAATTCCTCGCAACGAGCTTAGCCTCCGGCCGAGGTCTCCTAGCTTTCCTGGCTAGTGAGGTCCACAAGCTCCTCGGAGTTAGGACAAAAGTCGCGTGGTTAGGTCCCTGTGACCAGCCCAAAGCGCATAGCACGCCACTGGGCGCACCTGTACAGGTCGCCTGAAGTGCCACCGGGTTCTTCCCGGAGAAAAAGTCTCCCGGCGAGCTAAACGTACTCTCGGCGAGCAACCACTTCGTAACTATTCCTAGCGAGCGGTTCAGTGGTCAAGTCTCCATTCAGCGAGCACCTTCATCAGCTCGCCCCGACCGAACTCGCAGTCGCGGGAACTGGTTTGGGCGACGAAGGATCCGGTGGGCCGTCAACCCACCATGACACACTTGGGCGAGCATAGCTCTTCAAGTAAACCCTTACTTGGCCAAATGCCAAGCTCGCCAATGCCGAAACCAAGTCGGAAAGGCACAGGCCGAGCTCAGCATCTTGAACAAGTAAGGCCGAGGCCTGACAAGCCACAAATGGTTTGAAATGCTTACAAAATTTGTTAAAAACGCGAAGTGTTAAACCATATTCATGCAGGGGCGAGCCGAGCTCCCAAACGTAACCCTTACCCGACCAAAGTCCGAGCCCGCCCATGCCAAAACCAAAACGGAAAGGCATGGGTTAAGTTCTCGCCTTGGATCAAGTAGGGCCGAGGCCGGTCAGGTCGTAACAGCTTGTTATATTTGGGAAATTTCACAAAATTTTCTAAGTACAGTAAGCAATAAATAAAGCCGAGAAATGTGAAAGGAAATGCAGATTTCATTAATTACAAAGCGGTGCGGCCAATGACCGAGTACAAAGATCCTAAACCCAAAACCTTAAACCAAAAGAAAAATAAGAGTTACAACGGCAGCGGGAGGGCCCAAAAGATCCCTTGGAATTCAAGGTTTCTATTAAACAGAGAGAGTAACAGCAGTGGCGGGAACGCGAGTTCAAAGTACCGAAGGGGCACAGGCGAATCCGTAGTTGAATACTTTCAAGAGACATATGGATTTGTTATTCACCAGTGCCCCCCCGGCAAGTACGGAAAACCTGTTAAGCCTCGCCGCCCACGGTCTCCCCGGCTCCCGCTCCGCCTGCCTCCGCCGGGAAGTCCAGCTGTTCCTGGTCGGGGTACCAGGAGAGGTCCACCCCATGGTCCCTCTCCATATCTTTGATCTCCAGTGTTAGCTCTTCGTGGAGAGGGTGGGCAAGGGCGTACTCCCTGAAGTACCTCTCCATGGCCCCAGTTGGGTCGCTAACCTGCTTCGCCGCATGGATGAGGTCGGCGGAGGCCATGTAGTACGCGAACTCCCCCATCACGGCCGAATCCTGGGTCGGGGGGATGACAACCGCCTCCGGGGTCGCATAGGCCGCGGCCAAGAGGTGCTCAGATTTGGCCAGCCTCTCTTCCAGCCCAGCCTTCTCGCCCACCAGCCGAGCAGCCTCCTCGCGGCTCTGGTCCCTTTCCCTCTCGGCCTGGGCGGCCGCGGCCCGTTCGGCCTTCAACCTCTCCGCGGCCGACCTCTCCACTGCCGCCTTCTCGACCTCCAGCCGCTCTCAGACGGCCGCCACCGCCTTCTCACCCTCAGCGCGCTGGCGGGCGACCTCCTCCTTCAGACGGGCCACCTCGACCTCTCGCTCCCGGAGGGCCGCCAGCACCTTTTCGGCTTCGGCCTGGGCTTTCTCAGCCACGGCCCGTGCTTTCTCGGCCTCCTTCCCGGCCCGGTCCCGCTCCCGGCGGACCTCCCGGCTCCTGGCCACCTCCCGGTCCCGCCCGTCCAAACACCGCTCCAGCACGGCGGCACTCTGAAGACCCAGGACCTGGGCGAGCAAGAGGGCGCTCTCCAGGTTCCAGGAAGAGTCCGCGTCCACCTCGGTCGTCATGGCCAACGGCATCTTCTCCATGGCCCGGATAACGTAGTCTGGAAGCTCGTCGGGGGCCGGGTCTCGCCGGGAGGTGAGGAAATCCACCACGGGAGGAGGACGTTTGCGGCCACCGGCCAAGAACCTGAAAAGAAAATCCTTAGCAATTCCTCAAAGAACCGAAAACCGAAGAGGGTAAAGGAGCGCTACTTACTTCTCGTAAAGGGTCGGGTCACGCCCCAAGAAGGAATGATCATCCGGGTCCCGGGCCTGGCTCGGCCTAGGCACTGAACCGGATCGTTGTGGTGCCGGGGGGCTCTCCTCGACACGAGGCCACTTACCCTGACGGCGGGAGGACGGGCCTTCCACGACCTCAACCGAGGTCTCCCTCACTCTGCGCGTCCCCCGGGGGGACACAGGGTCGGTCGGCTCTGAGGCCCGGGCTGGGGCATCTACCACCCAGGCTGGGCTCGGGACGACTGGTTCGGCGGGGGGAGGGGCAACATGCTCGGCGGCGGGCTCGGCGGCTGGCGGGGCGAGGGGCACCCCTTCGGGGACGTGCCCGGCAGCTTCCTCATCTGCCGACTTCTCTTTCCCGCAGGGCTTGCTCGCCTTCCTTACGCGGACCTTCGCCCGGCTGAAAAGATCGGGCACCACCGACATGATTACGGAGTGGGCGGAACGGAGCGGAGGATAGTTGAAACCTGCAACATTCGAGACGGTTAGTTCTCGCTCGCCGCAAAAACAAACATAGCACCACCCAGCTTAAGGTCGGAAATCTTACCGGCGTCCCGGTGGAGGTGGCGAGGATAGCTGAAGAATCGGGACTCAAACCTCGATTCGTCGTTGTTGACTGCCGAGCACTTCCGGTCAGCGAACGGAATGAGGGTTAGCTTGGCAAGTGCGAGCCGGAAATCGGTGTACAGCTCTCCCTCCTTAGGAACGAACAACTCTGCAAAGAGGAGGAAAAATTAGATCAGTAATAATTGTCCGAGTTCAAATAAAGAAATCGTACTCTTGGGTTTGTGCCCAAAGACGGATGGGACATCCAGACTAGAATCGAAGTCGACACTGGGCGACCGCCAGGCCCCGCTGACAAAAAACCACCTCCGGTGCCAGTCTCGGAGCTTGGAGGGGATTCCATTGAAAAACGTCCCACCCTGCCGAGTCCGTATGAACAGCTCCCTCTTGGACTCCGACAGGGTGAAAATGAAGTTCACCTCGGCCGGGGTCGGCATCCGGTACAGCCGGAACTTCCCCAGCCAAATAAACAGCGTGAGAAGGTTCATCCACCCGTTGGGATGAACCTGAAAATGAGCGACATTCCAGGCCGCGAATAGGTGCGAAATATTGGGATGGAGAGGAAACCGGAGCCCCGCCTCCATCATGTGATAATTTACGGCAAGCATCCCTCGCGGGGGCTGGTTGGGCCTCTCGTCGTCGGCGGGCACAAAGAAGTGCACGTCAGATGGGACCTGCCACCTCACCCGCCAGGAAGCCAAATCAGCCTCGGACACCGAGCTCCGCCTCGCCTCGTCATTGGCCGGCCATTCTGAGGCTTCCGCCGTTCGGAACATCCGGCGAGTCCGCTCCGGGTGAGCGTACGGATGCTCCCGCAGATATGCCTGGTAGTCAAAGGTGGGGGCCGGTCCCGCCAGCCTATCAATGTATTGCTCCCAGGCGGAGTAGGCGATGGTGACCTTCACGGAGGCTTGTTTGCTCGCCTCTTCGTCGGCCTCTTCGACCTGGACTCTCTCGCTCTCCTCCAGGAGCTCGGAAACCGTAGGGCCCTGGGCGACCGGCGAGGACCTAGCCGCACTCCCGCTTGCAGTTCTCTCGTCATCACTCCCCCCGGAGGAAAAGAGCTCGGCCACCATTTCCGCAGTAGCCCTCTCCAAATCGACGTCAACTGGGGGCATCCCCAGATCCTCGCCGATCCTCATGTCGATCCCTAGATCGGTGAGATCGGCAAATGGGGCATCCCCAGCTGCCCCCAAACCCCCTCCACTGGTGGAGGCGGCGCTTGGGCCCACGACACGGCCAAGGGTCGGGTCCGGAACATCTCGATCAGACAACCCGTATCTCCGGGGCGGCGTCTGCCACCCTCCCCGGGAAGATTCCCCTCTCACGGTGGCTCCACGCGTCGGCACAGCCGAACCAGTCCCTCGGGAAGAAGCTCCCCTCGATCTCACCATATCGATCGGAGGAAATGAAAGATAAACAGAAAAGAAGAAATTTTTTCAAGAGATAAAGGGAAGTTATCGTTTAAAACGCTGACTAGAAGCTTAGACAATGAAGAAACAGAGGGGATGCACTGAAACCTCTCGAAGAAGCTATGAAGATCACTCACAACGCTCTGAAAACCACACAGGGTAAGAAGTTTAAAATGAAGAAGGAGACTCCTATTTATAAAAAGCGGGAAGGACCTCCTTGCAAAATCCCCATAAACTTTTCGAATTCTGGGGCAAAAACGCGATTATTTTTGCGAAAGGTCGTGACCGTTCTTGGCACCATGGGGACTTGCCACGTGTCCGCGCGTGGTGGTTGGAGGTAGCCACCTCCAACTGCCACGCGCCCGCCAAAAATCGCTTTTGCGAGCACGTGGGGTGAATGACCCCAAATCCAACCGCCATTTTCTCCAAGTCCAAATCCAAATCCCATCAGTGAAACCCAGAGGGTACTCGGCATGAAGAAGCTCGGCAATAAAGGCGAACAACTCTCCAAGAGACCAGCCGGCCTCCGAACACCCTCAGAGACCGAACTGTGGGGCAATTGTTGTACGACGATTTATTCGCCCCTAGGCCCAATAGCGACCGGGCCGGCCAGCCTAAGCTTCGGCGCGCGCCCGGAGAAGATTTCGACCCCTCCAGCGGTCGACCCGCCGGTCGTGACGACCGACTCGCCACGTCCCGGGAGAGCTCGGCCCGTCCAGTGGGCTCGGCACGCCGAGATCACTCGCCGGGTCGAGCAAGCAAGCTTGGCCTCGGCAGCCGGACCTCCGGCCGCGCCCGCCGAGGATCCCGCCCGCCCGGCCGAGGCGGGCTTGCCGTCCTCGCGAGCCGAACAACCCTTCGAGCGACAATGTCGCGGTTACCACACCGAACGGCGGGCACGGCGAGGACCCCGCCACCCAAGCTCGGCAAGGACAAAGACTTGTCAACCACGCCACGCCTGAAATGGTATCAAGTACAAGATATCTGCCTCCGTTTAAGGTCAACTTATCCCGAAAAGGTAAGAATATCCCCCCGTGAGAGAAGATCCCCGCCAAGGGACACCAGCGAGGATGTGAGTGGCTAGCGCCGCCGCTCTGGCAGAGCGGTACATCTCAATTAATAAGAGATGGTACAACATTTATGTTGATTTGTACTCTATTGTACCTTTGGACTGCCAAAAAGACAACCAAACCCATGTATAAATAAGACCTATAAGGCATAATAAACGGATCTGAAGCATCCATCTTTAGCCTGGGACTAACACTCCCAGCAAACCTTGTGTTCTTACTTGCTCTTCTGCATTTAATTCCTCATTTATTGCTCATCATTTCTATTGATTGTTCTCGGGTGTTTATCATAATAAATGCTCCAATCAATATTGTTTTAACCGATCAAAAGCCACATTAAATCCCTCATAAATATTTCGGTTAACAACAAAACATTTATTGAGACAAACTAAAAAAGAAAAACTAAGAAACTTTTATTGGACTATACTAATAGGGGCTTTTCTATGGTAAGGAAGGTTTCGCGTCAAGAAATACATTAGGTATCATTGGATCACTGATTCAACAGATAAAATTTATTTTAAATAATTGACATTTACATTAGTACATTTGCACTGTGTTATATGAAATCGCACCGCGTCGCCCTATTAATAAATTAAATTAATAAATAAAAATTACAAAAATATTCTTTTTAATTTAAAATAAGAAAAATATTATAATTATAAAATTACATATATATCCTTATTAACATTTTATTTTTAAATATGATTAAAATTATATTTAACATAATAAAAATTTATTATTAATTATTTTAGGGGCCGCTTGTTTGTAAATTCCTTAATCGGAATGAGAATAAAATATTTTTTCTCTCCATGCCCTTAAAATATTGGAGGAAGAATTATTTTCATAGTTGTTACATCACAAGTATTATGCTCTAATAAATGAAACAAAAGAAGGTTGTAGTGGTGGTGGAGGAGAATGATTGAGAACAACTATTATATTTAACAAGTATTAGCCCTCATTATTTTCAAGTGACTCGATCACAGTAACAATGCTTTTATCATTTGAGTCATCTCATTTCGTTCGTCATTGCACTCATTTATTAGACATGATGAAATAAATTAAAAATAAATAAATAGTTAAACAATTCATGTGTAAGTGTGGACTCCATGGCGACATATCATAGACGTTATTTGTCTTCTTCAATCCTTTTTTCCAAGTGCACTGACAATATTTCTGATGAATTTTATTGACAAACTAGCAATTATCTTTTTGACAAATTTGTATAGTAGTTGGCTGTTTTCGTCTCTCTGCGCAGATGAATATAATCATTTTTCAAATTGCACTTTTGGACTTTCATTTCAAGGGGAGGGCCATATTACACGGCCTTCCATGTCATTTGCATTCATTACGCTTCATTCCTTTTTAATTAATTTCTAATAGATTATTACTCATATCTTTTTATGTTAATAATTCAAGCGTACGTGATATATATATATATATATATATATATATATATGATATTGCTGCTCTTTCTGCATATAAAAAAAATTACTTTCTTATTTCAGGCTTGTGTCACTTTACCAAAAATAATACTTTTAAATATTAATTACTTCTATGTTCTAAAAAATAAATATACATTTAATTGATTGGGATCGATTTAATGATAGAGATAAACCAGTGATGTACTATAGACATGATAAACAAGTTATATTACTAGAAATCAACTTATTTTTTGTCCATGATTTATCATTCCAAATTTCCAACTATAAATTTAAAGAATTAATTACTCCCTCCGTATCCGATTTAAAATAGTTTGGATAAAAAATTATTCCCTAGAATGATAAATATTTTGGATTGGAGGGTGTAATTATCTGTCGCACATAAGTAGCTCACTGTTGAATGATTTCCATACCATACCATGAGCAAATAATTGTTAAATAATGGCGCCAAAATTAGAGTTGAAAATTATGAATAATTCATCAAAGACTTTAACGTCTCAATCAAATTGAAAAACGTTCGTTAAACTAAAGCTATATACTGTAGCAACTTATATAAAAAACTACCCCACATGCACAATTAATAATGAGCAATATAATTCATCAAGACTTTATTTTAATTATTCAGTTAAAAAAATAAAGCTCATTCACATTATAGAAGCTAGCCATAAATAAAGATGTGTCATAAAATAAGCCGTGGACCCAGAAGTCAGTGGATGCAACAATTGAAGCACGCTTGTTGCATGGAATAATTAATAAGTGCTTTTATGGTGATTACGCTTCTTCTAGATTTAACATTCCAAACTTGTTATACATTCGTGCCTCTTTAATTTACTTTTCAAATAAAGCTTGTAGGCGATCTTTGTCTTCTTTGATATATGAAAGGGGCAAAGAATAAATCTTTGCAAAATCGATCCGAGAAAAGTTATAAGTGTTGGCAGGACTTTTCCCTATTTCGATCGTGAATATATTTAGCTTTGTAAACAAGCATGCATGTTTGATTAATCCATCTTTTTATTGCTTAGTTATACCAAAAAAATTAAATATGTTTCATGTTGATGGTAGATAATAATTGAATCAGTTGGACTGTATGTAGGAATAAAATAAACGAGAATGTAAATCACTATGTGTTTGTGTTGTATTTGTTGTGGTGATTTAGACCCCGTTTATTAATTTTGAGGGTTATTCAGAGATAACACGGAATAATCCTCAAAATAAACTGACCCTAGTGAACATGTCGTGTTGCCTTATCAATCCACATTCCACCCAAACTGGCAATTCAATGAATTGGGTCAAATTAGGATATAGTAGGCGTTTTATTATGAAATCATCTTAAAAAATTCATCTAGAGATAAAAAGAAAAATGAATAAAAATTAAGATAAAAATAATTATATGAATCCGATGCACCATGCAATTCGCATTCATTTCTAATAGTTATTTAACTAAATAATATTTTTTATTAGGAAAAGATTATATAGTATTAATTATTTCAAAAAAAAATTTGTTCAAAATATATATTAATTACTATTTTATAGAGAGACCAACTAAAAATTAATGGATAATAAATAAATTGGTAAAAATACACTTAATTTTAAACTCGTTTTTTATTGTTAGCCAGTCGTACACAAAAATTTCTCAAGTAGAACTTATGCGTATGTTAGCTTAACAAGAAAGCACAAAAAAAGGAATGCTTGCTCCCTTATATATATTTTTTTAACTACAAAATTTAGAATGAAATAGATTTATAGTATGAAACTATTTTTTTGGATTAATTTTAATGAATTTTTTTTTTTTTTTGATCGGTTAATTTTAATGAATTATATTTAGTGTTTCATTTTTTTGGATTAATTTTAATGAATTATAAATAGTGGGTATGAAAAATAAATTAAATATAAATTTTATAGTATAAAACTTTGTTAATGGGGAGAGAGATTTTTTTTTAAGGAGAAAGCAGAAATGCTCTCCCTTATTAAATCCTAGAAATAATCCCAATCTATCTCAATTTGGATTGCCTCGTAATATTATTCCTATTTCATTTCATTCATCGTTACATGTAATTTTATATGAAGATAATTTGGAATATGATGTATCATGTAATTTATATAATATAAAGATAATACTTACATAGAAAAAATCTGGGTTAGCAGTTTTACTTCTTTTCTTATTATAAAAAATTACAAAAATAAAATAAAGCTTTATGTAAATCAAATTTACTGTGTAATTGATATGCATTTATATGTATTTTAAATAATATTAGTATCTATTTTCATTAGAAAATATTTTTAGAAAAATGTTACATTAAAAATATTCAATAAAGAAAATATGAATGTTAATCAAAAGAAACAAAAATAAATACTTAAAGCACGACCATATTTAAATGTTAGCAGTAATTCTGGTAAAAATGTGTGTGAGACGGTTTACAAATTAACACCCATTTTTTTCAAAATATTAAAGCGTTATTTTTAAATTATGTCTTATATAATCGTTAGACCGTTTCACGCAAGACCTGCTTTAGTATTTTTATTTTTTAGTGTCGATATTATCAAACTATTCTATTAAAAAAAATCAAACAATTTTATCCATTTCTACTCACTTTCCATTGGTCTGCCAATATATCTGACCCCCTTTTTTTTTTAATTGGAATCATCCTGTATAATTTGGTCGTAATTAATAAAAGCCAAGTTGGCAGATTATTTAAAAGTAGGATATTCTTTGTAACCACCAAAAGGCTGCATATCGGACACTTCTCGTGACATTATTTCCAATTTTGAGTGCTAAACAATTTCTCTTGCAGATTATAATATACACTCTGGGTTTGATTCTTTCTGGTAATGTACTAATTTATCATGCGAACAAAATAATTTAATTTTAATTTTATTACTTTTCATGCTTCGTAGTGTGATGTTGGAGTCAGATATATTAATAAGACTATTCCCAAGTCCTAATGGAGGAAGAAGAAGAAGAATACCCCACCCTACCCTACCCCCTTCAATTTTATAAAACCCCAAATTGTTGTACGGCGAAATTAACGTCATGCAACAATATAAAAATGTTCAAATTTGGGTCGTTATGATAGAGATCGAAGCACCGGGCCCAATGTTAATGTGTAATTTCTGTTTGATGGGCTTCTAAAAAGTATGGGCCTAATATTAAATTTGTGGCTTCAGAAAAGTATGGCCCAATACCACCTCCATTTCCAGCGCCGTCCAGGATTGTTTGACTCAAATTCTCTCTCCCTCTTTTTCTTTGGGGGGGGGGGGGCAAATTTTACAGAAAAATATGGTGATTTTCGATACCAACAGTGTGGTGTCGCCTATTTTTGTTGAAAAATGTGATTTTCCTATCATTTTTTTGTCAAAAAAAATGGTAATTTCGATAAATTTAGATCAAGAGGTGAAATGAAATAAAAAATAGAGGAGAAAAGTGGCATACAAAGGCGGCAAGCGGCGGGGTGGTGGCGGCTAATGGTCATTTAAACTAGGATTAAGGTTTGAGTATTTAAGTTTAAAAAAAAAAAAAAAAAAAAAAAAAAGGGTGTATCTACTAAAATGGAGATGCGAATAACCGGAAAGTTTCAAATTTGGGCCGTTATAATTTGTTGATTTGATAAGGCCCAGGTTATATGCACACACATTTTTATTTAGTATACCCACATAATGAACACACACCTTATTTATTAAGTACACTCATCACACAATATCATATTTATCCTCTACCTAAAACCCTATTTCTTCTCCATCAATTTCTTTTTCTCCCCTCTGCCCGCTCCCCCTTTCTTTCTCTTTTTTTTCTTCACTCACGGCCCACTGTCGATCCATCGCCACCACGCCCCGCCGCCCACCGCTGTTAGCAACGCCCCACCGTCGTTTGTCTCGTTCCTCTCTCTCTCTCTCACTCTTCTACCTGCTAACGTTGCCGTCTCTCTCTTCCACCGCCGTTCGTGGCCTTTCCCCTTTCTCTCCTCCCTCCCTCACCGCCGTTTGCGCCGCCTACCAGCCGCCATCCCCTCTAAGCCACCGCCACCGCTCCAACCACCGATAAGTATTCATGTTTTTTTGGTCTAATTTGTTTTTTTTTTCCAGATCTATATTTTTACGTTTTTTTTCTCAAAAATATCTATTTTTTTCGAAAAAAAATCCGAAATATTTGAATATTTTCAAAAAAAGAAATCGAAATTATGATGTTCGTTTAAATTTTTCGATATTTTTGTATTTTTCTGGAAAAATAATTCGAAAATTTTGTATTTATTCGAAAAGAAAATTCGAACATAAAATTTATTTTTACTGTGATGAAATTTTGTATTTATTGTGTTGTCTCGGTGGTGATTCAATGGTAATTCGGTTGTGACTCGGTAGTGATTCGGTGCAACTCGGTGGTGACTCGGTGGCAGATTGTGGGTGTGGAAATTAAGATTTTAATGTATAAATTCCTTTGAGTTGAAAAGTGCAACATTGTATTTTTTACATGTAGGAAGGATAAAAGAAATGATTGGTGGGTGTTCTAATAAAAAATGTGTGTGCAGATAACCTGCGCCATTTGATAAATGTATGGGCCCATAATTAATTTGTGGGCTTCAAAAAAGTGTGACCCCAATATTAATTTGTGGGTTAGAGAAAAGTATGGGTCCAATATTAATTTGTAATTGCTGGGTCACAAATTACATAATATCAACTCATCCAATAAAGATTCGAGATTATAATTGTTGTAACTTTATTAGCTCAGTCGAATTTTCGCAATAAAGAAATATGAACTATATATAGTGATATGGAGACAGAGACTGCAATCGCATTCATGAAAAGATTTGAATTTTGATGGCATCAATAAATAGGAACGGAAGACTCTTGCAAAAGAATTAATTTTTGGCTTTATTACTTTAGTTCTTTAAACTATTCTTGCCCAACCTGTTTATGGACCTTAAACTTTAAATTGAGTATTTAGATTTGGAGAATTGTTTGATTAAGTAGTTTTTGCAGATTTGAGAATTGGAATAGGGTTTTTATCCCCAAGTATGTGTAATATTAAGATGTTTGTCTTGTTAGCATCTAAGGTTATTACTTTCTTGTTGCGTCTCTCACACACACACATATACATATATATATAAAATAAATGAACCATTTAATTATATATTTAAACAAAATCTAATATGTGCGGAACAATGCATCTTATTTTATATCTACTAATGTAAAAACCAAACCGACCAAACCGACCGAAATATATATATATATATTATATTATATTATATATAATAATATTAAATATAATACTTAATATATTAATCAATAATACTTAATCCTATTATTTTATATTTATATTTTTTATATTTATTTTTGTTTTGGAGCGTATCATCGTCAAACGATAAGCAAATTATTTTAATTTTTATAATTAAAGTGTGGACTTATGAATACTATGCAATTATTGTCTTTTTGATGTGTTTTTAGAATTTTAATATTAATTTTTGCACTTACTTTTAATTTTTTTTAAAAATATAAAAAAAATCGGTTTGTTCGGTCCGAGACCGAAACCAAACCGAAATATTTCGGTTTTCGGCCGTTTGGTTTTGAAAATTTCGGTTCGGTGTTCGGGTTGGGAAAAAAAATTCGGTCTACAATTCAGTCTGGGGGTTTTGGTCGGTTCGGTGGACCGAACCGACCGATGCACACCCCTAACTTTCCTCATGCATCCTTAATTAATAGCTTTAGAATTGTACATTAATTTTTAAAGAATATTATTATTTAAGTTATTTTTAAAGAGTTTAAGGGTAATTTTGAAAAAAATATAATTAATTAACCTTGAAAAGTGTAAAACGATATTTAAATTACAAATAAAGTGAATAGCCAAAAAGACATACATTTGAATAGGGGGGAGTAAATCTCCTATTATACTAATAGGGAGTTTAAAATTGCTGAGATGCCATCTTCGGGTTGATTTCACTTACGTGTTGTCTTTTGGTAAATTTCGCTTACGTGTCGTCTTCTAGTTGATTTTACTTATGTGTCAATATGTTATATATGTTTGTCTATATGTCAAGTTCATATTAAATTCATATTATAAATGGAAATTTTGAATTTCTTGCCATGATACTAATTTCCTAAAATTGTGCAATTTCAATTTATTGCAATTAATATTCTTTTCTCAACTCACAAGATTTATTAAAATTTAATTTATTAAAATTTGATATCCTATTACATTATAGTTTAAAATTCAATTTTTTTATGTAAAAAAATTTAATTTTTTATTTTTCATAACACGCATAACATGCGGAATCTGTGCTAGTTATAACTATTGGGGAGAGAAATATGTCTTAAACTGCTTATTTTCGAGCACATGCTAATTATTTACGAACCCAAATTATAATACAAAACGACTTACTATTCCATGGACCATCAAATAAGGCCCATGACTTGCATAAGGAAAAAAAAAGTAAATGAAATAACAAAATTACAAAAATGAGTGAAATAAATAAAACGAAGCACGAATTCAAAGGAAAGAAAACGAAGAAAAAAATAGGAAACAAAATTATGCAAGAAAAATGAGTGCAAAGAAGAAGAAAACAGGAAAGAGAAGAGAAAAGAACCAGAAGCAGAAAGTTAAAAAGAAAAAAAAAAACAGAAGCAGAAAGTTAAAAAGAAAGGAAACCAAAAAATAGAAGCAGAAAGTTAATAGAAAGCAGAAAAAAAACCAGAAGCAGAAAGTTAATAGAAGCAAACAAAAAAAAAAACCAGAAATAGAAAAATCAGTAACTGAAAGTAAAAAAATGTGGAAAAAGAAATAGAAAGGGAAAATAAGCGGAAAGAATCAGGAAAAGAAAATGAAACCATGAAAGATACGAAAAAAGAATTACAGCAGAAAAAACAAAACAAAAGCAGAAAAATTAGGAAAAATAAAATGAAGAATAAGGATAAAGAAAATAATAAAATAAAGAAAACAGAAGCAGGAAAAGAAAGTAAAAAAATTAAAGAAAAGAAATAAAGTGGGAAAAACAGCGAAATTAAGCAGAAAATCAGGAAAAGAAAAATGAAAAAAAAACAAAAACAAAAGCAGAAATATTAGGAAATGGACCTGACTCTTTGACCAAATAAATTTAGTTTACAGGGAAACTTGTTGGTATAAGACCGATTTTTAATTAAATATCAAATTTTTTTTTTTACAGGAATTAAATATCGATTCTCAAAGAAGTTAGAAAACTTGAGAATCGCTTAGTAGTTAATACTACATAAATGTCCTCATAAATGTCAATCTAAAAGAGAGTTAAATTTAAAACAACTGTTTAAATTGTTTGTTTGTTTTTTGTTTTTATGCCTTCTTTTTGTATTTTGTTCTTCTTTATTTCTTAGTTTTTCTTGATTTTTTGTATTCAACATTTTTTCATTGTTTCGTCATCATGAGGTGAAGTTTGGATGTTGTGTGTAGTTTTCCTCATCTTGTGTGTTCTTTTCTACTTTATAGAGGTTGCGGGTCCTTGACTCTTGGAGATTCGACTTTTGGTGGATTTTTGTCTTTGACTTCTTTTAATGATATTGTTTGAGGTGCAAAGATCTCTTTTTTTTTTTTTTAGAACGGAGATCGATTTTTCTTGGCAGACGGAAATAACACTAGGCCCTCCACTCCCCACGATTGGATTTGAGCAATTGTTTTGAGATTAGGAGATAGCTTGTCTGTGATTGAACTTGTTTAATTGTATAAATTATTTTTTTCCTTGTAAAAAAAAAAAATTAAATTAAAACAATTGTTACTCTAAAATGCTGAAAATAGTACATGAGTTGAGGCCACATGCTCATATTTCGCCTTAGCTAGTTCCCATTTGCCTTTTCAGAAATAAAAATAATTTATTTATCTCAGTATGAACTATGAACCAGTGTCAAATAAGTTTCATTTTTAACAGAATCAGAAGTTTTAAAAATTTAATGTATATTTAAATTTATCTTGTCAACATCATTCATTATGTCACTAATGTTGAAACTGGAACCAGCCCAGAAATAAGAAAAGCAACCAATCAAAACTCAAATCCATAAAAATAGCTTAATTTCAGAATGCAGAAACATTCATTCATCCATCCATTATTTCGAAACAGAGTATCAAAAGAATAAATAAAATACATATTCACCACAAAAATAAAAAAATCCAAATTCCCTGAAATTACAAAATTAGAAAACACAAGCTTACTTAATAAGCGAAATTAAGGAGGAATTTATGAAAAGAGAGAAAGAACTGGTGCGCCACGTATCTAATGCCCAATGCATGTTTGCAAACCGGCTTCTTCCTCTTTTAAATACACCTGACCTGATTATTATACACACAGAAAATTAACAATGGGAGAAGACTCAGCGCCTTCCATGGATTCTCATTCTCCTCATGTCCTCATTTTAGCGTTTCCGGCTCACGGCCACATCAATCCCATGCTCATTTTAGCCGAGATTTTAAGCCAAGCCGGCTTCACCATCACCTTCATCAACACCCACCACTGCCACCGCCTCATCCTCAACCTCCTCGACCAATCCGCCTTCCGCAGCCGCTACCCGGGAATCCACTTTCTCTCTATCCCCGACGGCCAGCCGCCGGATCACCCGCGGACAGGCAGTTACTTCTCCGACCTGCTCTCCACCATCCCTACTGCGTGCGAGCCGGCTCTCAGGGACATAATCGCTGGTATGAGCCACGCGCCGTCGTGTATCATATCTGATGGGTTAATGTCGTTTGCAAATGATGTAGCGGAGGAGCTCGGGATTCCGGCGATCACTTTTAGGACTGACAGCGCCGCCGCCGCTTGGACTTATTTTCATTTCGAAAAGCTCATCCGAAAAGGCGAAATTCCGGTCAACAAAGGTAAATTATTATTCCCTACGTCTCAAGAAGTTATGCACACTTTTTTTGTTTTTAGTGTCCCGTTATTTACATTCCTAAAATGGAAACATCAAACAATATTAATATCCTCACAATATCATTTAAATCACAAAAATGCAACTTTTATTCTACTTTCTATTTTATTCTCTCTCCTATTTTATCTAAGTTACCCAAAATACCCTTACACTTTATTCACGATCTTATACTTTATTCTCATAAAAGTCAACAAACTTAATTTTTTTTAATTTCCATGTTCCAAAAAGTGTGCACAGCTTCTTAGGATGGAGGGAGTATTATTTGTGATTCTGTAGTTTCCTTTTTTATTATATTTAAGATCCACGCTGTCTCTTTTTCAAAAAGAAAAAAAAAGATCCACGCTGTCTAATAAATTTTTTTAAAAATGAATTAAATGATTCTAATTAATTTTTAGTCACAGAGTCGCCCCTCAAGATCTTACAAACTTTTATTGTTTTCTCTTTTTAATTAGTAATAAATTAACATTCTTTATTGTCAATAATTTTACTGTTATATTTACTGATGAGCTTGCAATTCATTATATTTGTGATTATGATTATATAAATATATGTGTAATTAATGTCATGATATTTGTGTGGTTGTAGAAAGAGTAGACATGGAGAAGCTCCTCGGCTGCATTCCGGGGCTAGAGACCATCCTGAGACGTCGAGATCTTCCTACTATTTGCGACAAAGACCCTGAAGGCGATATTCTCAACTTCTTTATTACACAAACTTCAAAAATGAGAAAAGCCTCTACCCTTATACTCAATACTTTTGAGGAACTTGAATCTCCAATCATTTCTCACCTCCACTCAATCTTCCCTACAGTTTATGCAATTGGCCCATTGCATCTCGCGCTCAAGTCCACCCTCCCTTATTCTACACCATTCCATACCTCCACTTCCTCCGGTATGCTGCAATTCGATAATTCATGCTTGGAGTGGCTTGATTCCCACCAACCAAAATCAGTGTTGTACGTAAGCTTTGGCACTATGGCTGTTATTAGCCATGATCACTTGATGGAGATTTTGAATGGCCTGATCAATAGTGAGAAGCCATTCTTGTGGGCCATAAGGCCCGAATTGATTGGGGTCGATAACGGGCGGGTCGGGCTTCTCGAGGAAGTGAAAATGCGCACCATGGGCCGTGGCCGGATCGTGAATTGTGCACCGCAAGAGGAAGTTCTTGCCCATGATGCAGTGGGTGGGTTTTTTACGCATACTGGATGGAACTCGACTTTGGAAAGTATTTGCGCTGGGAAGTCCATGATTTGTCGGCCCATGATTGTGGAGCAGCCCGTGAATAGTAGGTGTGTGAGTGAGGTATGGAAGATTGGGCTGGATATGAAAGGTGATTTTGATAGATCAACGGTGGAAAAAATGGTGAGGGAATTGATGGAGGGTAGAAGAGAGGAGATCGTGAAATCAACGACTGAGCTTGCTCGATTTGCGCAAAATTGTGTTCGAGAAGGTGGGTCGTCGCATGCCAACATCCAGAAGCTAATTCGAGACATAAAATTATGGCATTCGAATAAGAATGGATTCAAGGTCGATAATTGAAGACGTTTGATATCATATATTTTACTAAATAATTGTTTTGGTGAAAGTTTGCTCGAAGATGTAATAATATTTTGGACTCACCAATGAAAACTTTGTCGTCTCTATTAATTTTTATTGGTTAAAGTTTGAATTATTTATCTTTAATTTAATATTGCTGTCCTTATATTTTCTCAATATGCATATAGTTTTAATTAATTTTATAACCAAGTCTCACACTATTTTTCAGTGGCTAATCTTAATGTCTGTTTTCAATCACATTAAGAGAGTGTTTGTAAATTCAAGATAGAATTTAGATTTTTTTTTTAAAAAAAAAGTTGTGTGTGGCAACTTAAAATTAAAAGCGATTCTGTTTTATTGTGGCTTTAATTTTATAAAAGTGATAGTACGGATTTGATCTTATGCCCACAGGTGGACACCAATTTATATGTCCACCACTTATGTAACATATCAATCACCTATCATGTGATGCCACATATACAAAGGAGTCCACTATTATTTAATTAATTACTTATGTGGCATCACATGACTGATGGTGGGCATACAAATTGATGCCCACCTGCGGGCATAAGAACGAATCGAAATCGATAAACATGAAAACAAATTGTTGGATTGTATATGGAATTGATATAATAACTTATTCGTTAACCATTATTCAAGGTTAATAATTTTTTTTTGAAATAAGAAATTAAAAAATATAAAATATATATTTCTAAAACTTGTCCATGATGTTATTTCTTTTTACTTCAAATGACGATGATGAAATCTTCTCCTCTTTAGATATCAACTTGCGCAGAATGATTTGCACTTTGCGAAGACAATTCATCTTTAAAAAATAATTACTTGTGTGAAACACAAATATTTATATGTAATAGTTATACACTTTACCTCAAATGCTCAAGTGAATTTTAAATAAGGAAAAGTATACTATAAACAATGTTCTTGGTGAAACTTGATTCATTTATTAAAAAGTATCTTATATTATTAATGGTATCAGTTGTGATAATTGAAAGGTGTGGCTATATTACAATATGACAATATTACAAAGAGTGTTAATAATGATAACTGAATAATATGACTTATATTATTAAAGGGTATTAATTAGAATAACTGAAAGTATACTGAATCTACTTTTTCAATGTGGATCAAGTTTCACTATGAAACTTAGTTCACATTAGACACACTTTTTAAATAATATTAATTGTTTACTAAATAATTATTTCTATTATAATTGCAAAAAATGATTATATAATATTTTTATTTTAAATTAGTAATTCTTTCGCACGATACACAAATTGAATTTTTAAACAATACATAATTTTCTTTTCCACAATTTTAGCCCAACCATGAACTTTTGCAATCTGTTTTTTTTCCTAATTTCTAGGATTGGTGATATTAAACTTATTAGAGTGATAGTAAAATATGTAATTTTTTATATGTGACATATTTTACTAAATTACATAAAATATATATTTGTTAAGAAATATTACAAAACATGGTTTAACACGTGTTCTAATATTTTCAATCATTTGTATTAAAAATTAATGCATGTGATAAGTTCAAATTTCACAAATATACCCCGTCTAAAATATTGAGAAGAGTTTTGTTGAAAAAAAAATGTTATTTTTGTCAATTACTCCCTCCGTCCCAATGAGTTATGCACATTTTCCTTTTTTTGTTTGTCCCAACAAGTTATGCACATTCCTAACATAGAAATATACCCTAACAATATCATTTAAATCACAAAAATGCCACTCTTATTCTACTCTCTACTTTATCCTCTCTCCTACTTTATCTCATTAAATCACACAAAATATCCTTGCACTTTATTCTCTCTCTTACACTTTATTCTCATAAAAGTCAACAAAATTACTTTTTTTTTTTGTTTTCGTGTCCCAAGAAATGTGCACAACTTCTTGAGATGGGGGAAGTACTTATCAATAATGGTGAAGAATGGTATTAATATCATATGAAACGAGGTATACATATTCACTTCAAAAAGAAAAATGCATATTGAACTTTCTCTTTTTTTGCAGACTTTAAATAATATAAATCAACAATAATATACTTGAATTACAATTCTTTATTCAACTTTGATGTTTCATATTGTATTTTATTGTTTTTATTACATGACATGTGTGCCACACAAATTATTATTTAATATCATGTGGTTAGCAGGTAACATAAATGCCTATAAATGAGAATACGCTTTAGCTTTAACTTAGATTTGTAGTTATATATATATATATATATATATATATATCCAATTTGATCTTATGCCCAGAGGTGGACACCAATTTATATGTCCACCACTTATGTGACATGTCAATCACCTATCATGTGATGTCACATATACAGGGGAGCCTACTATCATTTAATTAATTATTTATGTGGCATCACATGATTGGTGGTGAATATATAAATTGATGTTTACCTGTGAGCATAAGATCAAATTCGATATATATATATATATATATATATATATATATATATATATATATATATATAAGTGTGTGTGGGTGTTAGTTACATACACCTAAAACATTGAAGGTAGAAAACTGTGGGAGAAAAAACAGCTTCCATGGATTCTTCTCCTCATGTCGTGATCGTACCATTCCCGACTCAAGGCCACGTGAAGCCGATGCTCATGTTAGCCGAGCTTTTGAGCCAAGCCGGCTTCACCATGACCTTCGTCAACACCGATGACAGCCATCGCCAAATCGACAATCTCATCGACGTTACCGATTTCCGGCGGCGCTGCCCGGGGATCGAGTTTCTGAGTTTCCCCGACGGGTTGCCGGCGGACCACCCGCGGCTGGGGCCTTTTTTCGTGGACCTGTTCTGCTCCATCACTGATGCAATCGAGCCGGTTTTGAGGAACGTGATCACTGGTATGAAGCACGCGCCGTCGTGTATCATATCTGATGGGTTAATGGCGTTTGCGAATGACGTGGCGGAGGAGCTCGGCATTCCGGCCATCAGTTTTAGGACTGACAATGCTGCTGCTACTTGGACTTATTTTCATTTTGACAAGCTCGCCCAAGAAGGCGAAATTCCGGTTCTTGAAGGTAGATTAATTAATTTCATTTTGTTTATTAAAATTTAACTATTAATCTTAAGTAATGAATTAAATGATTTTTACCTGTGCTATTTCTTTATCATGAATGCACATTTATTAAGAAAAATCGGTGTCTGGAATTTTGACGCATGAAATAAAAAACCAATAGATCATTTACTAGATAGGATTTTTCGTTTCATTGAGTTCTAATATTTGAATTGAGCCTTCAAATGTTGTGAATGACCATCACAATTAATTATTCTTGTTTTTGGCGTTGATATATCTTTACTTGCATAAAATAAAAAAAATAAAAAAAAAACCAATATGCCTGCTACAGTGTCTCTTTAAATCTCTCCATATACATGGACAAAAGAGAAATATATGCTTTTGGAGGGCTGACAGCTAGGTTTTGTTTGAATTTATTTATTTTAATTCTGAAAATGAACTTATTTATTAAAAAAGAGTTTACATATAGTGATTCAATTGCAGAAAGAGGAGACATGGATAAGGTCATCTCGTGCATTCCCGGTATGGAAACCATCCTGAGGCGTCGAGATCTTCCTACTATGTGCCGAATTGACCCTGAAGACCCTCTTATGCAGTACTTCAATACTCAAACCTTAAAATCCAGAAAAGCCTCTGCCCTCATTCTCAACACTTTTGACGAGCTTGAGGCTCCACTCATCTCTCACCTCCACTCAATCTTCCCTGCAGTTTATGCAATTGGCCCGTTGCATACTGCGCTCAACTCCACCCTACCAAACCCTCCTTCCTCCGGTAACCTCCAATCCGATCAATCATGCTTGGAATGGCTTGACTCCCAGCGACCAAAATCAGTACTCTACGTAAGCTTTGGCACTAGGGCGATTCTTAGCCGTGATCAGTTGATGGAGTTTTATCATGGCTTGGTTAATAGTGAGAAACCCTTCTTGTGGGTCATAAGACCCGATTTGATTTGGGATGTTCATGACGGGTCGGGCATGGTTCCCGTGGAAGTCAAATTGGGCACCGTCGAAAGGGGCCGAATCGTGAGTTGGGCACCACAAGAGGAGGTTCTAGCACATAAGGCCGTAGGTGGATTTTTAACGCATTGTGGATGGAACTCGATTTTAGAAAGTATTTGCGTTGGGATGCCGATGATTTGTCGGCCAATGGTGGTTGAACAACCCTTGAATAGTAGGTATGTGAGTGAGGTATGGAAATTAGGGCTAGATATGAAAGAAACTTGTGATAGATCAACGGTGGAGAAAATGGTGAGAAAATTAATGGAGGATAATAAAGAGGAATTCGTGGAATCAACGGCTGAGATGGCTCTATTGGCACAAAATTGTATTCGAGATGGTGGGTCGTCGCATACAAACCTCAAGAAGCTCATTGAATATATAAAGTCACTGCACTCGAATAAGATGAAATTAAACGTCGATAATTGAAGAAATTTGGTATCATTTATGAAATAAATGTTTTGGTGAACGTTCGATGGAAGATGTAATAATATTTTTTTACTTCTCTCAATGAACTTTATCTTAATTTATTACTCTCTTCTATTCAAAATACATGTTGTTTTGGATATTTAAATTATTTACAATTTAAATATTACTTTACATTTTTTAATGCTGATTAATTATGTTTTCTTTTTCAAAATTTTCTTTCCAAAAAATTATGTTTCTTCCCAATTTGTCCTTAATTTTTATAAAAATAACATAGATAATAATAAATTTTAAATTCTTGTGTAGAATTCCAAAACTATTAATTAAGGACATTATATGTCAATGAAATTCTTAATATGTGTACATAAGTTTAAAGTAACATATATTTTGAATAGGACGAAGTAATTTTTAGTGGTTAAAGGCTGGATCTTTTTTTTAAAATTTAGGGACACTTGCCGCTTGGTTGCAAATTCTTTAATCAGAATGAGAATGTAGGTAATGCAATTATGGTGGTTAATGAGAATAAAAAATGATCGATACCATTTTTCCTTCATAATAAGATAATAACTACTCATTTTGAATAACCTATTCTCCTCCTACAATTATTTCTCCTCAATCATTCCACTCCACTATTACCAACAAATTTATTTTGTCTCATTTTCTTTTTTTAAATTGGAGCACAACACTAATGATTTAACCACCATGGAGACATTCATTCCTCCAATGTATTGAAGGAGATTGAGAAAAAATACAATTTTATTCTCATTCCCATTGAATACTTTGAAACAAACGCTTCTGTATTTTATCAATATATGCTGATATGCACATGTGAGTCAGTTAATGGGGTTTAAGCTAATGGGGTTTAAGCTTGTGGATCCTGATTTAAAAACCCTATTAAACAAATTAATAATTTGATGTTGGAAAAAACAGAGATAAATTTGTCCTTATATTATATCAATATTTTCGTAAAAGATTAGCTAGAAAATACTATAGAAAATAGACTATTCGAAATAAAAGAATTAAGATATTAATCTTAATTGGATTAATATCTTTTTTTTTTTTTCCCTTCAAAAAAAAAAAGATATTAATTCAATTAAGATTAACTGTCGATTTCTACACATATGAATGAGATGAACAAACATTTACGGAAAAGAAATTATGAATGAAGTAACAATTAAATTTAAATATTAAAAATAATATGAAATTGTGCATAAAAATTAGGTAGAAAATAATAACAGATAAGTATGATTTCGGTCATTACAATTAAGTAAGTATATTAAAATAATTAATATACTCCATAATATTTATAATTTCCATAATAATTACAACTTTCTATTAATATTAATTAATTGTAAAAAGAAAACTAGAACCATTAAGATTGAAATTTTTAACAGTAGTAGTAATAAAGATGTTCTAAATTTTGTTCAAGACTATCTTCAAAAATGAGGGGAAAATGCAAATTTGTTTGCAAAATTGCAAATGAATTCCTTAGTAGAGGATACATTTACTTGGATGAATAGGATTGAACGAGATAAATAAAGGGAAAGTATGGTGTGAATCCATTTACTTTTAAATTTGTTTGTATTTTATGTATATTTTTTATAATATTAATTATTTGGTAAATTGAATACTTTATATAGAAAATTGGATTGTACATGAGATTGAGGCATTTTTTGTTTGCTATCCAATCTTTACATAGCAGGTTAAAATTGAGATTGAATATGGGTTTACTAAAATGTCCCCATATTAAAAAAACGTGTTCCTTACTATAAAAAAAAAACGTGTTCCTTTTCAAATAAGAACTCTGCAATCCAATGAAGCTAGACATGAGACCCCTTTGAATTGAGGAACCACCCATGCATGTTTAAATAGAGGGGGAAAAAAATAAGAAAAAAGCCAACCTAGCTATAATTTTCATACCATTTTTTTTTCACAATTTTAGATATTAAAAAAAAA